>CM076580.1:1813500832-1814207653 GCA_034641835.2 Pinus albicaulis | reverse complement strand
CATCCTGCTCTGTGAAGTATTTGGGAATTCAGCCCTTATTACAACGAACTGTCTTGGAATTGTCTTATGCATTTATATTGGAGTTTAACATCTTATTCATTCATTACTTTTCATTTAGCGTTGAGCTTCTGAAGTGTTTGGTACCATTTAAATCTAATTTTTCCACCTACAAAGAAATAGTATGAGAGCCTGATTCTGCTGAGATTATCCTTATTACATGGTCTTGACTCTCTGCTACATAAGATGTCCTAGGCACTGGTCTATGACAACTCTAGACTGTCTCTAGGAATTACAACATCTTTTTGGCGCCGTTTCCGGGGAACGAAGTTGAAGAATCTTAATATCCCCGGGCCTCGACAAAATCCATTCACTCTTCAGCTAGGTGAGCACGAAGAGTTGAGAGTTGTGCACCCCTCACCTTGACGACTCCACAGTCATTTTACAGTTAAACCTTTTTGCAGTCCTGGCTCCCCGTAAGCCACACTTAAGGTCAGATACATCTCAGTCAAGGACACCTTCTGTGTCTGACCCAGAAAGAATCCTACATAGAAGAGGCTGGAGGGAAAGGCAGTCAGTTCATACCGAGATTCCTGAATTCTCCCTAGAAAACTTTCCATATCTCCCGTCCTCTTCTTCTCAAAACGCCCAAATACAAGGCTCTAACCCTATCATAAGAGATACTGGTTACTATTCAGAGAGCCCACCTCGGGGAGGCACCCATATCAAAGACGAAGCCGAGTCTAGCTATACTCCGCATTACTCTTTCCACCCCACCCCCAAAGTTGAGGAAATTAAGGAAGTTACCGAAGTATCTACTGTTCACAGCCCAACATTCTCGTCAAACCCTCAAACCGCTGTTCATTACATCCCCATCATTATTCATACTTCACTTCCACCTTCTCCTCCTCCTATTACATCTCAGCCTCTTGTACTACCTCCACCTCCCCTAATGGCGAATGTCCCTGGCTTCTTGCAAAACAGATATGCTCCTTTGCAGCTACCTGCAGTATTAAATGACATGCCACAGGATTATTTAAAGATTATGCCCAGATTTAGCGGTGAGAATGACATTGAAGCACAGAAGCATGTCGAAATTTTATGCTCTTTCGCAGAGAATTTTAATGTGGAGCACCTAGACGTAGTTCTGAGGTTGTTCGTGCAATCCTTAGATGGGGAAGCCAGAAAATGGTTCAAAACCCTTGGAGCTAATTCCATTAACACTTGGGAGGCAATGGAGGACGCTTTCATCAAAAAGTGGGGGGAAAGGAAAGATCACGGTGATGTCCTTATTGAGTTTAACACTCTGAAAAAGAAGCACAATGAAGGGGTATCATAGTTTATCAGAAGATTTAACAAATTGTACCTGAGTCTCCCCGCTGAGATGAAGCCTCATCAAACTGCTGCCAAGGTAGTTTTTGTGGTAGCATTTGATTCTGAATTTGGTTTCTCACTGAGAGAGAGAAAGCCAGCCACCCTGGATGATGCACAGACAGACGCGTTGGAGATAGAAGCAAATTTTGTCTCAACTGGCAAGTCCAAAGGGAAACAAGAACATGATACTAGAAGAAGGGGCAAAGAAGAAGTATCCACTTCAAGTCAAGATAGAGATTCGGCAAATGACAAGATTGAAGAGATGAATAGAATGATCAAGAATCTCTCAAATAAGCTGGTCAAGCTGGAGATGGAGGCCAAGAATTCACCCCCAAAAAATTTCCAAAATGCTCCAAACAGGGGATTCAATCCTCAATACAGGAAACCACCCTTGCATATACTGCAGAGGGGACATAAGGAGCAACAAGATCAGGTACCACATCCCTTATACTTGTAGGGACAAATGGAGGCTTATCCTAAAGATTCTGCCTATGAATAAGAGGAGGCATGCCCCGTCTTCTCAGACAGTGATGACATTGAATGCCCTATACAAGAAATTGAGGAAGGGGAGCTACAAGCTCACTCAGAAATGAGGAACAACGAGGATACTGAAGAGCCCGAGATTGATGATTACTGTAAACTGTTCGTTGACTTCATGCAAGCCTAGTTTAATAGAAAATATGACCTCAGGTCATCCAGAAAGAGAACCCGCACTCAAGATGAAGAGGAGGACACACCCCAAAAGTCAGCATCTACATAGAAAGAGGTCAATACTGAAAAACCCCCAGAAAAAGGTAAGAAGCCCCTTAACCAATCTCTGCAATCTGATATTCAAATGCCTTCGTCTTCACAAGTAGCTGTATCCCCTGAAAGTAAGCCCATAGTAAAAGAAGTTAAGCCTCCTATGCACAGTAAAGAGTCAAAAGAAAAAGAAGTGTCAATAGATAAGCCTTCATCTCTCTTCTGTTTACAAAAAGAGCTTGAAAAAGTAAAAATACCAGTCCCTCTGTCTGAGTTATTGAAACAACCTGCCTATCAGTCACAGGTCACTTCCTTCATCTCTCCTCCTGATGTGCCACACATTCCAGACAGTCTTAACCTGCAAGAAGAAAGACCTATGGTAGTGTTCGGTCCACACGTTGAAGAGTTAGATCCCTCCACCCCTCCCTTTTATGTATCTTTAGTGATCCATGATCTATTGTTGCATAATTGTATGTTAGACTCAGGAGCGTCTCACAACCTCATGCCCCTATCTGTCATGGAGCAATTGGGGCTCCAAATCACTCGCCCGTATAAAGGCCTATACTCTTTTGATTCCAAAAGAGTGAAATGTTTGGGCATGATTAAAGACCTAGCAGTTAATCTGGCTCAGATCCCTGCCAAAAGTGTGGTGATGGATATTGTAGTGGCTGACATCCCAGCCCACTTCGGTATGCTACTGTCAAGGTCTTGGGGAACCAGAATCGGAGGATCAATTAAGCTGGACATGTCCTATGCCACTATCCCTATCTTTGGTGGCCAAGAGAGGAGATTTTACAGAGAAACCAGATTTGTTAAAACAGTCACCAAGGCAGGTGATTCGGTTAATTCTCTAGTCTACAGCCGAGAGGGGGATTTCTCTTGTTTGATGTTAGAAGAGGATCAGGAATATGCCCATGAGCCCTCATTTTGCCAGATAAAGGCTAAATCATCAGTGCAGGACTGTGGATCTGAAATCTGGACACTCCACTTTGATGGGGCAAATTCCAGGGAAGGAAATGGGGCTGGAGTGTTGCTAATTTCGCCTATGGGTCAATGGGTCCCCTTGTCCTTCAAATTGGAATATGAGGCCACAAACAATGTGGCTAAATATGAAACACTCATATTGGGGCTGCAGACAGCAAGGAGTATGAAAATACAGAATCTAAAGGTGCTGGGAGACTCTGAGTTGGTGGTTAGACAAGTGAAAAATCAGTGTCAAGCCAAACATCCTAGGCTCAAGGCCTATAGAAATGAAGTTTGGGATCTTGTAGAGAACTCTTTCTTGGCATTTAACATTCAATTCATGCCCCGAGAACAGAACAGAATGGCAGATTCCTTGGCCGTGGCTGCTAGTACCTTCCGCCCACCTCAGAACCCTCTTCTGAGATATGAAATCGAAGTAAGGTACCGACCTTCAATCCCTGATAATGTCAAGCACTGGCAGGTGTTTGAATATGAGGAGCAGGTGAAGAGGTTTCTAGAAACTGTTGGGGAGTTTTCCAACATGGATATCGACAATTGTGAGGAAGAGATTGGAGACATTCCAGAGGATAAGCTGGAAGAGAGGATAGCCGGTCACAAATTTCTGCAGTTGAAAGGGAATGTCATTCCCTGAGGGTTGGTGCCTTTGGAGAGGCTGTTCAACAAAAATGATGTTCCTTTCCAGCCAAATAAAGTGGTGGCAGAGAACCAGGTCGAAGACCTCAATCTGGGCACTAAAGAGGATCCAAAAATTGTGAAGCTGTCCAAGAAGGTCTTGGATGAAGACAAACAACTGTACCAAAAGTTATTCTAGGCCTACAGAGATGTGTTTGCCTGGTCATATCAAGACCTGAAAAATTTTGATGTCAGTGTTATGCAGCATAAGATTCCACTGAAGGGAGATGCAAAACCCCATAAGAAAAAACTCAGACAGATTAACCCCATGTTGCTGCCCTCAATTGAGCAAGAAATAAAGAAACCGCTGAAGGCTAAAATTATAGTGCCACTAAGATATTCTGAGTGGGTGGCCAATTTAGTCCTAGTGTGAAAGAAGAATGGTGAAATAAGGTTATGTGTTGATTTCAGAAACCTGAACAGGGCATCCTTAAAGGATAATTACCCGCTGCCTAAAATGGACCATATCTTGTAGAAAGTAGTTGGAGCTTCCCGGATGTCCATGATGGATGGGTTCTCGGGCTACAATCAGGTGGCAGTATTACCAGAAGATAAAAAGAAGACGACCTTCACCACGCCATGGGGAACGTTCATGTACGCCAGAATGCCTTTCGGGCTGATCAACGCAGGAGCCACTTTTCAGAGGGCCATGGATATTGCTTTTATTGGAGAGCAGGACCAGTTTGTGGTGGTGTACCTGGACGACATTACTGTATTCTCAAAGAATGATGTGGAACATATAGAACACCTGCGCAGGACCTTTGAGAAGTGTAGAAGGTATGGCCTCTCCCTTAACCCACAGAAGTCCCTGTTTGCACTAGAAGAGGGCAAGCTCTTGGGGCACATTGTAACCAAAGATGGAGTGAAGATAGACCCCAAAAGAGTTGAAGTTATAAATGGCATCGCCCTGCCCAGGAACAAAAAGGAAATTCAAGTATTTTTAGGCCGAATAAACTTTCTGAGGAGGTTCATCCCTAACTATGCTGAGATAGTTAGGCACATCACCGACATGTTAAAGAGAAACAATGAAGTGAAGTGGTCATCTGAATCAAGAGAGGCCTTTACTAGAATAAAAAATGCATTTGCTGAAGCCCCTGTATTGGCTGGGCCTGATTATTCCAAACCTTTTATGATTTTTTCGTTTGCTTCACCCCACACAGTGGCTGGAGTTTTGTTGCAGAAAAACGAGGAAGGCTATGAGCAGCCAATTGCATTCTTCAGCCAAGTGCTGTGTGAAGCCGAGTTCAAATATAACATTTTGGAGAAGCAAGCCTACGCTCTGGTGAAATCCCTCAAGGCTTTCCGGATGTACGTTTTACAGTCCCGTATCACTGCATTTTTTCCCACAGCAGCCGTTAAGGACATTCTCATCCAAGGGGACAGTGAGGGAAAACGAGGAAAATGGATAGCCAAGATACAAGAATATGAGTTGGATATTCGTCCTACTAAATTAATCAAGGGCCAAGGTCTAGCCAGGATCCTATCTGAGTCAAATTGCCAGGCCTTGGGTATCAATCTGTCTATGACAACAAAAGAAGGTTCTGAGGAAAATGAAAAATCACAGGGAGTGGAGATAGCCTCCCAGAAGATACAGATGAAATACCTCACCAGCCAGTGGTACAAGGAAATAGTGGAGTACCTCCTAACACTGAGCTGTCCACCTAGTTGTGAGAGGGATAAATACCGGGCACTCAGGTTGAAGTTACTGAAATATATGGTTGCAAACGGTCGGCTGTACTGGAGGGATCCCTCGGGTATCCTGCTTTTATGTCTAACCGAGGAAGAGGTGGGAAGTATTATAGCAAAGTTCCATGAAGGTATATGTGGGGGCCATTACAGTTGGAGGGCTACCGCTCACAAGACCCTGAAGGCTGGTTTCTATTGGTCAAAATTGTTCGGAGATGTCTTCACCTGGTTTAGGGCATGCGACAAATGCCAGAAATTTGCAGAAAAACAAAAACTCACAGCTCTGCCTCTGATTCCTGTACATGTCGAGGAACCTTTCAAACAGTGGGGAATTGACTTCATAGGTGAGATTCACCCACCCTCCAGTGGGCAGCACAAATGGATCCTAACTGCTATAGATTATTTTACGAAGTGGGTGGAAGCCATACCTACACGAAATGCTACAGACACAGTGATAATTAAATTCATGGAGGAAAACATTATATCTAGGTTCAGATGTCCTGCTAGAATAGTAACCGACAATGCCCAAGCCTTCAAATCTGCAAAATTCGTGAATTTTTGTCAGCAATATAACATCACTCTGGGTCACTCTACAGCTTACTACCCACAGGGAAATGGTTTGGCAGAATCATCAAACAAAACGCTGGTCAGAGCTCTAAAGAAGACAATAAATGAAAACTAGAGGAACTGGGACTCCCAACTGAAGTTCGCTCTGTGGGCAAACAAGATAACCAGTAAAAGGGCAACTGGAAAATCCCGCTATGAGTTAGTATATGGGCGAGCAGCTGTCTTCCCTATACAACTGGCCTTGCTAGTGGCTCGATTTATGCAGGAAAGCCAGGAGGAACCTGATGATGCCATCAGGAGAATAAATCAACTGATATAGCTCGAAGAAACTCGCAGTCAGGTGAACCAAAAGTTAGTAGCGTACCAGGAGAAGATGAAAGGGCTATTCTATCAACATGCTAAAGACACAGGTTTGCAGGTAGGGGATCTAGTGCTCAGGTGGGATGTTCGAAGGGCTGATAAAGGCAAGCATGGTAAGTTTGATCCCCTCTGGTTTGGCCCTTTCAAAATTGCAGAGGAAGGTGGCAACAATACGTTTAAGCTGGAGAATTTGCAGGGAGATCTACTTGACTCCCCTGTAAATGGGCAATTCCTCAAACCGTATTTTTAGTTCTGAAGCAGGCTGAAAAAGCCTGATTGTATTATATTGTACATTAGCTGTTGTTTTCATTTTCGAAATAAATAATGCATGAGTCATGATGATTTGTCCAGAGAGTAGTCACAGGTGTTGAAGAGCTAGCATTCACAGAAGTTGAACCAAAGGTCTATGTAGTTCTCGACACGTTTGAGGACAAACGTGCCGTCCCCAAGTGGAGCCAATGTTGTTCAATATTTAACCTTAGTCACGAATATGTTAAAAGGGTGAATAGCCACGTATTAAAATTTATATTGAAGGGTGAAATAGCTGGAAAGTGGGTCGAAAGGGGACAAGGTAATGACATTCACATGTATTAAAGCCAATAGGGAGATAACGCAAAGGATGGAGTGTAAGATCATAAAGTAAACAGGAGATATAAAAGGAGAGGGGAACGCGGCACTAAGTGCCAGACCGATGTATTAAAAGGAGCTGCCACCACGTAAGAACGCACGTGGGAAAATTTCGAGGGGGTCAAGCAGCGGGGGAAGGAAAGGATCCATACCGCCGCGGAATTGTGACACATAGCATGGTGGGGACTCGATTTTAGACGGAGATGGCAGGAGTCCGCCGCGAGGCAACTAGGTGGCAGACCATAAGGTGGACCCTCATGATGGGGGAAATTCATGCGTTTATTTGGCGCAGGAAATCACACGCTGCAAGGATTGGACAACATATACACAGGTAAAAGGTAAGGTAAAGTTTATTAGATCAGCTGGTATTGAGACCCATACCAGCCTTAAACCCGACACGAGGCGCCCACCTACACCCTTACAACCCCAATCCCCGCGCGCCACGTGTCTCATTGTCAATGTCCTTACGACACTTGCCTTCAGTCATCCTACTCACCTGCCTTTTTAGCTCGAACAGTCTGCTCACTCTCGTATTTCACTCCAGTAAAAAGACACAGGTTACTATCTACGGACAATACCAAGTAGGGAAGAGCGCCTGGTCTACCCCAATCATTGTTAGGGTTCCCCGCGTCGCTTTCCCAAGCAGTGTCACCCTCTGTTCAGGTATTCCATTATCTATTTTCCCTCTGTTTTCCTTTCTCTTTTTCGAATTCTTGAAATGTCAGCCATGGGGAGGGGAACGCCCAAGAAGAACGAGCCAGAAACTCCCCAGGTCCGTGAGTCTAGGAACCCCCCTGGTTTTGAGCCGCTCTATGACTTGCAGGCTGGTATCTGCGACCCAAAATACCCTTTCGACACACGCAGTATCAAACCCTTGCTATTCGGCCACCATTGCAAGAACGCAGACCGTTTCTGAGTTGTCGTGTCGGGCTTATACCACCAAATCACCCCTCAGGTCCATTCTTGTATTGATTTCATCACCTGGCTCAGAGATGTCTTTGATGTACATCGAGGCATTTTCGTTTCCCCTCAAGGGAATAGGGTTTTTTCCCTTTCTCCCGATGTTATCGGACAGGCCCTCCGTTTCCCTGCCAGCGACGCATATATCAGCTTCAAAGATGAAACCTTGGCAACCCAGTTCATTAAACAGCCATGGGAAGCCCGTCGTGCCTTTATATCTTCCATAACTGTCGACCATGCAACTTCCCTGCCTACATTAGAGCCATTTTCTCTAAGTCTTTTCGTCGAAGAGGTTCGACCCATTCTTTCTCTCATCTCTGGCCTTTTGGGGGTAGGGAGCCTGGAAGACATTTCTATGGTATGCGTTCGCTTCTTATGGCTCATGTCACAGAATGGGGTAGTCTTAGACATTCCTGGTTTTCTCTCCTCGGCTATCCTAACCCAATTCCAGGAGTTCTCACAGACCCGCCTGTTCCGTTTCTGCTCAATGGTGTTTTACCTCTTCTTGTTCCAGCATGCTGATAAGTTTGACCATTTGGGGTTAGACAAAGCCTATTCTGAGAACTCCCAACCCAGACCAGTCTTCGACTGGAATTTCTCTGTCTGCAAATTACCTAAGGGAGAGGGTTATGCTAACTTCGTGAACACTTTCATGTCCATTGCCTATACTATTATTCACGACTCGCCTTCCCCTAGGGTTTTCCCAGAAATGAAACGCTGGCTGCAAGCCGGGAAATACCAGTGTACTGGAGATTGGTTTCTTTTTGAAGACTGCACTGAAATTCGGGTCTATGGAGCCGAAGTTGCCCCATACCAGTTGCCAGTTTTCCTCGTCCGATGATTTTACGCCCTCGAATACATCCGGCAAGCCCTCAAAGCCGACCAGCTCCATTTTGTCCCCGCTAAGAAAGGCTACATCCTAAGGCTTCCTATCAAAATCGGCCCCTTCGCGGTAAACTCAAGACATGCCCTCCCAATCATTGAAAAAATGCTGCAAGATATGGGCCTGAGGCTGGGGAAAAGTTGGGCTTATGACCCGCAAGAAATCATTTCAAACAAAAGGAAAAGGAACAGGTCTACACCCTACATACGTGAGCCGAGGCCATTTATGGAATGCAGGGCTAACCTCGAAATTTGGCCCTTGTTTTCACAGATGGAGACAGATTGATCTGCTACGGGGGAGGAGGAGGAAGTGAACAGGGGCGCCGGTGAAGAAGAAGCAGGTACCTCCGGAGCAGCACCAACGCCCAAGAGGCAAAGGACGACCACCAGTGAAGCTGAAGTCATAGGAGAAGGGAAATTACTGGAACCCTTCACGAAGTTTGGTGAATTTGATAAAGGCAAGGCAGGGATAACAGTGTTGAGAGACAGCGCCGCTTCCTCTGATTTCACAGAGGTTACGCAGGCCATCATTGAGCACACTTCGTCCAAGGCAAGCGAAAGGGAACAGACGAATAAAGCAATCCGGGACAGGTACAAGGCTGAATTAGGGGGGTATGTGGAAAAATATCATACCAGGCTCTCCGCCTCTATCAACGCGGACACTGAAAGCCTAGTATTGTCTATGGCAGAGGCCATCCTGGACCCCAATTCTGATGTTCCCAGCTATAAAGTGCTTGAATTGGCCATTGACATGCAGAAGGTACCGGCCAATGACATGTGCGACCTGTTCCAAACGGTTTGCGACATGATGAAAGATAAACTAATGCAGCTCACCCTCGCACTAAAAAAGTTAGAACAGAAACAGGACCAGCTGAGGGCATCCTTAGTAGCTGAACAAGTTTCCGGCCGTGCCAAAGCACACCAGGTGCGTGTTCTCGAGGACCAGATCAAAAACCTAGATGATGGAGGAAAAGGTGCACATGCAGCACTTATAAAGCAGTTGCAGAAAGAAGTTGCATCTGCAAAAAGACAGGCTCGTATACCGGCCTCGCATCATGTTCAAATAGCTGAATTGGTACTGGCGGAGGAGGAGAAAGCAGAGCTGTCTGCCAGGTTATCCAAGGAGAGGGAAGAGAAAGAAAAGATGGCCGAAAAGATCAGCGAGTTACAGGAAAACGCAGCAGAGCTACAAGCCAGGTGGGATTCACATAGCTGCCAGCCGGCCGAAGCGTCAAGCGGAGTCAGCTCATTGCTAGCACAACTGTCCGCAGCTAGAGTTGAGATTGAAGTACTAGAAAAGAAAACATCCACGGCCAGACAAAATATCGTACAATTGGAGAGCTCCCTGGCCGAAAATGCCAAAACAGTCGAGGGGCTACAGAAGGAAGTTGAGCAAGAGAAGAAGGTCACGGCAGAGCAGCAGAAAACCATTGCTGACATGAGAAGTCGAGCAAAGGGGAACCTCGCCCTTCTCGAGGCCAGAAGCATAATCTGGTCAGATATAACCTCAGCGATAATCGAGTAGTGGGAGTTTTTGGAGACGATAGGGGAGCATAGGTTTGCCATTCCCTATCTCAGTAGAAAGTTGCAGGAGGCAGGGGTTGATCTGCCCAACAGAGCTCAACACGCTGAGGAGTAAATTTCATTTCTTTACGAGCTGAGGGCAAACGATTTGGAGAAACATGGTATTTCCAGCCGATTCACAGAGGCTATCGAATGTCGTAAGATCATCGATAAAGAGAAGGCCCGAGTAGCAGCCTCAAGAGCCCTTCAACAAGTGGTCGACAATGTTAGACGGTTCGACGAGGTATGGAATGGAATCATCACAGCTGGACTCCCTTCCTGCTGGGACCCGGTCGCCCCTGCCATGCTCTTGCCCCTGGACCACTATACAGCGCGCTTGCAAACAGAAAAAGATCGGACTGACCTCCAGATGGGAAAAGTGACTCAACTCAAAGCTGACACAATTGTTACGGTCCTCCAAAAGGAGTTTAATCTCCTCTACATGATCAGGCACCAGCTCCCTACCGGGGCAGGTTTTCAAGCTCTCACCGAAGCCTTTATCGAGGTGGAGGGGTTCTCAGCGATGCCCGAGCCAACTGTAGAGAGTCAACAGAGACTGGCGCAATTTGTGAGTCAGCATGCCAGTTCGTCCGCAAACATGCCTTCGCCTGACTCGGCAACTGCTTCCACTCAACCTCGCCTGTGATTTTTCTGTCAAATGCATGATGTGTCCTTAACGGCCTATTTTACTTTTACTCAGTTTATTTCTTTTAAAGTTTCGAGTGGGTTGTTTTCCCCACTCTTGCATTTTACTTTTTTCACCGAACAATTGTTTAAATTTATGTTTTTGAAAATGGCCGAGGGCTTGTTTACACATGATGGGAGGCTTGATTCCCCATCATGACATCTTGTTGTTATGAAAGTGACATTTAACAAATTTTGTTCATGCGAAGAAGATATTTTCCCAAAATATCTTCTCGCTGAGATGGAAGGAAGCCTATATAAGGTAAATCAAATGAGGATACCAGGTTCCAAACTTTTCGAAGAATTGAATGTGTAAGAGCTTCTTGTTTGTAAGTTTTGTGAAAGTTCTGATATGAATGCAAAGAGCCCGTAGGGCCTCAATGAAAAGGAGTTTTGTCTCAGATAAGGATTCTGGTTTGGATTCTTCATAGTGTGTTATTCTCTCCTATGTGTTATAGTGTAGTTATTCATTCCGCTTATATCCATATATCTGGTATTGCATTCTGGAATGCGAGTTGCTAGCTGCTTCTGTTATGAATTTATCCCTGCGGATACTTATTTCATTAGCTTCTTGGTACTTTAAATATGGCTCAGGTGTAATATGTCGTTCCATTTTCACTCCATTCACATTTCTGCTGTATTGAATGTTATGAAGTATTATTTACGAACGTGGTTATCATGTATGGATTCTTAATGTTTAAGCCCACCACATGTTAACGTGTGTTTCTGAATACTGTCTTTATAGAAATTAATATCTTCTTCCTTCTACATTCTCAGTAGATTCCCTTATAACATCATTCTCTGTGAAGTATTTGAGAATCCAGCCCTTATTACAGCGAACTGTCTTGGAATTTTCTTATGCATTTATATTGGAGCTTAACATCTTATCCATTCATTACTGTTCATTCAGCGTTGAGCTTATGAAGTATTTGGTACCATTTAAACCTAATTTTCTTATCTACAAAGGAAATAGTATGAGAGCCTGATTCTGCTGAGATTATCCTTATTACATGGTCTTGACTCTCTGCTACATAAGATGTCCTAGGCACTGGTCTATGGCAACTCTAGACTGTCTCTAGGAACTACAACATGACGGAAGAGAATCAAAAACTTTAGGTGTTCTCGCTAGTTTACCGATTAATTTGAAAGGGAAGACAATCAATGTCGAGGTAGAAGTCGTTGATGCTAAATTCAATTATAATCTTCTCCTTGGTTGCAGTTGGAATCATGCCATGTTATGTGTTCCGTCCACTCTCTTTTGTGTTCTGAAATTTCCACACGAAGGAAATATTGTTACTGTTGATCAATTATCTTTCTTCACCTCTTCTTCCAAGAACAATGTTCTGTATGTGGATCAGATTCCTACTCCCTACAAGAGCACAGGGCTGGGTCTTTTTAAAGATCCTTCCCTCATGGGTATTTTTCCTCTTCCTCCACCAAACACTGTTTAGATCCATATGATCTCTCGGTTTGATGACCCATGGATTATTCCTTTGCCTGAACAGATCGATTCCTTCGGATATTTGATGCCTTTGAGTTCGATTGAGATTGATTATTGTGAACTCATTGTGGCTTCAGAAGCTCTGTCCTTTGGTCGTGCTCCTTTGAGCATGTATCTTGACATTTATTCTCAATCCCCCTGGCTTGGCAATTCGGATTCACCTGATCCTTTGAAAGAAGTGTTTCCCTCCGGTGAAGCCATCGTGGAAACCATGTCTCTCGAGGTTTTTCCATGGGACAATAGTCATCATCGTTCCTTGTTCATGCCTGGCCTCGGGGCCATGTCTACTTGTATCAAGCGTTTTGCATCTCAGGTTCCTTCTCCTCCGCTTGAAATTCCTGTTCTGACACATGACCATTTTACGAAAGGTAACTTGAGTAATATTACATAGACGATGCCTATTGACATTTCCAATGAAGTACAAGTTTATACTAGCCTTTTCCGCAAGTTCCATGATGTCTTTGCATGGTACTACAAAGAAATGCCCGGCATTGATCCTAGTATAATGGTGCATGAAATACCTACTTACCCTGGCTCGAAGCCTGTTCGCCAGCGTCTTCGCCCTGTGCACCCTAGAAAAGCTGCTGCCATTAAAGCTGAAGCTGAAAAGATTCTTAGAGCTAGTTTCATCTATCCAATTCCTTTGACAGAATGTTTCTCTAATATTGTTCCTGTAGATAAGAAACATGAAACTATTCGTGCCTGCGTTGATTATCGTGATATTAATTGAGCTTGTCCCAAGGATAATTAATCTACTCCCTTTATCGATCAAATCATTGATGACTGTGCCAGGGGTGAGATTTCTTCCCTCATGGATAGTTTTTCTGGTTACAATTAGATTAACATTCTCCCGACTGATCAACATAAGACTACCTTTATCTATCCTTGGGGTACTTTCGCATATAAGAAGCTCCCTTTTGGCTTAAAGAATGCTGGGGCTACATTTCAGCGAGCGATGTCGTATGATTTTCATGATATTTTTCACATCATTCAGCCTTATCTGGATGACCTTCCCGCTCATTCAACTAAGCATATAGACCATCCTGACCATCTTCATCAGATTTTTATTCGTTGTCGACGTTACAATATTCGGCTTAATCCACACAAGTGTGTCTTCTGCATTGATTCCTGTAGACTCTTAGGGTTTATCATGTCCAAAGATGGAATTCGCCTCGATCCACTCAAGGTTGAGGCTATTATCAATCTCCCCTCTCCCTCCTCATTGCATTAGTTGCAGATTTTGCAAGGTAAGGCTAATTTTCTACACCGTTTTATACCTAAATATGTAGAAGTGGCTAAAGGATACACACGATTATTAAAGCAGGGCATCCCATTCTATTGGGATGAGATTGCTCAGAAGTATTTTGAGGCATTGAAGACGTTGCTTATCAACGCTCCTCTGTTGCGTCCTCCCAACTATCATCGTGATTTTTCCCTCTATTTAGCCGTCGCTTTCAGCACGATTTCCATGGTTCTGGTACAAGACGATGATGATGGTAACAAGAATGTTATCTATCACTTGTCTCGTAACCTTTTCGATCCCGAGACATGCTATGCACATGTCGATAATTTAGCGTTAGCTGCGATTCAAGAAGTTCATAGTTTTTGTCATTATATTATTTTGCGTACTATGACTATGATTTTTGATTGCAACCCTATGACCTATATATTGTCTCGACAATTGTTGGGGGGAAAATACTCAAAGTGGATTTTCGTCCTCCAAGAGTTTGATTTGGAATTTGCTGCTATCAAGTCGAAGAAATCATTAGTCTTTGCTGATTTGATCTGTTCCCTCCCTTCAGACTCTCCACCATCTCATTCTGAGGAATATATTCCAAACGATACGCTTTTATTGATTAGCAGCCTCGATCCATGGTATGGTGATATCATCTTTTATCTCCAGATTTCTACTTTCAGATCTGAGTTGACGAAGGATGCTCGTCGACGCATCCGTCATTAGTTGCAACCTTATCGTATAGTCAAAGATACACTTTATCGTATCGGAGTGGATTCCATACTCCATCGATGTTTGACTCTCGAGGAAGCTGAGAAAGCTCTAAATGATTGTCACAGTGGCGCCTGCGGTGGTTGCATGTATGGTTATGCCACTGCACAAAATATTCTTCGTGCTGGTTATTTCTGGCCTTCTATCTTCAAAGACTGCATTGTCGCAGTTCGTAAATGTCATGATTGCCAGATTTATCAATGCAAGATGCGTGCGCCGCCTGTAAATCTTCATCCTATCATTACCGTTGGTCCCTTTGTGAAATGGCGCATCGATTTTATGATGTGTAACCCTCACTCAGCCGGGGGGCATGCTTATGTTATCGTAGCCGTGGACTACTTCACCAAATGGGCTGAAGCAATGCCTACACTTGCCGTTGATGGTAAGATAACTGCTCAATTCATATTCAATCACATCATTGCTAGGTTTTGTGTTCCTAAAGCCATCATTACTGATCATGGTTCCCATTTTCAGCATTACATGGTGGCAGAGTTGACTTCTAAGTTGGGTTTGCATCACAACAGCTCAACGCCATACTATCCTCAGGCCAATGGCCAGGTTGAAGCCGTAAACAAAGTTCTTGTTACCATGCTTCAACGTACGATTGGGATCCGCAAATCTAATTGGCATCTCATGTTATTTTCGGCTCTTTGGGCATACCGAACCTCAGTTAAGAGTGCAATCGAATTCACCCCTTTTCAGTTGGTTTATGGTCTGGAAGCTACTCTTCTGATTGAGTGTGAAATACCTTCGCTCAAGTTGGCTGTTGAATTACTGCCAAACACTTTGCCAGAAGAAGAGTGTCTCCTTTACTTAGAAAGGTTGGATGAAACCCGCCGCTTTTCTGCTCTGGTTTTTGAAGCACAGAAAAAGCTGGTCAAAGCTCATTTTGATCAATCAGTTTCCCCTCGTTCTTTTGTTGAAGGAGATCTAGTCCTCCTGTATGACCAAAATCATGATAAGCTAGGGGCAGGAAAATTTCAACCCATGTGGCATGGGCCCTACATTATTATACGTGTGTTGCAGAATGGGGACTATGAGCTCATTAATTATGAAGGTCATCCTCTAGAACAACCCAGAAATGGGTTGTATCTCAAAAAATATTATGCACGATTTGTGTACATAGGTGTGTTTTTAATTTTTGTACATGTTTTGATTTGGTGTGCTTTGCGAGCATTTTCCTGCTTATTGGGTCTTGCTTATTTGTGTAGATGTCTATTATCCCTTATGCTGGTTTCGTGGATGGTGCTTCCCGCAGTACTAGGAATTTGTCTTCAGCAGCCTAGGTAATCTATGATCCTGCTGGTGAGTTGATATAACTGCAAGGTATTTGTCTAGGACATACTACAAACAATGTCATTGAATATAGTGTTGTCCTTCAACTATTAACCGAGGCAATCAACCTTGGCATACGCGCATTGCTTGTAAATCTAGATTCACAACTTGTTGTTCTGCAACTCAATGGTCATTATTTAGTTAGAAACCCATACATTCTGAGATTTTATTTACGTATTCGTTTGTTGGAAAGACATTTTTATTTTATCACATATCAACATATTCCTAGACGAATGAATGCATTAACTGATATAGTGGCTAACATTGTATTAGATAGACATTTGTGTAATTTGTAAAATAATCATCATATGTAAAAGATCCATGTAGGAAAATAGATGTATATATATATATATATATATATATATATATATATATATATATATATATATCGAGTGTTTGCATCAGTGTGCATCATAAATTTAAAAAACTATGTGTGTTTCTGTTACATCCCGAGACACCATGTATCTCAAAATATGCAGATATAAAGCTTAGGTGTCTAATCGGCGTGATGCTCATGATAGCATGTCACTGCCTGTACGAGTCGCCTCGGTAAGCGGTGAATATGGCTTGGCACCCCTACAATATGTCTCTGGTAGGCGCGAGGAACATCTTCGAATCGTGGATAGTCCGAGACTCCACGTGTGATTCCCTCTAGGTTGCACACAATCTCCTCCTCCTCACCTCCCTCGCCATGAGGGTCGAAATCGCGAGGGATTTGCCTCACTATCAGAGACATGCCCGCGGGTCTCTCTGGGCCAACATCTACAAATGCATGGATTTAATGTCAGAAGGTACATAATTAAAAAAATCATAACACTCATGAAAATTAAAAATAAGTCTTACTCAAATCTTCATCCCAATCCTCTCCCTCTAGGAGTGCGAGGTCTGGATCACCAGTAAAATCTGTACCAGAGTAGGACCAGTCCTCCACGACGATCAACTGTCAATGGAGCTAATAAAAAAACTCCGGTCTCCAGGACATTTGTTGACCGCCCCCTGCCCTTGGCATCAGAGTTGTCCATTGGGCCATCCGTGGCTCCCTTGTTGGTGGTGTTGGGACTATAACCTCCTGACGTTGAAAAATTGGTAGTCATTCCAGGAAGAATGATACCAGGATAGACCCATAACCGAATTGCTTCAATTTGGTCTTCTTGCATTTTTTTTGCTGGCATTTCATATTTATTGTCACGACCTCTGCCCAGTTGTATATTATTGGTGTCAAGCAGTCTACATCAAGAAGAAATTGTGTCTTTGTTGCTTCGTGTAGTGCTTGCAATCCTGCAGCTCATGTGATGGTATGTAGCACTACTTTTAGTGCCAAGTCTGGGATAGTCTAGATATCGACTTTCCCACTTCTTGTTCCCTTCCGTGCCTCTGGACATACCCTGTCAATCGCCATGGACATGCTCTCCATGCAAGGTCGGGTGCCGGTTAGGATCAGTGCTACTCCCCTCTGCGATAATCCTATTATGAAGCAAACATTAGAAACATCGATCTCAAGTTCCTGATCTCGAAGGATGAACTTTTCTTGATTCTCATCCCATATGCTGGTCAAATACTGTAGAAGCTCCGGTTGAGCTTAGAGACACAGTGTCAAGAAGAACTTCTTCAGTCCACAGTCTCTGAGAGCTTCCATGCATCTCTCATTTTCCATGGAAATCTTGTCCTCTTCGCTGTGTTCCCATTCTTTCCATTCAATTACCATTTTGCTGCTTTCTACCTGCAAACATGTTCATATGGATAGTATTAGCCATTTTTGAAGCTTGGATTTGTAAAAAATTGGGTATTTAACTTGCATTTTTGCACAAAAATGGTCTGCGCGGTTGGCACCACTGTTTCTCAAATAGTCGCGCCCTAGTTTAGAAAAATGGGTGATTGGCGAGAGTCTGTGTCCGAAACCTGCGCCAACTGCCGTGCCCTAAAATTTACATTTCCTTCCCCAGAAATCAAAATTGAAGTTTGCAGGCAGTAAAATATGACTTAAAATGAAGGGAGATATATCGACTCTTATCTGGAACTGACAGATTTGAGATTGGTCTGCTGGATCATCCAATATCGTCGCCGCAAGATCACACTGTAAAATGGGTAACTATTTGTAATATTCCCAATTTGGAATGGCTAGCAATCCATGGTTGGAAAATGCATTTTCCAGAAATGGAGGCAGCAGGATTTGAAACCAGGACTTGGATGCCTTTAGAACAATGTGTCTAAGTGCTAAATCCAAGAGGAGGCTCCAAATAAATCCTTCTAAGGTGGTTAAACAGATCTACCACACTTAGATGTCCTCAGAAAATGCCTGGGAGGGACTGCAACAATGTAAGCACATAGAATGGAAATACATCATTATTCTTGTAGCTATGAACTAATGAGGAGATGTATAGCCAACAAATAATTTATATAGCAGAAAATGTATACAATATGTGGAGGAATAAATCACTCTAGCTAGGCAATGGAAGCCTCAGTAGAGCATAGATAAGAAAATGCAATAACACTGCTACATAGGAGAAGCCCTGGCTAAAATAACACAGTATATATGAGACATCGCAAAAAAATACATGATATATAACAATGATAGCTCAAATAAGTGAGTGGGAGCAAACTCTCAACCCCTGAAAACACTAATACATGAATAATACACAATCCTTGGAAGGATTGGCTACAATATACATCAAAATGGAAAATCTCCAGAATTGCCAGAGTTGTTGGGAAACAACTGCAACTCAATAATAGAAATACATGGAGATGGATGAAGATGATGCTCAAACTGAAACAAACCTCCTCCAATGGGTCTCTCAATACAAGGTTGATCCCGGCACTGAAGATCTTGCCCTCCAAGAAGTTGGTGCAACCTCTCACTGCAAGTGTGCACTGAAATAACGCAGTCTAGAGGATGGACTACACTTTCTATGTTGGGAGATGTTGGCCTTGATGCAAAAATATGTCAATCAGCTTTGAAATCCCTTCCACTGATCTCCCAGAGGAAAAGGAACTCCCTCCTCTGAAATATGAGCCAAAGAGAAGTGTTGTGGAACCCTCCACTGCAATGCCCCAGCAACACTGTGTTATACTTGAGCAGAAATAACGCAGTATCTGAAGAATGGCTTTGGCCTTGAGCCAACATGTGGAGAAGATGAAGTGAAATCCTCCAAGAGGCCTCTCAATAAGGAGAGGAAATTGTAAACAGGAATCCCTCGTGCTAAGCATCACTGCAACTCAGCTGAACAATTGGAGACTGCAAATTGTTTGAATATAAAAATATCAAATGATCCAAGATATCCCACTATGGCTGCCTCCTCCTCTTCTTATACAAGTGATTGCCTCTTTTCCATGGACCCCACACATTAGGGTTTCTTCCACAAGGAATATTTCTCCCTCCAAAACTACGTTGTCTTCTCATGCAAGCTACACCTCTTAGGCAGTGCTGTTGACTTGGTCAAACTTGACCTTGTCCTCATGCAAATTGCCCCTTTTCACACTGGAAGGTGCAAAATAAGTTGCTCCAATGATCCTTTTCACATAATTAAGGATCTTATTCCTATTCATTGGCCTTTTACCCATTTTATTCACCTCCTAGCTGAAATAAGAAAAAATTAATGTTCCAATTTTCTTTATGAAAATTTGGGAACGTTATTGCTCCACAAGAGGTAAAAAGTGAAAAGCAATTATTTTTACCAATTTTGGAATTTTATAACTTTTCAAAACCCTAATTAGGTTTTAAGACATGTTTTTTCGATTATTTTATTATATTATTTTTGAGAAATGGGTTTTACACGTGTCTCTTGTGTAGCGACAGGTTTTTAGGCCCTAGTGGTTAAGTAACGAGTTAAATTTTATACTTTTTCGGACTTGGTAAAAACACGAAAAGGTCACTACTAGAGTCATCTTTCAGCTCTTTTCTGACTCTTTAAAATTGAAAATATTGCCATGACTCTTGTCGTTTCGAACTTGTTAAATGGCTACAAAGCTATATCTACCCAGTATACGTTTACCCCTTTTTCGGGACGGGATAGATTATTTACGAAAAAGGAATACCTTAGCCTAACGCGACTAAGAGGTTCTTTCAGATATTGTTTTCTACCTTTTCGGATGTGAGAGACTATTTATGAAAAGGGCCATGATGGAGTTTTCTTTTCTTCCTTCTTTTCAAACTCTCTAAACATGAAAATATGTCGAGTTATCCCTTTGTCAAACTTGTTAAAACCTGATGACATCGGACTTCGTCACCATGATGTTAATCGAGTTCCTCCTTCCTAGGGCTCGTAAAATGTACAAGGTTGGATTTTTCCGAAGGAAAAAATTACAACACAAGCATATGCTATCCCCTTCAAGCTTGTTTAAAAAAAATAATTGGGGTACTCGCCAGAAATGGTGGGGGAAAATGGAACCAAGCTTTAGTTATGTTGGCAGTATGTTGCTCTTGAACATGGCACTTGTCTGCATTCGTGTCGGGTTGGGGACATCTCATTTCATCAATTTTGCCTCCATGGGTTTGGGTAATCTCTTTTGACCTCTCATCTTCTCTTTGCCACATCATCATGACCTCAGATCCTTTGATGTCAAATACTTCCAAATCCAGTGTCGTGTCACTGATATGTTCAAGAGAAGTTTTCATTTGCAGTTTTCAAACTCCCTCTGATTCTCTATTGGTCCTGATTCACTATCATCATGTTCCTCTGTCTCATGTCGATGATGTGGGAAACATTATCGCCCACCTTCGATCAGGTCACTTCCTGTTGACTTCAGCTCATTATCTAGGAATTTGATCTAGAGACTCCCTTCTAGTACCTTGGAGCCTGTATGCCTTAATGGCAGGTTTTTTTCACTCGACGCAAGGTCCACATCATTGGCCTTCGATCGAGTGATTCTGCAGATGTTCAATGCTAGATCAATGTTCACATTCTGTGGATTGTACCAGTTGTACCTTGAGAGCCATTGTCATTACTGGTGGTTTCTCTCATGCCTGTTAACTACTTTCATCATTGGCTGGTAATCAGGTGATTTTCTTGCATGTTCAACTTCAGATCATATATTCACATGCTTGAATTTGTACTTGTTCAGGTTGAGATGGAGCGCAAGACCCTGGGTTTTGTCTGATAAAATCTAGGTTGCAGATTCTTGTGGATTGTTATGAATTATTACATGACGCTTTTGATTAGTTGGCTGAAACCATACCTGAGTCTATTTTTTGATCCTTACTGCTGGATGGTTGCGTCCATACCTTGGACCTCAGTTTTTATGTACTCTATTATGGATGGCTGTGCCCATACCACATGTTCATGTATCAGAGATATCAGTTGTATTTGTAAATTGCAGGTTTTCTGACAGCGGTGTTTGGTTCAAATGTGTTCTCATAAAGAATTTCACCCCTCCTCTCTCTCAGACCTCATACTTTAGGGGGCATATGTTACACAAAATTTTGTCACTGTCCTTGCAATCCCCATATCGCCCATTGGAGGGTTGTTTCCATGATCAATAAGTAGTGTCATGCCTTGCAAAGACCATCATTGTATCCATTTACATGAGAGTAATATTCCTTCTATTGACAATTCCTTGAGCAGAGACTCAAAATTATTGTTTTTGCCTTGGCACGAGTAGTCAGTTATGCCCTCACGCCGAAGAGGAAGATTAACACTGGGCACCGTGCCAGTTGGCACTATGTCTCAGTTAGCCACCCATGCCGAGCTATTTATGGAATGTTTTTTAAAAATAGAGGCAGAGATTCCACTCCAACAACTTCGAGGATGAGTCATTGGGAGTGGTTGAACTAAATAAACCACAGACTCCCTACTTTATTTTATGGTTTCCACCTCTTATGGGAACTCCCTAAAGGATAGGCCTCGCTCCCACCTTTGTAGGGATCCTAACCTTCTCCTTTTCCTCTATAAAAATAAGCTATCTCTCTTTTCATAAGCTAGCTGAACATGGAGAATTGAACATACTATAGCTGAACTATTGAAGAGATAGAATAAGAAGGAATTATGTTGAGAGAGCTTGAGTCCATGCCTTCTGAGAGAGATTGAGTCCATGCCTTCATCTCGTCCAAATTCCCTAATGAGCATCTGAGATGCACTTCGGCTGAACCCCATTGGAGGAGACTGCGACGTCAAAGCATTGGTTGTAACTCTTCCTTCTATCAATACATATACGTGACTATTGTTTGGTTCCCAGTTTGTATTACATTATATGTTTAATGCAATATGCTTAGCCCTCTTTGACTAGCTAGTAGTTATGAATTAAATTATTATGTCATATGCTGTTCTTGTTTGCTGTTCTATGTGCAGGTATCTCAGCATGACTACGAAAGGATTGTGACTTGCCAAGGTAGGAGCAAGAGGCCACCACCACTATAGCCATGACGACAGCATTGGATTCCAGGTAGGTCGATCTATCGTGTCCTCTTTTTAGTCAGTAATTAGGAATCAAAACTCTAGCATGTCTCTTTTTTTCTAGACCCACTCTAGGGCTAGAGGGATCGTCTCTGCCTGTAGAGAGGATTTACCTGCTTAACACTCTCCAATAAACCAATAAAATAGACTCATAACCTTCTTCTATTTATCATTTTTCTATGTTGAGTATCTTAGTAAATGCTACAAGTTATGGATCACTCAAAAATTCTATTCACATGCTTCATATTTGGTTGATATAGGATTTTTGACCAAATCAAGCCACTTAATCCACTAGATATTTGATATATTCAACCTTGATTAGCTTCTATATGCCCCCCAAACGTTTTCGACCATATGCAGAAAAATTCCAACTAAAAAAATCGCCACAACACCAAAATTAGTTTATTAGTGTGAGGAATGTGAATCAAAACTCATGAAATCACCTTAGTCGCTCCCTTAGCACTGCCATCCATGTGAATGGGGCTATAACTGTTCCCTTGGGCCTATCTCCATGCAACTCTGGATTTTCAGCCACTCCCTTGCCTTAGCATGCATGTGACTAGGGCTAAAGATGGTCAGAAATCAGTCAACTAAGCTTAGAAACTGCTCATACTTCTTCCAGAGCTTGAAACACCTCTATAGGTCCTCTGGAAGCCATTGAACCCTATGCAACACTCCAAAAATATGCTGTAGCAACTCCATCATCATCCCAAGTCAAACTAGGTTGACTAGGATGCCAACCAACAACCATACTAAGAAATTGAGCCATCATACTTCTCCAACAACATTTCTGCCATCACTATACAACTTGAGAACCTATCATACATCCTCCAAGACCTACACAACCAATTGAAGAATTTACTACCACATGTAGATCCTCTCCAATCCTAAAGTATAACATCATCATCATAGAAGAATTAATCCGAGACATGAATACCAAGGAGACGTAATCATCAAGGCTCCTCAACTCTAAACTCTATAACAACCACCAATACTTGCATGCAACAACATGATGATGAAGACCATCATAATTGGAAAGCCTCCAAGCTAGTGCAACACATGATTATCAAGACCATCATCATGGGAAGGCCCGTAAGCTAGTGTAACAGACCATCATCCATCCTCCAAGCTAGTGCAACAAAGCATTATCCAACAAGTCACACCTCCATACTAGTATACATATCAAGTATCATTTACAATCTATTCCAATCTAGTAGACATGGCAAGTGTTATCACTCCACCAGATTCCCAAGGCTGAGGAAGGAATCCCAACAGAGGTAACCACAAACTAAGATTTTGACTTGATAGCTAGCCCTATCAAGACGGAGAGGGCTCTCTCCAAAGGGTCACAACCAAGAGGGCTGAATAAATTAGGGTTTTAGGCTAGATAATGAGTTCAAGGGGTTTTTTTGATTTGGTTTTGGTTGGGTAAATTAGCAGATAATGAAATCAGATCAAGGAAAACTAGGTCAGGGCTATAGAGACAAAAAGGGCTACAGGGATGAATGGGGAAAGGTAGGTACAATGAAAATCACTTGAGGAAAATGGTTTTGGGATGGTTCAGAAAATGTAAGAAGGTCGAGAGAAGCATAGAAGTTGAATTTTTCTCAGACAGAAGACATGAAACAAATTATGACCAGTTATCCAAAATAGAGCATGACTAGCATGAATTCTGAATCTCACACTTATAAAAGATCGTATCATAGAAATGGAAAGGAAATGAACAATACATTCACACATATGTAACTAAAGAGGAAACAATGAAGGAAATTTGATACCACAGGTATCCCATAAATATAGCTGCAACTCCTCTTGTATTAATGGCCAAAACTGAATACAAAGTCTTCTTGATCCACAAAGAAAAATGAAATTGGTTCCAACCCTTGACTCCTATGAAGATATGAGCTAAATAGACCTCAAAACCACCTCCACTCATCCATAGGGGTAGAATTCATGAGATGAGGGAGATATTACATAAAAATCTGAACTGATAGCTAGAGTGTAGGATGAGAAAAGTGACTCATTCCTATCTCTAATGAACTGATTCATTACACATCAAATGGTTGACTTACCTAATGTATTTACCTTAGGTAAAAGTAAAAACATGATATTTACATTCATCTTTACCATTTACATAAGTAAATTCCTAATTTCCTAGAGTAAAAGTCAAACTGGAGTGAAACTTCAAAAATTTCTGAAGACTGTGTAAAATACATTTTTCTTGTGAAACACGCAACATCCAGGTAGAAACGATGATTTTGAGTGCCTTCCCGGTGTCCAAATCAGCTCCATGATAGCTCATTAGAATCCCTTTGAGTATAGTTTCCAAAAATACCTCTAGGTTTCAAAATGGTGCTCATTTTCCTTTTCAAAAACCTGCGCTCCCAAGACTGGTAAATGCGCAGTGACCAGGTAGATTCAGAGGTAGAAACATGAAATTTTTATGGTTTTTTGAGCTTTTGATGGACCAATTCTCCTCCAAAAATTATGAAACTTTCTAGGGTTGATGTCCTAATTAATAAAAACCTGCTGGTAGTGGCCATTCATCATTTAGATTCTCCAAAAAAGAGTGTAGCGTCCAAGGCGCTGCGTGTTTAACAATTTTGCTGTGCTTTAGGAAAAGGTGTTAGGTAAACTTGACTTGGGATAGAGTCAATGTTGACTAGGGTAAATAGTAGTGGTTTTGGGGCACATGGTTTTGTGCACCCATGGTTTTCAACCCATGTTATTGCATGTAATGGAGCTTATAATAGGCTGGGAATACTTCATTGTAATGTAGGCCTCGAGGTGAGCAGTGGAGGCTCATTTGGTCAGATTGGCCAGGGTTTTGGCCAATGGTTAATGAAATTTAATTGGTTGGGTTTTGCCCTGGATTTGGGGTTTTCTTGGATAAACATCTATGTTTATGTTAATGATTTGTTTCTAGCTCTTTATGTTTATTCCTCTTGGTAAATTCTTTATTATTTCTCTGGTAAATTCTAACAAATGGTATCAGAGCCATTGAATTTCGCTGTGTTAGGAGAGAAAAGTCTGTCAAAATGAGAGAGGATATGTGCATGTGAATTAATTAATTGATAAACCATGTATTTAAAGAAAACTCATAGAGGAATGGAGGTTACAGAGGCTGGCGACCCATGCAATCCGGTAGATGGGTTCTTTTTATATGGACATTGATTTCATATGTACAAAGACAGTAACAATGAAGCAAAAAAAATTATTATTATTATAATGGAGTTAATTTATCACATGTAAATGGGCATACTGCTATATGACCTGGTATGGCATGTGTACCCCTGGGTAATCAAAGGTAAAGTAAAAAAAAAAAAATTGAGGGGGGAAGAGCTAGAGTGAGCAGGGTTGTCTCACTTAGCAATTTTGGCTGGATTTAGTCAAGAAACCCCAAGTCAAGTTTAAGGGGGGAATTGTTAGGTAAACTTGACTCGAGATAGAGTCAATGTTGACTAGGGTAAATAGTAGTGGTTTTGGGGCACATGTTATTGTGCACCCATGGTTTTCAACCCATGGTATTGCATGTAATGGAGCCTATAATAGGCTGGGAATACTTCATTGTAATGTAGGCCTGGAGGTGAGCGGTGAAGGCTCACTTGGCCGGATTGGACAGGGTTTTGGCCAATGGTTAATGAAATTTCATTGGTTGGGTTTTGCCCCAGATTTGGGGTTTTCCTAGATAAACATCTGTGTTTATGTTAATGATATTTTTTTGGCTCTTTATGTTTATTCCTCTCGGTAAATTCTTTATTATTTCTCTGGTAAATTCTAACAAAAGGCGCAACGCCAGTGCAACAACGTTTTGCAAACTACATTTTGGGGTCTTCCCGGTGTCCAAATTAAGCCCATAATAACTTGTTGGAAAGGGTATTCTATGTAATTTCCAATTATACATTTTATTTTATGATTGGATTTGATTTTCCTTGTAAAAAGTTGATTTTCCCAAGACTGGTCAAAACGTGCAGAATGAGGGTGCAAAAATGCAGAGTGATGCTGCAGGAAACTTTTGGAGGCCTTACTCAGCTCCACATTGAGCTCATAATAGCTCATTTGAAATATATATTTGTCTAGTTATCATTTGAATTATTAAGCAAGTGATTTGGACATTAAAACTATGAGAAAAGTTGATTTTCCCAAGGTCCCTCCAGAAGTGGAGCAACTCTCCTATGGCACATGTATTTTTGACATTTATCTAAAACCATGACACCTGTGTAAAATCAGAAGGAGGTTTTTCTTCCTTGGCATATTATGGAAAAAAACTCTCTCACTTTTGTCTCATTTCCATAGCAAACCCTAGCTCAGAGGGAGAAGAAATTAGGGTTTAGTGCTTGTGAACAATGATGACTTGGGAAAATACAACTCCATTTGACATTTGATCAATTGATGAACCAAAAACTCTTTCACTTTGAAATTTTATGTGTTGGCATGTGGAAATATGAGTTGGCAGCCTTTAGGATACTGAATACTTATTACATTTGAATTGACATAAAATTACATGAATAAATAAAAATTACATCTTGGAATGAAACTGACACTTGAAATCAAATTAAAACTTTAGAAACCATATTGGAGGTCATCTTTACATGGTAAAGAGACATTATTGGGATCACTCTCATACTTTTCTAACCTTATGTAAATGAAATGGTGCATTATTGGACCTTGAAAAATGAAACCCAATGACCTAATGGGACCTTAAATGACCTGACTTCCATGGTTGACTTTAACTAAGACAAGACATGGTCAAATGAGCTTTTCATAGGTGTTATTATGCTCAAGAATACATGAAGGTGAGTCAAAAAATGTGATTTTATGAGGGAGAGTGAAGTTCTATTGAGTAGGGCTACCATTAGTGAAACAATTTTTAGCATGACCTAATGGAATGATATAAAAATTTTAGAGTGAGACACTTAAAATGATAATGAAATGAGTGATTTTTATCACTAATGGCAGAATGCATATTCTGACACTAACACCAAGGACCATCTCCAAGCTAGTCCAAACTAGTAGACATTCCAAGGACCATATCCAAGCTAATCCAATTTAGTAGCCATGCCAAGGACCATATACACATCATCCATACATAAGCCACCTGTAGGCACCTATACACATTCATATCCAACACACCTATAACCCAAGCAACCAAGTTTACATCAATGACAACCAACCATACATATTCAACACTACAACACACATCAATGCCAACAATCTCCCCCTTTGGCATTGATGTCAACCCCCCACCTGAAAAAATCACCTGAACAAACATACTTACATTCTCCCCTTTTGAAAAAATTGGAAAAGGGCTAAAAATGTCAAGGATGAATGTTATAAATTCCTCTATATGCAAGGGGCTAAACAAATCAAGGATGAATGTTATAAATTCCTCTATATGCAAGGGGCCCCATCAACAAAAACATAACTCCACTCCATATCATATTTGGGTGATGAAAAATGGAGTGAAAGACTAAGAATAACAAAAACACTCCCCCTGGAAAATATGTGCACCAAACTCCCCCTGGACATAAGCTATGACCAAACAACAACATACTAGAGCAACATCACACATCTCCCATCAACAACAACAATAAACTCTCTCACTCTCAAGGAGACATGACAATAAGTGATGCAGGAGCATTAGACACTAGCCAACAATGTAGGGGGTTTTGTCCACATGTTGTGGCTAGGAGGGTTTGAAATCATCAAAATTGTCACAACTAGGTGTCAATACCTCAGCTGACTGTATTATTTAGATTAGTTAGGAGTCGAACAACTAGGCTTGATCTAGCTGTCAGTTCAGTTATTGAATAAATTGTAATTAGGCTTTTGGTTTTCTGAAACGGTCCTCATAGAGGAACCAAAGAGTCACACTATAATGTATATAAATTGAATCCTCGGATGCATTGAAAAAGGAGAGAAAGAAAGAGCAAGGAAAAGAGAGATTCTGCAATAAAATTTGCCCACAGTTGCTTCCAATTAAATAGTTTCTGTGCGCATTCACCTTAGAGTAGTTCGAATCCTTAAGTGTGAAGAGATTGTTTAATTGCGAAGTGATGAACTCTGTGTATGAATAGTCGAACTCCTACGTGAATCCCACTTATCTCTGTTGGTTGTTTACCTTAAATTCATTCGAATAATCCCTGCGTATTCACCCACTCGTAGGAGTTGTTTGTATAAAGAATCCTCGTAATATTAGTGAATTCCCGTATAAGGAAATAACCTTATTTTATTAATAGAAGTCCAGAACCCGAGACTAAACCCTGAGTTAAAATAAACAAAGGCGATCGCAACCTGGGTCAAGCCCTGTACCAAACTCGGAAGTGGATTTCAAAAGTGGATTGCCCCATTTCGCACCACTCTTGGTACGGAGGCGGTATTTCTGGGTCGAGGAGCAATTCCATAGAGGAATCGACATGTGGCGGAGTGGACCGTTCAAAAAAACCGCTTTCCCGTACTTCCCGTGCGTTAACGTCAGTACGAGGTTGCCGAGAAAAATGTGTACAGGCCATTGATTTGAGAGAAGGCCATCGGACGGTCTTTGCGCGACGGAGATGCACGACGTCTAACAAGGTACGATGCACACATTTGATTGGTCGGTTGATATAATGTGGGGTCCAGGCGAGCGGTTACTACGAAATCATTTGTTGTAAATGTTGACTATTAATATAAAGTTCGGGGGGGTTTAAACATTGGATGCATTTAAATGAACCCCGCAAGTGTAGTGCGGTCCAGGCAGAGATATATAAATCCGAGCTACGAAATTGGGATATTAAAGTACAGGATTATGTTTAATAACTGGGAAAGTTGCGAAATATAGTTATCTATCAATTTCTTCGAAATTGATAGATAATCATCGTACAAAGGAGAAGGTAGACTGTGGGGGAAAGGAACGAGGTTAAAAAGGGTTGGCTAACAGAGCCACATCATTTGAGGACCATCTCTCCTTGGGGCAGACTTTTAGTTTTGTTGCATCATTTGTGGTATCAGAGCAAGTCTGATGTTGTTTTGATGACATGGCAATCCGAGTTGGTAGAGGTGCTGGCAGAAGGAGACCTGTTGCCAACGCTGAGGTGTTGGGGATGTTGCAGAGGGTTGAGGCCATAATAGATGCCATGGAGCGAAGATAGCCCAGAGATCCTGAAGACATCAACGAACCTGAGACAGAAGAAGCAGAAGAAAACGTGGAAATTCCTCCTGACATGAGGCTCCTTAGAACTGTTCCGGGGTCTGCAGTTAAGCTCAGAATTGAAGTGTCGAGCTATGTAGGGGGACTAAATCCAGAGGAGCTGGTGGACTGGATAAATGAATTTAACAAGTGCTTCGATTATGAAGAAATAAGCGAAGATAAAAAGGTCAAGTTTGGAGTGACAAAGCTGAAAGGACATGCTGCACTTTGGTGGGATGGAGTGCAGGAAGAAAGGAGGAGAGTTGGAAATCAACCTATCAAGAGCTGGACCAGAATGATGGCTAAATTAAAAGGTAAATTCTTTCCTAGTGATTACCAGTTGAAATTGTATAAACAAATGCAGAACCTGAGACAGAGGTTGCTGACAGTAAAGGAATACACAGAGGAATTCTAAAGAGTGAGCATAAGGGCTGGGCAATTCCAGGACACACCAGAGAAGACTGCCAGATATGTAAATGGTCTCAGACTGGAGATCCAAGATGAGATTGGTCTTCTGTCTCCTAAGACAGTGGAAGAGGCCTATCAGATGGCCTTGAAAGCAGAGGAGAAACTCCCGAGGAAACAATCTGCCAAGAAGAGAGGTACTTTTCGTGGGAAGGGAAGTCAGGGTGGTAGAGGAAAGCCTACACCCAGGAATGGAGCTGACAGTAGCTCACCTCAGAATGCATCTACAGAGGATGATGCAAAGGGCAGAAGGGGTTCTTACAGAGGAAGAGGAAGAGGATACAGAGGCAGAGGCAGAGAGTTGAGGTGTTATAGATGCCAGGGAGTGGGACATAAGCACTATGAGTGTAAAAAGAATGTGGGTGCTGGTCCAAGAAATGCTGTTGTTGCCCAGGTTGGAGAAGAGGCAGAAATTGAAGAATAAATTCTTCCAGAGAGGGGAGAATCCTTGGTGGTAAACAAGGTCATGTTGAAACAAGCCAAAGAAGTCACTGGGCCTGCACAAAGGAAGACCTTTTTTAGGAGCATATGCAAAGTCCGAGGGAAATGTTGTCAGCTAGTCATTGATAGTGGCAGCACAGACAATCTGGTTTCCACTGAGGTAATAGAAAAATTGAAGCTAAAGACAAGGGAGCATCCAACTCCCTACAGGGTGTCCGGGCTGCATAAAGGGCACCAGTTGGTTGTGAAAGAACAGTGTGAGATAGAGCTGCAAATGGGCAAATACAAAGATAAGGTCTTGTGTGATGTAATGCCCATGGATGTGTGTCATATACTGCTGGGTAGACCTTGGCAGTTTGACAGAGCAACAGTGCATGATGGAAAGAAGAACACTTACAAGTTCTTCAAAGATGGGGTGCATCATACATTGATACCCATGGAAGAAGGAGAGCCATCCAGCAGAGTGATTGATCCAAAGACCTTGTTGCTGAGCGGGAAGGAATATCTGCAGCAGATAGAAGAAGAAGAGGTAAGCTTTGCTTTAGTTTGCAAACCTAAAGTAGTTCTTACTTCTACAAATATTTCTGATTTGCCAGTAGAAATCCAAGAAATGTTAGATGATTACTGTGACATTGTTGTGGATTATTTACCTGATGAGGTGCCACCTGTGAGAAAGATCAGCCATCAGATAGATTTTATCCCTGGTTCAAATCTGCCAAATAAGGCAGCCTACAGAATGACTCCCAAGGAAAATGAGGAAATCAGGAGACAGGTGTAGGAGTTGATGGACAAGGGACTGATCAGAGAAAGTCTGAGTCCATGTGCAGTACCAGTAGTTTTGAGCCCAAAGAAAGATGGAGGCTGGAGGATGTGTACTGATTCCAGAGCAATTAATAAGATCACAATCAGGTACATATTTCCTTTGCCCAGAATTGAGGACTTAATGGACTGTTTGAGTGGTGCTAAGTATTTCTCAAAGATAGATTTGAAGAGTGGATATCATCAAATTAGAATAAGAGAGGGTGATGAGTGGAAAACTTCCTTTAAAACAAATGAAGGACTGTATGAATGGATGGTAATGCCTTTTGGGTTGTCAAATGCACCAAGCACTTTTATGAGACTTATGAATGAAGTATTGAAAGAATTTATTGGGAAATTTGTGATAGTATATTTAGATGATATATTAGTTTTCAGCAGAACTAAAGAAGAACATTTAAGGCATCTTAATCATGTCTTGAAGAAGCTGCACCAGGAGAAACTGCTGATAAATTTGAAGAAATGCTCATTCATGAAGGAAGAGTTGGTGTATTTGGGTTTTGTTGTTTCTACAGAAGGATTGAAGATGGACCCAGAAAAGGTTAAGGTAATTGTGGAGTGGCCTTCACCCAGGAGTATTTTTGAGGTAAGAAGTTTCCATGGACTTGCTAGTTTTTATAGAAAGTTTATAAGAAACTTCAGTAAGATTAATGCACCCATAATTGAGACCATAAAGAAGAGAAAACAACCATTTAAGTGGACTGCTGAAGCAGAAATAAATTTTAAGGTATTGAAGCAAAAGATAACAGAGAAGCCTGTTTTGATTCTGCCTGATTTTACTAAACCATTTCAAGTGAAATGTGATGCCAGTGGGGAAGCCATTGGAGCTGTGTTGAGTCAGGATGATAGGCCTGTAGCCTATTTCAGTGAAAATTTGAATGATACCAGAAGAAATTATTCCTCTTATGAGAAGGAATTCTATGCAATTGTTCAGGCACTGAAGAAGTGGAGACATTACTTGATGTCCAGGGAATTTGTCTTATATTCTGACAATCATGCTTTGCAGTATATTGTACAACATCCCAAGTTGAAGCATAAGCATGCTAAATGGGTTGAGTATCTCCAAGGTTTTAATTTTGTTTTGAAACATATAAGTGGCCAAGCCAATAAAGTAGTTGATGCTTTGAGTAGGAGACACTTGCTTGTTCAAGAAAATAATTTTGAGGTTGTAGGATTTGATTTTCTCAAGGAATTGTATAAAACAGATCCTGATTTTAAAGAAGCATTTGAGGTATGTAGTAACCCTGTTTTAATAGATAGAAGCCAGTGGCTGGATTATTTTCTGCAGGAAGAATTGTTATTCAGAAAGAACCAACTGTGTGTACAAAAATGCACCATGAGAGAAAATTTGATCAAAGAGAAGCATAATGGTGGACTTGTTGGACACTTTGGTACTGAAAAGACTTATGAGCAGCTGAGTCACTTTTATTTCTGGCCCAAGATGAGAGCAGAAGTGGACAAGTTTGTGAATAATTGCAAAATCTGTCAGTATGCTAAAGGAAGGAGCTAGAATGCAGGATTGTACACTCCCTTGCCTATTCCAGACAGGTCTTGGGACATGGTGAGTATGGATTTTGTTCTAGTATTTCCCAAGACTCAGAGAGGGAATGATGCAGTATTTGTTGTGGTGGACAGATTCTCCAAAATGGCACATTTTATTCCATGTTACAAAACTAGTGATGCCACCCATGTTGCTAACTTGTTCTTCAAGGAAGTTGTTAGATTGCATGGGTTGCCCAAGAGTATTGTTTCAGATAGAGACACCATATTTGTGGGGCAGTTTTGGAGGACACTGTGGAAGAAACTTGGCACCAAACTAAGTTTCAGCTCAGCTTATCATCCCCAGACTGATGGACAGACTGAGGTAGTGAATAGGAGTCTGGGAAATTTATTGAGGAGTCTTGCAGGAGAGAATCCCAAGCAGTGGGATCATATTTTTCCCCAGGAAGAATATGCATAAAATGACTCACCAAACAGGAGCACAGGGAAGATTCAATTCCATATTGTTTATGGAATGCATCCCAGAGGAATATCAGAATTAAGAAATCTGGGAAGAGTAGAGCTAAGGAGTGCATATGGTGAGGAGTTTTCTTCGGAGATCCAGGCCATACATGAACAAGTGAAATAGAAACTACAAGGCAGCAGCATCAAATATAAAACCAGAGTAGACTTGAGTAGAAGAGAAGTCCAATTATAAGTAGGAGATTAGGTTTTGGCACACTTGAGGAAGGAGAGGTTCCCAAAGAAGCAGTATAATAAACTGAAGTTTAAAAAGATTGGGCCATGCAAGATACTTATAAAGTTTTCTACAAATGCTTATGAGATTGAATTTCCACCTGATGTTGGAATATCTCCCATTTTTAATGTTACATATTTGTAAAAGTATGAGGATGATGGTGCAGAAGAAGGATCAGCAGACAAGGAACAGACTGAGTGGAAAGAGCAGCTACCTCCAGCACAACCATTGCAACCAGAGAAGATATTGGACAAGAGAGTGTTCAGAAGGACCAGAGGACAAGAGTACTTTCAGTACTTGATTAAATGGAAGGATAAGCCAGAGGAAGATGCCACTTGGATGACTGAAGGAATGTTGCAGAAGATAGGCAGATCAGTGGACGAGTTCATGGACAGGAGCCTATGAAGAAGATTGCCCTCGGGAGTCTGATGCAGGAGCATTAGACACTAGCCAACAATGTAGGAGGTTTTGTCCACATGTTGTGGCTAGGAGGGTTCGAAATCATCAAAATTGTAACAGCTAGGTGTCTATACCTCAGTTGACTGTATTATTTAGGATTAGTTAGGAGTCGAACAACTAGGCTCGATCCAGCTGCCAGTTCAGTTATTGAATAAATTGTAATTAGGATTTTGGTTTTCTGAAACGGTCCTCATAGATGAACCGAAGAGTCACACTATAATTTATTTAAATTGAATCCTCGGATGCATTGAAAAAGGAGAGAAAGAAAGAGCAAGGAGAAGAGAGATTCTGCAATAAAATTTTCCCACAGTTGCTTCCAATTAAATAGTTTCTGTGCGCATTCACCTTAGAGTAGTTCGAATCCTTAAGTGTGAAGAGATTGTTTAATTTCGAAGTGATGAACTCTGTGTATGAATAGTCGAACTCCTACGTGAATCCCACTTATCTCTGTCGGTTGTTTACCTTAAATTCATTCGAATAATCCTTGCGTATTCAACCACTCGTAGGCGTTGTTTGTATAAAGAATCCTGGTAATATTAGTGAATTCCCGTATAAGGAAATAACCTTATTTTATTAATAGAAGTCCGGAACCCGAGACTAAACCCTGAGTTAAAATACACAAAGGCAATCGCAACCCAACGCAACCTGGGTCAAGCCCTGTACCAAACCTGGAAGTGGATTTCAAAAGTGGATTGCCCCATTTCGCACCGCTCTTGGTACGGAGGCGGTATTTCTGGGTCGAGGAGCGATTCCATAGAGGAATCGACACGTGGCGGAGTGGACCGTTCAAAAAAACCGCTTTCCCGTAATTCCCATGCGTTAACGTCAATACGAGGTCGCGAAGCAAAATGTGTACATGCCATTGATTTGAGAGAAGGCCATCGGACGGTCTTCGCGCGACGGAGATGCACGACGTCTAACAAGGTACGACGCACACATTTGATTGGTCGGTAGATATAATGTTGGGTCCAGGCGAGCGGTTACTACGAAATCATTTGTTGTAAATGTTGACTATTAATATAAAGTTTGGGGGGGTTTAAACATTGGATGAATTTAACTGAACCCTGCGAGTGTAGTGCGGGCCAGGCAGAGATATATAAATCCGAGCTACGAAATTGGGAGATTAAAGTACAGGATTATGTTTAATAACTGGGAAAGTTGCGAAATATAGTTATCTATCAATTTCTTCGAAATTGATAGATAATCATCATACAAAGGAGAAGGTAGACTGCGGGGGAAAGGAACGAGGTTAAAAAGGGTTGGCTGACAGAGCCACATCATTTGAGGACCAGCTCTCCTTGGGGCAGACTTTTAGTTTTGTTGCATCAATAAGCAACATCAATAATCAAAAACATAATCCATGTGATAACAACAATATCATATTGTATCACCAACACTTAGCAACAACAACATAGAATGACCAGATAACAAAAACAACTTAAATCAAATCCACAGAAGGAACAACAAACATCCAACCAATTTTGAATCAACATCAACAAATACATCCTCTCTAAAATGTACTCCGCAATAGTATAAAATTCATACAACACCAGCATCAGTGCAACATCTATCTATAGCTACAAATCCATGATGACAAGTGAAAATATTATGACCAACCATACTCCACTAAATATAGACATCTCCATGGAAGAATGTAAATTGATGTAAAAGGCTTCCAATTCCTCCGTGCCATATGCAAGAGGCTACTCCACATGGACCAAAGACTATGACCAAAATATATGAAACAAGGTACATGGCCTCATATGATTATTACATGGTTTCTAAACTGATATTACATAGTTGTGAAATTACATCAATAAGCCCATATATGGATGAACCATGACTCACATGACTCTCTCTAAATGCATACATGACTCAATAAAGCCTCTATATGATAAGTATGAGAGTATACATAAATGATACATGAAATACATGGTTGTACCGACACAACTAACAACCCATACATAACTGAAACATCTCTCATAACTCATTTTACACATATGTCAAGCATGGCTCTCAATGTTATGTATAAAACATACAAGAATGAGACTCTCTTATACATAGCAATCATAAAAATCCTCTCATCAATGCATGTATAATACAATGTCATAATGCAAGTACCTAGAGAATATGATTAGCCACATGTCCTCTCTATGTATCAAGATAATTTCAATACAAATCACATAAAAGACATGTATTAGCCTCTCCAAATCATCAACCATGAATCAAAATTCCAACAACAGTAACTAACAGTCCATAAGTATACAAAGTGGCCCAACAATAGTACATATAAGCAACATCATGAACCATAAATATACCAATGAATTCAATATATCATCTCTCCATAATTGTATATATCAAAAAAAATAATCACCATATGGAGCTTGATCCTTTACAAGATACTCAATAAATGGCAACAAAAAATAAGCATATAATGATGTAATGACAACAACAACATCACATCAGCAATCCATGCTAAAAAACATAAGCAACATCAAATGTAGCAACAACACCAATAGAAACAAACCCATCATAAATGTAAGCATCATGAACCATCATCATACTAATCTCCATGGCATCACCACATGCATAAAATCATCAAACCAAGTTGCATAATACTTTCCAACTACATGTCAAACCCTATAGACAAAATATATGATCAAACATAAACATATGCAACAGATGAGGACATAGCATGAGATGCATAACAAACTCCACTAAGGAGCCATAATTCCATCGAAATATTGGAAACATATAAATTTCTCCCCCTGTACATGTGCCATCTCTCCTCCTGATCACACCTTAGCAAGGACAACATCAGCAGAAAAATTTCATCATCAAGAAAAACATAATCATAGAGATAATCACCAATACCATCACAAATAACTGCATGCAAAAATAAAGAGTTCCATATACTCCCCCTGAGCCTATGAATGCTTCACATCCATTTTTCAGTCTAAAAAGATCTATCATGCAAGATAGGACTGCAATATGTGTTGATATCTTCTACTCTGAATCAGATGAGGAATATTACTCTCTTGGTCTCTTCTTACTTTTAAATCTTCCCTTCAACACATATACATTATCTGGGGTCTTGAATCCTCTAGAAATTTCCCTCTTTGATCCTTCTTTCTTGATGAATCAACCTTTGGAGTTGAAGACCACTTACTTGCCTCCATGAACCCTTTGGCTCACACTTAGACTTTAGTGATTAAGACCATCAATGACCATACATCTTCATCATTGGTACTATTTACACTAAGGTTGGCCTTGCCACTTCCCAAAACTCTTACTGGTTCACTTCCTTCAAAATAACATGACCACTTTTGAATTTCTTCGAGAAGTTAAATTTTCTCCCATATCTTGAAATATGATGAGAGCATTCGCTATATATACCAATTTTCATCCTCATCATGCGAGTAAAGAGTAATACCATATTTTCTTAACTGTTCTTTCTTTTTCTTCCACAAATCTCCTTATTGATTTCTTTGTTGTGCATGTATTTTTGGCTGTTGCTTTGTACCAATGGTCTCATGGATCTAGGCATTAAGAAATCATTAGCCATGTCTCCAAATTCGTGACACATAAAACATTCTACATGACCAATATAAGAAGCCAAAGGATCTGATCTTTTGTTCCTCATGCTAGATTTCCAACTTCTTGTACTAGACCTACAATCAATGAATTTATGCCCAAAAATGTTACAAGTATAACATAAACCATTAAATGAACTTATATACCTGAAGGAAGATCTCATTCCTTGTTTTCTAAACTTTTGCATGGATGTGTCAAAATTGCTCCTACAAAATGTTGCTATGTGTCTAAACTGATGCAAATTAAAACGCTCATTTTTTCCATCAATGGAGCAAATAAATTCTGATTTTTCCTTTGAATTTTGCTACTATCAACTCTAGGAGCTTATGATCTTCTTGGCATAAAAGCTTCTTTCAAATCTCTTCTTTGAAACTGATGAGATTGCTTCCTCTTCTTTCCAATATTATCATGGCTGCTCACAATCTTGATTGTAGGTTTATTTAAATGTATTCTCGTAATATTTCCTACATCCAAACTTGCATCTCTTCTTTGAATTATTGAGCTATATTTTTTTACTGCAATTTTGCTCTTAATTTCTTCAAGTTGTTGATCCTTTTCTTCAACTTTCTTTCTCAATTTATCTACAACATTTTCAATTGCTTCAACATAATTTTTATTTATTTATTTATTTATTTATTTTATTTTATTTTTATTTTTTTTCTGAACATTACTACATCATATTATTTTTCATCCTCCAGCTTGGTTCTCAAGGTATTGAGCTCCTCCTTGATATTTTTCTTCTTCTCATCATAAATTTGTAACAATTTCTTATGATCTCTACATGCAGCTGTTAGTTTTTTCCCTGGAGCACCTAATTCTTTAATCGCAACCATTTCCGATTCATATTCATATTTAACAGAAAAAAATATCCTTCTTATATTCACTAAGTGGCTTAACAGAATCATCAGAATCATAATTCAAAAATTCCTTCAAAATATTACCTTGTGATACATTTGCTTTGACCGAGATTTCGTAATTTGCAGCTTCTTTTGCAATGGATCAATTTTCTTCCTTCTTAAAATTATTTCCTTTTGAGACATCCTCCTCTTAATTTTGGCCATGATCAATGATATACTCTCCAAATGGTCAAGCTTCACTGAAGAGCACTTTCTCTAATACCAATTGTTGGAATTATATTCACTGTTGGGGGGGGAAGTGGTGAATTAGTAGTGATGGCCTTTATAAAAAAATTTCACCAATTTATATTTCTTCAATGTATATTATCCATGAACATTCACAATATTAGCTCATAAAATCGTATAAGAAGCAATACGCTAGAATCATAACAATCATGAGGAATCACCATGATAAACACAAGCATGAACACACAAGAACACAAGTATTTTTGGTGGAAACCCTTTCGGGAGAAAACCACCCTGATGCTGTTGTGCTGCTCAAATATGCTATTAATATGATATGCAAATTTACATGGATTAGATTACAACCATAAGCTGGAAGAATTTGCTTCCTCTAAAGTATGCTGACATCTATCAATTCGGAAATATGTTTCTCTTGTGGATCTACGTACTACCATCTGCTGGAAGCTCCAATAACCAACGATCCTCGCCCAACCACCATTGGAATGTATAAATCCTATTGGATGGAGAAAAATATTCCTACTATGAATATTCCAAATCAATATATATATTTAAGTCTCCATGCCTTCACTTCCTCCATGAGAACCATGTTTCATAAATTTTCAGATATGGTTCTCAATTCACTCAACATGAGAAACCCATTATCGCTAGCTTTCTGCTCATCAATTATGAATAATAAATATGACCTGGAGAAGGGAATTTATTCACTACTTCACACACCAAAAAACCTCTCTCAACCACACAAAAAGTTGAAAATATGTTTCCAAAAACTACACACAAATTCAGAAACTTCTTCTCAAATCTATCTCTCATTTCTGCTAACAAATCCCTGTTATATCTCTTCAAAAACTATGTGAGTAGCTACTACATACTATACTCACTCAAAATTCTCTCACAAGGGAATCCTCATTCAATCTCGAAGAAACCAACCAAATATACTCACAACCTTCTTCTATTTATCATTTTTCTGTGTTGATTTTTTGGAGGGAAAAGTTCCCTAAGGTAAGGGTTTAAAACCTCAACAGAGCAGAACAAGATAATGTTAGGTCCCTATAATACTAGTGTATCCCCTTATTGTTATTGTTAGTGTAGACCACTTATTTTTATTGTTGTGCCCATTTAGTCCCTGTATTGTTATTATTGTGCCCCATAGAAGCCCATTATTGTTATTGTTGTGCCCTTACATTATTATTGTTATGTAGACTCTGATTATATTGTGACCCCTTAGACTCCTATATATAGAAACGAGGATTTTTCATTTGAATCATCCAAAAATTGTTCATTTATGTAATGTAAATGAGGTTTCCACCTCGAAGAGGCTAATTTTTAAGTCGTTGATCTATATTTTCTTCTATTTTGTGAGCTGGTTGCATAACATTTGGTATTAGAGCTTTGGATTGTAGGGTTTCACATCTTCAAACAGGTCATATTGGAATTTTCACTATAAATTTTTTTATACGAGGCCTCAGAAGCTAAAATTTTGACCATGTGGAGACGAACTCTTGATGAAATTCGTGTGAAAATTTCATATCTTAGTTCGCTATAGTTTCAGAGACATGATTCGGGGAAGTTAGGGTTTTGGAAGGCTCCAAAATTTAGTCTCAAACAGGTGACCTGGGGACAATCATCATAACTTTCATTTTAGGCATCAAATTTGAATTATGTAAAATGTTTTTGAAATAAAATGGACTTTAGTTTTTCTTGTAGTTACTTCAGGGCCTAAGGTAGAAACAATGACATGTGGCACTCTGTATAAGTTTTCTCTACTCAATAAGTCTATAATGAGGTCATTGTGGGAGATTGGGCATAACTCTTTGTTGTAGAATCCAATCTCAGTTTGACGTATGGGGTTTGAAATTAGATGCAGAGGGATACAATAAGACCTAATTTCAGACCTTGTAGATCCAAAATTATAGAGTTACAACTGTTTCCAGATCGAGCTCCAAAAAGAAAGAAAGATGTGTATTTATTTTTTAAATTGCATAAATTTTGTTTGAAAAATTAGTTTGAAGTGATTCCAAAGGCATATTGAAGCATATATATTGTATTGGGCTATAAAATTCCTCCCAAACAAAAATATTCCAAACCAATGAAGCCCTCAGAAAGCTATACTATGATGCATGAAGAGGAATAATTGCATCATGATATCTCAAAATTATGGGACCAAGTGCAACAAATTTTGCTCTCACAAAGAACAACCAAAGATGAACTAAAGGGGGACATGGATGGTTTAAAATGCATCATGAATAGTTTAAAATCATACATGGAAGGTTTTAAGGATTACATGAAAGCTAATATGGATGGTATAGAATAAAAAATGAAAGAAAACATGGAAGATTTTAAAAATGGTTTAAAAGCAGACATGGAAAGTTTGAAGGAAGGTTTGACAAAGTTATTATAAGAAATGATTCCTAATGGCGAAAAGATATTATTTGAAACTCATGATGAGGAAAAAATAATTTTTAATCATGATTTCATAGACTTTAACAATGGATTTAAGACCCTCCATATTCCAAAGATCGTTATGAGGAAGTTTGATGACAACAATACAATAACATGGATACTACAAATCGAGAAATATTTTGATCTCCATAATGTGAAACACATACAAAAGGTACACATTGCAACTTTATATTTAGAACCCAATAAGTTTGTATGGTATCGATGGATTTTTTTCTCATAAAGCACTTGTCACTTGATCAATTTTTATGGAGGAAATGATAACACATTATGAGGATACAAAGAGAAATGCCTTCTTTAGCCAATTGATAAATCTCAAACAAAAGGGATCAATGGTGGAGCACATTGAGAACTTCAATAAATTGAATATAAGGTTAAATCATATTTCTGAAGAGCATAGGATTGATGTCTTCATAGGGAATTTAAAGGATAACATCCAACATGAGGTTTTCCTTTGGGAACCTAATTCATTGGAGAAGGCATTCATGTTGGCCAGAAAAATTGAAAGAAAAATTGTGGCAATAAGAAAGCCTACCACTCACAACTATAAAGACGGAAGTATTATTTCCCCTAGCCTTCCACAACCTACAAGGTTGACACCACAACAATTGGATGAAAAAATTGCAAAAGGTCTTTGATACAGTTGTGATAGAAAAGACGCTAAAGGTCATAAGTGTGCCGAGAATGAATAATTATACATAGATTCTGAAGAGGAGGAAGAAAAGGAAAAAAAACTTTAAAAGAAGAGGATATACACTAGGAAACAACCCTAGAAAAATAAGAAAAGAATCAGACCATATCTTGTAATGAATTGGCAGGAATTACCACTCCTCAAACTCTCAAGATAGAAGGACATATCAAGAAGAAAAAGGTAATAGTGCTGATTGATTCAGGTAGTACCCATAATTTTATTTAGTGTAAGGTAGCCAAGGAATTGAATTGCTTCATATACCCAGAACCAAAGTGTCAAGTGATGGTTGTAAATGGAGGAACTATAAATTTCTCTGGAAAATGCCATAATATCAAGATAACCATGGGGGAATATGTATTGAATAGTCCAATTCTCTCCATTCCAATGGGTGGTGTTGATGTTGTACTAGGAGTCCAATGGTTACAATCTTTGGGTATGATAACTTTTAGTTTTCAAGAACTTTTCTTGATTTTTTTTGGGGAAGGAAAGGAAGTTGAATTAAGGGGAATTGCAAGGAAACCAGGAAATATTATTATCTCTAATAGCATGCCAAAGCTTCTACAGAAAAAATAACATGGCGTAATTTCAAAATTATGCTCACTAGAGGTTTAAACATCGAAATAATCTATTTATCCAAATCTCCAAAAAGTATTGGACAATCATTCCAAGGTATTTGAGACTCCCAAAGGCCTCGCACCATTTCGTGATCATGATCATGCTATTCATTTGATTCCAGGAAGTGTTCCTACTAACATAAGGCTTATAGATATCCCTATGCCCAAAAGGGTGAAATTGAACGTATGGATGCAAAAATGCTAGAGGCTGGTGTAATTCAACCTAGTCAAAGTTAATTTTCAGCTCCATTAGTATGGGTGCACAAGGAGGATGGATCATGGCACATGTGTCTGGATTATAGGGAGCTTAACAAGTTCGCTATAAAAGATAAATTTCCTATTCCTGTCATTGATGAATTACATGGATCTATTTACTTCACCATGTTAGAGCTTCGTTCAAGATATCATCCAATTAGAATGAAGACTGAAGACATCTTGAAAAAATCATTTATAGCTTATGAGGGTAATTATGAATTTTTGGTCATGCCTTTTGGCTTTACCAATGCACATTTTACATTTCAAGTTTTGATGAATTCCATTTTAAAACCCTTCCTTAGAAAATTTGTGTTAATATTTTTTGATGATATAATAATCTATAACAAGTGTTGGAAGGATCAGTTCAACACATTGACAGGGTATTCAAACTATTGGAGGAGAAACAATTATATGCAAAAACCTCCAAATTTGTCTTTGGATTACATGAGGTGGAATATATAGGTCATATTGTATCTCATGAGGGTGTTAAGGTAGACCCTAACAAAAGTAAAACCATTAAGGAATGGAAAAACCCCACAACCATAAAGCATTTGCGAGGTTTTCTCGATTTGACAGGGTATTATCAAAATTTTGTTAAGAATTATGGGAGAATAAAAACACCTCTAGAAACATTACTAAAGAAATATGTGTTTTCTTGGACTCTGGAAGCAACTAAGGCCTTTAAACAACTTAAAGAGACAATGTGCCAAGCACCGGTCTTAGCTACGCAAAACTTCATAAAAACCTTTATTGTGGAATGTGATCCCTCATGAAATGGAATTGGTGTTGTTTTATGTTGTGTAACCAGCTCCAAAAATAGAAGAAAAGAGATATCAACGCCTTAGAAATAAGCCACTTCGAGGGGGCAACCTCCAATACATTACATAAATGAACAATTCTTGGATGATACAATTTACAAACCCTCCTTTCTATATATAGGAGTCCATGGGGCCATAATGTAATCCTAGTGGGCCACAATGTAATCCTAGCCGACCTAACAATAATAATTTAAGGGCACAATAATAACAAAATGGGGGTTACAAGGGTACAATAATAACAATAAGGGTTTACACTAACAATAATAAGGGGCTATACTAGTGATATAGGGACCTAACATGCCCCTCTCCTTCAAAAAAGTGTTGTCCTCAACACTTGAGTAGCTTCGGGTGCTTCCGTATAAAATTCTCATCCTCCCATGTAGAATCTTCAGTGGGTAAGTTCTTCCACTTGATGAGATACTCTGAAATTGATCGATTCCGTAGCTGTCGAGTTCTTGTTTCCATGATCGCTTTAGGTTCCAATATGATTTTTCCTTCCTCATCAAGTTCTGGAAATATTGTTTGAACTGGAAGATTTTCACCTATAACCTTTTTTAAGCATGAAACATGGAAAACTGGATGTACTCGCGAAGAAGCAGGAAGCTCCAATTTGTATGCCATAGTACCAATCTTTTGCAACACCATGTAAGGACCATAGTATTTTGGCGATAATTTATTATCCTTCTTAGCTTGCTTGAGGGACATTTGTTTGTATGGTTGTAGCCGTAAAAATACCCAATCTCCTACATCAAAACTTCTCTCGCTGCGATGTTGATCTGCCTGTTGTTTCATTCGATTTTGTGCCAAATTCAGGTTATCCTTTAAGAGTTGGAGAACTTCTTGCTGATGCTCGATGTGATCTTCCACTGCTTGAACCTTCGAATTTTCCCTTAAAGATGATGTGATGGATGGTGGATGATATCCATAAAGTGCCATAAATGGGGTCATTTTTGCCGCAGTATGGAAGGAAGTGTTATACCACCATTCAGCGAGAGGTAACCACTTGACCCATTGTGTTTGTTTATCAGATACAAAACAACGAAGATATCCTTACAAACATTTATTTACTATCTCTGTTTGACCATCAGATTGAGGATGATAAGATGAGCTATGAGCTAATTGAGTACCCAAACAAGAAAATAACTCCGTCCAAAAATTTCAAGTAAAAATGGGATCTCTGTCGCTCACAATAACCCTTGGGCTTCCATGTAGCTTTTGAATTCTGTCCATAAATGTAGTAGCAACTATACTTGCTTTAATGGATGAGATAATGCACAAAAGTGTGCATACTTGGTAAGTCTATCAATTACCACCATGATGACACTCTTTCCTTTGGACTTAGGTAAACCTGTGATAAAATCCATTGAAATCTCCTCCCAACGTTGACTTGGAATGGATAAAGGTTGTAGAAGTCTCGGGGTCTTAATTGTTTCCACTTTATTCTGCTGGAAAACCAAACATTCCGTCACAAAATTTTGAATATCAGATTTAAGGCCATCCCAAAAAAATTCTTTCTTCACCCTGTGGTAAGTTTTTAAAAATCCTGAGTGTCCTCCTAAAGGAGAAGTGTGCAATTCCAGAAGAAATTTTTGTTTTAGTTGGGAATTCTTACAAAGATATAAGCGATCGTTGTATCATAAGGAATCATTTTTCCAACTAAATGTATCAGATGTACTAAGATCTTGCTACAACTTTTGAATGAGTGTCCATACATCTTTGTCCTTCTTCCATTCATCTCTTGCTTCAATTATCCAATCTGGTTGGATAATAGAAATGGCACAAAGCAATGCTTCCACCTCTTCATTCTTTCTTGAGAGTGCATCTGCAACAACATTAAGCTTTAATTTTTTGTAGATTATTTCAAAGTCATAACCCAACATCTTTGTGACCCATTTTTGCTGCTCTTCTGAAGATAGTCTTTGTTCCAAAAAGTGTTAAGACTATCATGATCAATTTTTACCTTGAAGTGTCTTCCGATTAGGTAAGTTCGCCATTTCTTTAGTGCATGCAGCATTGCTAACATTTCCTTCTCATAAATAGGTTTCTGTAAATACTTTCCTTTGATTGGACGACTTTAAAAAGCAATGGGTCTTGCTTCCTACATGAAAACAACACCAATTCCATTTCCTGAGGCATCACATTCCACAATAAAGCTTTTTGTGAAGACTGGCGTAGCTAAGACAGGCGCTAGGCACATTGCCTCTTTAAGATGTTCAAAAGCCTTAGTTGCTTCAGGAGTCCATGAAAATGCATCTTTCTTCAATAATGTTGTTAGAGGTGCTGCTATTCTCCCATAATTCTTAACAAACTTGCCATAATACCCTGTTAACCCGAGAAATCCTCGCAACTGCTTTATGGTTGTGGGAACTTTCCATTCCTTAATGGCTTTAATTTTGTTAGGGTCCACTTTAACCCCCTCGTGAGATACAATATGACCCAGATATTCCACCTCTTGTACTCCAAAGAAACATTTGGACTTTTTTGCATATAATTGTTTCTCCTGCAATAGTTTGAGCACCCCGTCAACATGTTCAACATGATCCTTCCAAGACCTGCTGTAGATTAGTATATCATCAAAAAATACTAGCAAAAATTTTCTAAGGAAGGGTTTGAAAATGGAATTCATCAACCCTTGAAATGTAGAAGGTGCATTGGTAAGGCCAAAAGGCATGACCAAAAATTCATAATGACCGTCATGAGTTCGAAATGTTGTTTTTGGACTATCTTCAATCTTCATTCTAATTTGATGATATCCTGAATGAAGATCCAACTTGGTAAAATAAATTGCTCCATGTAATTCATCCAATAATTAATCAATCAAAGGAATGGGAAATTTATCATTAATGGTGAGCTTATTGAGCTCCCTATGATCTGGACACATTCGCCATGATCAATCCTTCTTGTGTACCAATACTACAGGAGTAGAGAAAGAACTTTGACTAGGTTGAATTATACCCACCTCTAACATTTCTGCAATCATACGTTCAATTTCGCTCTTTTGAACGTAAGGATATCTATAAGGCCTGATGTTTAGAGGAACACTTCCTGGAATCAAATGAATAGCATGATCATGATCACGAATATGTGGGAGTCCTTTGGGAGTTTCAAACACCTTGGAATGATTGTCCAAGACTTGTTGGAGATCTGCAGGAATAGATGATTTTGATGTTGGAACTTCTAGTGAGCATAATTGTGCAATTACGCCTCGTTTTTCTTTCTTTAGAAGCTTTGTCACGACATTAGAGCTTTTTATCCTTCCTGGTTTCCCTGCAATACCTCGTAATTCAACTTCCTTTCCTTTTGAAAAAAATTTCAAGAAAAGTTCTTGAAAATTAAAAGCTACCGTCCCCAAATATTGTAACCATTGTACTCCTAGTACGACATCAGCACCACCCATAGGAATGGAAAGCATTGGACTAGTCAATACATATTCCCCCATGGTTAGCTTGATATTATCGCATTTCCCAGAGCAATTTATAGTTCCTCCATTTGCAACCATCACTTGACATTCTGGTGCTGGGTATAGGAAACAATTTAATTCCTTGGCTACCTTACAATGAATAAAATTATGGGTGCTAACTGAATCAATCAACACTATTACCTTTTTCTTCTTGATATGTCCTTCTATCTTGAGAGTTTGAGGAGTGGTAATTCCTGCCAGTGCATTACACGATATGGTCGGATTCATTTCTTCCTCTTCTAGGGTTGGTTCCTGGTGTATATCCTCTTCTTGTTCATTTTCTTCTTCCTCTTCACAATCTATGTAAAATAATTTCTTCTCAACACACTTTTGACCTTTAGTGTATTTGCTATCACAACTGTAGCAAAGCCCTTTTGCTCTTTTTTCTTCCAATTGTTGTGGTGTCAACCTTGTAGGTTGTGGAAATCTAGACGTAGCAACACTTCCTTTTTTATAGAATTGAGTGGTAGGCTTCCTTGTCGCCATAGTTTTACATTCAACTTTTCTTGCCACCCTGAATGCCTTCTCCAAAGAATCAGGTTCTAGAACGCGAACTTCATGTTGGATGTTATCCTTTAAAGTGCCTATGAAGAGATCAATCCTGTGTTCCTCTGGAATATCAGTTACCCTTATATTCAATTTTTGGAAGTCCTCAATGTGCTGCCCCACTAAACCCTTTTGTTTGAGATTTATCAATTGGATAAAGAAGGTGTTGCTCCTTGTATCCTCATAATGTGCTATCATTTCCTCCGTAAAAATTGACCAAGTGACAATTTTTTTACGGGAGCAAAGCCATTGATACCATACAAATGTATTTTGTTCTAAATGTAAAGTTGCAATGCGTACCTTTTGTGTGTTTTGTACGTTATGGAGATCAAAATATTGCTCCATCCGTAGTATCCATGCTACAGGATCCTTTCCATCAAACTTCCTCATATCCATCTTTGGAATATGGTGGTTCTTCCCGCCAACATTAGAGTTTATGAAATCACGATTAACATTTATTTTGTTCTCATCATGAGGTTCTTCCACTATCTTTTCACCATTAGGAAACCTTTCTTGTATCAACTTTGTCAAACCTTCCATGTCTGCTTTTAGAACATTCTTCATGTTTTCCATTTTCTCATCGATCTTAGCTTCCATGTCATCCATCTTAGATTCCATGCCAGCCTCCATGCCATCAATATTAGATTCCATGCCATCTACGCCTTTCTTCAAACCATCCATCTTAGTTTCCACGCCTTTCTTCAAAACTTCCATGTCATTTTTTGTTGCTCTTTGCGAGAGCGAAATTTGTTGCACTTGCTCTTGTAATTTTGATATGTCATGTTGCCATTCTTCGTCTTCATGAGTCATAGTAGAGCCTTCTAAAGGCTTAATGGGTGTTGAATTTTTTTTAGGGGCCATTTTAGAATCCAATACTGATATCTATTCTACAATATTCCCTTGGAATCAATTCAACTTGATTCTTCAAACAAGACTTATGCAATTCGGGAAAAAAAATACACACCTTTTACTAGCTTTTAGGAGCTCGATATTGAAATTGAATTATCTCTGTATTTGAAAATCTTCGATATCTGAAATTCCGCCCTGTAGTAGATCTCTGAAGCTTCTTTCAAATGCCACAGGTCTGACCTCATTTGGATTCTCCAAGACAAATTTGTGTCCAATCTCCCACAATGACCTAATTCTGGACTGGTTCAGTAGAGCGAACTTGTACGACTTGCCACGTGTCACTGTTTTGTCCTTTGTCTCTGAAATTGATATCCAAGAAACTATAGTCCGTGTACTTGCGATCACTTTTTACGGCACTCCAATCCGATCCCCAGAGAGAGAGTTATTGAACTTTTCCCACGATCACCTCTTTGAGATGAAATTTAGGAGCCTGAAAAAAACTACCTTCTATAGATCATATCTCCGAAAATATTGCGAACCAACCTATGAAATTTTTTGATGATGTTCCTTAGGATTTCAGCTTCGCACCATAAAAATTTCAGCTTCTGAAACTTTGTAGAAACAAATTTATAGCGCAAATTCCACGATGACCTGTTTAGGAGCCTGAAAAAATACCTAACTTCCACATCACATCTCCGAAAATATTAGAACCAAGCCTAAAATTTTTAGACAATCTTCCCCAGGATTGCGTTTCAACCCTAAAATTTCAGCTCGAAACTTCCCCTGTAGAAAAAAAATTATAGTGACAATTCCACGATGACCTATTTGGAGCAACAAAACCCTAGAATCCAAAGCTATGATACCAAATGTTGTGTAACCAGCTCCAAAAATAGAAGAAAAGAGATATCAACGTCTTAGAAATAAGCCGCTTCGAGGGGGCAGCCTCCAATAAATTACATAAATGAACAATTCTTGGATGATACAATTTACAAAACCTCCTTTCTATATATAGGAGTCCATGGGGCCATAATGTAATCCTAGTGGGCCACAATGTAATCCTAGCCGACCTAACAATAATAATTTAAGGGCACAATAATAACAAAATGGGGGTTACAAGGGTACAATAATAAAAATAAGGGGTTTACACTAACAATAATAAGGGACTATACTAGTGATATAGGGACCTAACATTTTAATGCAAGAAGGAAGACCCATTGCTTTTGAAAGTTGTCCAATCAAAGGAAAGTATTTACACAAACCTATTTATGAGAAGGAAATTTTGGCAATACTACATGCACTAAAGCAATGAAAACGTTACCTAATGGGAAGACACATCAAGGTAAAAAAATATCATGATAGTCTTAAATAATTTTTGGAACAAATATTATATTTAGAAGAGCAACAAAAATCAGTCACAAAATTGTTGGGTTATGACTTTGAAATCATCTACAAAAAATGGAAGAACAATGTTTTTGCATATTCACTCTCAAGGAAGGATGAGGATGTGGAAGCATTTCTTTGTGTCATTTCTATTATCCAACTAGATTGGATAACCAAAGCAAGCGATGAATGGAGGAATTAAGAAGAAGTGAGGACACTCATTCAAAATTTGCAGCAAGATCCCAATACATCAGATACATTTAGATGGAAAAATGATTCATTATGGTACAAAGATCGCTTATATATTTTTAAGGATTCCCAACTCAAATAAAAGATTCTTTTGGAATTGCACACCTCTCCCTTAGGAGGGCACTTAGGATTTTGAAAAATTACCACAGGGTTAAGAAGGAATGTTTTTGGGATGACCTTAAATCTAATATTCAAAAGTTTGTGGCAGAATGTTTGGTTTTCCAACAAAACCATAAGTTGAGATAATTAAGACCCCAGTTCTGTTACAACCTTTATCCATCGAATTCAATGTTGGGAGGATTGTTACACCAATTTTTTGTCATCTAACCTGTTAATATTAGATGGACCAAAGTACACCATGTAAGACCAATTTTTCCCTAGTAAAATTTCCTTCACTATGAAAAATAACTTAGTAATCCACAATTTATTAAGTTGTTTATGGTCTAAATAGGAAACCCCATGAGGAATAATTGAATAAATCATTATTTGTTTGATTTTACTCAAGGGATAATTAATTATACAACAGTTTTATTAATATTCCTGGTCATATTTAACCCAAAACAAGAAAATTAATTGGATAAATCATTATTTATCTTATTATTTTCTAGGAATAATTATTTAAAACATTATTTAAATAATATTCCTTGTTAAATTTGACTAAATAATTGAATAAATCACTATTTATTTAATTATTACTCAACCACATTCTTAAAATAATAAATAAATCATTTATTTATTTATTATTTATAAATAAAGGGATTTGACCAAATTCAAATTCTTTTTCCCTCAAAAATAAAAAATAAAATATTCCATAAAAGTTGGATCTAGATTTGGTTAATAATATTTTAATTATGCACCAATAGCTAGACTAACTCAATATTTTGTTATAAATAGAAGGGTTTTTCCATTCATTCACTACCTTTTATTGCCTAAGGATCACTCCGGATCTATACTTTTGGTCTGACTTTGATCCTCCATCATTGTCATATTTTTCTATATTTTTTCTTGTGAACTCCCTTTGAGTTCCATTTTTGTCTGGGTTTTATATACCATCAAGAGAGAGAGATCTCATATCTGAAGCGCTGAGGACATACAAGAACGCATCCCATTGAGGGGCACTGGTAACATCTTTCTATGTTCCCTTCCCAGGTGTCATAAATACAAAATTATTTAAAAATATTCTTGTCTTGTCTATTGGATGCATGGAGCAACTCTTGATTTTATTTGATGCTTAATGTCTTTAATTACATATGACAAATGATTAGACTAAGTAAAGAATAAGAGAGTTCATTAGCCTAATCTGAACTCTTGGAGGAAATAATATAGAAGTAGATAGTTTGTTTTGCTTTCAAAAGAAAAAATGTCAAGGGTTGGCTAGTCCAAATGCACCCAAGGAAGAAAAAAATGTTAGGAAAATACATTGGGTAGGTAGAGATGAAGATGATTTGATCATGTTTTTCAAATATATTAAGATCATAACTTCACAGCAAGCATTAGCAAGAGAAAAGAGGTAAAAATATGCCCAATGGATGAGGCACTAGTCTCCATCAAGCCAAAGATCTAAAAGTTTTGGACACCTCATGAAAAGGAGCTGCCATCCCCAAGTGGAGCCACTGTTAGTCATCCATAATTTTCACTATCTGAAGATGACTAAGTATCGGTTCTAGATTTCTAGAAACAAAATTCATGAACATTGTGAGTTCTAGAAATCTCACTACCTTCATTATCCTTAAGATAAATTTTTCACTATTTCATCATCCCATCATGTCAATTCTTAGCTCACCCATCCCAGAAGACCCATCATGGGCTCATGTCACTTAGTTTTTCTTTTTTGTGTCACCTTTGGCCTCAGCCCTCTATTTTGTTTTGCCTAACTCCTCCAACGTCCATTTAGGGCTTTTAAGAGAATTTTTTCTTGGTTTCATGACCTCCATGGTTAAACATAAAAAAGGCTTGTACATTGATGCTCTTAAACCTCCTCCTATCCTTAATATACCTTCATAAACACTTCCCATCACTCCTATCCCTCAAATTCATCATTTTTCTACAAAACCTAGTTTACTGCCACAATTTGACAGTTTTTAAGACTAGGCCTATGTTTTACCCTTTTGGATCCTTTCCCCTCACTAAATCCTTGAAATTACACTTTTCCCTACTCCCTAACATCTATCCATATCCCCCAAAATTTCCCCAAGAATTTAGACAACACTTAACCCCTTCATTCCCCTCCCTCTATAAGGTAGTCCTAAATCCCCTACACCAAACCCTAATTTCCTCTTCCAACTAAGCTAGGGTTTGATATGAAAAGGAGGCACAAGAGAAAAGGATTCATTTGATATATCATGTCAGCAATAATGAGTCCATACCAACTCATAAACATCATTCCTCCATCATTTTCCAAGAATTCATTCCAAGAGACAAGCCATGTGTCACGCCTAGGGCCAGTTTTGCTTCAAATTGAGTTTATGACCAAACATAGATGAACTTGACAAATGTGAGAGATTTTTTTGTCCAATATAGGCCCAAGAAGAAAAAAATTCTTCATTTTTTACACAGGTATCATGGTTTGGGAGAAATATCAAAAACATAGGTGTCCTAAGAGAATTTCTGCACTGCTGGAGTGACCTTGGGAAAATAAGGTTTTCTCACAGTTGGAGTGTCCAAATGACTTGCTTGATGAGTCAAATGATAGCTAGAATTGACGAGATTTCAAATGAGCTATCATTAGATCAATTTGGAGTTAAGGAAGGCCTCCAAAAGTGGTCTACGCCAGCACTCTGCATTTATGCACCATCATTCAACACTTTATGACCAGTGTTGAGAAAATCAATTTTTGGACAAGTAAATGGACGCTAAAGGTAAAAACAAAAGAAGGTTTGCAAAGTAGAATAAAAAATATTTCCAACGAGTTATCACGAAGCTCATTCCGACACCAGGAAGGCTTCCAAATGTCCTCTACAAATTAGTGTTGCGCACAGACGGAGTGGCGCTGTGCGCAGAGAAAATTTGGCCAGGGTTGCCAAAAAGTGGCCAAAATTCAGTTTTTTGCTCCTCAAATTTTGCCCCAAGCTCCTGCACAAGTTGAAAAAGGTTGGTGGTCACTTTTATTTTCCCTCCAAGAGTTCTTTTTGCATCCATATTCAAAGAATAATAAGGTCAAGCAACTTGATCCAGGACTGATCAAAAGCCATTCAAGAAAGGCCTCCTTGGCCAAAGCACAAATTTTGCAAGGGAAACAACTATCCTTGTTCACATATCTACAAGAATGATAAATATTGCTATCAGCATGAGAAGAGGTAAGTTAATGGGGTAAAATCACCACTGAAGGCATCCACAGCAAATAATAAGGCAACAAGGCATATGTTTTAGAGAATCAGGGTTTTTGTGACTAATTGGCAAAACAATGTGCCAAAGCAGGAAATCAGCACAAGGGCTACAAGGAAAAATCATATGGCATTTCAAGGGACATACGAGGGCTCTCTAGGGTTTGTACAAAGAGCATCGTTTCATATACACCAGAGAGATATTTAAAATAGTATCAGCGTGAGGAGGTCCTAAGCTTTCCAAATACAGTCAAAAGCTTCCCAAAAAAGTAAAGATAAAAAGCATCAAACAAATGGGAAAAAGGTGGAAAACATAAGTAAAGTGGGTTTTGCAACTTTAATTTATTTTCCTCAAAGGGTATAAAGGTGTTTCAATGTCATTTTAAAACTAATTTGGCACTTGCAAAGGAAAAAGAAGCTTCAGGTAGAAAATTTAGGGTTTTCGGGCCATTTCTGGGCAAACATTTCCCAGCGCTGCACACAGACAAACTGGAACTACGCATAGGGGGAAAGAGACAATGTTAAATAACACTAAATTAAACATAGATAGACTAGCGCTGTTCACAGGCATTGGCACTACGCATAGAGGAGATTGGGCCAAAATTGCCAAAAAATTTCTCAAAGTCACTCTTTCTCCTCCTCAAATTCGCCCCAGGCTCCTGCACGAGTTAGAAAAAATGATGATACTGATAATGAGGAAGAGCAGGAGGATGATTATGACAAGGAAGAGGGAGTTGAACATGGTAGTCATGAAGACAAAAATAGTGAGCACTTGGAGGAAGGCAGTGTTGGTAATGATACCAATGAATCACTCCCAAGTACAGAAAAAGGTGGTGTTGATGAACAAGATGAGGACCTAGAAGATTGTGAAGACAATGATGAGGGTGAAATTCAACAAGAAATTGAACATGAAAGTCAAGAGGAAAATGTGCGTGACCATGAAAATGAGCCCAGTTATAGTGCAAACCGTGACAATATGGATGAAGATAATGAACATGAAGAAACAGAAGGTGATGATGAGGAAATAGAAGATCAAGAAGAGGAAAATAGTGAGGCACAAACAGTGATGCAGAGAAAAATATCGACAAAGAGTTAGAAGATATGAACACAGATGAAGATGATGACAGTGCCAAAGACAAAGAGGAGAGTGGTCTTCATGATGAGCAAGATGATAGTGAAGAAAGTGCAGAGGGTGCCAGTGAAAATGATTACCCCAATAATGAAAAGACAAGTAGCTCAAATGAAGAACAAAATGACAATGAAGAAAATAAGTGAAGAGGATGAGGGCGCTGATGATGTTAAAGATAATGATGGGGTAGAAATTATGATTAATAATGATTCCAATAAAGAAAATGAAGAAGTTGAGGATCGCAACAAGGATCATAGCCATGATCAAGGCACCTGCAAAGCCACCATCACACCTCTTCATGAAAATTTAAGCACTCAAAGAAGGTAAAGACCAAGAAAAACTTAGAGAAATGGCTCAATATTTTCCATAGGCTTCTCAAAACCCTTGAAGAAGTTTTCCAGCAAATTTGAGGGAATTCTGAGCAAATTTTGTTTTTTTGAAATTTTGAGGTCTCTGTGCACAACACCCTTGGCACTGCGCACAAATATCATGCATCCTCAGCTTGAAAACTTGACATTTTTGGATTCCTCTCATCATCAGCAATTCGTTCAAAATATTTCAAACCATTTGGAGCAGTTTTGACCCCCCAAAAGATCAAAAAATACCTAAATTTTGACCATTCTGCCTCATTTTCAAGCAAGGTGCTATGCACAGAGAAGTGTTGGGAGAATGGATTTTTGGATAGGAAAATTGCACTCATTTAGAAAAAAAAAGGTATATCTAGAAATAAAACTTGACAAGATTTCCAACAAGCCATCACAGAGCAAACTGTGACATTGGGAAGTGGTCCAAAACTTGGCTACAACAAAGCCTATTTTCTGCTGGAAGTGGCGCTACACACAGAGCAGTGTTGGGAGAATGTGTTTTTGGACAGGAAAATGGCACTCCTTTAGGAAAACTCAAGCATTTCTGGAAAGTAGAGTCATCAGGATTTCCAATGAGCCATCACGGAGCCAAATCTGGCATCGGGAAGGGGTCCAAAACTTAGTCACAAAAGACCCTATTTTCTGCTGAAGTGGCATTGCGCATAAAGACTGTCTAAGTGTGTTTTGGACCAAAAGTCAACAAAACACACTCATTTATTGCAATTTTATATTTTTGAGTTTTATGAGGCAAAACACTCTAGAATTAGGTGCAAATAGTTATTTTGGCATTTATTTCTTAGGATATTATGTGCCTTGGGCCTTGCATGGTCTCTTGGCCATAAATGACATTTATGGTTGAATTTGACATTTTCCTACCATATTTAGGGTTTTAGTCCTCCTTTGCTCCATAAATAGAGCACCAGGCCCTCATGTATTTTTTTTGCATTTGATGAGCTTGAAGAGCAACATACATGGTTTTATGAGCTTGGAGAAGAAATTGGTTTTGTAAATTTGATGAATGGCTTGTTGGGCTTGATGATGGAGAAGTTTGTTTGCAGGATTCCTTAGCTTGGTGAATTGTGATGTCTACTTAACTTGTTTATGTTTCCTTGTTTTCATTGTGTTTCATCCTTATTGGTTGCTATAAATAAAAAAAGTATAGGTTGAGACATGCTCTTTGAGGCACCTCAATCCTCCTGTGTGTTATATATTTGATGTTTTCCTCTATTTGGTCATCTTAAGGAATTATTGATTGCTCCTTAGGTCCACCAAAACTTGTTTTTGTTTCATGTAGGGTTAGTATGCTAGTTTACAAGTATGATTCACGGTATGCCCTGCTTATTTGAAGCTTTCAAAACTCTATCTTGAAACCTTTCTTTGGAATATTGTTTGCTAGACTAAGTCAAAGAGGTCTCGTTCAATCTTACCCTTTGTCCATGCCTACCAACTTGTTTCAGAGTTCTCAATAGCTTGATATGTGATGTTTAGGAGTTCCCTCTTCATATATTGAGTTATTTGTGCTATCTTATATGTTTTTTCCCAAATTCTTGGATATTTATCAGTTTAAGTATTTTTCATTGAGCTTAATGGTTTTCCCTACCTCATGAGTTGTAGCTTTTAACTATATGTATTTAAGACCTCCTAGTATTTCCCAAATTTGATGTTCACTCCACCTCATACATCACCTTAAGGATCCATTAACCTTGCTAAATTGGCCCTGCAACACACTCTGTTTCATCATTTAGACACCCATGACTTTCATTGACTACATAGCCCAATGGCTTTGACAGACACTCACTCCACCTATTCCACTTGACCATCTTACCCAACCAAAACAATTAACAAACCCTATACTTAACAACTAGACTAAAATCAAAACCCTAGAGCAAAAATAACACATCCTTTGCACCCCATAAAGATATCCCTCTCTGAGTCCAGGAAGGCTAGGTCCTAGGACTCCAAAGACTGGTTCCATGCTACCCTGTCATTTTTTCTACCAATCTACCAAATCACGGGACCCTAACATATCATACAAGAATTGTTCATTTATGTAATGTAAAGGAGGTTTCCCCATCGAAGAGCCTAATTTTTAAGTCGTTGATCTATCTTTTCTTCTATTTTTTGATTTGGTTGCATAACATCGCAACTGCTTCATAGTAGTTTGTGGTGGCATATTCAATATTATCACAACTTTGGAAGGGTACACACATACTCCTTCCTTGCACACTATGTGACCCAACAAGGTTCCCAAAGGGACAAAAAAAATGCATTTCTTCAAATTTATAGAGATTGGAAGCTTCCTACATTTATCGAATATGACTATGAAAAAACTATAATGTTTCTTCAGCAGACTGAAGACTGTTTGGTCATCCATGTAAACCTAAATAAACTTATGAATATAATCTAGGAAGGCATTTATCACAATTCTTGAAAATACAACAGGAGCATTCTTTAAACCGAATGGCATGACATTGTAGGCACAAGAACCCCATTCCATTGTGAACATAGTATTCTTCTTGTATTCTTCTGCAACCTTGACTTGGTGATAACTAGGAAAGCCATCGGTGAGAGAGTAAGCTTCATTGCCTACAACATTACCCAAGGCTTCATCACTGAAAGGAGTGGGAAATGGATCATGGACACAAGCATTGTTAAGGATTTTATAATCAACACACACCATGATCTCTTGGGAATATTTATTATCTTGGAAGAAAATTGGGCTGATCCATTCATCCTCATCAAACTGGAATATAAGTTCTGCAACCAACATCTTGTCAATCTCTTTCTTTAATTTTTCTTTGACTCTTAGATTTAACTTGTAAGGATGATACTTGACTAGTTTTGCATCCGATTTTAAAGATATCTTCAAATCCCATAAATATCCTTTAATTCCCTTTAATTCTAAAATTGAGGAAAATAATATATCTTCATATTCCTTAAGCAAATTGAAAACTTCGTTAGTAGTCTTATCGTCCCAATAGTCACCAATAGAAGCAATTTTAAGATTTTCTTCAGTCCCAATATTTATATTTTTCAATTTTAGCAGCTGCAAATGTGGTGCATCTATAACAAGATCTTCATTTATCCCCATCTCTCCTTCAGATTCCTTAGAGGACAAGTTCCTCAATTCCTCCAAATCATCATCAGGTTCTCTATTGATTTTCCCAAAAACTACAACTTCATGGAAGGCTGAATCATATTGGTCTATGAAATCACCATATATACTGCATTATTCTAGAGTATTTTCATAGGGGAATAACACACTTTTGATAGCTTTTAGAGATTCACCTATCTTTGCATCAGTATAAAAAAATGAGAAATCCTTACATATTTGGTTAGTCATTTTATTCCAATCAACTGTTTCTCTTTTCAATTCCTCCTTCAAATGCCAGTCTCGTGGAATAGTATCCATTGTATGAATAAAATGATGTGTCCACATCACAACTGGTAAGCCAATTTATATCCATATGGAACAACAATTTTGTACATGATTTTGCGGGCTAGCACATCCATCATAGATCGATATGTTTCTAGAGTTATTTTTAAAGTAAAAAATATATGTATCATAGCAGACTCAATAATATCCCAATCTTGAAACTGGTCACGATGGGCTACCCACAATCTTGTGTGGGTGGCTTGCAAGGAAATATTCATTAGAGAGATGTTTTGGCCCTCTTCTGTTCTATAATCAACTTCTTGGATAAAATTCACATGTTCAATACCATTAAAAACATGATAATTACATACCTTAGTACTGATCTAGAGAAGGCACTAGATAGTTTCATAGTGTCATGAATGAAGCTCATGATCTCCCTTATTCCAATTGTCCATTGCAACATCTGACCCCACCTCTATACTTTGAACACTTCTCCAATAGATAGATCCAACAACCATCGAGTTAATGTAATCATCCCTTTTCCCAACAGTGATTTGATATGACAGATCTAAGAAATTAGGTTCTTCAACATCATTTATGGGTTCAATAAATCTTGGGCCTTGGTATGGATTCAATGGTTGTATGACCCAGACCCCATCGAATTTGAAGGTCATGGTTTCCAATTTGAGATCAATAATTTCATAGTTTTCAAATGCCCAGTCAATTCCAAATAAGGTTGGGTACGAGTCATTGTCACCCATAATATTTATTACTTAAAAGCATGCACAATTCTTAGCACCTGTAATATCAACTTCAATGTATGATAATCTCCCAATAGTTAGAATAAAATTTTGGTTTAGTGTATCATCTCCAGTCACATTGTCATAGACAACATCATTGGTAGAGACAAGTGTAAAATAAGGAAGAAATAACAGCTTGAACCTCATGGTTTAGGAAAAAATGCTTGTTGAGGTCATACAAATATGAGATAGGATATGGGAATAACTAAGCCAATCCAGTACAATCCAATGGGGAATAATCAATAGGGGGAATAATCCAATGGGATAAGCCATCGATAAAATCCTTATGGGAAGGCAACAAGCAATGGGAGAATATTGGTTTTCCATCATTGATTGAATTGGTGAAAATACTAATCTAGGTTTCCTGATCACCTCCTAATTTTTCCTTGGTAAATGTTAACACCTTAGCTGAGATATAACATGGAGTCCTTGATTTGGTGTCCAACAATCTGAGCATCAAATCTGAATTATCTTCATGTTCTCTTCCTATTTCGCTGAACCCTCCTACAATTCCTTTCGAGAATATTAGCATAAAAAGTCTATTATGAGAATGGATCGTCCTTCACAATGGATTTTAATTTCTTATGCAATTTACTAGTTAGTTCTTAATCATTAATAATCTGCAAAAATAACTTAAGAAATTCTAAGATTGATCGGGATATATCTTATGATGGTTTGGGACTTTTATTTTGTACTTGTATTTGTTGCTCAACTTGGGGACCATGAGAAGAAACTAATTTCCAAAATAGTTCAGCCGCATCTTGATAATATTATTTATATTGATTAGGATCATAGGAAATTTGTAGTGACGCTGACCTTAGGACAATGGGTTTCTCAAAAGTTCCAATATCAGCCCCAGTTCATTTCCATCCTCTTATCACAATACTAATATTTAGTTGCACAATTGGTTTGGGTTCCCGTAGTTCAACATTAATCATATTATCTCCCTTCATATGGTTGCACTCTTCCCAATGAGCGATAAGCTATATGAAATCCTCCATAGCATGTGTATTCACCTGTCAATGTGAAAACTAAGGTATTATCAACATTGGACACTCCCTTGCAACATGACCTTCTTGGTCACAATTATAGCATACGATTGGGCCTATCCCTTATGTCCTTCCACCCACAGGAGCTCCTGCTCCTCCTCTTTCGCAAGGAGATTCATTAACTCGAAAATTTGTGTGATCCGGGTGATTATCCAATGCATCTAAATATTAACATTGGTCCATATAATGTGTGGGTGACCTGAAAATTTCACAAAATGTATTGTTGGGAACATTGGAATAAATATGTGACATAGGACATAAACGAGGAGAATGGCCAAAGGAACTATATATTTCACAAAACATGTTCACATTCATACCTTGATGAGATGGGAATGCCTAATATTTGTTAGGATATTCTCACACATAAGAAATAGTTAAGTATAACTTGGTCTAGTGTGGAGTTAGGTAAAGTGTGTTTCTTTACTTTGTACATTTGTAACTTATAATTCGATGTTCATGAATTGTAATGATACAATGGCTCACTCTCTCCTCAGTATTAACGACACTTGATCTGTGGCTTAACACTTGATTGATCCATGATATCTATTTAAAGAGCATGGAGGGTTATTTGTTGGGTAACCGTTTATGAGAGAAACATATGTAACTTTTCTTTTTATATTAATAAACTGCCTGAAGTGGCCGCGTTGGCTCAGGGGACTGTTTCCCATTTCAAGGGTTTTAACGATGTAATATACTGGTGTACTGATTTGTGATCTGTTTGTGAGTGATGAACTTTGTTTTTTTATCTAAGGAACTTACCCTGTAAATTCCTACATGGTATCAGAGCTATTTTGAGGGCCGCATTCGTTGTTGATCCAAATCCGAAGCCTGTTTGATTGCATGCAACTTCCATTTTCTAGATCTACTATTTCTGAGCTTTTTTGGGCCTGGAGAACTGCTCTGTTGTGTCTGGAGCATATGTTATAGTGAGGAACCCCTTTCATTTCATGCAAAAATGTTTTTGGTTGCCGAAGTTATGTCAGTTTAGATATGGAGGTATAAAGTATCTTCTTTGCAACTACATTTGTAAATCGTTCTGCTTATTTTAGTTCCCTATATTTATTTCGGTTTATATTTTTTGTTCATTTTCTAGATCTATACCCTCTTCCCTGTGTATGCTATTTTCTCTGCGTTGTTTGCGATCTCGGAAAATCAGAAACATGAAGAAGAGAATTTTTTTTTTTGCTATGTATGCTCTTTCCCCACGTCTTTGTGTGATCTCGCGAAATCAAAAATAGCGGAAAATGGATAGTTTCCAGTAAGGCCAACCGAAAATCTAACATTTTGCTGTAAGGCTTGCATTTATTTATTTTTGTGCATAGATTTTTTTTTTTTTTTGCAGGAAAAAGAACGCACATCGAAGAGTAAAAAAAAACAAAACTCCCCTTCCTCCTTTCAAACAATTACAGAATATTTTTACTAGCTCACTTGGTGTAAAGTTAGTTATGAGAATAGAGGTCTTGGGTTCAAGTTTCTTTCTCAAGCTTATTTTTGTAAAAAAAATTTGTTAAAGGGGTGGGATTTTTTTTTAAAAGTATAACTTCATCATCAAATTTCAACCGTTCCTGTAACTATTCAGCATCTACAACTTAGTTTTTTCAACAAGGCATAACTTCTTCATCCGAAAGCTGTTTTTCGAGCCGTTTTTTTTTAATCGACATAATTTTTTGAGACATTTCCATTGGGGCAATTAGTTTCAACTCTTTTCAGCTTCATGTTTTTAAAAAAAATGGAAAGTGCATGCCCGATTATTCTTAATAGCACAAATTATTTCCAATGGCTACCTCACATGGTAGATTTACTTAGAAGTAAAGGGCTTTATCGAATAGCCAGAGGACAAGAAACTAAACCTTCTGATGATGATAAAGCCAATAAATGGGAAAATAAACAAGATCAAGCACGAGGGTTGATAGGAATTTCCATTGCTCAAGATCTTCGATTTCATATCCTTGACATTGACACCCCTGATGAAGCCCTGAAAAAGATAAATATTGTTTTTGGCATTCAAAATAAAATCAGGGCCCACTAGCTTGAAAATAAGTTTCTTACTTTGGACCCAAATAATTTCTCCACTATTGAAGATTTTTTGTCCAAATTCAAGACCCTTAGATTTCTTTTAGAAGGTTGTGTTATCACAAAATTACACTTGACTGGATGCTGATCAGACAACTATATGTAACTGTTTCAAACCAGCTTTTGATTAAAGCTTAGCCTCTTCAGTCTCAGAGGGCTCTCTCAAAGGGGTTTATGATATTAGATAATGATAGGATTATATGGCTAACTCTATTTGAAAAGTAACTTGGTTTTTATGTATATATGTTGAAAAGAGTGCAGTCTTGCAACCATTGGGCTTATGGAGTCAACAAATCAGTAGATTCAGTGGCAAGGTTTCTTGACATGGAAAATGAGGCAGATAAGAGTCTTTAACAAAGGCAAATCACACATAGAACATAGGGCAACATAGTCATTTCATCAATAAAGGAAGTCAGAGCATACACATATGAATTCTGAGTAATAAAGATTAAATATACTGCAAGTAGTACACATAAAGATATATATCAGAAAGGCATTAAAAACTCCATGAGAATCTCAGGTCTGTCAAGAAGAATTCCTCTGTATTATTGATATCAGTCAAATTACATAAAGCAGAAAAATGGTGCAAAAAATATCCAACCCTTTACAACTTCAATAATCTACCTTTAAATATACCTTCTTACATTAGATATGATCTTCCTTTTGGATAGATTCCTCGAACTCTTCCTATGACACCTTACATAACATAAAAACATGTCTTTTAATCAGAAAATGATAGCTAAACTCTAAAACAAACCTTTTCCTAATAGGTCTCAAACTCCTATTTATTACATAAAACTACCTTATCTTTTAAAACAGTTACATATCTGAAAACTAAGCCTCACATGTTCGAATAGGCTATGACATAGCTCATCACTACTTGACATCTTAAATATACTCCTCAACATATGGAAACAAACTCTATTTTTCAGGAAAACAGGACCCTATCTTCAACGAAAGCTTTAGCTGATGATTTGTATTCATTGTATGGTCTTTAAGTCATAGATGTTTGGTGGCAAGGTCCCTTGACCTGTTAGATGTGTCCACCTATCCAAAAATTCTTTTAAACTGCTCAAAAAACTTCAAAAACAACTCGCTACGAAAATAGGGCAGTTTCGTAGCGTCCAAAAAATGGCTTTTGCACTCAAAATTTCTGCTTCTTTGCTCTTGCATGGTGTCCATCATGACATGACACCTCATCATCACCATTATCCCCTCTTGAAAATTGAAAAAAGTGGTTTTAAAGGAAAAAATACAGCTACAGAAATTTTCATAGCATTTTCCTGGCTTCAAGCCTAGGAAACGCTACGAAACTTTGAAAAACTGTGAAATTTCCAGATTTTGACCCTGTCTCAAAAGGGTAACCTCCAGCTGTAGAAAATTGGTATTTAACATGCCATTAACCTCTTAAAACATAATCAAACTCAACTTAAGAGCCTTGAGTTGTTTCCTCTTCAGTCATCTTTAAGCCCTTCTTCTCCAGCTTTTCATGGATCAATTCTAACTGGTCTTGGAGGTCTTTGACTTGGTCCTTCAGTTTTTTATTCCTATATTTCAAGTGTAGGTTCATTCTTATGATATGGTTCACCTCTCCTCTCAATGGATGAGTCCATTTGATTAAGTATTGTGTGTTATCTAAGGTATTTGACACACAATTAATCTACTCTTCCCAAACTTCTTTCATTTTCTCAAATTGCACCTTCTGAACATTATATTTCCTTGCCTCTTTCTTCAAGACTGCTATTTCATGATTTGCTAACTTCAACTGCTCCTAAAAGACTTCAATCTCTGTTTTTTCAATGATTTTCTCCTTTCCTTTCTTTTGCTTGATGACTAGATCTTCTTTTGCAGGTGATGATAGGTCAATGATACTTAGTGGTGGCTGGACAGTTTCAATGACCTTCTGAGCTTCCTTACTGATTTCCAAGACCTTTCTGGCATGCCTTTTCATTTCTTTCCTAGCCTGAAACATGAAACCTGCATCCTCACCTTCAAATTCTAACTTCATAGCCGAATTGGATTTTCTGAGTTTCTTTCCTCCCTCATCTATATCTTCAACTTGGACTATGGGGGTTTCCTCAATATCAATAGGATGCAGAATGTCTTCTAAATTTCCATTATTCACTGTTTGGCTTCTTGTAATCCTTTTGCTACCATTTTTACTCATACTTGGCTCTTGTTTTGCAGGTTTTCTCAGAGTTGGATTTTGTTTTGCAGGTAAAACAACAGGTGTATCAAGTTTCTGCAATTGATTTGTTTCCATGATTACTGGTTCACTTTGCTCTGTACCTATAGGCTCACTTTTCTCTGCCACTGAAGGTTCACTTTGCTTTTCCACTAAAGGTTCACTTTGTTTTTCCACTGAAGGTGATGGTATAACTCTTGGTTTAGGAGTTATTTTAGGGATAATGACATCCAATTCAAAACCACTGACAAACAGAAAAGAAGGCCAGTCTCTGCCTAGTATTTTTAACTCCTTTAAAACCAGCAACTTGATTAAACCATGATGAAAGAGTGAGGTTTCATTTCCTTCATATTTAGCTGGAACTTTATCTGCCATTTTTGCTAAGCTTCTATATAAGTAAAAAGGTAGATCAAGATATTTCCTACCAACAAAATGTAGCATAAGCTTAAAGTGGTAAGAATAAACTATATGATACCTCCCTTCACAGGTGAAGTACTTTTGAATGATAAGCAGTAGCTTTGAGAAGTTGTCTTTCATGTAACTCGTTGGAATGGCATTTGTATGGTCAATCTCACTATGTTATGGCTTGATAAATTCCTTACATTCCTGCATGTTGAATTTGAAACCTTTGAACCATTGTTATCCTCCTCTTGGAATTCATGCTGCTGCTGTAATAGTCTCTGGTGTTATAGTGAGGTTTAGTATTTCCACTTTTGTAGCTGTCCCATTGAAATTGATGGAAAAATCTTTAGAAACCTGCACATGGCATCCTTGCAATATTTGGAAAAACTGCAAACACCCTATTCTTCTAAAAAATTCTAAAGTTATTGGGTCTTCATTTATCAAGTTCATGTCTGATGGCTCATATTTGAGATAATGGACACCTTTGTTGGTATTTCTCTTTGCAGCCATGGTACTTTTATGTCTTCTCTGCTTCACTTGATCAGTGATACCTGCAAAATTTTGAAAATTCCAGCCAAAAATTGGGCTTAGTGAAATAGCTCTCCAGAGCTCAATAACATGAAAAGAGGATGCAAAGAATGAAAAATGACTCAATTGGGAAATATTTTAAAGTTTCAATGACAACTCATGCATAATCATGACTCATACATGCTTAAAATGGTAATAATGACTTCAGCCATGACCATTGTACCTTGATTTAACCCTAACTAACTTGAATGGCATCTACCCTAACCCTTTCAATCATTGAATGACACCTAGCACCTGTTTTGAAAAGACAAATAGGAATACCTCCTTTCGTAGCGTACTTAGTGTATTTCTGGGAAATTTCACTACAAAAGTATTAGCAGTTTCGTAGCGAAAAGTGCGTTTTTTCTGTGTAATTCACTACGAAAGTAGGAAATCTTGGCTAAAATGACCTTTTCAGAGTTGTAATCTTGGGAAATGAAATATGTCAGGAAATAATGAATGATGTGATAGGAAAATACTTGAATGGGGGTGGGTTTGGACCTTAGGATAGGTTAATAAGAAAAAAAAAAAATTTTCTTTACCAAGTAATGAAAAAATGAATTCTATGACCATACCTTTGACACATGAACCTCTAAGACTATGTCAAATGATGTTTCACTTTTTTTTTCTGAGTGATAATAGGTTGTAAGGTAAAAAAGGAAGATGGTAGCCTCATCTATTCCATTCTTGCGAAGCTTGGCCCTACATACTCTGTATTTGTTTCCACCTTCCATTCCACTAGAGAAGCCATCATTTCTCAAGGAACAACCTACTAGAACCCCTCTTTTGATGTATTTTGTGATTATTTGATAAGAGAAGAAGAAAAACTCTTAAAAATTGCTCTTATCACTTCTAGAAACGCTTCTAAGAAATCCTTAGCAACCCAACAACAACCATATCAAAAGAATCCCAAGAAGCAGTATCCTAAAAAGTATGGTCCTAAACCAAGAAAGGGTCCTAAGCAATTTCAACCATAAAATGATAAAGAAACTCACCAAGCTGATAAGGAAACTAAAAACAAAGGGAAGAAAATAGTTAGACATTGCAACTTTTGTAATCGTGATGACCATGTAGAGTCCAAATGTTTTAAAAGGATGGAAGCCTTGGAAGAAACAATGAAGAAGCACCGCATCAATTTGGAGACCTCTTCAACTTCATCTTCAGGAATGGCTCTTTTTGCTTGTGGTTGTAATGCATCTGGTTATGCATTAAATGTATCTTCTTCTTCTCATTCTCATGAGTGGCTCATTGATTCTGGAGCTTCTTACCACATGGCCAAAAATAAAGCCATATTTTATTCTTTAAATGATTGTAACACCAAACATATTTATGTTGGTGATGATAGATCTCTTAGTTTTGTAGGATCTAGAACCATTCATATAGATAATGGTCATTTTAATGATGTACTATGTGTTCCTACCTTGTCATGCAACCTTCTATCTGTTTATTAGATAACTCATTTAGGTGAAGGGAAAATAGTTGAATTCTCACCTCATGATGTTGTAATCAAGGACCTCAAAGATCCTAGACATATTTTAGCTACTGGCATTGCTGATGATTCCACAAGGTTGTATAAGTTTGAAAACTTTGGGTCATCATGTCTTCCCTCCGTTTTTGTTGCTCATAATGATGAAGTGAGCAAACTTTGGCATGAGCGATTTTTTCACTTAAACTATTGCTCTCTTCAAACTCTATGTAAATAAAATATGGTGACAGATCTTCTTATGGTATCTTGCTGAGATGGTGTTTACTCCGAATGTGTACTCGGAAAACATCATCGAGATAGTTTTGACAAACGTGCCTCTTGGCACGCTTCAGCCCCTTTGCAGCTTGTGCACAATGATTTATGTGGTCCACTTCTTGTTGTTTCTTTCTCTGGTTGCAAGTACTTCTTAACTTTCATTGATGATTTTTCCAGATGCACTTGGGTATACTTCTTAAAACTCAAGAGTGAAGTTTTTAACATGTTCTTGGCCTTTAAGGCCTTTGTTGAGAAACAATCTGGACATCAAATTCTTAAGTTAAGATTAGAAAATGGAGGATAATATGTTAACAACAAATTTATCAACTTTTGCATTGAACATGAGATTCAATTGCAACATACTGTTCCATATACTCCACAAAAAAAATGGTGTAGCTGAAAGGAAGAATCGCACCTTAAAAGAAATGGCTAATTGTATGCTTCAATCTAAAGGACTTAGTCTCAATTTTTGGGCATAAGAAATTAACTGTGAAAATTACATAGTAAATCACACTCCTACTAAGGTTTTAAAGAATGTAACTCTAGAAGAATCCTGGAGCTCAATCAAACTAGATGTAAGTCACTTTCGTGTTTTTGGAATTGATGCTTGGGCCCATATTCCAGATGTGAAACATAAAGCCTTAGAACCTAAGATTTAAAAATTCACTTTTGTTGGATATTCTGAAGATGTCAAAGGATATATACTTCTTCAACCAAAATCCAAAAATATAATCCTTAGAAGAGATGTAAAATTTGATGAAAATATATCAGCCTGCAAGCCTAGTTCAACGGGTGTACTACCTTTGGCCTGCGAGCCTGATTCGGCATATGTGCCACCTTTCTCTATCTCTTCTTTTTTTGATAGCATTAATTCTAGTTCAGATGATGACAATGACAATGAAAATCATCCTCCACCTCTTGAAGATATTCCTTCAGCTCCTCAGCTTCCAATATGGGTCCGCTCTACTTGGGATGCAGCAAGTTCTCTTGCAGGTGACCCTGCAGATCGACAATGTACACATTCTCAGTTTGAAAGAGCCTATTCCTTATTGGCTCAAGTTCCAAAAAATCCCGATCCCGACAAATTTGAAGAAGATTTCGGTTATCCATATTGGGATGACGATATGAATGAAGAATATCGTTCCTTATTGGAAAACGATACTTGGGATCTTGTTCCTCTTCCAAAAGGAAGAAAACTTGTCAGATGCAGATGGGTTTACAAAAAAAAGCTTGGCCTAGATGAAAAAGTGGATAGACATAAAGCTCATCTTGTTGCTAAAGGATTTTCACAAGTTGAAGGCATTGACTATACTGAAACCTTCTCCCCATTTCCAATGGGAATTCCATTGGAAATGGGAAGTCCATCATATGGATGTTAAATCAACCTTCTTACATGGAGATTTGCATGAAGAAATATACATGGAACAAACGCCTAGCTTTATCCAAAATGACTCTAGCCTTGTTTGTCACCTTAGGAAGTCTCTCTATGGTCTCAAACAAGCTCCTCGGGCTTGGTATGCCAAAATGGATAGATTTCTATTAGATAATGGCTTTTCTAGGTGTAACTTTGACAATATTGTCTACACCAAGAAAGTGGGTAAGTCCTTCACCAGACTTGTCCTTTATGTTGATGATCTTATCCTTACCAGTAGTGATCCAAACCATATCAACCATGTGAATTCAAGCCTCAAAAAGAAGTTTGAAATGAAATACTTAGGAAACTTGCATTATTTATTTGGTCTTCAAGTCTTGCAATCCAAATAAGGTATTACCCTTTCTCAGTCCAAGTATGCCTGTGATATTCTACGCCACTTTCACATGGAAGATTGTAAGCCAACCCCTTCTCCCTTTCAGTCTAGAGTCAATCTTTCAATCACTTGTACTACCCTTGAAGTTGATGCTACCTTATACTGTCAACTTGTTGGTAAACACTACAAGGAAAAGATCCTCTAGTGGAGGTTATAAAGGAGGTTTTTAGTGTTATAAAATTGGCCAAAATTGTCAAAAAATCATTTTCTACAACATCCGTTTATGGTTACGGAGGTTTTGGCGGAGCTTTTAACGGAAATTCAACACAACTAAAAAAAATGGGCAACCGGAGGTTATTACAGATGTTTTTTCATCGGTGCGCTACTCTGGATTTAATGCACCGATGCATACATGAATATGGCGCCTTGGGGATTCCTTAGTCGAACGAACGCACCGGGATGTTTAGGTGTAAAACCGCATCGGGCATAGTGTTGGTCATACAACGCATGGGGCCATTCTAACTGGTCTTGGGATTTGTGCGATGCCCATAGGTTGTATCAACGCACCAGTGTGTATACCTTTATGATGCACTAGTGCATCATATCACAGAAAGGCACCGATATTTATAATTGGTGTCGATATTCGTGTGGTACCCATGGATCGTACAAATCCACTGGTGCTTATAGATACATAAACGCCCCGGTACATAGTATCACACAAACGCACTGATATTTATAATTGGTATTGGTATTTGTGCGGTGTCCATAGGTCGTACAACGACATCGGTGCATATAGACACATAAACACACCAGTCGACAGTTACTGACATGCACTGGTTTTCATTTTGTTTTTTTAGAAACATCGACCTGTGACAGTCCAATTATTGTGATTGTTTTAAATTCATTATTCATCAAAAGTCGACACATCTTATAACAATATTCATATTAATTACATTTTTATTAATGCATTTGAATGTGCTGTTTGGATTAATTTGTTATATCATATCAGAATTATTGTGGTTTTTTTAAATTCATTATTCATCAAAAGTCAACACATATATATAATCTTATAACAATATTCATATGAATTAAATTTTTATTAGTGAATTTGAGAACAACAATGGAGAATGCAATAACGACAATGGAGAACGCAATAGAATAAATTAAAACATATTTTATGATTATATATATATATATATATATAAGACAATATTTATCATACAAAATGGGACAATTATTCGTATCCCTTTGTCTTTCAATTGGGACACTATGTCCATTACATTAAACAAAATGTCTGATTTCACAGACATATTTCAAAAAATAAAACACCTTTCTTTGATATCCAAATTACATAGTGATCATCATTCTTCGCTTGAACTGCTATCACTGCTAGAGCTACTTCCATGACTTGGATTATTTTTAGGAATGTTGTGTTCACGGCATTGATTGTTTTCTTCTTCTTCACTTTCCATTTAAAAACATAAAAATAAACTAAAATGAGTGTATATACATTGGTGAGAATAATGAAAATTCCAATATTAAATAATATACATCAATGTAAATCGAAAAGAAAAATGACGTACCATAGCAAAAATTGACTCATAAACTATACACATTCTTTCAAAACCATGTACCATGCCATCTTTCAAAATTTCATATGTTGGCGCAGTTCCATACTTTGTTTCCTGCAAGTTTTATACCCCATAACAAATCATATATTTAATATAAAAGATGTTTTTGTTCTATTAATAGACGGAGCTACGTAAAACAAGATCGATAGATGCTTACAAATTCCACAATTAAATTCTGATATGCCAACATATACTCACAACCCATATTTAACCCAATTTCAATCAATTCGTCTGATGGTTCTTCTTTGTATGTTAGCACCTGTTTGAAAACATTCAATGATGATTTTTGTAAAACAAATTAAAAAATACAAAAATGAAATCTAGTTAAGTTGTTATAAGGAAGTAACAATTACTCACAAACTTAGAGATCAACCCTTTTCTTCCTTGGCGTCCTGTTTTATGTGCTGAATGGGTTCCATTTTATTTTATTTTCTGCAAGAAATTTTTGAAAATTAATATTTAATGATAAATTGTTTATTTATTGTACCTAATGATCGAAAAATTCAATGATACATATTACATTTGAAGCATGTTGTTGTTGAGATGGCTCCTCCTACGATGCAATTTTGTCCATTTCTTTGACCATCTCCTTATACACCCTTTTGGAAATTCCTACTGGCATATTTCTGATATCAGCTTGTTCATCTTTTGAGATTTTCATAATCATCCTGAAAATGTAATATGACAATAAAATATTTAATTTTTATATTGATATATGAAAATTAAATATAACAAAAGTGATATTTATAAATAATTCTAGACAAACATTTAAAGGAATATTACTTTTTCATTCCTTCCTTTTTGTTGTTGTACATTTTTGCTATTAAAATTATGACATGTCTCATTGACCAATTCTCTGGAAACTCTTCTTGTAGTATAGATAAAATTTGGTTCTTGGAATCATTGGATTGATTTTTGTATTGTAAGTGGAAAGAAAGTCTATACATTCGTTCCACTAGATCCCTCAAACTTTTGTAAAAGTTTTTCTCCCTTTCGTTAACTTCCGGCACCACTCTAGATGAGTTAAGGAGCAATTCATTTTCATTTGCATGTTTTTTTTTTTTCTTAGAACAACATTCATTTTCTGAGTTGTTGGTCCCTGTAGAACATTAAACACATGTGAATTAGTAGACTGTTTGACACATGTTATCTAATAATTTTAAGTATATTATTAATGATAATTAAAAAAAGAAACTCATATTGGATCGATAGTTTTTTTTCATTCACCTGATTCATCCTTTTGCAATTTTTCCATTAAAATTTTACGCTCTTCTGGTTCTAGATTAGAAATAATCGTATCAAGCTTCGTCATTTTGTGGCTTTGCATGATACACAGTAAACAATACATATTAGTTAAACTTACATATAGTTCCAAAATAATATTTTTTATAAAGAATTTACAAAGAACTTTCCTTTTTTACTTTTCTTGATGTGTTAACAGTATTTTTGTTACTTGATCTCTTGTCAGTCATTTCTTTATCAATCTGAAACCTGTACCATATCATTCATTAATATATTTATAAATAAATTCTCAACTTTTTAGGTAGAAAATAAATCTCAAGACATTGGTGCACCTTTCATGAGGTACGCACCGATATTAAAAAATCACCGCAAAACAATATAATAGACCGTGTGACGCGTTGGGTATTATAAACACACCGCAAAAACAGTGTAATCGACCATAAGGTGCGTGGGTCTTAAAAACACAACGTAAAAATGGTGTAATACACCGTATGGTGCTATCCTCGTTAAATGGAGCATCGGTGCCCTATTTCAGATATGGCGCACAGATTTAGAAAAAATGTTTTCAATTTTTTTACTAAACAGTGCTTGCGCGGTGTGCTGTATAATATAGTGCACTGGTGCGGTAGCATGCGCAGGGCGCACCGATAAAGAAAAATCCATTTTTTTCAAAAATTCTCGCAATGGTTGAATGGATTGGGATTCGACTATGCAAGTCATCCCGTGGGTTGGATGTCAATATAAAATGAAAAAACCTAATTCTGAAATCACAGAAATAGGGAGAAGAAAGGGGAAAAACAAAAAAATGAAGGGTTTAGGGTAAAAATGGATAAAACTGCAGAAAAATTAAAAAACTGTAGAAAAAAAGTAAAAAAAATAATCAAATTTAATCATGAGATGGTTTGAAATTCTATGATACAGGGTTTGAATCACCAGAGGTTTGGTTTTTGATTGTCTGAATACTTCAGTTCGAACGTATTTCACTACTCCACAATGCTCTCATGCTCTCTTGCTCTAGGTCTGTCTCCTGCAAATATCTGGCTGAAAATTTTAGCAAAAATAGTGAAATAATGAAAAGTGTTTTGTATTTAAAGAATTATTTTATGAAATTAGATTTTTGAAAATATTTTGCCGCCTATTTTTCAAAATGCCGCTTTTTTTCACTTAAAGAAAATAGAGTTGCGTTTTTTTTATTTGCATTTATTTGTTACCGGTGCGGAAGGGTTGGGAAGCACTGGTGCGTCTTTGTAGTACGACGCACCGGCACATGTTATGATGATAAGCGCACTGAACTATATAAAGTTCTTTTTTTTGGTATGTAAGATCACAATAAAATAATGATAATTCTAAAGTACATGAATTTATTTTCATTATTTTCTAAACTTTGTTATGTTACAAAAATTCATATTATTCTAGATTTGTTATTTTACAATTATTTGCAAATTTACAAATTTAAATATTTTAATAAAATCATTTCACATTAATGCAATTAAATTTTTCACATTAATAGAATTAAAATTTTACAAATATTTTACATACAATTACAATTAAAATTATATTTACAATTAGAATTAGAAGTAGAATTACAATTTTACATTAATTTCACATACATGAATTACGATTAGAATTAGAATTAGAATTTTAATTTTACATACAATTACAATTACAATTTTACATAGAATTACTTTTACAATTAAAATTACATTTACAATTAGAATTAGAATTAGAATTACAATTTTAAATTAATTTCACATACATGAATTATGATTAGAATTACAATTACAATTTTACATAGAATTACATTTATAATTACAATTACAATTTTACAATTTTACATACAATTAAAATTTCAATTTCAATTACAATCACGACATAATATTTAATAAATATCATGGTCATTTAATATTAAATTAATTAAAAACATCATCACGATCATGATAACCATCGTACAAACATCATATTCGACTAAAAAACACATTCAAACATCAAATTAACATTATATATTAACATCATCACAACACAAACATCAAATATACATCTCATGTCAAATAACTCATGCTATCACATATACACATCTATTTGCAAGCTAAACATTAAATGAACATATCTAACATGTCCTAACAATATGCGCCACATCATGATGATCACCAACATGTAAATTTAGTACAACTGCAACATGAACATAAGATACATGGACCATATATATATATATATATATATATATATATATATATATATATATATATATATATATATATATATATATATATATATATATATATATATATATATATATAACTGAATAATGTTAAAAATATACCACTGTAATATAAATGTCATGGATCAACTGGTGGTAGTATAACAACATCAATAACAGCACAAGTGGAGGCCTGCTTAGCAAAGGGTGCAGCCTCGACATTCGATGGTCAAGCCTGCTCATGATCATGATCAGTAGTACTGATGGATGCATTAGCTGGTGGTACTAGTACAACATCAATATAAGTAGTAGTAGTGGATGCCTGCTCAGTCAATAGTGCAACCTCGACAGTCGATGGTCCAGCCTACTCATGATCATGACTAGTACTGACGGATGGTGTTGCAGCCTGCTAAATGGACGTGGCCAATGGTCCAGCCTCATCTCCATGATGACTGCTAGCTGTTGTTAGTGGATCAGCCTCATGCTCATCAGGCGCGGCGCAAGGTGAACGATCATGAGATACATGTGAGTTGCTGCTCGCGGACTGTCCATCACATGTCGTGGCTCGACTAGTACACCTATAGCTACGGACAGTCCTCCTCAGTCACGTAATAGCTGTTGTAGCTCCTACGACATGCCACATCAAGACTTACATGTCACACTGCATGCCTCTCCACATCTGAAACAACCTATCATCGTCTTGTATGTCTCTGTAATGAGCGGGCCTGATGCCTGCATCAACAATCAATGCACAGAGTTGGTTGCCCAATGCCATCCTATATCTAGTCTTAGGTTGACCGTGCCTAGAAAAAGGCGGTACTGGTGCACCATGAGCAGGAGCATGTCTCTCTACTGCACCGTCCTTGTTGAGATTGCAACAAGATGAGGAGCTTAGTGGAAAGAAGTCACCTTCACTAAGTGGGCCCGCAGGCTATTTTTGGCGCAAAGTCTATTTTTAGACATATGAATCATGTTCTATGAGCTGTAGGATGTTATTTGTGGATGGTTGGTCATGTCGGAAAAAATAGATGGAATTCTATTTTTAGACATACTAGGCGGAATCTATTTTTTAGATTTCTAGTCTAAAAATAGATATGTCGAATATTATTAGCTCTTAATAATATTTGGACTCTAAACATTATCTTATCCTCTTGGAGAACTTTAGTTTGATCCCTGGATGTGGCACATGCAGCTGACAGAAGGAATTACGCTATTCCTAGGGTTTGGTGAGCACATGCATGGTTGACTTCAGTTAGGACTTCAGTGGCAGAAGTTTGGTGGAGTTAATGAGACAGATGGTGGAGTTGTGTTCGGTTTAACTTAGTTGAGCTAGTTGTATCTAGTCTAACTGATTGATACAATTAGTGAGAGTGGTTTGAATTAATTATTAATTAATTCACTAATTATTAACTCATAAATCAACTAAAGAATACATTAGTTAACTTCAGTGCATGGACAATTTCAATGGAGACTAGTGAAGAGGTAGGTGAAAGAGCAGTGTGACTATCAGTTGTGACTATATTGGTGCATGAGATTTGCACACACATTGATTGAGAAGAAAATGAGGATTGCGAAGTACATACTGGTGGGATTTGAACCTTGATCTCATGATTATCCATATTGGATTGCGCAGTAGAGGCTGGCTAATAGGTGGAGCAGATTGGAGCAAGTGTTTTGTATGATCTGAGCTTGTGTAGTGTGTAACAATTAGAGATAGTGCTGAGAGCTTGTGAGGATTTTGTACTATGATTGTTACATGATATCTATCATTATAATATACAGATAGTTGGGGGTTTTCAGCTTTAAGCTTTCCCATAAATACTGTGTTTATATGTGTGATTGTTTATGGTTTTAATGTGCGCATGCGATTGTTTAATTTCCGCAAATTGATGATCAATAGTAGAAGAGGTTATGTATTATGCATGAAGCTCAAATAGTGTGTGATCAGGATAATCTCGGTAAATAATTTAACAATTTATTCAAATTTCTACATGGTATCAGAGTAGTATTGATCATTGGAGCAATTGCAAAACATTGAAGCGGTTGAGTTTTGTGCTGGTGGAATTCGAATTTGCAGCTTTGTTTTCTTGGTGTCAAAGTTGAGATGTCTTTCAACGAATTGCGATTGGAGTATGCCCTTGAGGGTAGCTCAAATTATATTGCATGGAAGGACATGATGGAGGTGGTGTTAGATGACAATGGGTTAAAGGAGTTCATAGATGCTGAAGTCCCAAAGCCTACTTCTAGCGATGCTGCTGTATTTGAGGCTTGGCAAAAGAAGACAGCAAAGTGTTGAAGGATTCTGTTGGAGGGCATGAAGGATCACATAGTGTCCAGCCTGCATGGTAAGGATTCTCCATTCTTGATGTGGAAAGCCTTGACAGATTTATTCCAAAGCAATAGCGACCAAAGGAAGTTGGCGCTCAAGGATAAACTCAGAAACATAAAGATGGAGAAAGGCGACAGTATGCCCAAGTACCTCACGAAGTTCACCCAATGTAGGGATGAGCTGGGAAGTGTGGGGGTGACTGTAGATGATGAGGACTTGGTGAGCTTGGCTCTCCTTGGGCTTCCGAAGAGTTGGCATTCCTATCAGGACTCTGTCAATGGTCGGGAGAAATTTCCAGGATGGGAGCGACTTTGGTTGGATCTTGTGCAAGAGGAGATAAGGCGAAGTACCAGGGACGGATCGTCATTAAAGAACTCTGATGAAGAGAATTGCACTTTGGCTGCCAAAGCAAAGAAGGGGAAGAGCAAGAAAGCTTCTCATTCCGGTGCGAAAGGCAAGAAGCAGGACATGTCCAAGGTGAAGTGCTTTCACTGTCACCAACACGAAGATTATGCCACAAATTGTCCGCAGAAGAAGAAAAATAAGCAGGCTGCTGGATCTGCAGCTGGAGAGGCCTTAGCCTTGCAGTTTGAGCTGGATTTTTCACTGATCGCATGCTTGGTTTCAAGTGTGGCGATATCAGTTTGGTTTTTGGACAGTGGTGCATCTTTTCACATGACAGGAGATCGAGATTTGTTTACTGATCTGGATGAGAAAGATCTTGGAGTGCACATCGAGATGGGCGATGATGGTAGATACAGTGCGACCGGTATCAATACCATTTCCTTTGAGAGGGAGTCTGGTAAACCCTTCGTATTGAAGGAAGTGATGCATGTTCCAGGATTGAAGAAGAATTTGATCTCTGTGGCGATGTTAGAAGACAAGGGATATGATGTTGTCTTTAGAGAGGGAAAGACTTTCCTGCGCAGTAAGGCAACTGGTGAGACCTGGAGGATAGGGGTTCAAGTTAAGAACCTTTATCAATTGCAGGTAGATGGCTACGCAACAATGGCAGGCAAGGAAGAAGGAGTGGTGAGCCGGGATGATGGCGAGTTGTGGCATCAGAGATTAGGCCAACTTCACCATGGAGCTTTGAAGATACTGCAGCAGATTTCTACTGGGCTTCCCAAAGGAACTCTTGCGCAGTCAGATTAGTGCAAGGGGTGTACCTTGGGAAAATTTGTGAAAGCCACCTTTCACGAGAAGGATAGTCGTGCCACGACGATCCTTGAGAGAATTCACACAGATGTGTGTGGACCTTTCTCAGTAGCTTCGAAAACAAAGCACAGGTACTATGTGATCTTTGTTGATGATTTTTCTCGTAAGTGCTGGATCTTCTTCATGCAGAAGAAGAGCGAGACATACTCAAAGTTATGTGAGTTCAAGGCACTGGTTGAGAAAGAATCGAGGAAGAAAGTGAAGGCTCTTAGGAGTGACAATGGTGGTGAATTCATCTCTGGCGAATTCAAGGATTTTTGCAGCGCAGAAGGGATTCGAAGAGAGCTCATAACACCTCATAACCCACAGCAGAATGGGGTTGCTGAGCGGAAGAAAAGAACGATCGTGGGTGCTGCACGGGCGATGTTGAATGATCAGGGCCTACCCATTCACTTGTGAGCGGAGGCATCCAATACTGCATTATATGTGCAGAACCGTTGTCCTCACAGGATACTTGGCATGAGTACACCCGAGGAGGCATTTTCTGGTAAGAGGCCTGATATTTCCCATTTGAGGATTTTTGGTTCACCTGTTTACATTCATGTGACGAAGGATGCCAGGAAGAAGCTGGAGCCGACTACGGAGGTTGGGATATTTGTGGGGTACACTGATATGCCCCACAACTATCGTGTGTATTTTCCAGACAGTCGCAAGACTGTTGTGCGATGGGATATCAAATTTCAGGAGGAGAAAGCCATGAAGTGTTCGCTTGAGAGGGAGCTACACTTGCATGCAGAGGAGGAGCTATTAGTTCCTAAGGATGAGTCTCGAAGATGTGGATCAGCCACAAGATGAGGTTCATGGAGTTGAAGAGACCACTCATGTGGCGCCAACCATCGGAGGCGGAAGCGCACTACGGTGAGCGGCGGCTCCAAGATGCGAGAAGGTCTGCAAGGCACCTACATCACAACGCGACAGAGACAGCCACGACCGATGTCACGGATACATGGCTCTCATGAGCAAGTGTATCATGTGGAAACCATCCTCTTTCGAGGAAGCTATGGAGGACCCCGCATGGGTAGATGCCATGGTGGAAGAGTATGATTCGATTGTCAGAAACAGTGCATGGGAGATTGTCCCAAGACCGGAAGGGAAATCAGTGGTGGGTTCGAGATGGATCTACAAAGTGAAGCAGGCAGCTGACGGGAGTGTGGAGAAGTACAAGGCAAGATTTTTTGCCAGAGGCTTTTCACAGATTGAGGGGATCGATTATGAGGAGACCTTTGCACCTGTCGCAAGGTATTCTTCCATACGGACGATTCTTGCTCTCTCAGCGCAGATGGGGTGGCACATTCATCAGATGGATGTGAAGACTGCGTTCCTCAACGAAGTCATTGAGGAGCAGGTGTACATAGAGCAGCCCGAAGGTTTTGAGATCTTCAGCAGCGAGTCACATGTGTGCAGGCTCAAGAGAGTGCTGTATGGGTTGAAACAAGCACCTCGTGCTTGGTACACGCGGATAGACAGTTATTTCACTAGACTTGGATTCTCCAAGAGTGAGGCGGATCCGAAACTATACCAGATTGTGGTGGAGGGTAAGTTGCTGATCATTGTACTGTATGTAGATGATTTGATTTTGACAGGTGATGAGCTATTGATACTCTCATGCAAGAAGGATCTTGCAAAATAGTTTGAGATGAAGGACTTGGGCCTCCTTCATTATTTCCTGGGATTGGAAATTTGGCAGCGCAGTGGTGGACTATTTGTTTCTCAGGGTAAGTATGCTCGGGAGATACTGGATAAGTTTAACATGCATGGCTGCAAGCCTGTTGATACTCCTCTTCCTGGTAGTTGGAGGAAGGAGGATGCTACTTCAGTGGAGGTAGTGGATGCCACTGTTTATCGACGGGGGCCAGGGTTACAGTATCCGGTCAATACACGACCCCGACATATGCCATGCTATTAACCAAATTTTCACAAGCTACTAGCTCCAATAAGCTCTTTTGGAAGGCGTGGGAAGCATGTATTGAGATATCTCGTAGGCACATCGGGATATGGTTAACAACTTACTTTGGGGCCGTGATGAGGTGATATCCCCATTTTTCATGGATGCATTGGGTAGGGGAGCCCAACTACGTAAAGAGCACATCCGGAGGGATTTTCAGTATCGGGTCGACAACAGCTTCTTTTGGTTCAGCAGAAAGGGTGAGTCCGTGCACTCGCCGCCAGAGGCCGATATATGGCAACAGTTGGCCGCATGCGAGGCTATATGGATGAGGAAGATCCTGGTCGAGTTGTTCGGTTCACACTTAGATCCTACTGTGATTTATTGTGATAATCAGAGTTGCATCAAACTCTCGGTTAATCCAGTATTTCATGATATATCTAAACACATTGACATCCGGTATCATCATATCAGAGATTGGTTGCAGCGGAGAATCATGTTACTTTCATACATTCCTACGGAGGATGAGGATGTTGATATCTTGACGAAGGCGCTCACCAGGAGAAAATTCGAATACCACAGGGGCAGGATAAGGGTTGCAGATAATCCTTATCTTGTTGAGAGGGAGTGTTGAGATTGCAACAAGATGAGGAGCTTAGTGGAAAGAAGTCGCCTTCACTAAGTGGGCCCGCAGGCTATTTTTGGTGCAAAGTCTATTTTTAGACTATGTCTATTTTTAGGCATATGGATCATGTTCTATGAGTTGCAGGATGCTATTTGTGGATGGTTGGTAAAGTTAGAAAAAATATATGGACCTCTATTTTTAGACATACTGGGCAGAATCTATTTTTAGATTGCCAGTCTAAAAATAGATATGTCAAATATTATTAGCTCTTAATAATATTTGGACTCTAAACATTATCTTATCCTCTTGGAGCACTTCAGTTTGATGCCTGGATGTGGCACATGCAGCTAACATAAGTAATTATGCTATTCCTAGGGTTTAGTGGAGCTATTGCATGGTTGACTTCAGTTATAACTCATGTGACAGAGTTCGGTGGAGTTGATGAGACAGTTAATGGAGTTGTGTTCAGTTTAACTTAGTTGAGCTAGTTGTATCTAGTATAACTGATTGATACAATTAGTGAGAGTAGTGTGAATTAATTATTAATTAATTCACTAATTATTAACTCATAAATCAACTAAATAATACATCAGTTAACTTCAGTGCATGGACAGTTTCAGTGGAGACCAGTGAAGAGGTAGGTGAAAGAGTAGTGTGACTATCAGTTGTGACTATACTGGTGCATGAGATTTGCACACACATTGATGGAGAAGCCAGTGAGGATTGAGTAGTACATACTGGTGGGATTTGAACCTTGAGCTCATGATTTATCCATATTGGATTGCGCAGTAGAGGCTGGCTAACAGGTGGAGCAGATTGGAGCATGTGATTTGTATGATCTGAGCTTGTGTAGTGTGTAACAATTGGAGATTGTACTGAGAGCTTGTGAGGAGTTTGTACAATGATTTTTACATAATATCTATCATTATAATATACAGATAGTTGGGGGTTTTCAGCTTTAAGCTTTCCCATAAATACTGTGTTTATATGTGTGATTGTTTATGGTTTTAATGTGCGCATGCGATTGTTTAATTTCTGCAAATTGATGATCAATAGTAGAAGAGGTTATGTATTATGCATGAGGCTCAAATAGTGTGTGATTAGGATAATCTCAGTGAATAATTTAACAAGTTATTCAAATTTCTACAGGCCTCATCCTGATCATGATCATCCTCGGCATCGGCCATGTCCTGATCATCATCAGGATCGACACCTGGATCATGTGGTGGATCCGGCATCTCCTCTCCATCAAAAGAGCCAATTTCTACAAAATATATACAAGTACACAAAAATAATTAAACAATTTCATTACACAATTTAATAAAAACAAGTTAAAGAACATGTTAGAATAAATATAAATAAAACAGTAATATTACCTCTATCATCTGGATGCTCATCATCCGTGAAGAGGATGTTGGGGCACCCTCGCCAATCTAATCCAGCATAAGGACATGGGACCAAAATGAAGGGATGCAACCCGTCAACACTGGCTAGTAAGTCTAGTGCATTATGCGATTTCCTAGCTGGAAACATAGTGTCTCCCCTCTTCGGCATCATCTACCCCCACATGTGCATTCGGGCCTCAAACATTGGCCTACGTGGCTGTCGAACAAAACTAGGTCTCATCTCTGGAAACCTCTCAAAAAATAAACAAATCAACTCTGAAGCAAAAGGAAATTTGACCCTCTCTTGTGCATGAGCATGAAATCTATCTAAGGCCATACAAAACTGCCGCAAAAAAATGGTAGACCACCTGACAAGTCGTGGTTGTTGTACTAAAGAATCAACATAATATAAAAGTGAGCAAATAATGTTTTTCCTGTCACTGGTGTTGTGAAAAATGGTCAAAATTATAAGTGAGAGGCACTACACGTCCTGTCTACCAAATGAACCTATACGTAACTGACTCCAGGTACTTGAAACTCTGAAGGAGACAGTACATGTGCTCCAATGTATCTCTGGGAGTAAACTAACTAACTCCTTGCTACACAGCTAGTTTGCACGTCTGGGAATGAGGGAAAATACACCCCTCTCCTCGATAGTCCTGTAATAAAATAAATATCCTCCTCAGAGGGTGTGTACCACTAGTCAGGACCAGCCTGGAAAGCTGTCGGTGGGCATTCCACCTGTGGATAAGATATCTCAGAAACACACTATGGGCCTTTAAGGAAGTAGCCTCCTTATAGAACTTGAGGAGGCCGACCTGCCTAAGGATACCCTGAGTATCTGCTATAATAGGCCGAGGGTATGCATCTCTCTCCCTCTCTCGAGCCTCCCATTGGCGAATCATGTCATATTATTCAGCCTGTTGTTGCTGTTGTTCCTCCTTTTCTCTCTGAATCATTGAAATATTAAATAATTTTTTTTATTAAAACAGACATGTATTTAGGAATATATATATATATATATATATATATATATATATATATATATATATATATATATTTGCAAAAAAAACAGACCAGTCGATGCGCTACAAAAACAACCACGCACCGGGGACGGTGCGGCTTAAGTTTGTAGTGCCCCGTTCCCAGTGCCCCTAATGAAATAAAACGCACTGGCCTCAGTGCAGTTGTCTATTTTTCAAGCATCGTTGACTAAATCTAGGTTCAGAATAGCGGTGCGCTAACTGAAATATACGCCCCAGAGCATATAGTCATGTCAGTGCACCGACTTCATGACAATTACATATTCAACGGTGCGGTCTTTTACCCGGCCGCATAGTTAACCCTCTTGGAATGCAGAATGTAGTGTGCTAACATATACCGGGGCAGATAATACCATCAATGCACCGCACTAGGATTTTCTTGGTCAACGGTGTCTTTCGGTAAGCGCACTACATTTTATTTTTATAATTTAAAATTCAGCAGGGTGTCTTTCGGTACCGCCCCAACAACGGTGCAGATACCGTTAGCACTAGTGGTGGTGCAACCTGTAAATTTTACAGGCAGTACTGCTATCCGGTGCGAGCCGAATGACTCAGGTGCACCGCGCGACAATTTTTTTTTTTTTTTTAATGGTTATTTTTAAGGTTATTTCAAATTCTAATCCGCTAAAAGGCTTAATTATGGAAAAAATAGAAAAATACCTGTACATTTCGCCGTCGAGGAGGCATATTGGCTGTAAAAATTGCAAAAGAAAAATTTTCCACCATTTTTCAAAATGCAAGCTGGAGATTGGTGGCCAATGCAGAGCAGCAGTGCATGCAATGGGTACAATGAGAGCACCGATGTCAGGGCGGCTCAGAGAATGGAAAATGGCACCGGTGCTTGAGAGCTCTGGAGCACCGAGGAAAGTGAAAAATGTGGTCTTTTAGCCGTAATTTTTTCTTTTCTGTTTCAGTGCGCGGGGTTTTATAGGCGCACCAGTACGCTTACTTACAACTGTACCGGGTGGTGCCACATTTGGCGCATTGTTTATCATGCACCGAGGCGGTTCCTTAACACCGCACCGGGATGTTTCAGTTTTGGCACATTGTTTTGATGGTGCACCGGGGCAGAATATTCGTAAAGCACCGGTGTGGAATAGTCATAAAGAACCGATTTTTTGGCCTTAATTTTTTATTTATTTAATGCTATTCCGGTGTGTGCATTTTAGAGGCAGACCAATGCTCTTGGATAAGAACGCATCAGCACGTTTCTGTTTTGGCGCGGAAGAGTAGTGAAGCACCGGTGTGTTACCGTAATGGGACGCCTGGGGCGGGTGTGTACGTCGTGCAGTCTATCCGGTGTGCCAATGTTTTGTGCGCATCGGTGCATTCTATGGTAGAGCACGCACTGGTAATTGAGAGCTCAAGAGCACTAGAAAAATGAAAAAATAGGGTTTTTGCCGTAATTTTTTTTTAATTTAACCCTTTACCAATGCGTGTTGTTAATAGGCGCACCGGTGCTGTTTCTCACAAACACACTGGTGGGTTTGTGTTTTGGTGCGTTTTTTTATGATGCACCAGTGTGGTTTCGTTCTACTGCACTGGGCGGTTTCGGTTTTGGCATGACGTTTTAAAATGCACTGGCGCGAAAGATGTGTGACACATCGGTGCTATAGAATAATAGAACGCACCATGCGGGTGTGTATGGAGTGCACGGTGTCTGGAGTGCCAATTTTTTTGTGCCGACCAGTACTTTCAGTATTGCAGAGTACCGGGGCGACGTTTAATGATAAGCGCACCGATTGGAAAACATCCACAAAACCCTCTGCCCACCAACCTCCTCTAGTAACCTCCACTAGAAATGGATGTATGGGGTATTTTTCTGTGGGGTTCCTCAAAAACATCCGCTAGATGGTCTTTTCCTTGTAGTGAAACTTTTGTATCTAACCCATACCCATCCTGACCTTTCCTTTGTTGTTGGTCTTGTTGCGTGGTTTATGCACCAACCTCATGAAAGTCACTGGAAAAAAACTAAAATAATACTTCGATATATTCAAGGTACAATTCAGTTCAGGATTCATTACATTGTAGGAGCATCTCCATTGTTGATTGGTTTCATTGATTCTTATTGGGTTGGTGACCTTGATGATAGAAAGTCTACTGCGGATATGTATTCACTCTCGGTTTAGGACCTATTACATGGTCTTGTAAGAAACAAAGTGCCATATCTCTTTCTTCAGTAGAAGCATAGTATTGTGGTGCAGTTAAAGCCAGTAAGGAAGCCATGTGGCTTCGTCATATCCTGTCTGAATTTGTTCTTTATCAGCAACATTCAACTACACTTTGGTGTGATAATCAGAGTGCCATTTAGTTATGTAAAGATCCAGTTCAACATCAACGTATGAAACACATTGAGCTTCATATACACTTCATCAAAAATCTCATTCATGATCGTGTTCTTGAAGTACAATATTGTTCAACCAATGATCAAGTTGTCGATATCTTTACAAAGGCTCTCACAGAAGCAAATTTTACCGAACTTTGATCCATGCTTGGAGTTCAGGAAAGTTATCATTAAGGGGGGGATAGGCTCTAATGCCTCCTTCCTTCTCCTATTGTGTCACCTTTGTAAATCTTTCAATCCTATCCCAAGTTGTTCTTAAGGGGGGATGGTAAGATATTTTGACACATAGGAAATATGCTCCTTTTGTGTCACCTTTGTAAATCCTTCAATCCTATCCCAAGTTGTTCTTAGGGGGGGATGTTAGGATATTCTTACACATAGGAAATAGTTAAGTATAACTTGGTCTAGTGTAAAGTTAGGTAAAGTGTGTTTCTTTACTATGTACATTTGTAACTTATAATCTGATGGTCACGATTTGTAGTGATCTAACGGTTCACTCTTTCCTCGGTATTAACGACACTTGATCTGTGCCTTAACACCCTATTGGTCCATGATATATATTTAAAGGGCATGGAGGGTCATTTCTTTGGTAACCGTTTATGAGAGAAACATATGTAACTTTTCTTTTTATATTAATAAATTGCCTAAAGTGGCTGCGTTGGCTTAGGCCATGAACTGTTTCCCTCTTCGAGGGTTTTAACCACGTGATATACTATGTACTAATTTGTGATATGTTTGTGAGTGGTTACCTTTGGTTTTTGATCTAAGGAACTTACCCTGTAAATTCCTACAATATTGAGTTAGACCTTGGAAGAGAAGGAGGTCCCATATGCATGCTAGATGATCCAAGAATCCCAAGTCACATACATTCTATGACATTATTCTCTTCAATTTGACAATGTATGCACAAAACATGATGTCTCATAGGTTGCGTAGGAGCATGATCCTTTGATTTCTCAGTTGGGTTGGAAATTTGGTTCTGAAGTCCCATAATAGCAGGGTCAACAGAAGTAGTGCCAAATTTATAATCCTAATGGTATCCCACCATGGATTCAATCTGCATCACCTATTCCAAAGCATCCTACAGTGTATTAATCTCCTGCTGCGACAACAAAATCCTAGTCATTTGTAATAAAGCCTTAATGAAGAAATATCTAGGATGATTGGGATCAATGAGGTATGATATTTTACAAATACTATATTTGAATATTTGCATACACTTCCAAGAAAATTATACCTCCCTTTGTCTAATATACAACAGTTCCACCAAGCCTTACTGATTAGACTAAGGTAACTTAAATTATTGAAGAAATTCACATTTAACTATATCCATGGTAGCATTATTATTTGCATCAATCCAGTTCTTAAACCATCAAATCACTCGATCTCTTAGAGTAGTTCAGAACTCAACAAAATTGGTGGCATCAGGACTTCGTCGAGCCCTCCAAATAACCTTACACAGATACCAATGTTGTTCAACATCTCTCCTTCGGAAAATTCTGGATATTGGGTAAGCAATCCAACCATATTTCTAGCCATGATTATTTTTTGAGGTTGAACAATTATAAATCCCTTAGAACCCAGCTTGGAATAATTGACTGAACTTTACTAAACATAACTACTAGAACTACTTCCTCCACTAGAACTACCGGCACTATATCTATAATGTACTTTCTGTAATTTTATAGTATTAATTTAGAAATGAAATGATCAGGGTTTCGACACAATACTAGGGGAAGGTTACGGAGAGGAGGAGTTGTACCACTATGTTGTGGGCATACACGAGAAAGGATTGAATCATCTTCAAATAATTGTCGCCTCATCACAAAGTGCATGTCATCATTTACTATAATAGGCTTAACATAAATCATAATTGGTTGTACAGATGGCTCAGGCGTTGATCTGAATATGTACGTGTTTGAGGATGGTACAAATTGCAAGTATCTTGAATGAGTTTTAGAGGTACTTAAGTTAGATTCTTTAACACATTTAAACATGAATTTAACTCATAAATTTCAGAATTAATAGAGAAACAAAGCTATAACTGTAACCACAAAACAACAAGTGATGAAAGAGCTCACCCCTCCTGGGCTACATCTCCTAGTCCAGCTTCCAATGTGTTGAAGCCTCAAAATTTGCTGCAACAACATGGGGGATGACCACCCAGTCAGGAGCTTCCATTTGAAGTGGTGGCTTTGATTGGTTTAACTAGGTCCAGTTACCTTCTCTCAATCTCCAATGGCTTAAAATATCACTTGTGTCTACCAATGGGAAAGAGACCTCAGATAATTTATCTTTCTGGTCAGGCAAGAGAGTGATCCTTAAGCTAATTTGGGGCTCATCCAAACCAAAACTAAAGTTTTTCCTCTTTGCGAAGAGGACTTCTAATAATGTAGAAATAAATGCAAAATTATTTTAAAATGCAAGAAAAAGGAAATTTATCATAATCATATCTCAATTAGGTAGATAGAGATCCAACCCAATCGAGAGCAAGATATTTTAAATGATTGAGATTTAAATATGTTTGGCTTATAATGAATATCAAGTTAATGAAGTAGTTCAATTAACTGATATTATGTATACCAAAACACATTCTATTTAGAGACCTCTTAACTAAGATAATCAACCAAACTACATTTAGGAAGTAGTTCACAAAAATGATTTTGATTGTTAAATCAATATTAAAAGATAGATTTCTGAGTAATGGTTACTCAGAAATCATAATTCAATCCATAAGAATAGAGATAAATAATAGCATATAATTGAGACAAATTACTCATATTGACAATAGTGCACAAATATGAATAAAATATACATTTCTACTATCATAAAGTTAAACCAGTATTTAAAACAATAGTATTATAAATACCAATTTATTAAAACCATTTCTCTGACTCTGGTCTCTAACAGTGCTTTACAATGCTTGAACTTATGCTTTTAAAACAAGAGCTGCAATAGTGCAAACTCTGCCCATCATACATGATTCAGAATGCAAAGAAAAAATCCCCAATAATCCCCAGATCTGAGTTTTCTCTCTTTTAAACTACAACTCTAAATCCTCTATACAATAGTTCCTTCAAGAATTCTTGAATTGCAAAGAAGAGGAGCCCCTATTACATTCTATAATCTACTATTTATAATATTTACAAAAGGATTATTCAATAGAAAGTTTGTTGAAGAGTGGTTATTCTCAATCAATTTTTATAGGCTCAAAATAATATTCTTCAATTGCTGGAGCATTTTGATTGATTGATATCTTCTTTTTCTCATCTCTTCAACATTTTTCCTGTAAAAACAAATAAAAAACAAAACTAAAATGCAAAAATAAAATCAAAATGTCAAATCTGGAATTAAAATAAATCCATTCAAAATTTAATTAAAAAAATAATTCAAAATGAAATCTCAGCTTTCTATTGATGTGTCTGATGATATAATTGGTCAAGCATATAATTGACGAATGGATCTGCATTCAGAAGAAGTTGTGGAAAAATAAAAATGCAGAAAATAAAACTCAGAAAATTGATTTTGTTTTAAAAATTCGGAGCTTGATCTTCTGCTAAATTTTAGACCTAATAAATGATCAAATCTGGAAATGAAACCACTTTAGAAATATTCTCCATGATTTTATCTATCCAATGAGCCATCCTGGGCCTCATTTGGCCAAGTAAAACTCAATCTATGAGCTTCCAAAATTGGTATATTAAAATTGAAAGAATTATGAAATTTCCGTTGCTTGGGTTAAAAATCAGCAATTTTAAATTAAATTCTAATTCTAAATTAGATTATAATGTTAACTAATTAATACTAGTTAATTGTTATTATATTATTAATCTTAATTAATAAAAAAATTAATCGTAAACAAAATTAAATCAATTTAAAAATTGATTTATTGATTAATTAAAATATTAAAATATTATATTAATATTATAATTTAAATTATAATTAAAATATAATATTATATAATATAATATATATTATAATTATTAATTTAAAATATATATGACATAATGCACACCACGTGAGGGAGAGGAGTGGGTGGAAGGTATGGAGTGATAAGGGATGGAGGGTGAGTAAGGTGTAAGAGATGAGGTGGAGGGATAAGGTGGAAGGAATGGAGGGATAAGGGAAGTGACGTGAGGGTGAGGTAAGGTGAGTGAGTCGGGAGTTATAAGGTGGAGAGACTTTATGTTAAAATTTTAACCTGTTACATAAAAACTAATTGCAAATCGAAGTTTGGAGTTTTAAAACATGCGCATAATATAGAATATTTGTGATATGCGAATTGCAAATCGAAGTTTGGAGTTTTAAAACATGCGCATAATATAGAATATTTGTGATATGCGATTTGCGATATATCGCAATCGCAATATCGCATCGGATTTTTATTTCGGCATTTTTTTTAATTTTGTTTTTTAATTTTGGGATTTTTGGAAGAGATGATGTGTTGTGAAGTTGGGGTCCACGTGGGATTAACCATCCTACAAAATGGACTTCAACAATTTTGCAATTTTGGGGTTTTGGGTTTGGAAATTTGTTTTAAAATAATAAGTTGGAGTAAATTACGAAGATCCTGAAACGTGTTTTCGTCTATTGTACAATTTAGCTGAGTCATTTTGTAGGACCATTAGTGAAAAATAAAAAATAGTAAAAATTAACTAAAAATTAATATTTACAATGAAGACTATTTTAATTGAGAAAATAAAAATATTATACATTTATTTACATTTTTAATCTGGGCGACACAAATATCATCAAACTTCAAAGGAGTTCCATTTACAAACTGGTTGACCAAATGGAGCAAAACAAGTATCGTTAGAAAGGTTGTGAAAAATCGGATTCAATGAAACACTTATAATAGAAATTTGATAAAAATAAAATATGGTAAACTTATAGGACAATTAACTTAATGAAAATTAGAAAAGGTGTTTAGGCAAAAATTAATAAAAATGGTCTCGATTATTGAAGTAAATAATTCCAAAATGGGGCTGCTGAGTTTTTCCTACAACAATGGTGACTCACATGAGAAGGACCAGTTATCTCTGATTAAATATAATAAAATTTAATTCACCCAAAGGTTAAAAATAATGGAAATCACGAAATCATCTAACAGTAAAACATTTCCATAGGTCCCACATAAATAGATTAAGCAATATGACTTTGTAAAGATAAGTACTGAAAACTAACTCGAGTAAAAATGATGAATCCATACTTGGGAAAAATTTGTTTTAAAACTACCTCATATGAAAAAATAGAAGAAGGTAGAGATAAGAGTTTTTGATAAAGCATATATCCATTTTATTATTGTCTTTGACATTGCTTCACTGCCAGAGAGCCTGAATAGTACCCCAATGAAGTTGTCTTTTATGCCATACAAGCCTAGTCCTACTGGCAACAAGCGTCCATAACCCCGACGAGTTTACTTATATTTCCCATGCTTCCTCTTTTAATCACTCTTTTGATAAGCACATTTGCAAGCTTTTAGTTTATGATGTATTTGAGTGAAAGAGGTGGGATGGTAATACAGATTTATGTTTAATGGACATAATACTTTCATAAGGTTGACTCCAAATTCTTTCCCTGCAACTATCAATTAGAGGATTTTATGTGGAGGGGTGAGAGGGATTCGTTGTATTAAACTTAAATCAGTTCTTTCCTTGAAAAATTAAACTCAATCACTTAGAAAGGATGTGTGTTCCTCCATGAAAAATATTTAAAGCAAGATGTCTTTATATTTCCATAAATATATGCCTTTAATGATAAATGAAATTCACTGAAATAAATAGAGTAAAAGATTTCCCATGCATGTCAACAACTGTAAGGTAAGAAAACTTTCTTTAACATAAATCATGGAAAATTCACCAAAATCAAATCAAAACTGAAAGAAAAATGAAAATAATTCCTAAGCTAAAATAAGAAAAGAAATCAGCGAATGAAAAAAATAAAAAATGAAGAAAGAAAAAAACTAAAAGAAAAACAAAATTTAAAAAATAAACTCCAACAAGACCACTTATATAAATTTCTTCACAAAGGATTCTAAAATAAAATAGGCATATGTACGTTCATTCCTATGTTGAGATTTAAATTTTTTATCTTGCAGAGTTATAAGAAATGCGACTCTTAAAATCTGAAGGGTGAATAACAGTGATGATAGATAATACGTTGAATGAGAAGTCTTTGTTTGTTGAAAATTTTTATTCTTCAAGACAAAAAATTCATAAAAGCATCTTAACTATTTTTAATAAAATTAATGCTGTAAATATATAGACTATAGGTCCAGAAACTCCCCAATTTAGTTGATTCGATGAGGATCATTACTGTTTCTTTCAAGAATCTCAAAGAGAAAAAGAAAATGAATTTTTGCAAACTGATTTGGTAGAGATGTGAAAGGTTCTTGAAGACCTGTAAAAAAGAATTTCAAGATCAGCGAAAACAAAATTGAAACAAAAAGATAAGAAATTAAAATAAATGAAAGTCGGCAGATAAAAATTACCATTGGAGAATTGCATTTAATCTTACTGATATATATCATTTTCTCCAACAAAAGACAACTTCTTCCTTTAATTACAATTGGAAAAATGAAGAAGTTGAATTGATTAAAATATTATTTACCCAAAATCATTATTTATTAAATCTAAACTAAAGCAGGCCGTAAACTAAAAGAAATCAATGTTTCATGTTCAAGGAATTAGAAATAAATCGAGTCCATCAGAAATGAGGATGAAGATATGCTTATTTCTGAATTGCAACGATGAATGTTCTATTTACTTCTTCGATTTTGAATTTATATCAGTCCCAAAGTATTGAAGTTGATTCAAAATCCCAAATAATATAACAATATATGAAGATGTCTTGAATCTTTATATAATAATTATGGAGCGAAATTCAAAATAAAAGAGAATAAAAAATATGAATTAATCATCGTATAGGTTAGTGCCTTGCCTAATGTTTCGCATTGTAAGATTCTTTGCCATGCATAACTTTAAAAGTTGTGACTTCCACCTTTGTCGATATGTGATTGAGTGCTTTCTATAATAATTAAAAGACATGTCTATCACATTGGAATATCTTAGGACAAGGCCTCATTTGAGTTTTGCGATGCGATATAATTTTTGCGGTGGAAAAGTTGCGATATGAGCATGTGTGATGAGAAGCTGTGATGGAGCGGATGCTATATCAGAGAATAGTCATATCGAAGATCAAAGTTATGAATGAAATGAAATGCCACTAGTATTCTAGCGATAGCGGAAATGGGATAAATGACGTGGCACTTTGGTTGGACCGGTTTTGGACTTTATAAGAGATCGGTGATTGACAAATTTGAGCATGTGATGTAACGATATTGATATGCCGATGTGCGATGAAACACAAACCTAATCATTTTATTATATGGATTTAATTTCATATCGGATCTGGGACATCAGAACCTTTAAACATAAGGTCGTACCAAACTTGTGATTTATGAATGGACGCAATCTCTTTCATAAATGAATTTAAATATCGTATCAGGTTCAGGGTTATGTGGATATCACAATTTTTAGCGAATTGATTTTATCGGAGAATGAGAGAGAAGGAATATCGGAGGACTTGCATCGAAGAGTTATTTGGAATATGTTCATTTGAGAACACCCGATATGCGAATTGTGATATTATGACATGCCATAGGTGGGGCTAATGATTTCTTAAAGTATTAAATTCAAAAATAAAGCCACTGATTTAAATTTGCTTTAAAATAAATAACCCTTTACTGATTTAATTAACTCTCGGAATACCTGACTGGAAAGTAATTTTATCATAAATTTCTTATGAAGAGATTTATGAAATATAATGATCTGATATGATTCCTTCGACAATTTATTAAGACTTATCAGAATTTCAATGAATATAAGAAAAATTATATAACTATCGAATTTAAAATGAAATCATAAATACTTCCCTGAATAGGTTGCGGATTTGAAAAGATCTAGCTGCTTGCTTATCTTGAGTCTTCATAATCAAGTTAATGAAGACCTACAAACAAAACAAATTAGAAATAAGAAACAACCTTTGAAAGTAAAATAAACAATAGATGGTGGTGAACATGTAAACACATACCTGGAAGAATTTGACTGTAACTTTTACCTCATGAAGCTTCAAGTTCTCCCAGATTTTCTCAAAATTTGCATATGTTCAACATCACCTACTTATTTGACCTAAAATGCTAAGTAATGAGTTTTTTGAATTGCATCCTTTTCAAAGTTACATCGAAAGACAAGAGTGGTAAAAATGAGTTCTTCATAATTACTTATGAATCAAGAATTGTAGAAAATTCTTAGAATTTCTTCATGTATGATAAATGTGATGAATTTTGAAAAAAAAGCAAGACAATTGAAGGCTTGAAAAATATGTATGATCTGATAATTCAATAGCTTCTAAAATGATCTAATCTTCTTTTCTATAATTGAATAGGATGCCCAAAATAAATCAGATTCATTACTTGTTTTATTGAAAAACTGAAATAATGAAATAAATGCAAACAAAAAAGAAAATTAATCTATTCATATTTCTAACTCAATGAAAGAAACATGACTAGGTATAGTCATACTTCCAATGTAACTATGTAAGAATTTTAATTCTTGCATGTATGTACATATCAAACATTAGTAAAAAAATCCAAATACAATTAAACTAACGGAACGAAATCTGAAAGAAATATGTACATTCATTGTTAGCAGCTTGTTTACAAACACCTTCTTTTGAAACGTCCTTTCCAACTGAATTTAAATTGGGTCATAGAAATCTGGATGGATTTCCATTATTGAGTGGGAGGAGATCAAAAGAGAAGATGATAAGCTAGGTTGTGGAAATGAGCTTTTAGATATAATGGCCTGCATAAATTTGTTAGTGTTATGTGCAAGTGTTAAACTATTAACAATCTTCCATGAAGATAATTTCCAAATGTCTTTCAATGATCAATGAAAAACATATGGAAGTTCGATAGATCCAATGGAAAATTATTAATTGAATTAGATTTCTAGTCATATTGTGAAAATACACTTTGTTGTTTGCACTGCTTTCGAGAGGAAATAAGTAATTGATAAGGAATGAATATCAATTGGAATTGAAAGTTAATAGCTCTTGATGTTCACAATTATAATTTGAAACTTCATTTTTCCATTGAGGTAATACATTAATTGAGTGTTCAAAATTGAGCGTCTCAATATTCTAACACAAACTATCTAAAAATCTCAGACTAAAAACCAAAAATAAATATGAAGTTAAAAATAAATGATGGAATAATAACAAAATTGAATCATAGTTTACACTAGTGTTACAATTTTTGTTACAACAAAATTGGGACTGACTTAAAAAAATGTGCTCTTCACAATAATTGGGCAAAATAATGCAATTAGAATGATTGTTGATACTCACTTGTGAATTAGAGAGAGAAATGTGACTCTGAATTGAAATGTGAGCTTGATCGTCATATAAATCATAGATTGGAATGGTTTCTTGAATGCTAAAATCATGAATATGATTAATTTTTTGAGAATGAGAACTATTTGAGATCATTTCTGAATTAGATTTTTCTTCATTTTCACATGTGATTCGACTTTGATTCTGATGATTTAATTGTAAAGAAGACAAATCAATATCCTCAGTGTCAAAGTAACTATCATAAATGACCTCAGGACATTCATTAGAATTCCCTTCGATCTCATTCAATGTATCAAAAGAAGAAGGAATATTGAGCTCATGTTCATTAATGGCCGAAGAATGATCAATAATTAATTCTCTATCTTGATAAAAACTAATCAAAAATTCATTTAGATCAACCTCTTTGTTTTCTAGAATATATTTAAAGTGAGGAGATGATACATTGCTATTAGAAAAATTATCAGGATAAAGGGAAAAATATGAATCTGAAACAATGCATTTGAAAATATCTTTATTTGAGAACTCTTGTGCATTTTCTTCATTGAAAATTTCATATTTAAGATCACTTACTTGGCCCATTGAGATTTCTTGAAGAATGTTGCTTTATTTTCCTAAATCATTAGAGGAAATTTGAGGTCTAAAATGGGCCTCCTAAGAAAAATGTACAACAAAAATAAACTTTATAAGAACCAATGAGATTCGAGATGATGATGTCAACCATGGGGGATGATTCACCATTTTTTAAGTAAAAAGGTAAAAAAATAATAAAATAATAAAACTACTTTTTTAACTCGTAGTTTCAACTTATCTCCCAAAGTTTTTACTCAAATTTTGAGTAGTACTCGTTGGATGCAAAATTTAATTCTTCGTCCAAGGAGTACCCATGTTGCATACTTTCGATGGACCATACTACACAAAAAATGAGAAATACATAAAAAACGTGATTGCAATCATGTTTTTCATGTATTTCTTATTTTTTATGTCTCAAGACCCATCGAAAGTATACAACATAGATACTCCTTGGATGGAGAATTAATTTTTTCATCCAACGAGTACTCTTGCTTGAAATTTGAGTAAAAACGTTAGGAGATAAGTTGAAAATATGAGTTGAAAAAGTAGTTTTTTATTTTTTCCCTCTAAAATTTGATGATGTAATCAAATCTTATTTAATTATTTCCACTACTATTTTATAACTTCCTTAGGAGGCCCATTTTAGACCTCAAAATTCCCTTAATGTTGGCATTTTATCATTGTAAAAGAATTCAGAAATTTGTACAACAGATTGCATATTATTGGGAATGTTAATCGTTGTTTGTACTTGCCGACTTATGATTTGATTTTATGTTTTTAATTCACATTGATTTCCATATTTCAAAGAGGTAGCTTCTTCGAGAGTGTTGCTAATATCTTCTTGCAGTTTATTAGTGAAATTTTCCAAGCTTTTTTATTGAGATTCATTAATATGTGAAGGTGCACCTTGATCTTTATCAATACTATAGGAAGTGTGCACTAATTGAAGGAATTGATCATACAAAAAAGAGGCTACTTCATGATCATTTGTTTGTATCTCAATATTGGAATTCTCAATTATGTCAATGAAATTAGAAGGAGATTGATCAAAGCTTGAAATAATTTCACATGGATTATAAATGGAAGGAAGGGAGCAAATATGTTCAAACCAATATAGTGATTCTTCTTTCAAAGTTTTATCTTCAATTTTAAATTTTAAAAAAATTAAACGAAATCTAATGGTAGAATCAATTAAAGATTCACTTTCAAACCTTCATAGATCTTCAATTTCATTACATACTTGTTCGTAGTCATAGCCATCAAATTTATAAAGGAACATTTGTAATAAATTGTTCCCAACTATGAATTGAGGCAACTGGAAGTGATTGACACCAGCTTTTGGCTTTTGCAAAGAATGTAAGAGTAAAAATCCTGCACAAAATACCTTCATCAATATCATTAAAAGTAGAATTTGAAAATTTTTGAATTAATTGTGAAGCATGATTAAATGCAGAAGTATTCCTCTTGTTGGGGTCCTATGACTTGGCTGATTGGAAAACCAAATGACAAGGCAACATTCAAACAAAACTTTAGAGCTCTAGGATCTAGCCCTCCTAGTCTCAGAGAGGGATCTCTCAATATGTTTGTAAGGATATAGCTTGATGCTTTTAAGAGGTTGATTTTAGGCTAGTTATGAAGTGAAAGTTTGTTTGTTTGGGTTTGGTTGGTTGGACATGAATGATCTAGGAAACATAGATAGAAAGGGGAAATATCAGAGCCATTGGGAAAAGGAGTCAAGAAGAAGTTATAACAAACTCAATCAATGGATATGAGATATCAAAGGGAAAATCTAACTTGGCCAGTGGATCTTGGGTTTGGTGAATGAAATGAAATGGACATTAAGGATTTAGAAGGAGAAGCAGAACTAAGTGCAATTAAGAATCCTTAATTATATGTACTTCTCAACAAAGGGACTTACAACATTATTTGAACATGAAGAGACATTCCATAGACAGGGCTAACCATAAATTCTAGAAATCACACTTCAGCAAATAACAATTTCAAGACAAACTTTTCAAATGAAATCTATGAGTCGAGGAACACTCTATTTCATCCAAATATTTCACCTTCAAGGAATTTAGAAAACATAAAATATTCACAAATAACTGTATTTATAAAAGAGGGAACTCCTAGACATCTCTGATTACAATTATAAAGAACTTAAAAACAATTATCTCAGCAAGAACAAAGGGTATGATCAAAACAGACCTCTTTGGCAGACTGTAAACAAAGTACTTTAAAGGGAGACTTCAGAAACAGTTTTCAAGTGGCAGCAAGTAAGCAGGGAAAACCATAAATCATTCTTGAGACCAAATGTTTGAAATATTTATGAAATAAACAAGCTTAAGGGTTGAAAATCAGTCAAACTACTCAATAAAACCTTCAACAGATGAAAACATAAAGGCAGTGAAGAGTAAACAGGCCTAAGGTGCTTCTAGGAGACATTTCTTAGCCTAAGATTTTTACTCTACTGCAAGCAAGAAATGATGAAACATAATGGAAAATAGAAAAAGCATTAATAGATTAGAATACATCACCAACAACCATGCTCAGGGATCCAATGATAGAGCCTTCTCATTAACAAAACATGTCAAAACATCATCAATCTTCCAATACTTCAATTTCTTCTTAATCTTCAGTCAGACTATGTACAACTTCAAAGAGTTCGAATGCCAACAACCAACACCTAATAAAGAGCTCCTCATAGAGTATTTATAGAAGAATGCGGAGGTGGAACTCTTTTCAGGGTTTAAAATGTTATTAATTACAGATTAAATGCATTCCTAGCCTTGAAAACCATGCAGGGCATAAGGTAGGAATGAGTTGCACTACTCTGTTTTAATAACTCTGTCTTTACTTCCTGAGGATAAAGTAGGTGAAAAGAGTGGGTTTTAAGGCTTTCCCATGTCTTAAAATAACTGTTCTAACAGTCAAAAGATGTTATGTCAGTGTGATAACTGTAAAAGTGTCTTTGTAGGTGAAAAGCAGGCTACAGGTGGCTTCAGATATTTTGATGAATTAACTGCTCTGTCCTGATGTATTCGAGGCTGCTTTTAGCCTAATATTTCTTTAATCTCATCAATAAACTGTGTTTTTAGTCCTGGTTGTGCCTTCTGCCTTTACAGTCCTTCATGTTGTCTTTAATATTTATTTGATTTCTTTAAAACTTCTTTTTCTACCTTTAACTGTGTTTTGATCTTTTAAATTGCAGATTAAGCCTTTTAATCTTCGAACCTTTATGCTTAACCTTTTTCTTCATCTAGGCCTTAATCATTGTCTTCTTTGTTTGCACAAGTGTCTTTTGTTGTTGCGGTGGAGGGTTTCATTCAACCAATGCTCATGAGACATAGTTGAGCACTAAACAAACCCTGAAGATCCTCTGTCTGCATATTGGAGCCAAGGATCGTCATCCTGAGGCTTTCTGCAACAATTTTGCTGTGCGATGGATTCAACATTAAACCACCATGAAAACCTACAACCAAACAATAAAAAATTAAATAAAACCTGCATTCTTCGGGTTTAACTGCTTTCAGAGGCTATATGGAGGGTTTGGGAGTGTTGCAGAGGATGGAGAAAGTGCAGAAGGGGAAATCCATGCAGAATTAGACGAAAATAGAATGAATTTTGATTAATGGCGTGGAATGATGAAGGTGGTTTTGGAGGAAAACCGGTGGTTTTCACGTGTGATCTAGGTGGTAAATGGTTTTATGATGGGTGAACGCGATATATGCTGGAGGTTGACACCTGTCCCCTTAAAAACTACCCATTTTGTGTTGGAAATGTACAATGGGGGGGTTGGGAGAAATGGGTGCAAAATGGAATGCAGGGCGTTGGATCTGGGGAACACAACGGCCAGGATCTAATACGATTGCGCGCAGATCATGGATGGACGAGAACTATAATGGAAATGGTGAAGAATTGAAATTCGTTGGATTTGGTAGATAAACGACCCAGATCTCCTTGCCATTTCGCGTGAACAAAGGATAGGAAAGAGGGGGAGTAAAAACGCGATTGAGCAGCAACCGTCAGATCAAGAGGATCAACGGTTGAGATCAATAGCGGGGAGCGCGACATAAAACATATGGACGGGAACTCTGGAAAATACGTGATGATGCACTGGAGCGCTGACTGTTGGATCAGAAAAGATCAACGGCTTAGATCTTTCAAAAGAAGGCAGATAAATGAAAATGGTCGAGAGTGGAATGAAAATATGGGGCAGCGACAGCCATTGGATTGGGAGGATCAACGATAGATATGTGACCGGGGAAAAAGTGAGTCACAGAAGTGTTCGGAGCGAGTGGAAAATTGAAAGCGCGCAGACCATTGGATCTGGAGGAACAACGGTTTGAATTTGATCGCAATTTCGCACAAAGGGGTGAATGGTGAGATTGGAGAGGAAGACTGCGATAGAACGCCCACTATCGGATTAGGAGGATCGACGGCTCAAAATTCATTGGAGAAAAGCAGGATTGGAAGGAACGAACGAGGGACAACGATATGGCGAACAAACGACAGCCATCAGATCTGGAGGATAGATGGTATAGATTTGATCGTGGATGAAAGAAAAGGGAACATAAGAGAGTTTGATTGCCATTGGATCTGACGACGAACAACGATCGAGATTTCGTCGGCGGGAAACCATCGACAGAGAATGAAAAGTGTTGCCGAGCGGAAAAGGGATCTGCAAAACGGAGCGGACCGTTGGATATGAAAGATGAACGATCCAGATTTCATCGCAAAAGGCACGGTGTGCGGGATTAAACAAGGGCTAATGCTTTTAAGCAGATGGTCATGGGTGTCAGTCATATGCACGAAAGGGCTGAGAATTTGAGCCCGCAGGGACTTAAAGGCCTGCTTATGAAAAAGTTGGATTTCAAGGCTGAAATGGAGTTTTTGAGGGTTTTAAGAGGTTCTGATAAGTAAATAAGGAGGGTTTAAAACCAAACAAAGGGAATTTATCAGGTTTTAAGGGATTTTTTAGGAAGTGAAGGATAATTAAAGGGAAAAAAGGGAGATTTTAGCAGAGAGGAAAGGTTATTTGAAATGAGTGATAGTGAGTGAAATGAAGTGTTATTGGAGGCATGAAATGGTGGAGATTAAGGCCTTGTGAATAGTTTCTTTTTGAAGTAACAGGCTATTTTGAAGGATTTTCAAGTGGAGAATCAGTGAAATGGGTCTTATGAAGGATATTGAACATAGTAGACTTCAAGAACTCACAGATTTGCTTCAAATTTGTTTCTTGAAGACTAATAGACTTGTTTTAGCCATCATAGTATATGAAAAATTTATAGATGGCTAACACCTCTTACTGTTAAACTTTTCCCGAGACAAGAGTCTTACTATTTCTGGTGGAGTATTGGAAGATGCACGTCCAGAAATAAAACTCCAAATTGGAAGTTTTAGAGGAGCCATTGTTATAAAAATGAAATGTTAGAATACAAAGAGTCCAGTAGACAAAAAGTTTCAGGCCCTCCTTCTAGTGCCAAAATGTTTAAGCCTCGAAATTCACTGCAACAACATGGGGGATGACCACCCGATCAAGACCTTAAAGCAGCTCCTTTTCCATTTGAAATGGTGGCTCTGATTGGTTTAACTAGGTCCAATTACCTTCTCTCAATCTCCAATGGCTTAAAATATAACTTTTGTCTACCAATGGGAAAGAGACCTCAAATAATTTCTCTTTTTGATCAGGCAAGAGAGTGATCCTTAAGCTAATTTGGGGCTCAGACAAACCACCACTAAAGTTTTTCCTCTTTGAGAAGAGGACTTTTAATAATGTAGAATTAAATGCAAAATTATTCTAAAATGCAAGCAAAAGAAAATGTATCCTAATCCTATCTCAATTAGGCAGATATAGATCCAACCCAACCGAGAGAAATATATTTTAAATGATTGAGATTTAAATATGTTTGGCTTATAATGAATATCAAGTTAATGAAGTAGTTCAATTCACTGATATTATGTTTACCAAAACACATTCTATTTAGATACCTCTTAATTAAGATAATCAACCAAACAACATTTAGGAAGTAGTTCACAAAAATGATATTGATTGTTAAATTAGTATTAAAAGACAAATTTCTGAGTAAATAGCTACTTAGAAATCAGAATTCAACCCATAAGAACATAGATAAATAATAACATATAATTGAGACATATTACTCATATCGACAATAGTGCACAAATATGAATAAAATGATATATTTTTGATATCATAAAATTAAACCATTATTTAAAACAATAGTATTATAAATATCAATTTATTGAAACCATTTCTCTGACTCCGATCTCCAACAGTCATTTACAATGCTTGAACTTCTGCTTTTAAAACAAGAGTTGCAATAGTGCAAACTCTGCCCCTCATACATGATTCAGAATGCAAAGGGAAAATCCTCAATAATCCCTAGATCTGAGTTTTCCCTTCTCTACCCTACAACCCTAAATCATCTATACAATAGTGCCTTCAAGAATTCCTGAATTGCACCAAAGAGGAACCCCTATTACATTCTATAATCTATTATTTATAGTATTTATAAAAGGATTCTCCAATAGAAAATTTGTTGAAGAGTGGTTCTGCTCAATCGATTTCTATTGGCTCAAAATCATATTCTTCAATTGATGGAGCATTTTCATTGATTGATATCTTCTTTTTCTCATCTCTTCAACTGTTTTCCTATAAAAACAAATAAAAAATAAAAATAAAATCCAAATGCCAAATCTGGAATTAAAATAAATCCATTTAAAACTTACTTAAATAAATAATTTAAAATGAAATCTAAGTTTTCTATTAATGTCCGTGATGATATAATTGGTCAAGGATATCATTGACGAATAGATCTGCACTCAGAAGAAGTTGTGGGCAAAATAAAATGCAAAAAATAAAACTCAGAAAATTGATTTTGTTTTAAAAAATCAGAGCTTGATCTTCTGTTGAATTTCAGGCCCAATAAATGAACAAATATGGAAATGAAACCACTTCAAAAATATTCTCCGTGATTTTATCTATCCAATGAGCCGTCTCGGGCTCATTTGGCCAAATAAAACTCAATCTATGAGCTTCCAAAGTTAGTATATTAAAATGGACAAAATTATGGAATTTTTGTTGCTTGAGCTAAACATCAACAATTTTAAATTAAATTCTAATTCTAAATTAGTTTATAATGTTTAACTAATTAATACTAATTTATTGTAATTATATTATTAATCTTAATTAAGAAGAAATTAATCGTAAACAAAATTAAACTAATCTAAAAATTGATTTATTGATTAATTAAAATATTAAAATATTATATTAATATTATAATTTAAATTATAATAAAAATGTAATATTAATTATAATATTATATTATATAATATACATTTTAATTATTAATTCAAAATATATATGACATAATGCACACCACGTGAGGGAGAGGAGGAGTGGAGTAGAGTGGAGTGGAGGGTACTGAGTGATAAGGGATGGAGGGTGAGTGAGGTGTATGAGATGAGGTAGAGGGATAAGGTGGAAGGCATGGAGGGATAAGGGAAGTGACATGAGGGTGAGGTAAGGCGAATGAGCCTGGATTTATAAGGTGGAGAGACTTTATGTTAAAATTTTAACCCGTCGCATAAAAATTATCGCAAATTAGAGTTCAGAGTTTTAAAACAAGCGCATAATATAAAATATTTGTGATATGAGATTTGCGATATATCACAATCGCAATATCACATCAGATTTTTATTTCGGCATTTTTAAATCGATATTTTTAATTTTGAGATTTTTGGAAGAGAAGATGTGTAGTGAAGTGGGGCCCACATGGGATTAACCATCCTACAAATTGGACTTCAGCCATTTTGCAATTTTGGTGTTTTGGGTTTGGAAATTTGTTTTAAAATAACAAGTTGGAGTAAATTACCAAGATCCCGAAACGTGTTTTCGTCTATTGTACAATTTAGCTGGGTCATTTTGTAGGACCATTAGTGAAAAATAAAAAATTAGTAAAAATTAACTAAAAACAATATTTACAATGAAGGCTATTTTCATTGTGAAAATAAAAATATTATACATTTATTTACATGTTTTAACTCGAGCGACACAAATATCATCAAACTTCAAAGGAGTGTCATTTACAAACCAGTTGACCAAATGGAGAAAAACAAGTATCGTTGGAAAGATTGTTAAAAATCGGATTCAATGAAACAATTAAAATAGAAATCTGATAAAAATAAAAATATGGTAAATTTTTAAGACAATTAACTTAATGAAAATCATAAAAGGTGTTTAGCCAAAATTTAATAAAAAGGGTCCCCATTATTGAAGTAAATAATTCAAAAATGGGGGGTGTTGGGTTTTCCCTACAACACAATGCTTGACCCTCTTTCATTATGCTCATAAAATGGTGATTACAATGAGTCACAGTGCTCAAATGGCTTCAAAACCTGCTCCAACAACTTCAGAGCTATCAAAACTGCATGTTTAGCCTCTTTCTGTTCCAAAAAAGACCAAAAACTGAGAAAGTTATGCCTATTTTTCTCTTTACCACAATTCTGCAACTAAAATCCCCACAATTCGGCTCGAACCTAGCACGGGCACCCTGAGCGTGAAAACTGCCCTCTAAACTTGGCATGATTCCCACTCGCACGGGCGAATTTGTAGGACCATTAGTTTGGCCAATAAGCCCCCCAAAATCTGCGCGCACCTACTCATATGAGGTCCATAGGACCTGGGGTTAGCCCCCTCCGCTGGAGGTCTCAGATTAATCGTAGGACAAGTCACATATGGTGGTTACATTCAGTGGTTTTAGAGGCGAGTTGTTGGAGGTTTCAGAAGGAGTTGTTATGGTTGGTGGTTTGGTGTTATCACATGGTGATGTTACTGCCAACGGTTATAGTTAGTGTGGTCAAGGTAGAGCTAGGGCCTAGCCCCCGGTCGTCTGCCCACAGTCTCATGGTGTTGGGGTGGCGAGGGGCTAGACCTTAGCTTGACCCCCCTTATAAAATGTTCCCTCAACAATATTTAAATAAAACTTTTAAACATAGGTTATTAAGAAATGTTGTGTGGCATAACGGTTAGGCATGTGTTTTGTTGGATGGAGGTCATGGGTTTGACCCCCCTCCAACCCCTCCTTGACCCATACATAAATTTTGGTGGCCCCTATGCTGCTACAAGGAGACCTCTGGTTGGGCCATGGCAGCCTTTAGTTGGCCACTAAACAACCTAATGAAAATTGACGAACTCAGCACCAATGAGAGATTAACAAGTGTCGAACTATTATAGGCTCTTGAAGCCTAGTGACATTGCATAGTCAGCAGGCCCAATTAGCTGTACAGATCATTGACTAGGAAACCTGCACATATTTTTTCCAAAATTTTCCTGTTTGGGAAAATGAACAAAACTCATTTCTAGGAGCATACGCTGTCGGGTCTCCATAAAATGAATTGTGTCGGATTCATAACGAAGAGATCTATGCAAGCACATAGGTTTTGAGATATTCCAATAACTTTTAGTTTTTATCATATTTTTTAGCACTAGATCACTCCTCCCCACTGGAAGCTTTTGGATTCCAAAAGATCACTATCAATTGTTTAGTAGATGAGGGTACAGTTCCCTCACCTTTCCAATCTCGATCCATTTGGCTTTTCTTGGATTTGTTCCTTTGAGCCCCACACGAAGGTACTCCACATTCCCTCGTTTTGAAGTCCTTGTCCTTTTATCAAGAATGGTGTATTTTTGTAGTTCTTCAAGGTATTCAGGAGAGAAATCTTCAATAGAAGGAATTTGAACATTCTCTCCTTGATCTTAAATCAAAGGAGGCTCATACAACCTTAAATTCTCAACATGAACAACAACATAAATGTTCATATATGAGGGAAAATCCAACCTGAAGGCATTATCACCAATCTTTTCTAAAATTATGAATGGAACATGTCTAATTGGTTTCATTTTTTTACCTTCTCCTTGAAGCCTCTCTTTGCTAATGTGAAGCCAAAATTCATCACCAACTTGGAAATTGTGATCTACACGATGCTTGTCGTGCCTTGTTTTGTACTTGACTTGGCTCTTTTCCAGCTGTTCTTGAACAACTTGATGTAACTTTTTAGCTTTGTATATGTCATTATGACCATCAATAGCAACATATTTCCCAAAAATAAAATACAAAGGAGATTTAGGCAAGTATCCCAAACATGCCTCAAATGGTGATGTTTGAGTTGAAGAGTTCTTGGCCGAGTTGTAAGCATGATGAATATAGTGGAAATGTTCATCCCACAACTTAGGATTCTTGCTACAATAACCCTGAAGAAGATGTATCACCATCCTATTCACCACCTTTGTTTGACCATCTGTTTGCAGATGAAATGTTGTACTCTTTTTCAATATGGTGTCCATGAATCCCCACAAGCTTGAACACAAATTCCAAACAAAGGGAGAATCCCGATCACTAACAATGGATGTGGGAAATCCAAAATGAACCCATACATTCTGAAAGAATAATTGAGTAGTTTGTTTATTTGTAATTCGATTTTTACATGGCATTAAAATACACATTTTGTTGAACCTATCCACAACCACATAAAGATAATCATGATTTATTTTTTACATAGTAAGTCCTCCAAAAAATTCCATAGAAACACTCTCCCATGTATGAGAAGGTACTAGAAGTGGTGTGTACAATCCTAACTTTATATTTCTAGGCTTACTGACAACACATAATGAACATCCTTTAATAAAATGTGACAAACTTTCAAGCATACGAGGCCAATAACAATACATCTGTAGTTGTGCCACCATCTTACCTACACCGAATTGAACATCAGTAAGAGAAGTATGAGCCTCTCTTATGATGTTGACTCTTTCTCCCTATGGAATACAAAAATTACCAAGATGGTACAACAATTTATCATTCATATGATGATCAAATTCCTCTACTTGGTTCCCTTGATTCAAAGTTGCATGTACATCTTGAAAATCACTATCTAAAGCATATTGTTCAACATATATCCCATGCAAAACATAATTATGGTTAAGAATAGTAGCAACACTAAAAATAGGCCTAGAAAGAATATCAACAAATCTTTTATAGATACATTTTTTATACGTTATCACCAAGTGGAATTGTTGAAGAAAACCCATCCATCGAAAGTGCCTTGATTGTTGCAACTTTGTTTGTGATTGCAAGTATTGGAATGGTTGATGATCAACGTGACTGATTCTTTCCTTACCCATCAAGTAGTTTTTCCACTTTTTCACACTTTGCACGAATACATACAATTCCTTGTCATAAGATTAATCACTGCACCATTAAAAGTTTCGAATGAAAACATATGGTCTTACCGCGTTGCAAGAGGACTGCACACATGGCATAGTCTCTTGCACTAGTCTATATCTCAAATGATTGTCTCAAGTCTACAAGTGTAAGTATAGGATTTTAATTGATCTTTTCCTTAAATGCATCACATTCCTTTTGTTGCTTACCTCCCCACTAGAAGACCCACTTCACACTTGTCAATGCATGCAATGGAGCTGCGATAGAAGAAAAGTTAGCAATAAACTTCCTCCAATATTGGGCTACTACCAAAAAAATTCTTACCTCTGTAACTATTTTGGGCTTTGGCCAATTAAAAATTAAATCAACCTTGGAGGGATCTATTTTCAATTCACCTAGTCCTCCAACAATTTGACCCAAATGCACTAAGGAATTTTTTCCAAACTCACACCTTGACATCTTTAAAAACAACTGTTCTTTCTTCAAGACATCAAGTAATTTTTTGACATGCATGATACGTGCTTCATGAGATTTACTAAAAATTAAGATGTCATCTAAGTATACTATCACAAAGTAATCTAGAAATGGCCTCAATACATCATTCATCACATGCATGAAGGTAGCATGAGCATTGCAAAGACCGAAAGGAATAACTAGCCATTCAAACAAACCTTGCTTTGTTTTGAATGCTTTCTTCCACATGTCTCCTTAAACGATTATAATTTTATGATAGCCACTCATTAAGTCCAACTTATTAAAATACTTAGCATCTTTCAATTAATCAAGTAAATCACCAGTTCTAGGAAGTGGGTAACGATTATTTACCATAATCTTGTTCAATGCATGGAAGTCCACACACATGCGCCATGTTCCATCCTTATTTGGCACCAAAACAATAGGTGACCCGCACGGCGAAGTACTTGGCCTAATGATCCCTTTGTATAACAACTATTGAATTTTATTTTTAATTTATGCACTTTCCATCACTGACATCTTGTACATGCCAAGGTTAGGAAGATGAGAATATTGCTGGAATTGTATTTCATGTTGGATTCCTCTCTTGGGAGGCAATCCTTTTGGTTCCTAAAACATATCATCAAATTGGTTAACAACCTCAACCAAATCAGATTTAAATCTTGACTCACAACCTTGAAAAGCTTCATTATCAACATCATTCTTTTGTTTGACCATTAGAAGAACAAAATTCTTGCTAGAGTTAATAAGTCTCTTCATTTGTCCGACATTCACAAGTGAAAGCTTTAGTTTTTGTCAATGTGATCTAAAAATGTACTTAATACCATATTTGAACAATTGATACTTGTTTTCATGGCAATGAAAAATATATTTCCTATCATAAATATATGGGATTCCCAAAATAATACCAAAAATATCAAGTGGAACTACATCAAGTTCAACTTCATCAAGAAAGTTTGTTGTAATTGCAAATCTAAGTATGCATTTCCTTGTCACTTGTAAGTTTGCATTCTTGCATATCCAACCTAAAGGATAAGGTCTTGGATAAGGAATGGTCTCTAAATTTAAATTCTTGACTAAGTTTTCAGAAATCAAATTTTCTTGTGAACCACTATTGAAGAGTGTATCAATTTTGGTATGCTTTGAAATAACTTGAATATGGAAAATTTCAATTCTTGTTTTCTCATCTTGAGTATCATTAGGAAAAATTGAAGAGCTAGTGTTTTCTATGTCCTTACATTTCATTCCCATTGATGTGATCTTTGTTTCATCTCCCGAATCAGAGCTTAAGTGATGTTGTGTAGTTGCAGTTGTCTTTGTCTTCCCCTTGTTGTTAAACTTCTTTGGTTTCATCTAGGGATGAAGCTTCCAACAATGACCTTCATCACGACTCTCTTTGGAACAATGTTTGCATGTTAATTTTTCTCCTTCATTCTTTATATATGCATTCTTCTCTCCTTTCCCTTTGAATTTACTCTTTCCTTTGTATCCACTTTGAAATTGATTTTTTCTACCCTCTTGTGAAATGTTATTCCCTCTTGCTTCAATATGTGTTGCCTGAATACAAATCTCATCTAAACTTGTAGGATTAAAAATAAGGATAATATGTCTTAAATAAATGTGTAAACCCCCAATATATTTCAACAAGGTGTCTTGTGATGACAAATCTACACCTAAAATTAGAGATATTCTTCTAAACACTTGAGTGTAACTTTGCACACTTTGACCTTTTATTTGTCTAAAATTCTGCCAATCCATAATAGCCTTATGCATATAAGCTAATGGATAAAATTGTCTTCTAAGTGCAACGATAAAATCTATCCAAGAGGTTAAGACCTTACCATGATTTTTCATATCCTCTTTTGGTTTTGGCTTCCCACCAAATCAAAGCAACACTTTCCAACCTCAATGAAGCCAACTGAATCTTTGTTTCGTCATCTTTGATGTTTTGATCCATAAATATACTTCAAGTTGAGGAACCCAATTATCAATTTTTTTAGCATTAACTTCACCATTATACATAGGGAATTCTAATTTAATATCAATTTTCAATAAGGGAGTTTTACCATGACCCTTTGGGGTATGTGGAGGTGTTTGGGTAAAGGTTGTTGTGGAAGAGGATGAAGAGGAAGGTGATGATGGAGGTGAAGATGATGATGGAGAAGAGGGTGGTTTATCACCATTTCCTTTTGGAGACTTGTCATCGTCTCCTCATTTTCCTCCAGAAGAACCATCTCCTTTTGAAGGCTTGGAGCTCTCACCCTGCAATCTTGAATTTCTCTCTTCATATAGAACTTTCACCATTTCAGTCATGTCAAAGAATTATTTTTTGAAATTATTCTCATCCTTTGACATATTATCAACTCCTCCTTCATGATACATGCTTACTGAAGCTTTAGGTAAAACTTGAGGTGAAACTTGTGGTGGAGATTGTTGCAAATGTGCTCTCCTTTTCCTTGTCCCAAAGATGAGAACCTGCACCCACAAGCTTTCCTTCTCCTCTCTTGAACTTCAACCTTGTAAGCATCACATACACTTGAAAACAATTAAATCCTCACAGTAGCAAAGAAAACTAGTGCTCTGATACCAAACTTGATATGAATATGTATGTGCTTGAGGATGGTACAAATTGAAAGTAAATTGAATGAGTTTTTGAGGTACTTAAGTTAAATTATTTAACACATTTAAACATGAATTTAACTAATAAATTGCAGAAATAACATAGAAAAAAAGCTATAACAGTAACCACAAAAAAACAAGTGATGAAGGAGTTCACCCCTCCTGGGCTACATCTCCCGATCCAACTTCCATTGCTTGACCCTCTTTCGTTATGCTCATAAGAAAAACAATGCTCAAATGGATTCAAAATATTCTCCAACAGCTTTAGAGCTATCAAAAATTCCTCTCTAGCCTCTTTCTGCTCCCGAAAAGACCAAAAACTAATAAATTTATGCCTCTTCCTCTCTTTTCCCCAATTCTCTAGCTAAACTCCCCACAGTTTGGCCCAAACCTAGCATGGGCACCCGAGTGCAGAAACTTCCCTCCAAACCTAACATGATTCCCACTCAGTAGGTGAATTTTTAGGACCGTTAGTTTGGACAATAAGCCCCCCAAAATCTGTGTACACCTGGTCATGTGAGGTCCATAGGACATGGGGCTGGCCCCCTCTGCTGGTGGTCTCGACTTAACCGCCAGACTGGTCACATATGGTGTTTACGTTATGTGGTTTTGGAGGCAGGCTACCGGCAGTTTTGGAAGGCGATGTTATGGTTGGCAGTTTGGTGTTATCACATGGTGATGTCACCACCGGCGGTTACGATTAGTTCCATCAGGGTCGGGCTAGGGCCTAGTCCCTATCCCTCCGCCCATGGTCTCGTGGCACTAGGATGGCCAAGGGCTAGGCCTTAGCTCGACCCCCCTTGCCAAATGCACACTCAAAAATATTTAAATAAAACTTTTAAACATAGGTTATTAAGAAACAGTATGCAACATAACGGTTAGACATGTGGTTTTTTGGGTGGAGGTCATGGGTTCGACCCCCCGCTGACCTCGCCTTGACCCATACATAAATTTTTATGGCCCCATGTTGCCATGTGGTGGCCTTTAGCTGGGCCACATGGCAACCTATGGTTGGCCACTATGTTGGGTGTGGAGCCTGATTATCTTGTTTATTTTGTATCACAGCGTTGGACCCTTATACCTTTATGGGGGCGGCAACGCCGCTCGTAATTAAATGCTAACTGAGGGTCCGGGAGGGGCGACTGCGAATTTATGGAGCCCCCCCCCCCGGGCAGGGGGTTTCGGGGGTAGTGCCCTCGAAGCTAAAAACATATGTAAAGCTGCCTTGTAAAAGTATAGTAATTTCTAGTCAATGTAGGCCGCTCATTAGGTGGATGATCTGACGATAGAAGTTTTGTTTAGTTTAGGGTTTTTTTCCCTAGAAGGAAAACCCTCGCTTGTATGAGGGTATTGTATTGTGGTTGTGCAATGTATGTGTATTCTCGGAGCGAGAAATAGATAGGGAGACTGTGAGAGAGAACAGAGGATATTACAACGGATCTGCTATAGGTTGTGTCTCTTCATTTTGCTAGATAATAGAAAGGAAGGACTGGCTATTCGGGGTGGACATAACCCAAATTGGGTGAACCATGTATATCTGTGTCTCTCTGGTTTTATGTGTTTTGTGTTTTCCGCATATTTTATGTGTTTCATTGCTCTGTAATATTTAATTTTCTAAAAACTGGTATCAGAGCCGAAGGTCTATTTGGCTGATAAACTCACAGGAAAGAAGGGTTCCTGGTTTGATTGGGAGCAATGGAGGAAGATGGTAAATTTAGGGTCGAGAAATTTAACGGCCAAAACTTCTCGCTATGGAAGATGCATATGGAAGACTATCTGTATCAAAAAGGTATGTACCTACCTTTGAGTGGAAAAATAAAGAATCCGACGGCTATGATAGACGCAGAATGGGAGATTCTCGATAGAAAGGCACTCAGAACAGTACGGTTGTGCCTCACGGCATCGGTAGCCTTCAATATTTCGAAGGAAACAACAACATAGGGTTTGATTAAGGCGTTGGAGAAATTATATGAAAAACCCTCGGCCTCAAACAAGGTATTTCTTATGAAACATTTATTTAATATGAAGATGTCGGAAGGTGGATTTGTTGCAGACCATTTAAATGATTTTAATACAGTTACCAGTCAGTTAAGTTTTGTAGGGGAAAAATTTGATGATGAAGTTAGGGCTCTTTTATTTTTGTGCTCATTGCCAGAAAGCTGGAATGGTTTATTTATGGCCATTAGTAACTCTGTCTCTGGATCTAGTACTTTAAATTTTGATGATGTTGTCGGTGCTATCCTTAGCGAGGAAATGTGACGGAAAATCTTCGGTGAGACATCGGGTAATGCTTTGAGTGCAGAGTCTAGTGGAAGAAGAATGGAAAGAGGAAAGAGCTCAGGATATCGCGTAAATCAAGGAAAGGCAGATCCAAGTCCATATCGGGGATAGTGTGCTAGAAATGCGGAAAGAAAGGACACCTGAAGAAAGACTGTAGATCTAAGAAGGGAAAAGAAGGAGACACACAACAATAAAACAATCATGAAGAAAATGTGACAAGTGATGTTTTACAAGATGCTTTGATTCTTTCTTTCGAAAATGTTGTTGATTCTTAGGTTGTAGATTCAGGGGCCTCATTCCATGCACACCTGATAAGAAATATTTTCATGACTATGTTCAAGGAGATTTTGGACAAGTTCGTTTGGGTGATGATAAACCCTATAAAATTGTTGGAATGGGTAAGGTTCTTGTAAAACAATAGAATGGAAACCAATGGCTACTAAAGGAGGTAAGGCATGTTCCAGATCTGAAGAAAAATCTAATTTCAATAGGGCAGTTAGGCAGTGAAGGTTGTGTGACAACTTTCACAGATAAAACTTGGAAGGTCACCAAAGGAGCGCTGGTAATAGCAAAAGGTTAAAAGGTTGGTACATTGTATTTATGCAATGGTATTTCTAACTCTGTTAATGCTTTAACTTCCAAAGGAGCAGATGCAGCATTATGGCATCATAGGCTCAGACACATGAGTGAGAAGGGGATGAAGATTCTTCACTCAAGAAATTTGTTGCCGGGTTTGAAGAATGTTGATTTGGATTTCTGTGAGAATTGCATTTATGGAAAACAGAAGAGAGTCAGATTTCTCAGAGTTGGGAAAGAAAAGAAGAGCGAAAATTTGGAGCTTGTGCATACAGATGTATGGGGACCTGCTCAGGTATCATCTCTCGGTGGCTCTCGTTATTATGTTACTTTTATTGATGATGCAACTAGAAAAACATGGATTTATTGTATTCAGAATAAATCTGATGTATTTGATACTTTCAAGAAATGGAAAGCTTTGGTTGAGATTGAGACAGAAAAGAAGTTGAAGTGTCTCAGATCAGACAATGGAGGTGAATATTGCAGTAAAGAGTTTGATAGGTACTGTTCAGAGCATGGAATTCGTAGAGAGAAGACAGTTCCAAGAACACCACAAGAAAATGGTGTGTCAGAAAGAATGAACAGAACAATCATGGAGCGTGAAAGGTGCATGAGATTGCATGCAGGATTGCCTTTACAATTTTGGGCAGATGCTGTAGATACCGTTGTTTATCTAATAAACAGAGGGCCTTCAAGTTCCTTGGATGGTGGTATTCCAGAGGAAGCATGGACAGGTAAAAAGGTAAACTACTCTTTTTTAAAGCCTTTTGGTTGTGAGGCCTTTGTCCATATTAATAAAGAAAATAGAACAAAGCTTGAGGCAAAATCAAAGAAATGTAACTTTATTGGATATGGTGTTAATGATTTTGGTTATCGCTTATATGATTATGAAAATCACAAAATCATTAGGAGCAGAGATGTAATATTCAATGAAAAGGTATTGTATAAGAATCAGTTGTAGGAAAAGAAACAGGAAAAAGAAAAAAAAGAATACACAGTTCTTGATGAGATCACAGAAAAGGTAAAGGTGCCTGAAAATAATAATAATCAAGAGCCACAACAACAACAACCACCACAATAGCAACAGGCACCTCAAACACCTGAAAGTGGTGTTAGAAGATCTACCAGGATAAGTAGACCCCCTGAACGATACTCTCCTTCATTATATTATTTATTGTTGATTGATTTTGGTGAACCTGAATGTTATGAAGAAGCAATGCAGGTTGAAAGCAGGAAGAAGTGGGAGCTAGCCATGGAAGAAGAGATGGACTCCTTAATGCATAACCAGACTTGGGACTTAGTCAGGTTGCCTGCAGGTAAAACTACATTGCAGAATAAATGGGTTTACAGGCTAAAAGAAGAAGATGGAGGAAAACAGAGGTACAAAGCTAGACTTGTGGTGAAGGGGTTTGCACAGAAGAAAGGTATTGATTTTGATGAAATATTTTCTCCTGTTGTTAAGATGACTTCAATCAGAACTATTTTAAGTCTTGTAGCAGCGGAAGATTTACATCTTGAACACTTAGATGTAAAGACATCATTTCTCCATGGAGATTTGGAGGAAGAGATCTATATGGAGCAACTAGAAGGATATGAGGTCAAAGGGAAAGAAAAATTAGTGTGCAGGTTAAAGAAGAGCTTGTATGGCTTAAAACAAGCTCCAAGGCAGTGGTATCTAAAATTTGACAAGTTTATGTCTGAACAAGGTTATACTAGATGTCACTCTAATCATTGTGTTTATCTGAAAAAGAAAAATGATGGCAGCTATATTATATTGTTATTGTATGTAGATGACATGCTTGTTGCAGGGTCTAACATGCAGGAAATAAATGTGCTCAAAAGAAAATTGGCAAACTCATTTGCAATGAAGGATTTGGGAGCTGCAAAACAAATCCTTGGTATGAGAATAACTACATACAGGAAAAATTGCAAATTAACACTGTCTCAGAATGAGTACATACAAAAGGTGTTGAAAATATTTAATATGCAGAATGAAAAACCAGTTAGCACACCTTTTTCTAGCCATTTCAAACTTAGTAAGGAGATATGCCCCAAGACCCAAGAAGAAATGGACTATATATCTAAAGTTCCATATGCATCAACAGTTGGAAGCTTAATGTATGCAATGGTCTGCATAAGGCCTGATATTGCACATGCAGTGGGAGTTGTAAGCAGGTACATGAAAAATCCAGGAAAAGAACATTGGATGGCAGTAAAATGGATTCTCAGATATTTGAGAGGTACCACAAATCAAGTATTATGCTTTGGTGGTTCAAACATTGCTCTACATGGATATTTTTATGCAGATATGGTAGGTGACAGAGATAACAGGAGGAACACTGTAGGATATGTATTTACTGTAGGTGGAACAACTATCAGTTGGGTTTCAAAAATCCAAAGTGTTGTTGCACTTTCAACAACAGAAACAGAGTATGTTGCTGCTACAAAAGCTAGTAAAGAAATCATTTGGTTACAAAGGTTTATGGATGAATTAGGTAAGAAGCATGATATGGGCACGTTATACAGTGATAGCCAAAGTGCCATTCATCTTGCAAAGAACTCATCATTTCATTCCAGGACTAAACACATACATCTCAAGTACCATTTCATACGGTCAGTATTGGAAGATGGAGAGTTGAAGCTGGAAAAGATACACACTAGCCAGAATCCTGCGGATATGCTAACAAAAGTTGTAACCAGGGAGAAACTGAGAATGTGCTCAGTTTCAATTGGTCTTCAAGGATGATGATGAAGATGAGGAATAGCCAGGTCCAAAGAGGAGTCATTGTCCAACAAATGAAGCAGCGGTGGAGTTGCTACAATCAGTCTCCAAGTGGGAGATTGTTGGGTGTGGAGCCTGATTATCTTGTTTACTTTGTATCACAGCGTTGGACCCCTATACCTTAAAAGGGGTGGCAACGCCGCCCGTAATTAATCGCTGCCGTGGGAGGTCCAGGGGGGGCCGGAAGCGCTTTTCGGAGCCCCCCCCTGGCGGGGGTTTTCGGGGGCAGCGCCCCGAAGCTAAAAACAGATGTAAAATTGCCTTGTAAAAGTATAGTAATTTCTAGTCAATCTGGGCCGTTCATTAGGCAAATGATCTGACGGTAGAAGTTATGTTTAGATTAGGGTTTTTTTCCCTAGAAGGCAACCCCCTTATATATATGAGGGCATTGTATTGCGGCTGTGTATAATGTGTGTATTCTCGGAGCGAGAAACAGAGAGGGAGACTGTGAGAGAGAACAGAGGATATTACAGCGGATCTGCTGTAGGTTTTGTCTCTTCATTTTTGCTAGATAATAGAAAGGAAGGACTGGCTGTTCGGGGTGGACGTAGCCCAAACTGGGTGAACCACGTATATCTATGTCTCTCTGGTTTTATGTGTTTTGTGTGCTTGTGTTTTCCACATATTTTATGCGTTTCATTGCTCTGTAATATTTAATTTTCTAACACACTAAATAACCTAATGAAAATCGACCAACTCAACACCAATGAGAGACTGACAAGTGTTGAACCTTCATAGGCTCCTGAAGACCAGTCACGTTGCACAATCAACAGGCCCAGTTAGTTGTATGGACTGTTGACTGGCCATCCTGCACATCTTTTTGCCAAATTTTGCTTGTTTGGGAAAATGAACTGAACTCATTTCTAGGAGCATACGGTGTCGAATTTCTGTGAAACAAATTGCACTAGATTCAAAATGGCGAGATTTACACAAGTAAACAGGTTTAAGGGCATTATGGAAATTTTCATTTTTGGGAATATTTTTGAGCACCAAATCAGGCTCTTGAAGTGGGGTCTACTAGTCCCAACCAAATTTCCCACAAGACTTTCGTTGGCACCTTCTATTTTGCTAGAAGGAGATCCATCATTCTCTCCTTTTCCTTACAACTCGGGACGATCCATGTTATTCCTATACGATAATGAACTTATCATTGCTTCTCTTATCCTTTGTAACTCCCTTATTTTACACCATATTTCCTAAAAATTCTTTTATGTCCACTCAACTACTATCCTTTCTCTCCACAATGCCCAAAAATCTCGTGCCTGGCATAAATCTTCTAAGTACATCACAACAACCCTTCATTTTCCACAAATTCACAACATTCCTCCCCCTAGATCCAACCCTAAAAACTAAGGGTTCTAAGAGGCCATTCGATCTTCTTAGAATGATAAAATATTTTCTTCAATCATCGAGATTTTAATCCAAAGTGGGATCTCTTTCAACAATCTTTCCCGCAACCCAAACGTAAATATTGCTCCAGCTCAGAAAAGGACTAATGATTTCCAACTAGAAAGTCAGTAATATAGCCCTCTAATGTCGCATTTACCCAAAAATAGAAAACCCTTGTTAGCTTTGATTCTAATCAATGTATTTTAGCCAAATCAACTGTCGACCAATCTCTACCAAGCCCAGGGCGACTTCCAAATCTTGCTTTAACTTGCAACCACCTTAACCAATTTTGTAATTTATGCGGGATCTCACACCAAAATATTTAATATTGGACACAAGCAATACCAAGCCTGTTGCAGAATAAAATTTTCAACCTTCTCATGCCACTAGCCCTAAATACCTCTACGAAGAATTCTATATACCATGATTTGGATCCCCTATAAGAGTTTAGAATCTTGACAATGAACCCATTTTTTGGTGGAAAATTTAGAGCAATGAGGACCCATGGTTCAGCCTGAGTTTTCCAACAAAGGATGTCGTTGGAGTCTTTCTTTTCGTTGACATTTTCACTTCCTTTGAGTAAAAGGAGTGTCTCACCCGAGGTGAGCAAGAACCAATGAAGAAATAAGTTATCCATATCAGTGGAAGAAGACTAAGATTGTTGTTATATTATTTGTGAAGTTAATCATCTAACTAATCTATGGAACAAAATCACTAGCAGAACAACCATCTACGAAAGGAAAAAAAATATTCATATATATTTATACGAAACCAAAATTTTCAAAATATATCATGTAGAAATTGAATTACTTAACACAACATATCCACAAAACTCATGTTATTATTAATGCGGCCAACCATTACATCAAGAACCCACACGAACTTGTGCGACCTTCCTAGATCAGATCTCAATACACCACGCATTAAAATGCATACAAATAATTCAAAACTCTGCATAGATTGAAAACTTATACTTGCAATTGAGAAAAATGGTGAGAACCATGTAGATCAAAAGGTCTATCTATTGATGCCCAATGTCTCCCTCTACATCTTCTTTTATAGGCTCGCTCACTTGATTTGGTCCTCACATAGGTTTCTAGATCTTGCCTTTGATCTGGTCCACTTCGACAAAATCCCAGTACCTTTTTCCCCTTTCCTCTTGATTCTTTCAAAATTGATCCAACTTTCTGTCTTTCAGGGGTGTGTTTTCCTGATTTTTCAGTTGTTCGAGTCCCAACATTTAATTTATTGTCGCATTCAATTTTCCGGTGATATGCTTCTAGTGCCTTTATCCATTCTTCCTCGATGAGTGATCTGCAAGTTTATATCCCACATTTCTCCAAAAAAACGAAGGACCCAACAGAGACAATGGTTGTGAGACTGGTAGGATGATATGAGGTGGCCAAATAATCCTTGGTGGCTAGGGTTTACCGTAGTTGCCACCTCCCTTTGAAAATTTTGAAGCTGCATATGCTACAACTAATCAACTTAAGAGATTTAAAAGTAGAACCCATAATGAATATGTTGGTGATGGCTAGAGAACTCTTTAATGCCATAACAATTGAAGTTGTAAAGTTACACTAGTTATTCTTATTTTTATAAAAGTATCTCCTCAAATGTTTAATATAAATATAAATAATAACAAATAAATTTTCATAAACCAAATACCATAAATGATTTTATGTAATCACTATAATTATTTTTGATCTAGCCAAAAGCACCAGAGCAACCCTCATCATTAATTTCTACAATATATATGATAAAATAAATTATATTTCATACCGATTATTAACTTAAAAACTTTATAATTTATATAATTTTTTATATTTTATTATATTAATAAAAAACTCTAGATTGAAACATCAACATTTCAAAATATAGTTATAAAATTTAGATTAACATAAAGTTATGAAATTTATTAAAAAAAAAAAAAAACAAAAAAAAAAAAACTTAAACATGATGCAAAGGAATAAAATTAGTTTTCTATCATATGCCTACGGAAAGCTTTCTCAAAAAATTTATGTTAATAAAAAAGTTTCGTACTTCAAAGTGGGTCATTTATCGATATGTGATTTACTAAATAAAATCTTTATTAAATGACCTCTCGCAAAGATGCTCAAGTACTTGGATGTAAAACGACTTCAATCATGATCATTTGTATTTTGACTTTTAGAAATTAATGTATTAAGCAATAAATGTGAAATTATTTTTATTATTCATTTTTTCTGATGGGAAATTGTTTAATCATAATATTGAAAAACTTAATTTTAATAATCATAATATTGAAAAATTTTATTTACATATATATAATTTGAAAATATTATATTTAAATTGTTATGTGATTAAAAAATTAAAATTTATATATAATTCTAATAATTTTTGTAAAAAAATAAAAAATGGAATTATAGGATTTAATCAATGAGAAACTTGTAAATCATCATATCAGCTTAGTATGGTATGTGTTTTTTTATTTATCAACTTTATGGTATAGATTTAAAAAATTTTCATCAACTATATAGTATAGATTTCAAAATTTTTTATTATTACTAAATTAATGTTCTACCAATTTTATTTTAATAATGTAATTGTTACATAAATTATTTTATCAATATATACTAGACAACTACTTTAGAAAATGTGGTTGATATAGCATTATTTTCTATTTGATTGCTAAATCTATTTATTTGTGATTTCATAATTTATAATGATAGTTTAATAATTATATTAGGTAAATGTGAAAATGTAAATATATATTTAAAGATACAAGATAGTTAATCTTTGAAATCTGATTTGATGAAGTAGAGGAAACAACCAAAATATGCCAACATCTTTCATTTGTGACTGTAAGATAAATATTTAGATTAAAAGAAAAAATAATTTTCAACTTAATTATTTTTTCAAGTTCTTACACTATTAGATAAGGAGGAAATTTAAAGATACATACTTATTTTAGAATGTGAAACTTTACTCAATTCTATTAATTCTTTAAATGCCAATATGATTCAAAAAACATATGCCACTTCTTGCCATCATAGTGTCACTTTGTATTCTATTTGTCTCTCATCTACTTGAACTTTATAGTACAAGTTTAAAAAAAAGTTAATTGTCACCAAATAGGCCTTTTGCTAGTTTCACTAACACAATTATTATACTAAAAAACTTTGTGTTAATATATACATTGTTTTTTAATTCTCAAATCATTAAAATCAAAGAAATTAAAAAATAAACCACATTTATCTTAAAGAATGATGTCTTTGGTGAATTTTATTAATTCTCAAAATGCTAATCATAATGATTTAAATAATAAAAAACCTTTAAATCATCACTATTATTATAACATCGCCAATAATATTCCATAGGTCTCTCTTTATCATAATTTTGTGGCAAAGGTTTGAAAAAAAAAGCTCATTATCACCAAATTGACCTTGTATCAACTCCACTAACACAATTATCATATCACAAACGATTTGAGTTGATATATATATTTTGTCTAATTCTCACATCATTAAAACTTTTGAAAATTTTAAGGAATTCAACAAAATTTTCACACTTATTTTAAAGTGTGAAAATTTTGATAAATTTTATTAATTTTTAAAATGAAATTCAATATAACTTATGAAAGGAGTATCATAATATTACTTGAAAATTACATTTATCTTTTTTTTAATCATAGGTACACACTTATAAAAACCCATTATTTTTATATTCACTTTTTGCCAATTTCGCTAACATTATCATTATATATATATATATATATATATATATATATATATATATATATATATATATATATATATATATATATATATATATATATTTTTGTAGATGTTCAAATGGTTCAACATCTTTTGCGGTTCACATCTTGTTTTAATTATTTTTCTGCGGCTTTTGTTCTGCAGTAACTTATATATCTTTCGTTTTGCAGGTATCTTCTGTGGTTCGCATGAGTCATCTTCTATGGTCTCTTTTGCAGAATTTTGTGTGGGTTAACTCGTTGATCTTGAATAGAATTCGGTGGCCTCTGTAGTGTGAAATAGAAAAATTGTTTGGGCAAAATTCTGTGTCTGAGCAGTAAAAAATTACAGAGGCAGCGAACTGTGTTAGCAAGTTCACTATTGGAGGCTCTCACCTTTGGGTCCAATATCGCTCCCAGGTTCGCGAAGATAATTTCCGGCCCAGTTTCGTCCTCCTCTCAGAGTCAAGCTCCTGCCCATATTGTCAGTGAAGCCCCAACTCCCACTGTGCATGTGGTTAAGGCCTCATTGGATAAGGACTTGAAGTTTTCTGAAAGTGCCTTAATCTGTCGGTTTAATGGCTTTTGGCCACAGCTGACAGCTCTCCACAATTGGATCTTGGAGGTATGGAAGCCTGTCATTTATGATGAAATTAATATCTACCCCTGTGCAGACAAGCAGAAAATGCATTTTAGATTCCGACCCTTGGTTTTGGGAAAAATCGGGCCTATTCATGAAGCCATGGAACCCATCTTTCAATCTCTCAACAACAGTCATAACCTCAGCACCAGTTTGGGTCAGATTGCCAAACCTACCTTTGCATCTCTGGAATCTCTCCTCACTAAAAGCCATTGGAAATGCAATTGGGAAATTTTACTGCAGGTGCCCAGAAATAGATGAATATGTTAGAACCACCTATGCACTCATCTGTGTAGAAATGGACTTTAGCGCCAGATTCCCAGCTGAAATAATCCTAACAAGAAAAGACTATGTATGGAACTAGAAACTTGACTATGAAAGTGTCCTTTTCAGATGTTGATCCTGCTTTGAGACAGGCCATCTAGCCAAAAATTGCTCAAAAGTCTCCCAGAAAAATTCTGCTAGAAAGAATCACCATAGATCTACATGGTGGGAAGGAACACAAAAGGAACATTACACTGTCATCAAGGAAGAATACTATCCAGAAAACTCTGCATCGCAAGAAATTAGGCAAGAAAGAAACAACCCTCAAGACAAATAGGGGGAAAGCCCCGCTCAACAACAAAAAAACGAACTCGTCAATGCCTCAAGCATCAACAATTATGAGGATTCGAATACTGCGCAAAAAAAATCTCCATTTAGCAGCAAAGCAGATCTCCCAGATCTCAATGATAAGACACCAGTGTCCCAAGAATCAAAAGAGATGAAGGAGGTACAAGATAAAGGAAGTTGGAAGACTGTAGAGAAGAAAAAGAAAGCTACAACACCAAGCTTGCCAAGAAAGACGAGAAGCCAGACAATTAAGAACTCAAAAAATTATAGGTCCAAGAGACCAATATTTGGTCTCAGTGGACATTAACCACCACCACTACCATCATCATTGCCATTATATAACTTTTTTTCACTTCTTATATTAATAAATTAGTAAAAATTTAAAAGATTTATACTTATCTTAAAATAAAAAAACTTTGGAAAAAAATTATTAATTTTTAAAATGACTTATTGAATGAAGAGCCTATTAATTTCCACCATCGTGACATAGCCTTAGTATTATAAGTAAAATTATTATCACCCATTTAATGCTTTTAGAACTTTATTGACATAATTATCATACTAAAATTTTCATATTATTATTATTATTATTTTAAACCACATTCATCTTGAAGTGTAAAAACATTTAAAATTTATATTAATTTTTAAGTTCCCATTCAAAATATTAAACTTTATTATTATAGAAACATTCAAAATTTAAATTTTAAAATTTTATATAATCTTTTAAAATTTTGAATATATATAGATTAAATATAATATATTTTAATTATAAAATGGAAAATATGCAAAGTTCGCGAAATAGTAGATTCCTCATTTCGATAAGGAAGTGAATTGTTTTTTTTTTTTTTTTTTCAATTGATGGTAAAATACTCTATTTTGTCCACGTCATTCATGGATAAGTGTTATTCATTCATCATTTCATGGTCTTCACTCTAAGTTTAGCATAATTTTCTTGACGCCTGTTATCTTATTTTAAAGAAAAGTTAATTAAAAATTTTATTAAAAAAATATATATTTATAATTAATGATTTTTTTAATAATAATAATAATAATGAGTTAATTTATATTTAAAAATAATAATTATTATAAAAGTGTTTAACAATAATTAATAAATAATTTTTAAATTTTTATATATTTAAATAATATAGATTTTTTAAAAATAATAATAGTAATTTATAGCTAATAACTTTTGACAAAATATTTTATAATCTTTGAAATTTTCAAAAATTCTAAAACAATTTTAATGTTTAAATATTCAATAATAAGAATAAACTATACAATCAACACATTAAAAAGTGAAAGTGGAATCCAATTGAAAAGAATGACAACTTTTCTTGCATTCACTAAAATCACATTTAATTGTGTGTAAGAAGATAAATTTTTTGATAGTTATGTTACTTGGTCAAAACCATTTTTAAAAATTAACTTTTATAGCAATCTAAAAATGAGTATGCAGTATAGCTATGGTCAGTTGTAAGTAATGTATGATGAATAAGACCTAACTATGATCTACCTTTACACATCCATGGTATTGATACATTATTATTCTAATAGAAGCTCTAATAGAGCTTAAGTGATACTACTATTGGTATATGATTACCATTTTATTAGCTTAGATCGGCTCATTCCTAGTAATTAAGAATTTGCCTAGCCTACACTAAGCTCATACATTATTTGTGAAATAATAATAATTATAAAACAAATAGAATAATTTGTTTGTTAAATAAAAATGAATAGATAAAGAGTTGAGAAATATTTTCACAAGTGCCATAGTTTAAGTAAAGCTATAATAACCTATATTTCCATAGTGCCCAGATAAGTTCAAGATAAATCCATTGTATGATGATTTGTAATAAAAGAAATGGCTGAAAAAAATTAATTTATTGAAACCCAATTAGAATTCATTGTTGCAAATCACATAAGGATTCCTTACCATCACTTAAAGGCATATATCTTTATAGTGAGCATGAATAGTTGGAGATAAATCCAGGGCGGAAACGTGAAGCTGGGTTACACTTTTGTGAGAATTGGGGGCCGAAATTTTTTTTCGGCAATAGTTCGGCCGAACTTTCTTAGAAAGTTCGGCCGAACTCGTGATTCCATTTATATTGACGGCACAGTGACGACGCAGCAAACATAAAATTTTCAATGAATACAACATTGCGTCATAACATGACTTCTTATGAATCGTTTGATTGTTAAGAAACACACACTCAAAAAAACGCTAAGTTGACATATCAAATCTGCATAAAAAAATTTCAAAAAATAAGTAATAGAAAGCTAACAAAATTTCTCACAACTTTTATTTTTATCGCAAAATGAAATTCTACACAGAAAAATTGTTATAGTTTGCAAAAAGTTGAAGAACTGAAAAAAATGAAAATTTTTTCTCAAAAAAGGGCAAAAAGTGTAACCCAGCTTCACATTTTCACCGTAGTAAAAGAAATGCTTTAAAAGAAATTAATTTAATGAAACACAATTGGAATCCATTGTTGCAAAACACATAAGAATCCTTACTATCCCTGTTGTAAAATAACCCTTTAGAACTAATAATCATTGATGATAGAAGAATAGTTGTTAGAATCCATTGTTGCAAATCATATAAGGATTCATTACCATCCCTTAAAAGCCTATACCTTCATAATGGGCATGAATAGTTGGAGATGAATACATTGTATGATGATTTGTAGTAAAAGAAATGCTTTAAAAGAAATTAATTTAATGAAACACAATTGGAACCAATTGTTGCCAAACACATAAGAATCCTTACTATCCCTTATGTAGAATAGCCTAGTCTACACTAAGCTCATACATTATTTGTGAAATAAAAATTATTATACAACAAATAGAATAATTTGTTTGTTTAATAAAAATGAATAGATAAAGAGCTGAGAAATTTTTTCACAAGTGCCATAGTTTAAGTGAAGCTATAATAACCCATATCTTCATAGTGCCCATGATAAGTTCGAAATAAATCCATTGTATGATGATTTGTAATTAAAGAAATGGCTGAAAAAAATTAATTTATTGAAACCCAATTAGAATCCATTGTTGAAAATCACACAAGAATTCCTTACCATATCTTCATAGTGGGGATGAATAGTTGGAGATAAATACATTGTATGATGATTTGTAGTAAAAGAAATACTTTAAAAGAAATTAAATTAATGAAACGTAATTGGAATTCAATGTTGCAAATCACATAAAAATCCTTACCATCCCTTATGTAAAATAGCCCTTTAGAAATAATAATAATTGATGATAGAAGAATAGTTGTTGGATGAATTTAAAGGAAAGCGAGAAAAGACTCTGTCAGCATGAAGATTGAATTCATTAATTTTGAATCATGTGATGATGATGATGATGGTTAACGTTCACTGAGACCAATATTTGGTCTATCGGACCTAAAGAAATGAATTATTTAGTTTGATTTAAGATTTTATTCCTATGCTCAAAAAGCTTGGAGAGAAGCCTCCCGAGCTCACTATAATTTTGACATCTTAGAAGGTTTGGAAGGTCAGTTTTGCAACAAATATTATGAAATTGAGATCTAATGTGGTTGTACGCGGGGCACTGTAAGAGGAAGTGATTTTCATCCTCGATGTTCATATTCTCACAAAGATAGCAAATCCTTTCCATCCATGGTGTTTTAGGAATTGTCCAACGACTTGTTTCACTGTGGAGCTCATGAGAGTTCATTCTAATCTTGGCTATATTAATTTTCTTCTTTGAGCTAGTTAAAACAAAGAGATACTTTTGATCTTCTAGGGTGGGGGTTGATGACCTCATAATATCATAATTTTCTTTTAGCTGCTAGATCTTTCTCACACCACATTTTTTCTTTGAACTTAGAAGTAACAATTTTTTAAATGTTATTAATGTTTTGCAATGCAACATTCTCGTCGATCTCCCAATGGTTTAACCAGGCCCTGGTGTCTTTATACCAACCTTGTTTGAGCCTTAGGTGGTTTTGGCTGGAATTTAAAGCTAGCTTAGGAATTCTATGGTCTCCTATGCTATTGAGTTTGTGCTTGTACAATAGAAGCCTAGTCATAGCTAGGTTCTTGATAGGGGAAAGACCCACTTCTATAAGGAGAATGGGATAAGGTACAAGAAGTATGAAGAATACATTTATTTGGGTAGATCACATTTCTATTCTTAATATTATTTTTTTATTTACTTTTTATTATATTATTTTTTAAATAAGTGAAGTAACTCAATTTAGATTCATTTTAATTTTGTTTTAAACATGTTTTAAAAGAGATCAAATACTTTATAGGTCAAAATTTTTCTTAGAATTTTGCACTTAAAAAAAATTTTCATCTCAAAAGATTTAATCTTAGGATCATGAGAAGGTCTTTGATTTATCAATAAGTAGAACTAAATCCTTCAACATGATCTCTACATCATCCTTTTTGGTGTGTCATAGACTCAAAATTAAGATTATTTTACTCTAATGTCATTGCATGTTAATTTGATATATATGGAGCTCCTAGGAACATAATTGTAACTTTTAATGATTGTTTTAAATATCATACATTGGATTCTCATTCCTAAGTTATATGAATATTGGCTTGACTTATTTTTCCAATTAAATAATTTTATCTATTAAGTTATTTATATTGTTTTTAAATTAAAGAGACAATAGTCTAACATGATAATTAAGTATTATGTTTTAAAAAATGGAGTAAGTTAATTAGTAAACAAACTCAACCTTTTTTCATTAAAAAATCCCTTCTAATTTTGTAAGAATTTTTATATAAGTTATAATTCCACTTTATTATGAGAAATTAGAATCATATAATTTTTCCTTAAAAAATGATATATTTTAAGATTATTTAATTTATTAAAATTTTGAAAAAAAGGAGTAAATTAAAGTGAATATTTAATTTTTTTTTGTAAATTTAAATTTCCATTGATCAATTTAGAAAACGGGGTACTTCTAGATATTTTCAGGCCATAATATACCACTAGGGAAACCGAAACAACAATGGAAGAAGAATTTCTTAGAACCAAAATTGAAAGTATAGGTAGGAGGACTGACCTCAAGAATAGCATAGAAATAACTGACATTGCTTGTAGAGAAAGCCCAAAACATTGACACAACTGACACATCCACATAATAACCAAAGACCATGCAACAACATGAGTGTTGCATCCAATGAAATAAGCAACCGATTGTGTAGACCGTGACTATTAAACGCAATTGGAGGCATCTATGAGTGTTGAGGGGTACCTCTTGAGTCATTTAGTTTGGTTAACATCCTGAGTGGGGTAATATGTTGATCCTGTAACTAAGGCTGAGGAGGGATGCGATGACATTGAATCTGGAATCAATGTTGCCAATGTTCGCAAGATAATCAACTACAATATTTCTCATTTGTCTTATGTTGATTAGAATAAGGACCTAGAGTTGAGTAAGGAGTTGACCGAATCTAACTACAAAATTATCCAATCTCCAACAAGAATAAATTTTGTCAGGCTGGGATTCGTTTTGCATTTTTTTAATAGTTATGATCACTAAATGAGAGTCTCCCTCCATGATGACTTTTGGGAAGCCTTGAGTGTGAGTTTCTTGGAGACCCAGTTCCAGAGTGAAAAAATCCATAACATTTTTATTATTGATACCCACATAACTGGATACGATGAAAAGAGGGTCTCCATTATTATTTTTGAAGATACATCCAAAACTAGCAGAGCTCAGGTTGCCTTTTGAGGCCCCATCAAAATTGTATTTGATGAAGAATAGTAGTGGGGGAGACCACAAAGTTGAAGAAGAAGTACTATGAACTCTAGAGACATGAGTCGAGCTAGAGATATTATAAAATAAAATACCTCCTTATTAGCTCGAAGGAGAAGACCATCATTTTTACTGAAATACACCCCTATTTCAATCCTTTTGAGGCTATAAAACACCCTTCAAAACCACATCAGAGCGTGTTAATACTAGCCATAGACCGGCAACATTTGTTACCCTAGCAGTTAACTCTTTGTATCATCATGGGGCCCACGTTACCATAATTTCACATATCCACAAGTGAAAATTATGAGATGAATCACTGTGAATTCGTTGTTCACTCAAGTGACTCTAAAAAGGGGGGAAAATATTGCTTCAAGGTCATCCATTTATGTTTCCTATCCTAAAAAATCATATTAAAGTGAGAGAAGGAAATAAAGTAGAGGAAACATATTTGACCCATGGATTTTCCCCAAAGTGAATTGAAGGAAGAATTGGTAGTCTTTTTAGCTTCCCCTTGCATATATTTTAGAGGCTAGGCCATTGATATTTGGATCAAAATTCATGTATTGTTATGTTGCCAATATTTTTTAGGAGAGAGAGATTGAAGAGCTAGGAGCTATAGGAGGTCATGTTACAATTAATTATGGTTTTAATATTCCTTCATTGACTGAATATATAGAACTATTGTTGTTTCATACATATCTTATTCTAATGTTTATGATTCTTTTACTTGTGTTGCAATGATTTGGATTAGAGTTTAATTATGATGTATTTTATGATACCTTACTACTTACTTCCTAGTGTTTTGAATTGATAAAGTTAATATGCTGTGAAGATCACATTTTCTCACTTTGTGTGCAGGTTTTTCTCTTGGAGCTAGATTAGGACCTTTCTCAATCACAATGATTTCTTATGCTCATCTGTGCAAAGGGATAAGCAAGTTATCTCTCACTTCTATTTTGTCAATTCCAGCTTATTACTTGCATTGTTGAATACATCCAACCATATTACGGTAGATCCCTTGTTGTATGACTTAAGTTTTGGGAAAACCTGAGAGGGTTTCTCATTTTACCATCCAAGCATAAATCCCTATAACATAATTGGAGAATCCACTAGGGATCATTTTGATTCCCATTTTTTTTATCTCCTAGAGCCTAAATATATGGTCTTCTTTGGTCTTATCAGCATTGTGTTAACACCAGAAAATCCTACACTGTAGAAGACATTAGAAATTGTCTAGAAAAAGGTACAAATCAAGATTTTCCAGCAGAAGACATCATGGAAAGATAAAAATTTAACTTTTCCTAAGGTTATTTTAGAAAATATTCGACTGCGCACTAGAAACAAATAAAATTTGCGTGAACTGTGTGGCTTATTCTTTGGAAGCCACGTGGTCTAGGGAAGGGAGAAATTTCATATTCTGGGACCACTTCCCATTCTTGGGGAGGTGATTCCCTGACATGGCCAGTCAAGGAAAGTCGACTTGAGGTTTGTTGAAATGAGGTTCCCTAAGCTGCGTTTTTGATATAATTTTGTAATATTCAATCTTGCGTAGGGGTTTTGGGGCTGGTCAAAACCCCCAATGTTTTTTAATGGGTTAAAGGGTAAACCTAAGGTCCGTAAACCACGGTTTGCGGACCATCGGATAGCAAAGGCTACGATGATATAAATATATCGATAGTTGGGTCTAGTAGGTAAGAAGAAGTAAGATTGATGCTATGTACGGACTGTTGAGATCTATATTGGGTTGTATTGGGTAAGGACTCCTGCTGGTTGTGTGCGCAGAGATCCTAAGTCCTGCTGTGTGCGGACCCTGCTAGCTGTGTGCATGGGCTATGTCTTGGGTTGTAATTGGGTTTTTGGCTACTAATGAATGCAAAATCTATTTGAAGTATCTTATGATAGATGGAATGATCATGTTTATTTCTAAATTGCATCTATTTTATTGATTTATGCTGCGAATGTATCTGTGATCTATGAATTAGCTGCGATTATAATGTTCTGTGATGGTAATTGTTGATGCGCATGTGGATGCGACTGTATTGATCTGACCTATTAATGGTAGTATCTTCGCTATGGTTATTATACTGTTACAAGCTTGATAATAGACCCGTTCTGTGCGAACCTGATAATTCAACGAAGATCTACCTTAATCACCTACTCTCTCCCAGGGTGCGGAAACCTGGTTCTAGCACCCTCCCATACTACTTCGAGTGAGACCTTGGCCTATGAAAGTAGGTCATTGCCAAAAGGGCCAGTAGTATAGGGGTTTGTTGGCAAACCTTAACCTCTGAACTTGGGTCAGGACCCCTCAACCCAAAAAATGGTTCCGTTGCCAGGACCGGATCATTTTGAGAGAGAGATTGGGTAATGCCACGAGGCCGTTGGAGACCTGAGAAGTTGGAGCTCGAAGAATGGTTTAAAAGACAGATTCAGGAATTTTTTGTAAAGGAGAATCACAGCATGAAGCTAACTACTGAAAAGTGGAAGAATAAATACAATTTCACCAAAGTATATGAAATCTTCTTTGTAAATTTTGCGCACGAGCTCCAGGAGTGGTTAGCAAGGCTCGTAGAATTTCAAACTTGTTGGAAGGATGATCATATTATGTAGTGGACTCCGGAATTGATTCAACATTTGGAGAAGACTGACAATATGATCACCCGTACGGTACATCATTGGGTGGAGAGCATGCTAGGAGGATTTTTAATGGAATTCGTAGTTGATCAGTTCGTATCCTATTATGAGGTGGAGCAGAGGTCCTTCAAAGGATTCCGGGGTAAGTTATTGAAAACATTGCCATTACTAATTAAAATATTATTGTGCGAAAAGGGAATTCTGTGCAGCCACACCGAATGAATGACCTCTGATTAGAGAGTACAACACGAAGTGGTAATCATTACCAAACCAACCGAGAAGGGGATAGGTCCATCTACAACCCATTAAGAGAGTAGGTTGTGCACGTAGGAAGTAGTCCTCCGGGTACATTGCCTTCAAGTCAGCATAAGGGCAAGAACTCCCCCACACCTCTGCAACCACTGGAAGAAGATATGGCTGAACACATAAAGCTATCCACTTTCAGGAGTGTAGGAGACGAAGATATGGACAGATTCTAGTTCGTAGCGGAATCAATATGGACCGCATAGAATGTGGCTATTGATGCTGTAAAGAGGGCGCAACTATCCCTTACCTTTGAAAGAAGGGCCCTAGATTGGTACATGGGGTACATAGGCCAGCATATGGATCTGTCTATTCAAGAGATTAAGAATGCTTTGAAACAACAATTCCGAAAGCCTAAATCCTACTCTCAGCTGGTGGTTGACTTAAAATACTTTAGAAAAATACCCACTGAGTTGGTATGGGAGGCTGATCAGCAGTTAAAGAAGGTTATCAGGGATGGGGAATTTTAGTATGATGATAGAAAGCACAAGGAATGGTCCATTGCCATGCTACTAGCTCACCTGCATGGACCTATGGGTCAGCAAGCAATTGAGAGGCAAGAGAAAGCCTAAGAGATTTCTATGAAGCTAGAATATGTGCCAAGAGAAGATGCCCAGTTTGGGGTACAAAAGATCCAGGGACATTTGGAGGCAATACACCTCGAAATCTAGAATCTGCGAAAGGAACAAGGAAAAGAGTCTAGCCCAGATGTATGGTGCATAAGATGCAGGGTGTCCGACCACACCAAGGATCAGTGTCCTCTGTTGGCAGACTACATGCAGGCTGGGGGGTTGAGCCCATTGCGCCCTAAAGAGGCTGTGGGACCAAGCGGGGTGACTTTATGCTGTGTTGATTGCTGTGGAGTTGGACTACATGATACCAACTACTACCCCCGTCTTGGTGCTTATGTTCTAGAATTGAAGCAACAATGGTGCCGATTATGCTCATATGTGGGGCATGAAGAACATAAATATCAGACCTATGACTTAATGATAGACCGAGGAAACCTATATAGGGTACAGGCAGATCCTTCTTCACCACTATCTCCCTCAAGCAGAGGAGGCTCCCTAGCCAGAGGCAAGGGAGGGAGAAGGGGTGGAGGCGCAGGTCGGGGAAGAGGGAAATTGATCTGTTACAACTATGGAGAAGTAGGACACTTCGCAAGGGACTTTCTGAACCCCGCACGACAATCTTGCTGATATTTTAGACAATTAGATCATGTGATTGAATATTTTCCAGTACTAATAGAGAAAACGCAGGAAAAACAACAGACACCAATGCAAAATGTGCAAAGGGTTAAGGCAGAACCACGTGATGAGGGACCCAGTATTAATGTCATAACACGCAGCGACATGGCTACTGGAGGAGCTAAGGAAAGGGTTGCAGCTGAACCCTTCATTCAGAAAATTGTTATCAAACAAGAAATCTTGGATCTGTAGAAGGAGAAATAAACCTTCATTGAAGCTTGCAAAGACTTTACCAAGGATGAGGATTCTACCTCCAAGGCCCTAACAAACCTAAGAGCAAATGACGAAGTCAAACCTTTCCTACATGCATGTATGAAGTTGTTACGCAACCAGAAGGGAGTATAAAATCTTCAAGTGCTGATAGACAGCTGCACAGAGAGAACTAACCCTCCCACAGAAGTTAAGGATGTTCACAAACTATACAAGAATAATAAGTGCACTGGTCTGGAAATGTGGCTAACGACGCAGATTGGTGATTATGAGATGGATCAGGTCATCCTGGATCTAGGATCTGATGCGAACTTCCTTCCCAAGTAGACATGGCGGAGGATGGGAGAATCTAAGCTAGAATGGTCCACTATACAGCTGCGCATGGCTAACCAAAAAAATATCATACCGTTGGGGAGACTGTCAAAGATTCTAGTAGATATCGCAGGAGTTAAGGTACGCCTAGATTTTGAAGTAATTCAGATCATGGAGGACGGAGACCCTTAGCCTGCACTCCTGGGACTGGATTGGGTGATAGACATGGGAGGCATTATCAACCTGAAGAAGAGAAGCATGGTTTTTAAGAATGAGGGTACGAGAGTGATAGTCCCTCTAGACCCTGCAGAAGGAGAGAGGTATACAAAGTCTGAGCATGAAGAAGATGACATAGATCATATTTATAAAATCACCACCTGGGACGAGGATTGGATTAATCCTAAAGCTGATGGTGTGATTTGCTGGGAGAAAGACAGTGAATGCATCTCTGACTCCGACGGGGAGATTGAAAATTGGCAGAATTGGTTGCATGTTGTATCTGCAATACGGTATCTGAGGATCACAAAGAGCTTCCGAGGTATCTCCTCAGAGGTAAGAGAGTTGCCTTATTTTGATGGGTTTGGTAGTATTAAGGACTTTCTAAGAAAATTTGAAGCAAAAGTCCCAAGGGAGGGAAGAATGTGGGTGCTTAACCTAGCCATGTGCGCAACCCCTACGCGATGGTGGGAAAATCATAAGGGGATGTTCCAGGATTGGGAGGAATGCAGCGAAATGATGATCTTACGATTCAAACCCCCAGTTCACCTACACATGGAGACTTTCCTTGGCCAAGGAGACCTGTGCAATCACGTGACCGCATGGAGACTTTCCTTGGCCATGGAGACCCGCGCAAGCACGTGACCACATGGATGGAACCAACCAACCTAGAAGAAGGACTGCTCGATGTGCAATTGTTTGCTATTAGGGTGGTTGATGTGCACTTCGCTAACATCATTCACTTCTTAACTACGGGGATGGTGCCTGCAGAATATTTGGTACAACAGAAAAAAGAGCTGGTAACCCACGTAATGGACTTTACCATCATAGTGGGCCACTTGTATAAGATGGGAGCTGATGAGGTACTGCAAAGATAGGTTCTGGAGCATGAAAGGCAGACCAACTTGGCAGAAGCCCACGGCGGTGTAGCAAGAGTTCACTACGCAGGGAAAGCAACGATGCAAAAGATCTTGAGAGCTGGGCTATGGTGGCCCACACTGCATAGTGACTCTCATGACTATTGCAAAGCCTGCGACACATGCCAAAGGATAGGAAGACCATTGTGGCGGGACGAAATGCCCTTGCAGCCACAGATGGCCCTGCAAGCATTTGAAAAATGGGCCATAGAATTCATTGGGCCCATCAACCTACCAGGGAAGAAAATAGGTGCCCGCTACATCATCACTACAACTAATTATGTAACCAGATGGGCCAAAGTGCAAGTTGTAAAGGATTGTACTATAGACACCACTGTACACTTTATTTTTGAACATATCCTAACCAGGTTTGGCTGTCTGAAGGTCTTGATGAGAGATATAGGTACGCATTTTGTTAATGAGATAATACAGGCTTTGACTGAAGAATTTTAGATCCACCACGCCAAAAGTAACCCATATCACCCGCAGGCGAATGGAACTGTGGAAGATTTTAATAAAATTCTAGAAAAAGTGCTGACCAAGATTTGCAATGTCGAGCAAAGTGATTGGGATGTGCGTATCTCGTCGGTCCTTTGGGCCTATTGAACCACCTGCAAGAAATTGACTAGGAAAACACTGTTTCAGATGGTTTATGGAAAGGGGGCTATTATGCACATGGAATATATTGTTCCTAGCCTACACATCATAGCCTTTACCAACATGGCAGGGACCGATATCATGGAGGAGCATTTTGGCATAGCTCGTTGCCTTGGATGAAGATCGATTCATTGCTAACTTTAATCACCAAGTTCATAAGGCCCGGGAAAAAGCATGGCATGATCAACATATCCAAAAAAAGGCATTTTCGGAGGGAGAATTGGTCTTGCTATATGATAGCCAGTTTGTGAAGCACCCAGGGAAGTTCCATCAGCACTGACTAGGTCCCTATATGGTAAAGGAAATCATTGATGGAGGAGTTGTCCAGTTAGCCACACTGCACGGTGACATTATACCAGGGTATGTTAATGGCAGCCAACTCAAACCGTACTAGATCAAATGACTATATGGTTGGTGTAGCTGTATTGGGCGGCATACGCGTAGGTAGGAAGAAAAACACAGGCAAGCCTGTTATACGCGCAGGGGTCAATCGCAAGTCTAGAAGCCCAGGGAGGTGCGCAGGGAGCGTAGGGGTCGATCACATGTCTGGAAGCCTGAGGAGGTGTGCTAGGAGCACAGGGTTAATACACAGCTATGAAAACTAGCCATTGGAATAGTAAAATTGGGTAAAAAGCAAATGTCACCATTGAAAGGAGCAGGCAGTCAGCAATTAATGAAGCGATTTTCGAAGATTTTTTACCATTTTCTTGATGGTAAGTTTCAGATAAGCCTCACCCAACCGATGGTCACTATCCAAATCTATAAAAGCAGGAGGGTAGATCAGAATTGGGTTTCATGCATTCTGGATATCTCGTGCTTTGTGAAATTCTGTAACTATTGCACTCTGTTAATGTCTGGGCGGGCTACCCCTTCTAATAGTAGCAATCCAGAATTTGTCTTCCGAGCGAGAATGACCACAACTAATCCAGCTGAATCATCTCAGATGGTGGCCTCCATTGACGAATTATTGGAGGTCATCCCTGAAGTTGAAGAGGTTGTGTCCACACCAACCAAGGGGAAGCAGGTTGAGAAAAAGAAGGGTAAAGGGAAAGGCCAAGAGCAAGGGCAGGGGAGGGCTGTGAAATGGGTTGGAGGAAAGCCATGCACCTCCCCTCAGAATGTGAAGTCCCCTTGAACAGTGCCCCAAGCATGTTCGCCTAACCCAACGAAGAGACCTCTATCTGCTCAGGAAGAGGCCCAGATCGCTGAACCAATCACTTGGCTACTGCCCTATGTTCGGCCTCGCTGACCCTCGATGCGCACGCCTAAGAACCTTGAAGGAATGCGTGTCTACCAAAAAATGTCACAAATTCTACTGACGGTCCAACTTCGCAGAAGTTGGTGGATATTGCACATAATGCTGCTGTGCAGAGCAAAGGAGTGTTTCCCCCTCTGGTCGCTGTAATCAAGCAACTTCAGGCGAAGATGCAAACCTCACGGCCACTATGACTCAGGACGAGTCACAAGATTGTGTTGGGGGCCTATCGGAACGGGGTTCCCTAAGTTGCATTTGTGATATAATTTTGTAATATTCAATCTTATGTAGGGGTTTTTGGGTGGGTCAAAGACCCCAATTTTTTGTAATGGGTTAAAGGGTAAACCTAGGGTCCATAAACCACGATTTGCGAACCATCAGGTAGTAAAGGATACGATGATATACATAGATAGATAGTTGGGTCTAGTAGATAAGAAGAAGATTGATGCTATGTACGAACTGTTGAGATCTGTATTGGGTTGTATTGGGTAAGGACTTCTATTGGTTGTGTGTGCAAAGATCCTCAGTCCTGCTGTGTGCAGACCTCGCTGGTTGTGTGCGCGGGCTGTGTCTTGGGTTGTAATTGGGTTTTTGGCTACTGATGAATGTAAAATCTATTTGAAGTATCTTGTGATAGCTAGACTGATTGTGTTTATTACTGAAGTGCATTTGTGTTATTGATTTATGTTGTGAATGTATGTGTGATCTATGAATTAGCTGCGATTATAATGTTCTGTGATGGTAATTACTAATGCACACATGGATGTTGTTAATGGTAGTCGCTTCACTATGGTTATATTTTGATTATACTATTACAAGCCTAATAATAGACCCGTTTTGTGCGAACCTAATAATTCAACGAAGATCTTCCTTAATTACCTACTCTCTCCCAGGGTGCGAAAACCTAGTTTCGACACCATCCCATACTACTTCGGGTGAGACCTTGGCCTGCGAAAGTAGGTCATTGCTGAAAGGGCTATTAGTATAGGGGTTTTTTTGGCAAACCTTAACCTTCGAACCTGGGTTAGGACCCCTCAAGCCAATAAGGTTGCACTGAAGATATGTAGCCCTCAATGGAATCATCTTGTCCTACACTTGGGTCATTATCAGTCTTGAACCAAGGGAGGGAAGATGGGTTCCAAATTTTCTATATAAATAAGCCATGGGAAGATAAAAGCATGATACATTATTATTCTAGCCAAATTTCTATCAGATAAACACCAAATTTCATTGTCGAAGCAAAGTAAGTGAGAGCACTACCTGTTGGCCTTATTTCTTCTAAGAAATCTAACATCTTAGTGAGTGCAAAAAATTCCACCATTGGAGCTGAGTATTCACACTTATTTGGAGAGAGAGGATAATATTGCAAAGAGACTGAGGAAAGGGACCTCCTTGCTGAGGATAATTGAGAACCATAGCTCAAAGTATTCTCTTCAAGTTTTTTAGCATTCTATTTTATTCTTCTACCACTAGTAGTCAATAAAGGGATTATTTATCCATTGTTCTATTTACATTTTTTCTCCATTGAGTATTGGATTTTATTTGTATATTTTGTTTAGGATTATGTTTCTTAATTCATTACATCCAATACTAATCATGTTGTGTTTTGTTTAATTCTATTCACTAACAACACTGACTATCTTTGTTATTTGTTGTAGGGAACAATCAACTATTAAGGAGGTGTTATTCGGTACTCCATTGCCACAAAAACACTAACAAAGAATTGGAGACTCGACTGGTTTATTTTCTTTGTTCTAATGGTTGTTTTTATGGACCTCCTCTTTGCATAAACAACTACAGGGCACTTAGTAACTCTCTAGAAATTTTTTCTGGACCCTTTGGACCTGTTCTGAGCTTCAGACAATGAATTTGTACTCTTTGTTCTCATTTGCGTGGATTTTTCTCTAACAGACGCGTCGACACACATTTATGTTGGAAAAACACACACGGTCTCGAGAAAGAAATAAAATCCCTATATTTTTAGTTTTTTCAAATGATTGGCAACCTTTAGTGAATTTCCTTCATCACTGCACTATGTTATTTTGTTTTTCAGTTTTCCTGATTGTTGTACTAACCATAATTAGTAGGGAAACTAGAGTTTTTTCTTATTTTTTATATTTAAAAAACACACATAGCTTAATTAGGGAGAAGAGTAAGTGGCCAAATTCCACACATTTTTTCAAACTATTTTGCTAAAGTCTATGAAAATCACATAGTTTAATTAGTAAAGGAGTAAGTGGCTCATCATCCACAAATCTTGCTACTAAACAAGTTATTTTTTAATTTGATTAGTTTTGGGACTAGGGCCAAATGTTAATATATAAAGGAAGTAATATTTTCTTCCCTTGCACGTATAGACGAACCCGATCTTGCATATGAACGCTTTCTCAAAGCATTTGGATTCCCCGTCTCCCTTTAGTACCACATAGTGTAATTAGAAGGATTGTAAGTAGCACATTATCCGCACATCATTTCTATTTTATGCAAGGAACAATCAAACACTTGTAATTAGAGGGATATAGTAAAGGATCATCGCATATCCACATCTAATCACACTTTGTATCTTCACTTCGCCACATACTAAGAAATTGTAAGCTTTGCATAAGAAGGCATCTGACACTCTGAGATTTTTTCACTTAGCTTACCTTTTCTTACCAATTCACACCCTAAGAAAAATTCAAGACAATTAAAAACCATGATAACTTGAACCAACTAATTCTCCCCAGAGGGGTCATAAAACAAGTAATATTTTACGTTAATAACATTGGGGGTAGGCATCCCGTAAGCCACCATGGTCATTTTACATCTATGAAACATAGAACTTTAATTCTAGGGTGATTCAAATCCTTCCATGATTCCATAGAAAATAATACTCGAGCATAACAGAGACCCGATTAAGAGGGGGTTCGACTTATGTACAGTGTGTGCAGTACTCTTTGGGGCTACCTGACCCATCTAGTGCTCAGTACTGGTAACTGACTACCAAGAAGCTAAAGAATCGAATGCTCATATGGGATGAAGGTACTTTACTGGCCAAAATATAGGGCATCCTTTCCCTATATGTGACATTGCGGGCAACACTTGATCCTCATTTCCATTTTCTTGGTTGATTCTTCAACTACTGGAAGGCATCACCAGATATTTTGAGACATTTCCATAGGACTCATCAGAATATATCTCTACAAGGGCTAGTTACTTTGAGAGTGGCAAGGATGACCAGGTCTACATATGATTTTTTATCATACACAAAAAAACAAAAATCCATTTTTTTATTGATTGATCGCATAGCCTAATCTAAAGGAAAATTACCTTTAGATTTTCGCTTTGTTTTATGTATGCGATTTTATTGCATTGATAGTGATATTATTCCCTTAAAAAATACACAATAATTCACACTAATCGACACCATATGGGACCCCATCCCATCCTCCAAGAATCTACACTCCAACCCAAAGAGTTGTGTCCAACTCAACAATGATACACTAGGATGACTGTATATCTCTTCCTTGAATAAAACAAGGCTACTCAGTGTAGTGATGGTCTGCTACTCCAAATCGGTAATGCACTTTGACCCTAGGTCATGCGATGGTACATTCTCACAATTCTCCATATGATGTGCTGAAGTAACAGAAAATGGAAACATTTGCATACATTGGTAAAGCTTGGGAACATATTGTAATGCTACAAGGGTTCCTCCTTCCGGCGTGATGGATTCCCCAACTACTGATGATGATTGCTACTCTTCCATGGCTACATTAGTGTTGGTACAAGTCTCCTCCTCCTCATGTATCTCTATAATAGTGCATGGGATCCAAAATGTCAAGAGATCAAGACCACTTGGCAAATATGCAAGGGTTCTTTATCCTGATGTAAGTGCTCCTGCAGCAAGTGGTGGTGAAGGCTCATTCTCCTTTGATTTATTCTTGTCAAACTTCTTGATCAACCTTTGAGTAAAATCTGCATATACAGTCACTTTTTCAGGACTCAAATGGTTGAACCACCAAATGTTTGCTTCACCCTCAAGGTGCAGCACTGAAATCTCAACATCTTCTTTCTCTACTACTGGATGTAGCAGGAAAAATGCATCCAAATTCATTCCCCAAGCCCTTGCTGTGCATGTAGATGACCCATGAAAGGTAGACAATAGAAATCTATTGCCCTCTTTTCTTCTATTGCTGCAAGATCTCCTTTCTTATTTGAGCTTAATGAACTATGGGAGAGTTAGATTCTCCTTGAAAGCTCTAGGTTGAGACTTATGTTCTGCAAGATGCTCACTTAGAATCTCATGATCTAAGTGTCCTCCATCTCCATGCCTCTTGTCTTCTTATTCAAAAGGAAAGGGCATATCATGTTTCTTTGGAGCTCTATGGAATACAAGTTCTTATTTTTGCTGATAGGAAGTACATGGACCTTCCTCATCTTGAAACCCTAATGTGGTTTCATTTCTTTTCTCCATTTTTCTTTTCTTGACCTCCTTGGTGAGGTCCTTCTTAGATATGAAAAGAGATGAAATAAAACTAATTCTCTCCATCATCCTGATTTATTTCTCCCTCTTCTTAATATCCTGATAGCATAATGGCTGAGATCCACAAGCTGAGCCAAGATTATGCTCTGATACCATTGTAATATTCCCAAAATGGGGAAGCAACAATACATGAACACAATAATGGAAAGAACAGTCAATAAATCAACACACCATAATATGAGACAAATGTATAGCCATATTATTAAACATATTAGTAAATAATAAGCACAAGAGCTTGAGGATCAAGTCACTTAAGCAATACAAAACAAGCCTCTACAAGAAAAATATGCTAATACATGAGAAATAGCTACCATACAAATGCCCTGAGCTATGACAACACAATTTTAGGGCATAAACTACTGCAAAAATATGGATCAATATATATATGCTATTATATAGCTCAAATAATGCTAGGAGTGAAGATCTAGCCTCTTAGACACCTTTCCAAAAGAACCCGGGAATGGTTTCCAGAAATACACCGCAATACAAATGGTGATCTACAACCCTAGGACTGAAGAGTCACTGAAAATTGAAGCTCATCAAATAGAAGGCTGAAATAATATGGATCTGATGTAGATCTCCTCAAAGGGTCTCCTCCAATGAAACGCTGAACCCATCACCTACAGGAAAACACTCTTAAAGAGCCAATAGATCCTCCTCCAAGACTGCCCTCCAAAATAACACAATTCCCATCTGAAACCACGCTGTGAATGATGGGGATAGGTTGGCTTGGTGCCAAAGATCTGAAATGTGCCCCAAAACCCTCCTTGCTGATCTCCTAGGAGAAGGAATCCTTCCTCCTATGGAACACTACCTCATAAAGTGGGTTTCTCAACCCTCCACTACAACACCCTGCAATACAACTCAGATATGAATAGACACTATGCTGTAGCTGAATATTGAAGCTTGGCCAGAATGCCGGATATTTGGAAATGATAGATCAATACTTTCCCAAGATGCCTCTCAAGGAAAGAGGTGGGATTCATGACCGAGAACACCCTGTGCTAAACAACACCAACAATCTTAGCTAAACAGTTGAAGAGAGAAAAAGTCTAAACAGACATATCAAAATAATAATCATAAGCTACCCCCATATGGCTGACATCTTCTCCCTTATAAGAAATGTGAGCCTTCTCACCTTGAGTCCCACACATTAGGGTTTCCACCATCATGCAATTAATCTCCCTCCAAAACTATGTTGTCCCATCATTAATGTCACTCCTCCATAGAAACGTTGTTTGATTTGGTCAAATTTGACCTATTCAACATGCTCCAACCCCTTTTCACACCTAAGGGTATTCAATCCAACATTTATATGACCTCCATTCACACTATGAGTGCCTTTTATTCCTTCTAAGGAGTTTTATGGGTCTTCATACCCTCTTTTTCTTCTATCTAAGAGAAAAATTAAAATTTAATATTCCAATTAGTTGTGTGCTAATTTAGGAATATTACAGTCCTCCCCTCCCAAATGTTTCTTGTCCTCAAGCAACTGCAAGGATAGAACTGAAGAGCCTCTCCTCTTCCTCCTGTAGCATCCTCAAGTGATAAGTTCCCCAAAAGAACAAGATGATTTCTCATCAATATGTTCTCAATTTGTTCCTCCCATGTGTATAAGTATGCCTTTAGTGAAAAATCCAAATGGCTCTCATCATGAAAAAGTGGGATATCCATGGAAGAAACTATATGTTGTCTAGAGGCCTTCATGAGGCATGGAATCTGAAATATATTGGGAATCATCATCCCCATGTGAAGCCTCCATTCCCAAGCTATCATCCACAAAAATTGAGTCACCCTCCAACATGGTAACTCCTGAAACATCTCCTCCACCTTAGGCTCCTGCAAAGAAGGTGGGATGCATGGCTTAATATGATGGATCAAATTTTCCATCCCACGTTGTCTCTCCCTCCACTTATGATAAGTGTAGAGTTGTTGCTGAATATGGGCTGCAATAATGTTGCCTTCATGGAGCAAAAGGCAATAGGATCCTTAAAGATCCACTCTTTGGTTCTTGCCCAAAACATCCCATATAAAATGAATATGACATTATCATCATATTGAACCCAAATGAGAGAAATAATGAAGGTTTTACATAGTGTTGGAAGGCACCAACAATTTCTCAAGTAGTTACAGTGCAGTTTTACCAACTGCAGTTTCATAACATGATGTGGCAAGTTGTCTCCCAATAAATTTCTAGTTGTGCATGTCATCACATTTACTAGTGAATAGTAAATGGCATTGTATATCAACTGGACATACAAGAAATAGTACAACAGTTGCCCAAAGCCATACAAAAAATGGCTATCTCCATCATAGATTTTGGTCCAAAAATGACCATGAAGCTCAAATAGAGGCTTTCCCTCTTGTGGAGAAATGCACTGTATAGAGATGGTAAGAGAATGAAAATACTGTGTTAGATAATCAAAAGTGAAAAAATACAGTTCTTACTATGTACTAAGAGTAAGATGATAATAAAATCCATGGATAAGCTCTCCATAGTGGTATGACATACTCCCATGAAGAGGAATGAACCATGTACTGCATGAAGATCTTTCTTCTTATGCTTAGAAATCCAAGTCAAGAAGATCATATTATGGTAATAGATGTATCCATCCATTACTCCATCACTCTCATATCCTACTTTTTCATCAAGTGCATCATATATGAAGTGATCCAGGGAACACTCCATCAACAACCCCAAGCTCCTAAGTGACATCACTATTGGCCTTTCTAATAAGGCTCATGCCATCTCATAGCTCCATATTTTGACATGCCAAGTGTCAAAATCATTCACCATAATGCTGCTATATGTGGGGGATTTATTCCAAGGTGGAAGTACCTCTAAAGTTAAGGAGTAGACCATTTGCACCATGTCTGTGCCACCACCATCTACTCCTACAACATCATGCAAAGTATGGGAGAAGATGAGTCCGTACTCTCTCAAGAACAATCAAAGCAACAACAACTCTTGTTGCCTCCCCACACCCTCACCATATAAAATATGGAGCAACAACATAATGGTTGACATGAAAGATATCACATCACTCCAATACACCTAAACTCCTTGCTGCCATATGATGTAAATTCCATGCCAAGTTCCATCCACCCATCTACTCTTTGAAATAGAATGTGCCATGTGATGACCAAACTCTTTCAAGAGTAACCAATGCAGCCTTGCCTCCTGCTTCCCTATGTCATAGATCTGCAAGTGGCTTTCCAGCCCCTTTCTTATCAACATCACCCACCCAAAACAATGGTGAGTGTCTATCATCATGTCCAAAATTGGCATCCCTCCAATGGAGAATACCATCCTCCCAAATCAGGTTTCTATCTTTGCATTTCATGGGATGTTGAAATGCAATCTCTTGGAGATCTCCAAATGAAGACCACTCCTCAATGACCAAGTTGATCCCATAAGGATCCAAATATACTGAAGGAAATATCTCCTCATTGAGCAATGAAGTGCTCATCAAGAAAGATCCATCATAACAATGGAAGATAAGATGTCTCCCATCAATCATCTTCCTATCCTCTGCTATGCATGTAGAAAGGTCATTGGAATGCTCCAATAATGGTTGGGCCCATAAATCACCACTGCTACTCAATGAAAGCGCTGTTGATCTCCATAATGGTGCATCTACTGTCTTAAGATCATGCTTAGTGTTGAACACATAATTCTGTATTGCACTGTTCAATGCAATACCTATCCAATCCTCCAAGAATCTGCACTCCAACCCAAAGAGTTGTGCGCAGCTCAACAACGATACACTAGGATGATTGTATATATCTTCCTTGAATAAATCAAGGCTACTCAGTGTAGTGATGGTATGCTACTCAAGGCTACTCCAAATCAGCAATGTATTATGACCCTAGGTCATGCGATGGTACATTCCCACAATCCTCCATATGATGTGCTGAAGTAACAGAAAATGGAAACATGTGCATACCTTGGTAAAGCTTGGGAACATCTTGTACTGCTACAAGGGTTCCTCCTTTCGGTGTGATGGCTTCCCCAAATAATGATGATGATGGCTGCTCTTCCATGGCTACATTAGCACTGGTACAAGTATCCTCCTCCTCATGCATCTCTAGAATAGCGCATGGGATCCCAAATGTCAAGAGATCAAGACCACTTGGCAAAGATGCAAGGGTTATTTCTCCTGATGTAAGTGCTCCTGAAGCAAGTGGTGGTGAAGGCTCATTCTCCTTTGATTTCTTCTTTTCAAACATCTTGATCAACCTATGAGTAAAATCTGCATATGAAGTCACTTTTTCATGACTCGAATGGCTGAACCACCAAATGTTTGATTCACCCTCAAGGTGCAACGTTGAAATATCAACAGCTTGTTTCTCTACTACTGGATGTAGCAGGAAAAATGCATCCAACTTCATTCCCCAAGCACTTGCTATGCATGTGGATAACCCATCAAAGGTAGACAATAGAAATCTATGGCCTTCTTTTCTTCTATTGCTGCAAGGTCTCCTTTCTTCTTTAAGCTGAATGAACTGTGGGAGAGTTAGATTCTCCTTGAAATCTCTAGGTTGAGACTTATATTATGCAAGATACTCACTTAGAATCTCATGATCTAAGTGTCCTCCATCTCCATGCCTCTTATCTTCTTCTTCAAAAGGAAAGGGCATATCATGTTTCTTTGGAGCTCTATGCAATATCGATTCTTCTTTTTGCTGATAGGAAGTACATGTACCTTCCTCATCTTGAAACTCTAATGTGGTTTCACTTCTTTTCTCCATTTTTATTTTCTTGACCTCCTTGGTGAGGTCCTTCTTAGATCTAAAAAGAGATGAGATAAAACTCTTTCTCACCATCATCCTGATTTCTTTCTCCTTCTTCTTAATCTCCTGGTAGCATAATGGTTGAGATCCATAGACTGAGCCAAGATTATGCTCTGATACCACTGTAATATTCCTGAAATGGGGAAGCAGAAATACATGAACACAATAATGGAAATAATAATGAATAAATAAACACACCATGATATGAGACAAATGTATAGCCATCTTATTAAACATATGGGAAAATAGTAGGCACAAGATCTTGAGGATCAAGTCACTCAAGCAATACAAAACAAGCCTCTACAAGAAAAATATGCTAATACATGAGAAATAGCTACCATGCAAATGCCCTGAGCTATGACAGCACAGTTTTAGGGCATAAAATACTGCAAAAATATAGATCAATATATATCTGCTGTTATATAGCTCAAATAATGCTAGGAGTGAAGATCTAGCCTCCTAGACACCTTTCCAAAAGAACCCAGGAAGGGTTTCCGGAAATACATCGAAATACAAATGGTGATCTACAGCCCTAGGACTGAAGAGACACTACAAACCAAATTTCATGAAATAGAAGTCTGAAATAATGTGGATATGATGTAGATCTCCTCAAAGGTTCTCCTCCAATTAAAGGCTGAACCCTTCACCTAGAGGAAAATGCTCTTAAAGAGCCAATAGATCCTCCTCCAAGGCTGCCCTCCAAAATAACGAAATTCCCAACTAAAAATGCAATGTGAATGATGGGGATAGGTTGGTGTGGTGCCAAATATTTGAAATGTGCCCAAGAAACCTCCTTGCTGATCTCCCAAGAGAAGGAATCCTTCCTCCTATGGAACACTAGCTCAGAAAGTGGGTTTCTCAACCCTCCACTGCAACACCTTGCAATACAACTTAGATCTTAATAGACACTACACTATAGCTGAATACTGAAGCTTGGAAAAAATTCCAGATATGTGTAAATGATAGATCATTACTCTCCCAAGAGGCCTCTCAAGGAAAGAGGTGGGATTATTGACCGGGAACACCTTGTGCTAAACAACACCAACAATCTTAGCTAAACAATGTAAGAGAGAAAAATTCTAAACAGACATATCAAAATAATAATCATAAGCTACCCCCATATGGCTGCCATCCTCTCCCTTATAAGCAATGTGAGTCTTCTCACCTTGGGTCCCACTCATTAGGGTTTCCAACATCATGCAATTAATCTCCCTCTAAAACTGCGTTGTTCCATCTAATGCCACTCCTCCATAACAACGCTATTTTATTTGGTCAAAGTTGACCTATTCAACATGCTCCAGCCCCTTTTCACACATAAGGGTCTTCAATCCAGCTTTTATATGACCTCCATTCACACTAGGAGTGTCTTTTATTCCTTCTAAGGAGTTTTATGGGTCTCCATACCCTCTTATTCTTCTATCTAAGAGAAAAATTCAAATTTAATATTCCAATTAGTTGTGTGCTACTTTAGGAATATTACAAAGTATGCTAACAAATGACCCAATTACGTAGGGCCTTAATTGGCTAGCCATGCCCACCAAGCTCCCTTCAGACATTTCGAAATTTTAAGGAAAGTAAGGTGAAGACCCAGGAAACCATGTCATGAATTTTTGCATGTGGTGTTTGTCGAATAGTAGTATAGATGATATCGTTCAGCTACGACATTTTCAACGCACCCTTACAGGGTCTGTAGTGAAATTTTATGTTGACCGGCCTTCTCCTTCACATGGAAGCTTTAACTCCCTAGCTACAAAATTCCTCACATTCTTCTAGCTCCCGATTCAAGATAATTTAGGATTGGAACTTCTCACCCACTTCAAAAAAACACCCGCCATTCATATATCGAATCATATCCATGAATGGAAAAAGTGTTGTAGCTTGTGCAAAGCCCATTTTAATGATATATTTCTCCTAGACATGTTTTCTAGATCCCTCACATTGGAAATTTCAAAATATGTGACAAATTCATCCCCGTGCAAATGAGGAAGAACCCATTATTAAATCCCAACATCTAGAGCTCATATACACCCAATATGGATATATCTATCATGTTCTTCTAGACGCTCCATGCCTACAAAATTATAAAGAGATATCAGACACATTTAATACGGTTGATGGATTGATAGGGTCCTTAACCCAAACTCAACCCAACAACACCTACCAATATCTTTGGTATCCGTTTTCCATTCAAAAATTCAATACTATACAAAATATACTACACCAAGGATACTACCTTAGTTAGCCTACACCATTGAAAAATGTGGCTAGCAGGTTTAACCAATATTTTCCCCCATAGGGAGGACCGTACCCTCGCCCTCAAGGGAATAAATAATCATCTAGGAATACTGATATAAGAGAGTTGTCCCAAAAATCATACGCCAATCAGGGAGAAGTAAACCAATACTATCCTTTCCCTGCACAAGAATAAAATATACCACCAGTGCAAAATAACGCAGGGATGAATTTAGTGAAACCCTCCCAAGATCAACAAAAACCATCATTTGACCAAGAGAACACCAAAAATACCCCAATGTTGCTAAGAAATAACCAAAGATAAAACAAAAGGGAGATCCTGGATAGGGGGTAGCAATCAACAACACCCCTTGCGAACAAAGGTTGGGGGGAACCCCAACCAAAATTAGAACCAGGAACAAGCCAACAACAACTCTGAAAGGAAAAACAAGACTACCAGTCTAAGGAAAAATCCTTTTCGTGCCATATGTGGGGAATACGGTCATTACACCCAACATTGTCCTCAACTCTCTAAGATAAAAATAATTCAGGGAAATAGGGGACAATGGGGATAGATCCAACAACCTTCAGTAAAGCAGTAACCTTTCCCCCATCATGGAGTGGTCAATAATAAAAAATGTCAACCACTCAAGAAAAACAATCCTGGAGGGAACACTCATAACAACTCATATTTACATAGCAGGAGAAGATATTCTCCTGCAAACATGAAATAGAAACTATGAAGCTCCCCTAAACCAACCCATCTTCCTCAAGCACCGACATGCCCATAAAACCATTGACCATTCCTAGGGTACCTATAGAACCTATGAAAAAAATGGTAAAATTTCCCATTAGGTGCACAAGACATGATTCAAAGGTTTCTCATAGTGATAACATATTGGATGATTTGGCTTAGTCCCCCTCAGCTATGTTAGCATTAGAAGTCCTACAATATTTCCCATCCCAACGAAAATCCCTAATTTCTGCATTATGAGTGATCGACCCATCTGATTCTTGCTTAATGGTTTTTGACCTTGATAAAGAAATCCCACGACTCCCTTCTCTAGTCTCCTTTCAAATCTAAGTTTCAATCTAGAACATCACCATTGATCATTGCATCATGGAAGAAGGAGCATCCACATGTATCATGTCAAAAATGGTTTGGTAGAAGTTAGGATCTCATGAACTAAAACCATCTGTTATCACTCCACCGGATCTCCGAGGCTGAGAAGAGACCAGCAAAGGTAACCACAAACCAAGCTCTTGCCAGGTAGCTAGCCCTACTAGGCAAGAGAGGGTTCTCTTCAAAGGATCATAGCCAAGAGGGTTGGATCAATTAGGTTTAGGCTAGGTATAGTAGCACAGTGGTTTTGATTGGTTGATTTGGGTGCTGGATGAGTGAATAGGTCAAAGATGAAATTAGGTCAGGGAAAAAGGACCAGCAATTGCAGAAAATTGATGGGCCAAGGTAGGCAGGTACTTTAACACTTTAATTAGGTTTGATGGAATGCATTAGATTGGTGAGGTGCTAAAAATAGCATGACATACATGAATTATTTTTAAACTAAAGAAATGAAACACTTTTATGATGATTCTCCCAAAACAGAGCATTAAAAATGAATTTTTCTTATCTCATTTAAAAATAAACCATATTATAGAAATGAAATGATCATGGAAAGTCAAAAAAATTCACACATATGTAAACAAAAGAAGAAACTATGTCAAAATACAGTACCACAAGAATCCCACCAAAATAGCTGCAACTCTGTCAATAAATTCCTGCCAAAATTCTGATACAATAGTGTTCTCTGATCAATAAAACAACATCCAACCCTTGAAATGAGAAAGGAGGTGGAAGATATAGGTAAAAATTTGATTCTCCCTAGCTCAGGGGTCGAATCCCTGACTTGAGGAACTAATCCCCAAAATACTTAACTGAAAACCCAAAGATTAGGGAGGTCAACAAACTCATCCCTAACTTTGGTGAAACTGATTCATCTTAGCCAAAAATCCACTTTTACCTAATTTATTTACCCTATAGTAACTAAAAGTAACTTAATTAAATTTACATAATCAAATTACATTAGTAAAATTCATGAATCTTTGACCAAACTGAGAAAATCTGGAAAATTTGAAAAATCAGCAAACTGGCAGAAGCGGAATGCCAAATTCAAGGTTGAATTTGAGGGACTTCCTGAAGTCGAAATTGAGATCATGATAGCTCATTGGAAATATTATCATGTATAGTTTCCAAAAATTCCCTTAGTTTCTGAAAACTATAATTTTAAGGTCTCCAAAAGTGAAATCTCCCAACACTGCTTCAAAGCGTAGCACGAGCCTGAAAATAGGGGTAGAAAGGTGATTTTTTAGGTGTTTTTGGCCATTTCTCCCTGCTAGATTGTCCAATTTTTGAGTTCCAATAGTCAAAATTGGATGTAGAGGGCCTTATGAATCCAATGGTGCTACCCATTTTTCATTTGTATGATCCTATAGAAATCGCAGCGCCCTAGGCGCTGCACTCTTGACAAGTTGATTGTGTTGGAAACTAGTCAAAATTTGTCAAAATGCCCAAAATTTCAAAAAATCACCCAAAAAATTTCAAAATTGGTGGATATAATTTTGATGATGTGCCTCAAAAAATCAAGGAGGCATCAACAAGGATCTCAAGTTTATCTTCCTCCTTTTCCTTAATTAGGGTTTGCTTGTGTTTTTCCTCCAACTGCTTGAGTTTGATGTTACAAATCTTGTTTCTTGTGATGTACCTATTGGAAATGTTTATGAGCATCTTATTATCTTTGTTTGCCTTGTGGAGGAGCTTCTCAAGGTAGAGTTTTACCCTATCTAGCCATATCTCTCTATCATCTTCAACCTCCTTGTAAATCCTCTCCTCAAAAGTAAGGTTTTCAGCCTCAAGTTTCTGTTGTTGTAAAGCTCTCTTAAGACCTCTTGTTTTTGGTCTTGTCCTGCTGGTTTGAATTTCATCATGGTCAGAATCTTCAAGTGACATCATAGCCTTACCCTTGGTATATTTTCTTTTTTCTTTGAGAAACTCTAGCTCCAGGAGTAATTGCTGATCTTTCACCTACTTGTTCTCCTGCTTAAGGAATGATATGACAAACTGAGCTCTAGCCATGTTATACTAAAATTATTTGATCATGGAATCCTTCTATTTGATGATCAACTTTGAGGTCTCCTGATCATATTTATCATCGATATCCATCAACTCAAAATCTTTTTCTTCCTCATGAAGGTCTTTCTCTTCATGGACAACTGTCTCTTTTTGTTGCTCATCCTGGTGTAGTTGCTTTTATAATGAAGAAGACAAGGCCCATTCCAAAATCTATACAGAAAACACTTGCCTAGGTCCCCTCTAATAGGTCTTGACATGTTTGTCATTTTTTGTATTTTTCATAGCAACCCTGCTAGATGACCCTGTTTCTTTTTGAGGCATTGATACTAGTGGTGAAATTGTTCTAGCAGGCTGAGATGGTGGAGTAATAAAGACATAATTCTCAATGAAAGTCTCCCAATCAATGTTCAGTTGATTGAGATGACATAGGAAAATTATCTTGATAAGAGAGTGATGAAAAAGGTTGTTCATTTGATGTTCTGGCTCTCTGCTCTGCACTTTGTAAGCTAGCTTGTCAATGCTCCTATACAGATAGTGAGGGATGTTGAGCAATTTTACCCTTGTGAAGTGCATGAGAAACCTGATGTGATATGAGTATAGTTGAGAGAATATTCCCTCACAAGTGAAGTATTTCATGATGATCTTCATTATGGGAGCAAATTTTTCAAGTAGGTGGTTGAAAGGAAAAACCTTCTTGTTCTCATTTTTGTACCTTGGCTTGAGGAATGATTCATAGTGATGGACATCTATGTTTATGGCCTTGAACCATTTTTCACCCACATTGGGTATCCCTATGGCTGCAGCAATAATATTTGTGGAGATGGTAAAGGTCAGCCCTGCAATTGTCACTTGATTTTCTTGAAGATTGGAGATAAAAAATATGGTAAAAGAAGGGTGACGATGAACTCTCTAGACTAGCTCACAGAAATCAAAGAAACCCACATGTTTGAAGCAAGTGACTGTCATGGATGATGCCATTATCTCTCTGGTGTTAGATGGTTCAAGCCTCAAAATCCTCCCTCCCTTGTGTGGTCTTCTTTCCTCTCTGTCCTCCTTTATGAAATATCTTTCCTCCTCCATGTATTTGTTTTATTTTGGAAACCCTAGGGAAGGGGAAGGAAAAGGGGGTAGGAAGTAGGTCTAGGGAGTGGGAATGAGTGTAGGATAAATTGGGGAAGTAGGGAAGGGATTTAGGGAGCTTAGGGAAATGGTAGGGGGTATAAAAACTTAGGGAAATAGGGTAGGGAAATTTATTACAGGGATAGTGAGGGTGCCTAGGAAATTTGCAGCCTAGGATTAGGGTTTTGGGAAATGAAGTTTGGGAATAAGGAATAATGATATGTAGGGATAAGGAAAATTTTTTCTGAGATGTGGGAGGGGTAAATTGTTTCTAGGAAAAAATTTTAGCATGTAGGAGTAAAATTAGGGTTTCTTATCTTTAAAACGTGAAATTATGCACGAGGAGGGTTATCATCACAAATTTACTATCATGCAATCATAGGAGGGTGTGAAATGATGTAACTTACATGATAGGAGCTGTAGATAACCTCACTTGATGATTTGAATGCTTGGAAGAATTTTTTGGAGCTTGTAGAAGAAGTTTGATAGGAGCTCAACACCAAAATTCCAAGAGCGCAGTGCCAAGCCTAGGAGCGCAGTGCCTCCAAAAAAATTTGCCTTCTTCGCTGAAAATTCGATCTTTTAGCTAGGGGAAGTGAGAGCTCGATGGATGAGAATGAAAATGAGCCTCTCCTTGGTATTTTATGGCCTTTATACCTTGATGAAATTTTCAAAATTGATCTTGGTACCCACTTTCCTTTTTACACAACTTAAACATTGAAATTTTTACCTTTCATTTGATCCTTTGAATTTGATCAATCGGTGGATTTTTTGAACACTTAGACTTTTGGAACTTTGACTTTCTTGGAAATTGGAACCTTGATTTTGTAGCTAGCTTGAAAGCATGAGTACTTATTACATAAAAAACATGAAATTACATATTGAAATTGAAATAAAATTTACAACTGAAGCTTTACATAACAAAAATGTGTTTATTGTCACTCTCTTACTTGCTGGTATTTTATGCATGCATATGGTGATTTGATGGACCTTGAAAACCCTAAGACCTAATGAAGACTCTGACTGAATGAACATGATTATGAAAGGACTAAAATTATGATAAGAACTCATGACTGATGTGGACTCAGCAAAGTGATGAAATGAGCCAGCAAGTAGTGAAATTTCTGTAAAGAGTGAAGCTTGACCTAAATCTGCACCAAGTCACCAAATTTTTGCATGATGACCTAGTGGAATGAAAAAAATTTCAGAATGGGACCCTTAACATGATATGAAAGAGTTTATTTGAACACTGGTGGAAGGATGCGAATACTGACACTAAGACCAATCAACATCATGCTTATAGCATATGATGGTTACCCTTTTGCTGCTGTCGGTCTATTTCAAGACGTACACGTACATATTTTCAGCAAGACTAATCTCATTGACATTGAAGTATTATATGCACAACTGGATTATAAGATCCTTCTTGGATGGAGTTATATGTACGCAATGACTATGGTAGCATCCTCCTTATTTAGAGTGACGATGTTTCCACATGAAGGGAAAATCATTACTATCGACCAACTCACATATTACGAGAAGAAACCTGTAACTGCTCTTGATGGCATGTTACCATATATATATTATTATTTTGAGCTTGTTACAACGTACACATAGTTCTCTCCCAGTAAATTCAATCCATCCATGTTCCTTGAAACATACCCCTGAGAACCTCTTGTGTTGCCATGAGATTCTCCAGCAACTATATGAGTTGCGGTGTGCATGATGAGTTCGTCAAACACCCAACCAAGGAGCCAGAGCCCAACACCACAAGTGTCGCCATTTCCGACTCAAAATTTCTCCCATATTCCATCACCCAAACCCCCTTCTTATATCCCACACCTTGTTTTGTCTTGCACCAAGTCATGGAAAACCTTACATTTACAAATATGGCTCTTGCGATACTGGTCTGGTATTTAGTCCCACCGGCCATGTCAGGGAACTTAGGTAACACCTCTACAGGTGTCATTCCTTTCACCTCCATGGAGGCCATCATAATTCAGGAAGCACTCGTACCAACATCGGCCAGTGACACTAAAAAGGAGAAGAAAAAATGGAATAAGGTGGATGCTCCTAAAGTTCCCAGGACATATCCACCTAGGTGCATTATGTAATGTAGTTGGACATTCTACTAATACCTTCCCATAGTTAAAGGAGTTGAAATCTCTTATACATGTCGAAGGTAAGATTTTAACCCCACCTACTAGAGAAAAAGTCACAAATGTACAAAGTAAGGAATTACATACCAACCATGCAAGCACCATATGCATGGAGTACAGGCATTATACCCATCATTTCCCCGAAATACCTCAATATAGAGATGCATTACACTCCCTGGTGCAATCCAGTTCCCATAATCCATCCGCAACATCGATTCAGATAGGGGAGGATGGATCCAAGACCATATTATATATACGAGAAGAACCAATATCATGCTCATCCCCACGACGCCCAACTCCATAGGCACCAAGAATAAAAACAGAGGCTAGAGCTCATGTCCCAATCTGCACCTTGTGCGATGAACCTGATCGTTTGATCACTCAATGCCTAGAATTAAGGGCATTTAATCATCGATACCTAGTAACCCATGTTGCCCAAAGAAAATTATCTAGGCACGAACGTCATACTTGTCAGAACTATGGAAGTAATAATCATGTGCAAAATTTTCCCCACCTTTCCCAATTCCGCTCTATGTTAGACCTCATGCATCGATTCATCGCTAAGAAATCTGACTCAGTCAGTTCAGACTCAAAACTTTTGGACAGTACCACAACTCAAGGGAATGAAGAATCTAGGTCCATCTTGTGCATGTTTGAAGAGAAAAAACTAACACAAACCCTGTCGACCTCTTTTCACCATCATTGGCCTAGGTATGGGAAGAAGACCAAATGCCCTAGGAAAGCATGGTATAAACCAAACCTCCCATATGCCCTATATGATAAACGCAACCACCAGGTTAACCAATATTGGGATTTGTTATGCGGATTAATCCCTCTTGCTGACAAGAGCGATCTCCCTAGTATTCAATAAATAGCTAGAAACAAACATCCATTTGGAAACCTTTTTCTCTAGATTAATTGCATTTCAAAATTATTATAATAAATTAGAGAGGACATTCCCCTACCTTGAAATCCAACATTTGATGTAGTATTTTATCTAGTTGCTCCAAAGAGGCTTCTTCAATAAGTAGAACTTGCAATCAAAGAAAAGACAAAAGAATCAAAGCATTTGAAACATATAATAATCAAGAAAGGCTAATCCAACTTAGTGATCAAGGAGTCTAAGTATTGATGTTATTTCAATAAGCATGACAACAACTCAATGAGAAAAAGAGATGCATATGTATTATCTTGTATAAAAAGAGCAATCTTACAACCTGATGCCTTGATGTCATACATATTTTTCCCTGGGTCCTGAACAATCATTCCTCCTTTAGTTTGAGAAGCCTTCCTCTCTGAATACCAACATAGAGTTATGGACACAAGGGTGTGATCATTCTTATGCCAACAACATTTTACTAGTGTAGAAAGTATGCACTCTTGGGAATTTCTCTTCAGCAATTACATTCACAACCTTAGCATCTACAATCTACTAACCACCCTTCAACCTGAAACTTGAGCTCAATTTATAGGGAAATGGAGGTAGTTTTAGTTTCCATGAAGAGGGGGATGCATTCTTCTCATGAATGGATTTGAGTTCCATGGACCTAGGGATAAGCTCCATGAGTGGAGGGATAAAGCTCGAACTGATCACGCCTCTAGAAGCTTCCAATTGGGAGAATATTCAACCATCTAGGCTTCTAGAATTTAATTTTTCTTTTATTTTACTTTTTATGGGTTCTGTAGGTAATAGTATCAAAACGTGCAGGGGTTTCCGCGGTTTATAGATCAAGTATCCGCGGACCCACAGGAAAATTCTAGAAAAAGTCGAAGGTAGAATTTTAAGGGTTTTAAAGAGCTTTTCTCCAATTCCAAGACTTGATTTAGGAACATTAGTTTTTTTGATTTCTAAGGGAGCATGATATAGGTGGTGATAGACCTATACAAATAGCCAAATGTCATGGTGACAAAATAGCGTGTAACAGATTGCCCCTAAAGTGAAAAGTATAAGGTTATTATGAAGAGTGAAGTGCTTTATCATTTCAAGGATTGGATTGGAGACACTGGTAGAAAACCTGTAAAAACATTCAATATGTAATATTCCAAATCCGGAACAGCTAGCAAGGCATGAATGGAAAACACATTTTCCAGTAATGGCTGATACAAAAATGAAAACTAGCACTTGGATCCCTTATATCAGAGTATCTAAGTCCTAGATCCAAGAGGGCATAAAAAATAAATCATCCTAGGTGGGTTAAACAGATCTCCCACACCTAGTTGTCTTTAGAAATGCCTCAAAGAGAGACTGCAGCAACAACAAATAGTTCTGCTCAGGAAATAACGCAGTTTCTGCAGAGCAGTGATAGGAGGCTCATGAAATATGTTTCAATAGTATTTACAGCAGCAAATAAGTCTTAAAATTCAGTTCATCAAATACATGGCTGAAAGTACAAGGCATAGACAGAAGAAATTTCCTCAAAAAGGGCTGCAACCATATGTTTTACAAAAAGCTGCCTTGATAGCGCTATTTTTATTGAGCTTCACTGCTATATGTTACATGTCAGATCTAGAGAATATTTGTGCATAAAAATTCAGATCTACATCAGATCCATGCACTATAAAAGCTCCTCTTTCAGATCCCCTTGGAATTTCGGGGTTTGCACCAAGCATAAGCAGTAGATCTGAGATCTAAGAAAGTAGATCTATAGAAATATTCAGGATTACTGAAGCATTCAGATTATGCAGATCAGATCTGAAAATTACAAGTATAGATCTCCTCCACAAGATCGCAGAATGAAGAGTGGATCCTCAACACTCCAAAACCAACTCTCCAATTGATGCACCCAAACCCCCTGAAACACCTCATACAAGAATAACACAGATCTAGATCAGAAACTATGCTGTAGAGGATAGGCATCTAATGGCCACATGCCAAGATTTGAAACTGAGACTCATGCACTCCAATACACTTCCTCCAATAGAGTAGAGGCCTCCTCCGCTGACAAAGAGCACTGAAATGACTTAGATCTGAAGAGATCTGATCTCCCTGAAAATAACGCAGTCCCTTAAGGGAGACTGTGATGCAGCTTGATTAAATGTGTTGGCTTGATGCCAAGATGCAAAACTGAAGCTCAACAACGGATGCACTCTCCCAGGAGGTTAAAAGACACACTCACTGAGAAGAGGCTCCTATACAAGCTAGATTTGAACAGATCTAGTTCTCCAGTTGCTGCAGCTTACAAAAGCAAGCAAACCATCACTAGATCTGCATTGCAGTTGGAAGTAGAAGCTTGGTCTTCAACCTGATAGTGGACAAACAATACAAGCTCTCCCAAGAGCTCCTCAATGGGAAGAGATGGAACTCCTAAACAGGAATTTGCAATGCAATCTAGGCTAAGTAGCCAAGAAAGCTGTTTGTCTAAACAAACAACAATTCAGAAATCAAATCTTGAACAACCTTCTCTTGAGCCTTCCCCTTCCTTTTATAAGATGAGAGCTTGAGAAACCCTAAACCACCTTCAAAACTTTAGCTCCTTTCACATGAAGATCCTCCATCTAGAACTGCGCTGATCAATAAGGAGGTTCAATGCATCTGGACAGTGTTGTGATTTGGTCCTATTGACCCAGTCAATCTCCTCAATCCTTGTTCACATACAAGTTTATTTTATTGAGACAGCCCTTATTTGCGTCTGTTCACATTGGGCATTGATTTATTTTGATTTTTTTAGGAGTTTACATGTCCTCCTTTACATTTTATTCATCAATTAAGAAAATCAAAACAAAATGAAATATTCCTATTAGCTTGGGCTAATTAGGAATATTACAGTCCTCCCCTCCAAAAACATTGCTTGTCCTCAAGCAACTACAAGGACAGAACTGAAATGGATTGGGAAAGCATCTTTTCCCAAGCAATCACCTGTAAAAAATGAGTCACCTCCCAACATGGCAACTCATGAAAGATGTCCTCCACCTTAGGCTCCTGCAAAGAAGGTGGGTTGAATAATTGAACATGATAGGAAAGATGGCCTACCCCATGCTGTCTTTCTCTCCACTCATAGCAAGTGTAGAGAACATGCTGATTTGTGGCTACAATCAGATTGCCCTCAAGTGGCAAGAAAGGAAATAGATCTCCAAAGATCCTCTTTCCCATATCATGGATCAAGCTGGCACAAATCACCCCATAAAAAATGAATGGCACATCACCAACATTTGGCATCCAAATCAGAAAAATGTTGAAGGTTACATGATACCAATGGCTCATTAATTGGATACAACGTAGTTTCCCTAACTTCTTCTTGAGGATTTCATGTGGTAAGTTGTCCTTCAATAAGGTACTAGCTGTGCATGAGTGCTCATCTACTATGTGGTAGTAAAAAACAAGATATACCAGTTGTACATGATCAAAATAACAAGATAATGTGCCATAATCTCCTCCTAAAACATCATGATGAGTATGGAAAGACCTCAGCTCATACTCTCTCAACAATAGCCATAGCAACAAGGACTCTTGCTGCCTCCTTGCATTATCAAAATGTAGATCAGGGAGAAATAATACATTGATGGACATGTAAGTTGTCTCATCAACCAAGTACAAACTAGCTCCCTTATACATCATGGGGAAGTTATCCTTCCTCCCAAAAAAATATACTTACATGAAATACATCTCAAACATAAGTACATGTGAGCACATGAGACATATCTCGGAAAAAGGTAAATACATGGACATAATATTTGACATGTGATTTCCAAACTCTCTTCTTAACAACCACAACAACCATGCCTTTTTCTTATGCATCCTATCATTAACACTCAAGGCATGAGTTAAAGAGATAGAAATTTTTGGGTAGTGACCAAACTCACCCAAAAACAACCAGTGCAACCATGCTTCTTGCTGGCTTGTATCATAGATTTGCAAGGGGTTTGGAAACCTCTTTCTCCATACTGCCATCCACTCATCCCAATGTGGGTGATGGATCTCATTTTTCCATTGCTTGGTATCCTCCCAAGGTAGGACACCATGATCCTCCAACCTTTGAAGAACTTTGCACCTCATGAAATGTTGAAGTGCACCTCCAATGGGATCTCCTGATGAGACCTCCTCCTCATGCATGATCTTCCAAAACCAGAGAGGCCTTGGATCTGTTGCAAGTAGAAGTCTCTCTTTGAGCTGGGGCATGCTCATTGAGAGAGTGTCATCTAGATAGGAGAAAGAGTTTCTCATCTCAAGCTGTCTACCCTTTGACATCTCTTCCTCCATGGCTTCTTGAATGAAGCTGACATCTGAATGGTCCCATGAGGAATGGGTCCTCCTTTCTTCACTGCTGCTCTTGGATAGTGTAGTGCAACTCTACTGCTCTAGATTAGAAGTAAGTGACGATCCTAGGTCATGCAACGACAGGTTTCCACAACCCTCAAAAAGTTTTTTTGCAATAATATAAAGTGGAAACTCAATCATACCTTGATAGGCTTTGAGAACATCTTGTATGGTTGCAAGAGTTCCTTCTTCTACAATGTTGACTCCCTCAACTGCAAGTGTTGAAGGCTGCTCCTCCAAGGCTTTCATAGTGCTGGTACAAATATTCTCAAGAGATAGTGAGGACTTCTCTTCCTCAAATCTCTTGATCACCCTTTGAGTGAAATCTGCAAAAGAAGATACTTTTGCATGTCTCACATGGCTGAACCACCAATTGCTTGCTTCACCCTTCAGGTGCAGTGCTGCAATCTCCACTGCTTCTTTCTCTACCACTGGGTGTAGTAGGAAAAATGCACTATGTATTCTTGCCCAAGCTTTGGCTGCATATGTCCCATCAAAAGTGGACAATATAAATCTATTTCCCTTGATCTCCCTCTTATTGCAAGGTCTCTTCTCTTCCTTCAACTGGATGAATTGATGAAAATTTAGAGTCTCCTTGAAGGCTCTAGAGTGACACTTGTACTCTGTCAAGTACATACTTAGAATCTCATGTTCTAAGTGCTCTTCTTTCCCTTCACTCCCTTTATGAGAATAGGAAGTGCCTGGTCCTTCTTCTTCTTCTTGAAACCTTCTGGAGGTCTCACTACAACTTTCTTCTTTCTTCTGTTTAACCTCTTTGGAGAGGCTCTTCTCAGATTTGAAAAATGATGAGAGTAATCTCATCCTCTCCATCATTCTGAACTATACTCCTGATAGCTGGATATCACAGGCTGAGCTAGAGATCATGCTCTGATACCACTGTAATATTCCAAATCTAGAATAGCTAGCAAGGCATGACTGGAAAATGCATTTTCCAGTAATGGCTGCTTCAGAAATGAAAAATAGCACTTGGATCCCTTATATCAGAGTATCTAAGTCCTAGATCCAAGAGGGAATCAAAAGGAAATCATCCTAGGTGGGTTAAACAAATCTCCCACACCTAGTTGTCTTCAGAAATGCCTCAAAGAGAGACTGCAACAACAACAAGAAATTGTTCTTAGGAAATAATGCAGTTTCTGTAGAGCAGTGATAGGAGGCTCATGAAAAATGTTTCAATAGTATTTATAGTAGCAAATAAGTCTTACAATTCAGTTCATCAAATACATGGCTGAAAATACAAGGCATAAACAAAATAAATCTCCTCAAAAGAGGGCTGCAACCATATGTTTTACAAAAAGCTTCCTTGATAGCGTTATTTTTATTGAGATGCACTGATATATGTTACATGTCAAATCTAGATAAGATATGTGCATAAAAAGTCATATCTACATTAGATCCATGCACTAGAAAAGCTCCTCTTTCAGATCCCCTTGGAATTTCAGGGTTTGTACCAAGCATAAGTAGTAGATCTGAGATCTAAGAAAGTAGATCTGTAGAAATATTCAAGATTACTGAAGCATTCAGATTATGCAAATCAGATCTGAAAATTACAAGTATAGATCTCCTCCACAAGATCTCAGAGTGAAGAGTGGATCCTCAACACTCCAAAACCAACTCTCCAATTGATGCACCCAACCCCCTGCAACACCTCCTACAGGAATAACGTAGATCTAGAGAAGAAACTGCGCTATAGAGGATAGGTAGCTAATGGCCACATGCCAAGATCTGAAACTGAGACTCATGCGCTCCAATACACTTTCCCCAATAGAGTAGATGCCTCCTCCACTAACAAATAGCACTGAAATGACTTAGATCTGAAGAGATCTAATCTCCCTGAAATAACGTAGTCCCTCAAGGGAGACTGTGCTGCAGGTTGATTAATTGTGTTGGCCTGATGCTAGATGCAAAACTGAAGCTCAACAATGGATGCACTCTTTGAGGAGGTTAAAAGACACACTCACTGAGAAGAGGCTCATATACAAGCTAGATCTGAATAGATCTAGTTCTCCACTTGCGGCAACTTACAAAAGAAAGCAAACCCTCACTGGATCTGCGTTGCAGTTGGAAGTAGAAGCTTGGTCTTCAACCTGATAGTGGACAAGCAATACAATCTCTCCTAAGAGCTCCTCAATGAGAATACATGGAACTCCTAAAAAGGAAATTCCAATGCAATCTAGGCTACGTATCCAAGAAAGCTGTTTGTCTAAACAGACATCAATTTAGAAATCAAATCTTGAACAAACTTCTCTTGAGCCTTCCCCTTCCTTTTATAAGATGAGAGCTTGAGAAACCCTAAACCACCTTCAAAACTTTAGCTCCTTTCACATGAAGATCATCCATCTGGAACTGCGCTGATCAACAAGGAGGTTCAATGCATCTGGGCAGTGCTGTGATTTGGTCCTATTGACCCAGTCAATCTCCTCAATCCTTGTTCACATACAAGTGTATTTTATTGAGAAAACCCTGATTTTCCTCTATTCACATTGGGCATTGATTTATTTTGATGTTTTTAGGAGTTTACATGTCCTCCTTTACATTTTATTCATCAATTAAGAAAATCAAAACAAAATGAAATATTCCTATTTGCTTGGGATAATTAGGAATATTACACAATATATATATATATATATATATATATATATATATCACCACTGAGGTAGGCATTCCCATACTCAGATCAAAACTAACTAAATGTTCTGGTACATATATGATTTTAATATTACATTAAAAGTAGCCACAACATGGGTGTAGCCATCTGTCATGAGTAGTCTACTGTATCATGAATAATAAAACTCCTTGAAGCCTGGATGGTGGAAACTAGATCCAGGGTCTTGATCTCCACTTCTCGGACCATAACGAATCTATCCATGCGATTGATTGTGTCGAAGTCGAACATGGTAGAAACCACTTGATTACCAGTTAATGATGTGAAGTGTTAACAAGTGTGAGAGAAACCACCAATAATGACAATGGCTCTCAAAGTACTAAGTACAATCTATGAAGTGTGAATGAATGATTTGTAGTCAAACACCCATAGAATCATTCAGTTTAAGGTCAATGATGCAACCTGTCGTTGAAGGTGAGAAATCTGCCATTAGGGCATACAGATCCGAAGGTACTCATAGGATTCTAGATCAACTTTCTAAATGATGAGCTGGTGTCTATAAAAAGTGATCCGTCATAGGAAATCCTATAACATGAAACTATTAGATCAAGTTTTGAAGAAATATTTGCAAGGAATGACTCAGGGATGGTCAACGTGAATGGAGACAAATGTTTTGCAATGAATGGTTTATTTGAACTCTCTCTTGAACACATAATGACACTGCAGATGGTTTGGCAGAATTTGACCTAAAGCTAATACCCAGAAACTAGCTAAAGACTTTCAATGTGGTTCGATTAACTGTTAGACAAAGGATTTACCAACCCAGGTACAAGTGTGACATAGTGTCATGTTCAAGAGTGGCATGATGCTTTCTAAACCAGGGTGACAACTAGATTCTTTTTCTCTCTTTTCCCCCCACCATTACTGGCAAGGACCTCTTTATTTTTTACAATCTTGAGGAGGATAAAATTTACTTGTTGGTGTAAGCTCATCCTTTGGATCAGTCCATCTTAGTATTAAAATTGAACCCTAAGAAGGAGTGGTTTGTTCTTGTTTGCAATTGATAGGTCCTTTACTGTTAAATTTTAAAGAGTCCAGTATAGGAGAAACTTGGCATTTTTCAGTTTTAGGGAGTCAGAAGAAAAACAAAAGTAAACTCCATGGTTGTTATTTTTGGTAAATTTAGTCTCTCAAGCCCGAAAAAGGATAAAATAATGCAGGAGAGAACTCTATTGACCATGATTAGCCAACATATACCTTTTTCGTAATTAGTCCATTTTAGTCCAGAAAAGGGGTAAACTTATAGTTAAGGGACGACTGTTAATTTAATTTAACAAGTTTGAATAGTCAAGTACTCGACGATCTTTTCATATTTAGAGAGTCTGAGAAGGGCTTAAAAGAGAACTCCAGGGTTTCGCTTTTTTGTAATTTTAAAGAGCCCGAAAAAGTGATAAACGTATACTCAATTGGCCGAATTTCAATTTAATTTACGAGCAAGAAAAGACGGAAATAACTCAACATTTTCATGTGTTTTACGAGAATGAAAGATAGAAAAATAATCTCGGGATTTTCATGAGTTTAATGAGTCTTGAAAATAATAGCCGAAATGGACTCAAGATAGGTTTCATTTTTATACAAGCTTGAAACATAGGAAAAATTATGCTTGAGAATGGTTTCATTTTTACACAAGCTTGAAACATATGAAAACTGTGCTTGAGATAAGTTTCAATGCTCCCCAAGCGTAACCTGTAAGAGCATATTCCCCCCAAGCTTCATTTCATTCACCTAAGTGGACTATTGGTTACTAATAGGTGGATGGAATGAAGGTTAATTTACGAGATCAGATGAAATAATCGACTCAATTAGGAGAGGATTTGTTTCATTTTTTAATGAACTTGACACAAGAAAAGAACTATGTTCATTTCCTGATTCATTTTTTAATGATGTTGGCACAGTAACATGAAATATCCTCATGGTGACATGTTTCATTTTTTAATGAGGTTGGCACAGTAACAAGAACTCTCCTCATGGACCCTTGTTTCATTTTTTAACGAGTTTGACACAGTAAAATGAACTATCCTCATAAGGGTCTGTTTCATTTTTTAACAAGATTGACATAGTAAAAGAACCATCCTCATGGAACCTTGTCATGGATTCCAACTGGAAGAAACACATGTCAAGGGCCCTCCTCGATCATGGATTCCAAGAGGTCTTCATCAGATGGAAGAATAATTCTCTGAAAGGAATACATGTCAAGGGAATCAATAGGGATAAGAACATCGCGTTTAAATAATCCCATAGGGTTTTCCATGTCAATTACTAGATCTAATTCAAAGGAAGTCAAGAAAACAGTGAGAGGCCCGCTTGCATCAGTAAATGAAAACATGGGATTGGTTGCCACATAATTAACCTATAGCGGGGTAGATACCACTTTCGTATAAGAAAAATTCATGGATGTCAGAAAATTCATTGTCGAATGTCAAATCAAGACTAACGAATGAAATCTAGTCAACAGTCACAATGTTTCCAATGTGAGGGAAAGACATCACGCGAAAGAGTGTCGATACGACAGCTCTCATTGCATAGATATAGTCTCTCCCAAGGCGAAAATTGAAATCCAAGGGGTGTCAGACTAACATAAGATCAATACAGACAATTTTACCTTATAAGGTAATAGGAAACTTAGGAAGGATCCCTAAAGGTTCACTAATGGTTCTATTAAAAGCTGATAGATTCTTTGTAACAGGCACAAGTTGAGGGGAACCCAAAGCTTTCCAAGTAGTTGAGGATAAAATACTAATAGAAGCACCTTCATCTACATTTGTGCAATGTAAATTATTACTACAAGCCTTCACAATTATTGGGAAAGGGATGGAGGAAGGAAGATGAGGTTCTGTCAGTATATTCCAATCAAAGGAAAAAACCTTAGTACTTGGAGGGGGTTCTATAGAAGCATGTAAAACTCCCCCTTGCGTAGAAGAATCTGATGTAACAAGAAGAACTTGAGTATTATGAATTTCACTCTCTACAGGGAGAGTGGGATCGACTGAATTTGAAATCAAGTTGACCACTTGATCAACTAATGGATCATCAACCTGAGTGATATGAGTTTCACTCTCCAATGGAAGAGTGGGATTGACTGTACTTGGAATTAGATCAATCAATTCGTCAATTGACAGTAGGTTGGGAGAATGTTTACGGTAACCAGTTGGAAGTTTTTGTTGTGGAACAGTAAGGTTTTCCAACAATTTTGATGCTTCATCTATGTGAGGACAAATTTGAGTTTGATGACTCCCTTTGCATAACCTACAGGGAAACCTAACTTTACCCTTTTCCCCAGGAACTTGACAATCACTGGTTGAGGGATCAATAGTAATTTGATGAGATTTTTCTTACCATACTTCCAAGACCTTAGGAATACCAGGACAATTGATAAGGAAATGGTCACCCTTACAAAGCTTGCAAGGGTATTTGGGTTTAAAATGCATGTTGGAGGTTTCCTCAAAACTACTAACACTTATAGCCATGGTTGGTTGGTTGACTTATTTCTTATATTGCTTCTTCTTCTTCTTAGTCACCTGTTTACTAGCATCAAGGATTTTAAGAAGCAAAGAGGATGAAAGGGAGGAATACATGTTGGACGAAGAAGGTAAAGGGTCAACATGAGGTTGGTGATGTTGAGATGGTGAACTTTGTTGACGTGAAGCATCCGGTTGAGGTGGAATATTTTGAGTATTTGAGGCCAACGAAGTTCAACATAACCATACCGGTAAACCTATGGTAAATCCAGGTAATGAAAATGTAGCCATATAAGGAGGACCAACATTTCCAAAGTAGGGAAAAGTACTAGGATTATCGTTAAGAGGGGTTCCTAGTTTGGTAAATTTTGGAACAATTTCCATTAGATTCAACTTCAGTGAATTTTATTAACAATTTAAAAATATTAACAATATAAATTCACAATCCACACCTAAGCTATCTAAAAAGGTAAAAAAAACAAATGAACACGTGTTATCAAAAATAGGAGTCAAGCGACACACAAATAGTATGTTTCCAATATAAAACCACTAGTTGGTGATGAAATCCAACGTTGCAGAAATTATTGTGGAAAACTAGCGGTTGGAATAGTTACCCTGACAACTTTCTTAATGAAAAAGTCCAGTGGAATTTACTTCACTATGCCATCTCGAAGTGAAGAGTACCCTTCGGAAATTCCAAGTGAGTCTAGTCAACGTCTTCTCCAGGTACAGTGGGACCTTCCCTCCACCGTCACCTTGGGAAAAATCCTAAATATTATGGCCACTAAGGTCACCAAATGAGATAATTTCACCTGGGGGAATAGTCTACGATCCGATATACATGCAAGGGCAGAGTACCAAAGCTCAATCCTCTTGAAAGCTCCTCGACATGGTAAATCCGAGGTTTGCTAACAAGTGACCCCAGACTCCTCGACAATGGTTAATCTGAGGTTTACCATTTGTATTACGTGCAATTCTTCTATCTTTGCCAATGAGATAGGTACGATTACCTCACTGGGTCCAACAAGATCTCATGCTTGACTGTTTTAAGAAGATCTTCCCATAGCACAATTGCAACAATTGGAATTTTTCCTACTGCAAGATGCTACTTTTTTATTTAAACTTCTTTGGAACTTTAACTACAACCTATTCCAAAGCACTAGCCTAAGCTAAATTGGTGGAAAGAGCCCTAGAAAATGTAAAAATTGCTAGTCGAATTTTATTTAGTGTTGTGTTATTTGGGTTGTTATTACTCAAAGGGTAAATGGATATGAAACCAATGGTGTTATGACCTGACCCAAAACTGAATGCAATCGAATATGATAATGTAATATTTTCAATTCGATGAATCCTAACTAAAGTAAGGAGAGAGTTTCCATTCACTTCCAACAATGAAAAAATTGATAAATAAGAGAAAATATAACAAATTCTCTAATGCACTAATTTTATCAAGAAAAATTGATGCTTATCAATTCCAATTTTTGTTTTTATGTTTTAAAAACAAGCATAAAAACATGTAAATTCAAATCAAAGAACTGATCTATATCTACGATTGATTTTTCCGGAATGTAAACCATGCAATTATAATCTATGCACAATTCACTTGAAAACTATGCAAATGTAATCTATGCACACTTTTCATTCATATTCTGAAAATGAGAATTCTAACTATGCAAATGTAATCTATGCAAGAGAATTCTCGTACACAATATTATTCCAAATAAGCGAAAGAAAAACATGACTATTATCCTTCGCTAATGTAATCTAAGGAACCAATCAAGTGTAAGTAAAGAAAATTGGGTTAGAATTTCAAAGGTCAAAAGTAAAAACACTCAAAGGCGATTAACACTTTAAGGGAATTTTTTTGCAAAAGCAAAAGAAAAAAGATGCAAAATTGTTAAGAGACTGAGACAAACCTCAAAGTAATGACCAAAGGAAATCAAATTAAAAATTTCTCAAAAAAGAAACTCAAAACACCCAAATAACTTAACAGAGACCGATGAGACTATAAATGGATCAGGGCAAACTTGAAGAATAAGGTTATCTGGCTCTAAAAAAGACAATTTTAAAATTTTTCAAAAATTTCTAGGGGGTGCACAGTTTCTAATGGAAAACAGAGTGCATGCACACTATTTTAAACTAAAAACTATGGAGGTTGTCACACTGTTTTCTACTAAAAACTGCCGAGGCAAGGAAAAAACTTGGAAAAATAAATAATCAACTCTCTTTTTTAGGGATTCTTAAAGTTATCTTCTGAACCCGACTTAGAGAATTGAAAATAAAAAAAACTTAAAATTCAAACTGAAAAAAAATAAAAATAAAACTAAGTTCTAGTTCCCCAGTGGAGTTTCCAATTTGTTATGTGGATTAATCCCTCTTACTGACAAGAGCGATCTCCCTAGTATTCAATGAATAGCTAGAAACAAACATCCATTTGGAAACATTTTTCTCTAGATTAATTTCATTTCAGAATTATTATAAGAAAGTAGAGAGGACATGCCCCTACCTTGAAATCCAACATTCGATGCAGTCTTTTATCTAGTCGCTCCAAAGAGGCTTCTTCAATAAGTAGAACCTGCAATCAAAGACAAGACAAAAGAATCAAAGCATCTGAAAAATATAATAATCAAGAAAGACTAACCCAACTTAGTGATCAAGGAGTCTAAGCATTGATGTTATTTCAATAAGCATGAGACCAACTCAATGAGAAAAAGAGATCCATATGTATTATCTTGTTTAAAAAGAGAAATCTTACAACCTGATGCCTTGATGTCGTATAGATTTCTCTCGGGGTCTTGAATAATCTCTCCTACTTCAATTTGAAAAGCCTTCCTCTCTGAATAACATCATAGAATTATGGGCACAAGGGTGTGAACATTCTTATGCCAACGACAATTTACTAGTGTAGAAATTATGCACTCTGGGGAATTTGTCTTCAACAATTACATTCACAAACTTAGCATCTACAATCTATTAACCACCCTTCAACCTGAAACTTCAGCTCAATTTATAGGAAAATGGAGGTAGTTTCAGTTTCCATGAAGGGGGGATGGATTCCTCTCATGAAGGGATTTGAGTTCCATGGACCAAGGGATAAGCTCCATGAGTGGAGGGATAAAGCTCGAACTGATCACGCCTCTAGAAGCTTCCATTTGGGAGAATATTCGACCAGCTAGGCTTATAGAATTTACTTTTTCTTTTATTCAACTTTTTATGGGGGTCCGTAGGTAATAGTAGCAAAACGTACATGGGTTGCTGCAATTTATAGACCAAGTATCCATGGACCCACAGGAAAAGGCTAGAAAAATTGTGGAGGTAGACTTTTAAGGGTTTTAAAGAGATTTTCTCCAATTCCAAGACTTGATTCAGGAACATTAGTTTTTTTGACTTCTAAGGGAGCATGATATAGGTGGTGATAGACCTATACAGACATTAAATGGTCATGGTGACAAAATAACGTGTAACAGAAGTTGTCCAGGTTTTCTGATACTTTTCACATAGAAACCCATATCCCCCAAATACATATTTGCAACCAAGAGAAAATCACTCGCTGCTCTTGTTACATATTCTCCCAATTTCATCATACACAAAACTATCAATATATTCAACGATTACGAGAAGACAGAGAAATTTTAAACCAAAACCACTCAAGGAAGCCAAAATCATGCTAAACCTAAGACCCGTAGATTTCAAGAACGTAGAAATGCCCCATCTCATGACCCCAACCAACCATTTTCATCTTACATCATGGTAGTACTTGCTCGCATATCCTTTACTCAGTAAGTACCTACCTCGTCTACGACATTTTCACCAGAAACTCTCATGGTACAAAAGCATGCCCTATGTTACAAACATTTTTGCATCTTAGGATTCAGCGCCAGTTTCATATTAAGGAGGATACATTTTCCCCTTGTACACCAACAAGGACATACGAAATCCCCCTCACGTAGTATAAACCAATAATTTTGAAAATTGTTCCACCACCTAATGTTGATGACAAATAACATCACATACAATTCATCTCATCATTCGTGGGAATCATGATTCGTGTTTTATGGTCATAATTTATTGGTGTCGAGACTAATACAACTACCATACCAGTTGTAGTACCATCGATGGTGTAGACCCACCCTATATGTTTTTTTTCAACTTCGCTTGGTTCTACGACATCAACTATTGAATCATATTCTTGCTTGTCGACCAACATTGCTATGCCCAAATTCCCCCCTCATGGCCTCGCGCAAGCCAATTCACCCTTAGGCAATATTTTTCACTAAGACGAAGATATTCTGGAGGCCATCACAGAACCTAAATGTTCATGGGACGCCAAGCATCATCGTTCGTTTTTTCTATCTAAAAAATAATTTGTGCCTGGTAGCACACCAACCCATGATATTTACTTCATTGAATCCAAATATTTCCTGCCATCAGGAATATCAGATTGGTTCAAAAATCCTATCCCAATTCCTAACGTGTTTGAGGAAGGGAACATGTCAAATATTTCACCTACCATTAAGGTAAATTGTAATATTCCTGATTATCCATGAGCTAGTTGGAATATTAATTTTTGTTTTTTCTTTCTTGTTTGATGAATAAGAGGATACAAAGATCCATAAATCTCCTTAAAATTAATAAAATAAATGCCAATGTGAAAGGAGGACACCTTGGCAGCTTAATTGAGCACCCTTGTGTGTGAAAAGGGGCTGGAACACCCAGACTGGGTCAAATTTTACCAAATCAACAACACTATCATGGAGGAGTGGAATTCATTGAGGGACATCGCAGTTTTAGTTGGAGACTCTTTGCATGGAAGTAGTGTCTTAAATGAGTCGGCCTAGGGTTAGGAAGCTCATCACTTATATAAGGAAGAGGATGGCCAACACATTCAATATGTTGATGTTATGATATTTTGATTATATGGTATGTTTAGACATATAGCTTTCTTCAGCTATTTAGCTAAGATTTAGGTGTTGTTTAGCACAGGGTGTTCCTGATCGAGAATCCCACCTCTTTCCTTGAGAAGCCTCTAGGAAGAGCATTGTATTATACTTCCACATTCAGGCATTAGGCCAAGCTCCATATTTCATCTACAACATAGATCCTGTTGAGGGTTGTGTTGTGTTGTAGGTTGCAGTAATGGAGAACACTTTTGGGTCACTTCAATGCTTATTTTCAGTGGAGGAGGGTTCCTTCCCATTGGTAGGTTAGTAAGGAAGGCCCTTGAGCCTTATTGCTGCATCTGGAATCAGGCCACTTATTTATTTTCCCCTACAACGCAGTTTTTGTCTTGGACTGCATTATTTTCAGGGAGGATTTGCAGGGTGGTTTCAGTACACCATTTGGGGGGGATGTTTTTCTAGTCAAGGGATCAACCTTTCATCTATAGGATCCATTGGAGGAGGATACATCCTTTAACATATCAGATCAACCACACCTTTCCAGTTTATATGTTGCAGTGAATCTTCAGCCCTAGGGCTTTGGTTCCCATCTTATATAGTGGTGTATTTTTGAAAACCCTTTTTGGGTTCTGTTAGGGTCCTATAATAATAGGATTCATAATTTTTGAATTGAATTTGATAGTCTTGTAAATATGTACATACCTTGCTTTCTGATTTTTTTTTTCCCATATTTGAAAATAATAAAAAATGAAAATAGGGTAAAAGTCCTAAAAGAAAGATCAAAGGACTTAGAAAAAGAATGGACCCCAAAAACAAAAAGAGATAAAAATAGATCATGAAAGTTTTGCAAGTTTAAATGCCACTACTTACTTTAATTTTACAAATAAGATTGTGTGCAGCTTGTCCTAAATGCCACAATCCATGAGGGTCAAACAACTTAAACTTGACCTCTCATGCTTTAAATTTCATGTTTTAGATAGAGAATAAAGATATCTCAAACAGTTTAAACTTGACAAATCAATAGATAGTTAGAGAATAGATGAGGAGCTCAACAATTTAATCTGAGCCCTTGGATGAAATAAGGTTAGACTTACATAGTTTTTATGCTTTGAAAGAAAAATGGATTTAGGGTTGCAAGCTTAAATGCACCCATGAAAATGAAGTAAAAAATGTTAGAAATAATGATGGGTAGGTAGAAAGAAGTTGTGAAAGGCATGTAATAAAGCATCATCAGGAAAAATTACTAATTTCCCCTCCCCCACAATGATTAAGTATTCTAAACCTTCAGTTAGAGAGGCTCAGAGCATTTCTCTGACTTCTGTTGGGACTGGACCCAAGTCTCAATAACTGATTGGTTAAAAATATTGGATTTCCTTCATAAAAACCATTTCATCATCATTTTCACCCTCATCTATGATTATGATCCATTTCCCTAAGTAAATACCATTTTTTCTTAGTGAAAGTTAAAACCCTACATAATTAATCTCAATTTTCATTCATAAACACTCAGAAACCTACAAAATACAGTTATCCTAAGTTTAAGTGTGAAAAAAGAAGAAGGACAAACTATGTTTTATTTGTCTATCTTTACACTTTACTTAGTTTTAAATCATGTATTTTTCATTCATTTCCTACATTACACCTTGACTTTCATATTAATTTCTAATTATATTATTTAACTCCCTATTCTATACCCACCCCGTATATTAGTAAATCCTTTATATATAACCCCAAAAACCCTTCTATTTAAAAGTTAAACCTATGTTAATATATCCCATGTGATGAAATAATCCCAACCCATTATCCCATAGGTTTAAATATATCGAAAAACAAAATACACCCCACCCCCTTATGGTTTTTAAACATTTGTGAAAACGTTTAAATACTATATAATAAACCTGCGCCCGTGTTGAAATATACGTTAAATGTTTCAATTGGAAACATATAAATATTACCTCTCCTCGCCTATCATATAATAAAAGGTTTTAACTTTAATAAATGTTTATTTATAAAGTTAAAAAAACCCATTCTGCCACATTGATAAACCCCAGATCCACTCTGAATCCCGATGCAGCTTCCAAAACAAATCATGACCGTTCACAATCGAACTCCCAAATCCAACGAACGAAATCTAAAATCTGTAATATTCCCAATTAGCCTCAAGATAATTGGAATATTAAATTTTTCTTTAATTTTCTGTTCATGAATAAATGTAAAAGAGAGGAACATAAAAACTCCTAAAATCAGTGAATAAATCAATGCCCAGTGTGAATAAGGCTAAATGTGGGCTACTTCAATAAAACACCCTTATGTTTGAAAGGGGCTGAGACTTTTGACTGGGTCAACATAACCAAATCAACAACACTGTCCAGATTCAATGAACCTTCTAGATGCACAATGCAGTGAAAGGAGCTAAATCATTGATATGGTTTAGGGTTTTGCAAGATCTCATTCTTATAAAAGGAATAGGAGGAAAACAAGAGAAGGGTTGTTGAAGACCATATTATTTCTGAAGAATATGTCTGTCTAGAAATTTCTCATTCTCTTGGTTGTTTAGTAGAGAATAGTGTTTTTTAGCACAAGGATCTCCTGTTTAGGAATCCTTCTCTTTCCTTGAGTAGCTCTTGGAAGAGACTTTTACTTCTTGACCACTATCAGGCTTAAGGCAAAGCTTCTTCTTCCAAATACAACTCAGATTCTATTGAGGGTTTCGTTGTCTTTGTAAGCTGCAACAAGTGGAGGCTAGATCCACTCAGATCTAGGCCAATCTAGTGCTCCTTTTCAGTGGGAGAGGCTTCCATCCCATTGGCAAGAGTGTTCTGGATCATTTGAGCTTCAGATATACATCTTAGCATCAGGAAAAAATATTCATCAAGACTACAGCGTAGTCCCTCTTCCAGTACTGCGTTATCTGCAAAGAGGAAAGTTGCAGGGTGTTTTGGCAATGTTTGAGGAGTGATCTCTAGTGTTGGGGATCTGTCCTTCACTGTGGCGATCCATGGATTTATATTCTTATCCATGTCATATTCAGATATGATCTAAATACTCCTGTATTTGCTTCATAAATTCTGAATAGATCTGTAGATTTGCTGCATAGAATCTCAAATCTACTCTATGTGCTTCGTGATTTGCTGAAATCCCCAAGGGGAATGTAAATTAGAGACATTATAGTGTATGGATCTATCATAGATCTGATTTTTCATGCATTATTTTTCTCTAGATCTAAGTTATAATCTACTGTTGTAGTACACTTAATAAAATAACGTTGTCAAGCCTTTGCAGTCAATTCTATGTGTTGCAGCACCTCATTCTTGAGGGTTTATTCCTCAAAGTCTTCCATTTTTCTTCATGTTTTGAGAAATAAAACTATATATCTTATTTTTGCATCATATTTTATCAGAAATCCTCTTTAAAATCCACTGTGCATGCTTCAGAAACGTTCTGTTTAGTCAAGTCATGGGATTTCGGTGTTTTTAAGCCATACCGAGACCGCGAGATCTGTTTAACTAAGAAAAAGTTATTTTTTTTCAGATCGTTTATGGGTGTGAGTCCCAAATTACATATTCTAAGGTATCCCAGTGTTATTTTTCCCTATTATCATGCAAATATATGAAAATAACTTTTTTAGGGCATAAATAGCTGCTTTTCCCCACTTTTGGATGATATAATGGATTGGATTTCTAGCTGTTGTACATGTAATTGATGGCTATGTGTTTCAAACACATTTTATGAGTTATTTATCATTTCTATTCCATATTTATGTTCAAGTATTGCTGCATCCCTATTTGGGAATATTACAATGGTATCAGAGCAACTTTCTTGGCACAGCCTGTGCTTTCTTTGAAAGAGCCACTATGTCTTTTCATGAAAAGAAGAGATTGAAGAAGAAGTATTATTACACTGAATATACAAAAGAAAAGGGTAAAACCCCTTTATTTGGAAGAATGAAAGGGAAAGAGTTCTCAAAAACTTTGTTCCAAACTCTATATGAGCTTAAAGGAGAAATCAAAGAAATGAAGAGGGGAAGACATGAAGGTCCCTCAAAAATATATTTACATGAAGAAATCCCCAATTATTCATCTTATATGTGCAAGCACTCAGCTACACAATCAGATCCACAACATTATTCTATTCCCAGATTTACTGCAAGAGAGATGAAGGAAGAAGATGCACCAAAGGAGGAGAATTTGAGGGATTATCTTCAGGAGTATGAATCTAAATCTTGGAAAATCAAGGAGCACTTGATCTTCCAAGAGTTCTGCTAGCTCAAGGAGGAAAGGATATATAGCAAGTACAATAGAAGGAGAAGAGGTAGATTCTTTCTACCAAATTTTGATGGATCCTCCACATGCACAGCCAAAGCATTGATAGATAAGCTAGACTCATATTTGGATCTACATCAAGTTTCAGAAAAGGAAGCCCTTAAGGTAGCAGAACTGCATATTAAAGGTAAAGCTTATGCTTGGTGGTTGTTTGAATCCTTTTCATTGAAGAATGCAAATATATCTACTTATGCAAAGTTCACTAGGAGAATGGTGAAGAGATTTGATGTAAAACAAACTAAAGCATCTTTGATTGAGCTAGCAAAGCATGAGCATGCAAAACCCTTGCATGAGTTGGAAATATTTGTTGTGGAAACTCCACTTCAGATTTTTGTTGAAGGGGATAAAAACTTTTGTAATACCTTGTCAAAGGCAAGATCCCCATTACATGAGGAGATTTCTTCTCAAAAGGAAATCATGGAGATTCCTCTTTCAAAGGAAGACCAAGATCCAAGGTATCTCATTAATAATGAGGCATTCTCAAATATTGATGAGAAGGAAGAAAAAGAGGGCAGTAACAACATTTTTACTTCAGAAGAAGACCCATCATCACATGGGAATGAAGATGAAGTTATTGTTTCAAGGGAAAGAGCTTTTGCACCTTTGCAAATGACTCCCAAGGAGCATTCCGTGACAACATTATTAGGCAGTGATACCTTGCTTAAAGCAAGAGGAGGAAGGATGGATCAACATCCAATGATGAGGAGCATGAACCCTTGTTTATTTCAAGGGGTTTCCATTCATGAGAAGGAGACTGAACTATGCAGCAAGGAAAGGGACACATCAGTCCAACCATTCATACAATCTACTTCAGATATTGATGTCTATTTACATGGAGGCATTCCACCAGGGAGACCCCATGATGGGAAGAAGAATAAAGGGTTCTCTCAACCTTGTGCAGCAGTGACATATTTGGCTACCACAACACTGAGATCTATTGATGGATTCCAAGGAGGGCTGAACAATTTTCTGAAATTGATTTTTCTATTCCTCACTCATCTGTTTGCACTGAAAAAGAAGAACTTAGAGATTTATGATGACATTAGCATGATATCAAATGGCCACTCCATAGATTTGGGGTAGAAAATGATATCTCTACATACAAAGAAGATTTTTGAAGAAGACAAGAGGGGGCTAACACTCTTGTATGCCTAGGCCAAACTATGTAAGTTTTGGAAAAGAGAAACCTTTCAAAAGAAGGTTGATCTTCCTATTCTTCAATCTTGTCTTGCACAAGATCAGCTACAAGAGAGGCAACAAAGATGGAGTAACTTTAATCCCACACATGACCTTGGCATTAAGCATGTCAAAGAGGAGGACCATAATATGACAAAAGCTTCAGATCAGATTTCTACAGTGCTGCCATGGTTGGAGAGATTGGATCCATGTTGGAAATCACAACCGTTGGTGGAATATTCCAAGGATCTTCACACATGCATGATTCTTAATTACCCGCTACTAGATGAGGGCTATTTAGTCCAAGATGGATTCATCTATGATCATGGTAGGATCTTCTTATCTAGAGCCTCCAAGCTCAAGGAGAAGTTACTATAAGGAGCCTATGAAGAGTTCTCTTTCAGCCACACATATTCTATGAAGCTCAACAACATCATCTTGAGGAGCTATTATTGGGAGGGCTTTGAAAAAGAACTATATCAACATTGTCAAAGATTCATGAACCTTGTGGAGTTGAAGCAGCAACAAGACTCTAATATAGAGTTATTTCAGCCAAATCTTCCTACCTTGGAAGGAGGAGAAATATCCACACACCACTCCACTTGTATAAGGAGAACTATTGGTGAAGATCATACTTATGTAAATCATGTTTTACTTTCTGATTGTATGCATTATTTTACTATGTATATGCAAGCCATGACTCCTAAGAGGCATGCTATATCTTATAAACTTCATGGCCAACTTTGGGCCAAACATATTGCTGATTATGGCCACTCCCTTGGTGAACAAAAGGAGATTTTGCAACATGATGGGTGCTTTCCTAAGGCACCAAATATATCTTCCACTTTCAGCCATGGAGATATGTTATGGGCAGCAAGTAAGTGGTGGTAAAACCACTTACCACATCTAGATCTGAGGCAGGCAGGAGATGCACTGCGCTGGTTGCTATTGGGTGAGTGTGGGTACTCCCCAAAGATTCATATTTTCTTGTCTCATGCCTTGTGTGTCAATGGGAGGATGCATAAGAAGAAGGCATGGTTTCTTTGGTTAACAATAAGAGAGTTTGGACATCACATGTTAAATCTCATGTCCATGTATTTACTTTTGGTTGCGATGTATCGCATGTATCTACATGTATTTCTGTTTGGAATGTATCTCATGATCATGTATGTACTTGGGATAAAATGTAACTCTCACATGAGGGGGCATAAGAGAGCTTGTTTGTATCATGATGATAATGATGCTCTGATCTTTGTTGGGAACATGATGGGAGGAATGACACATGGGTTGGATGTGTCCATTGGGAATGAAACTTCCAATACTTATGCATACTTCAAGAAGAGGAAGGAACATTGTATGGCTGCTACACTATGTCTTTTGTTTCCTTATGTAAGAAGCCATATGATTGACTTATGTCTTTGGGAAAAGTCTCTCACATGGGAATATTTTTGGCAAGATATGTGTTACTTGAGTCACATTCAACTAACACCTCTTATCCTCTATTATTTTCAATATTTGGAGAAGCTTATGGTAGAAAGAAGGTGGTGGGATGGCCACTTATCGTACTATGTTTTGAGGCAACAAGAAGAAGAACAACGCTGGTCTCAATGGAGGGACTATTGTCACCATCCAATACATCATATGACACTTAGTCCATGTTTCTTTTGGATCACATATGGTGATGGCACTTTATTCACTATATGCATGAAAAATTGGGCAAGAAGGGTCCCTAGAATCAATGAAGGGAATCATGAGGTTCGAAGTGTCTTTGGCTTCATGAGGAATATATTATTGCAGCCCAGGATCAACAACTCCACATTTATCATAAATGGAGGGAGAGACAGCGAAACTTGAAAATTCTTACCTCTCATTTCCAGCCATGCAGCCCCTATACATTGCAGAAGGAGGGGATTGGTGATTGTTTCCATGAGATACTTAGGATGGCTCACTTTGTTTGGATGATAACATGGAGATTGGAGTGTCTCATGGGGGATGAATCACCCACCATTTATCAGCTCTCATGCCTTGAGAAGATCAATGGACTACATATGTTTCTTTCTATGTATCTCCCACTTCTTCATGATGACAGCCATTTGGGTTATTCACCAAAGGCAAACTTGTATTCTTGGGAGAAGACAAATCCATTGGAGATTTTGCAAAGTACTTGTGAGTTGCTTGAGGATAAGAAACATTTTGGATGGGAGGACTGTAATATTCCCAATTAGCCTCAAGCTAATTGGAATATTAAATTTTCCTTTACTTTTCTAATCATGAATAAATGTAAAAGGGAGGTGCATAAAAACTCCTAAAATCAGTGAATAAATCAATGCCCCATGTGAACAAGGCTACATTTGGGCTACTTCAATAAAACACCCTTACGTGTTAAAGGGGTTGAGACTTTTGATTGGGTCAACAGGACCAATCAACAACGCTCTCTAGATTCAATGAACCTCCTCGATGCACAACGCAGTTTTAGATAGAGGCCACACATGTGAAAGGACCTAAATCATTGATATGGTTTAGGGTTTTTCAAGATCTCATTCTTATAAAAGGAAGAGGAGGACAACAAGAGAAGGGTTTTTGAAGACCATATTATTTCTGAAAAATATGTCTGTTTAGACATTTCTCATTCTCTTGGCTGTTTAGCAGAGAATAGTGCTATTTAGCACAAGGATCTCTTGTTTAGGAATCCTTCTCTTTCCTTGAGTATCTCTTGGAAGATAATTGTACTTCTTGACCACTATCAGGCTTAAGGCCAAGCTTCTAGTTCCAACTACAGCTCAAATCCTGTTAAGGGTTTGGTTATCTTTGTAAGCTGCAACAAGTGGAGGCTAGATCCACTCAGATCTAGGCCAATATAGTGCCCCTTTTCAGTGGGAGAGGCTTCTATCCCATTGGAAAGAGTGTTCTGGATCGTTTGAGCTTCAGATCTACATATTTGCATCAGAACAAACTATTCATCAAGCCTACAACGTAGTCTCTCTTCTAGTCCTACGTTATCTACAAAGAGGAAAGTTGCAGGGTGTTTTAGCAAAGTTTGAGGAGTGATCTCTAGTGTTGGGGATCTTCCCTTCACTGTGGTGATCCATGGATTTCTGTTCTTATCCATGTCATATTCAAATATTATCTAGATACTCCTGTATATGCTTCATAAATTCTGAATAGATCTGTAGATCTGCTGCATAGAATCTCAGATCTACTCCATGTGCTTCATGATTTGCTGAAACCCCCAAGGGGAATGTAAAGTAGAGACATTATAGTGTATGGATCTGTCATAGATCTGATTGTTCATGCATTATTTTTCTCTAGATCTAAGTTATAATCTACCGTTGTAGTACACTCAATAAAACAACGTTGTCAAGCCTTTGCAGCCAATTCTATTTGTTGCAGCATCTCATTCTTGAGGGTTTATTCATCAAAGTCTTCCATTTTTCTTCATGTTCTGAGCAATAAAACTCCAGATCTGATTTTTTCATGATATTTTGTTAGAGATCCTCTTTAAAATATGCTTTTCATGCTTCATAAACGTTTTGTTTAGTCAATTCATGGGAATTCAGTGTTTTTAAGCCATACCGGGACTGGGAGATCTGTTTAACTAAGAAAAAGTGATTTGTTTGTGGACATTTTCTGGGTGTGAGTCCCAAATTACATATTATAAGGGATCCCAGCATTATTTTTCCCCATTATCACACAAATATCTGAAAATAACATTTTTAGGGCATAAATAGGTGCTTTTCCACACTTTTGGCTAATATAATGGACCAAATTTTTTGTTGTTGTACATGTAATTGATGGCTATGTGTTTCAAACACATTTTATGAGTTATTTATCTCTTCTATTCCAGATTTTTGTTCAAGTATTGTTGCATCCCTAATTGGGAATATTACAACATCGCAAATAAAGTTGCGCGTTGTTAACTTTTTCATTCCTATGCGAAATAACCAGTTTTGCCTTTTTCTCCCTCCTCTACATGGCTTACATTTAATGGATCACGTCCAATTCATTTGAAACTTCTTACCACCTAAAACGAGCACGATAACCACTCGTGGTTTCTTGCCTTTAAAGCCCAAAAACCGCTAGTTTGCCTAACATTGACCGCCCTTTATTGAAGGCCTAATTCAACCCTAATTTTCCCAATTAACCATGAAATCACACCATTTTATCCCTTTTTCTGCACTGTCAAATCTATCTACTATTCCGATTCAGAGAAAGAAGCAATTGCACTATTTTTATGCCCAGAATCAATTAAAATCCCGCATATAGTTGTTGAAGATTGCCGAGAAGTCCCAAATTGCTTTAGAAACCAGAAAAGATACTGCAAAACCTATCAAAAACCTCAGAGTCATTTTCAAATACCCATACCTGCGTAAAATAAGTATTTTTTGAGAAATTGAGCCTGTTATCAATTTGAAACAACCTTGATAGAAACTCGAATACAATCAGAGTTCAATTCATCCAAAAAAAGCCTATTAAAAAGATCCAAAAACAAGCCAAATCCTAGCAAAATTTTTAAGAAACCCTCTTTTAGACTGCGCACAGTTTTAAATGGAAAATATTGAGTTTTTCTAGTTTTTTAGACTATATAAAACTCTAATTTAAGCCTAGAAATCCTCTGGAGGTAACCTAACCTCTGTGCCTGATTTCACATGATTTTTTTCCCACATATCCATTGAAAAAAAAATGCCTAAGAAACCCCTGTTTCTTATTGTCGTAATCATTGAGAGTCTGCAGAACAGTTTAAAGCCAAAATTGAAGGTTTAAACCAAAAAGAAAGCCAATTTGTGCCTATTATATTCAATAGACCTCTGTCACACCAGAAATATCTTCTGTAAATAGTCTAATCTTACAGAAGTGTACAAAAAACCTAAAAAGAGAGTTCCTAAGACCTGAAGGTCAAAATTGCGAGAAAACCCCTACTTTGGCTAGAAATCCTTTCACTATATTCCTTGTTACCTAAAAGTAATTATTGGCTTCCCTTCAGACTAGGGTTTTATTAACAAATTGTTTGATTTTTTCAGATTATTATCAGAATATGAAATTGGGCCAATAGTTTCAATACTAGTTGACAAAATTGTTTGTTTCAAATTCTCAGATTTCAATTCAAAAGCTTCATTCAACAAACAGTTTGTATACAAAGAAAGAATTAAATCAAAGTTAGAGAGAGATCAGAGAGTAATGAAATTGCACAGTGAATGGTAAAAGTGAAATAATAATTCATAGTGACAGTGAAAACATAATAGTCAAAGAGCATCAGAGTTAAAGTGTATCAGATGAAAGTCAGAATGAAAGTCAAATCAGAAAAAGTGATAGAGCAGTCAAGGTAAAAAGTAAAATTAAATACAGAGGCAGTAATGGTTAAACAAAGATGAAAATACTTTCAACAAAAATGAAATTTATCCAAAGTAAAAGAAAAACAGTTAAAAGAACAAAAAGGTTAAAAGATGAAAACAGAGCAAGAAGGGACATTTTTGCAGAAATTTTCTGTTTACGGCATAGTGTTGCAGAGCAGATTGTGGACAATCCGAGATGAATTTTGGAATAATGGATGAGGGTTATGTTCCTACGATGTCAGAATACAAAAAAATATCTCACATTATGCATAGGTATTACAAAATGAGAGATACATTCACATCTTTACAGCCTATTTTTCAGACTATGTAAAGTTCAGTTTTACACATATTTTGGCAGAGCCTATTGTGAACAACTGGAATTGAATTTTTGGAAACAGAGAGATATTTATCTTAGTAACATATTTATCTACAAAAACCTCTTCCACATTTTACATATCTAGTTTGGATTGAGAAATACAAAGGTATAATTGGACCCCAATTTTGCAGAATTTTTGGAGCAGAATGCACAAAGAAAGGAGATAGTTAGTGAGATGGATGCCTCATCATCAACTAAGAGTTGAGATCAAACTCTAATTCTCTTCTTTGTCACCATAAATCCTTAAGGATAAATAGATTCATTAGTTTTGAGTGTCCATTATTTAAATTTTATTTATGTAAAACAAGTTTGAGATATTTGTAATTACCATCTTGATATTTTTTCAAGATATTTTAGTTTAGAATTTGTATAAATACTTCACTCTTTGAAGTATTATTGTGGAATAAATTGCTGAAGATTTATATAGTCATTTTTGTGGACTCGAAGGCTTTTTTTTTATAAAATTTTGAGTAAATAGACTGGATCAGATCAACTAGCATCATATTTCAGGATTCATGTGATGAGCTATCTGGAGTGAAGTATTTTCTACTTGTCATTGTTATCTTTCTTTGTTACATGCAATCCATTATGTGTTCTAAATTTGAATGAATGAATAGGAGGATTACTTCAGGATTTGTTAAAAGCACCCTGTCTTAACTATTTTTCATTTCTATGTTTTCTTCTGATTTCCAGAGTAGGGAACCCTTAATTGCTCCCTCTTTTGTTTGACCTCTGCCTACTACTTCCCTTTTTTGGATCAAACAACCCTTCATTGCTCTTTATCCTGATCATATCACCTCACAAAAAAAATTTCCAATGTCTTCATGGGTTATCTATCTTGCCTTGAAAACATTCAAATTTTTGACCTTGATCCTAGTTTTGTCCGCTTGACTTTTGACTCCTCAGCCCAATGGAAAAATAGATTTCCCACTATCCATCTCTTCTAGTGATTTTTCCCACAAAACCAATCAAAACCAAAACCAATTGCACAATCATAACTAGCCTAATATTTTATAAAATAAACAAAGTTAAATCTTACAGAGAGAGCCCTCTCTAAACCATAGGAAGGCTAGATCCTAGAGTTTAAAATTTGGTCTGTGGTTACCTCGGACTATTTCTTTCTTGAACCTAGAGAAATTACTGAGTGATTAAATAATGGAGACTATACTGGGGAAGACTAACATTTTCTTCAGAAATATTTTACAGGTTCAGATCTGATCTATGATGGTGGAAAACGATCAAACACACAAAGTTTAAAATCATCCACTTGGCAAATCCAAATCAATTTCATAATCAAGACTCCACTGGAGGAATGAAATTAAAAGAAAAACATGGTAAGATCAGGCTTTCAACTTGGATCTTAATCCAAGACATTATGTTTTTTCTCATTAAGAAAGTTTTTCAATGTATATTGTATTTTATAGAAGGATTTAGCCTGGTTGTATAGATACAGTGGCCCTTCTTTATGAATAATTTACAAGATGAACCCAAGAATACAACGCAGGTATGATCCCATGAGCAAAGATCACATAGCTGGATTTCCACACAAAATACCAAAGGTAAATTGGGATAAAAATCTTCTTATGTTTCAAGATGAGAATAGTGATGATCCTTTGTTACATCTCATTAAATTTCATATAAACTCATGGAGATTGAAGGGTGATTGGCATGAGGATTTCCTCATGAAGCTATTCATGGCAACCTTAGAAGGACAATCAAGGAAATGGTATGAAGCTCTCTACCCTGCTAGTTTATTTTCTTTAAAGGATTTTCACAAGGTATTTTATGAGCATTACAAAGAAGATTTTTCATCTTTATCACTAGCTTAAAATTGTTGTGATCAAGCTGAATATATCATACATTACCTTAAGAATATTAATGAAGATTTAGGAAATTGGCATCCTGAAGATTTATTAGTAGCATTCCATAACTTTCATTCTCAAGTTAAGTTTCATGATAATCAAGAGGAGTTAATAAAAGATGAAATAGATCAGGAGATGAATCAAGATCCACAAAGCCCCTTTGTAGTAACAAATGATGTTTCATGTAATGTTTTGAATGAAGTTAAAGAATATATTCAACCAAAAACAATTGTTATTCAAATCCAAGAATTTGAAGATTTCCACCCCCCCCCTCACTAAAGAAGAAATCAATTTTCTTCTAAACATGTAACCATCCTCAAAATATTTACATAATGAAGAAATTGTTTCTACTTATTCTAATGTTTATGTATGTACTAAAGTTTTTATCCATGAAGAGACAGAAGAACAGGTTGATGTTCATGTTGTTCTACCTTCCCAAAGATGCCCATTGCCTGATAGTACTCCTATTGAGAAAAAATATGACCTTCAAATAGAATGCAACCAATGTAATCAAGTAATATCAAGATTGATGGAAAAGAAATCTGCTGATCTAATGTGTATGATTGATGACATTCCTTCTTTTGAAGATTTTCCTAAGTATGATCAGTATGATGATAATTATGTTCTCGAAATTCAAGCTAACTTCACAGAGCAATCACTAGTTAGTTTTTGGGATGAGGAAGTTCAGTTTTAGCAGCTCAAATACAGTGATTAGACAATACATATCAAATATGGGAGTGAAGAAGAAAGTTCAGAAATTTTGAAAGAAATATTATGCTCTAAAGCATTTCAGTTTTTAAAGGATGAACAACCCCTAGAAATATATGAAGTTCCATTAAAACCCATATATAAATTGTAGCAATCTTTCAAAGTTTTTCATGATCCAATAGTAGATATGTTGGATAATGAATGCATTCAAAGTCTTTCTCCATTTATTAACTATGAGCTTCAATATCAAGATGATAAAAGTTTCCTCAAACAAACATTTTCATTAGTAGAAATATCATCACAAAGCTTATCTGAAAATCTGAAATTATCTCAGAACAATCATAGGTTGATTTTTCAAGGAAATAAAGTTTAAAATAACAATTTAGTCTCATGGCATGGAGGTCATCCAGAACAAATGTACAGTTGTTTAGATAAGTTAAACATTGGTGTATATATCTTGGAAGATCCTTTTGAAAATTTTCTAGAGTCAACAAAGGAAATCAAGTATTTCCTTATCCTCTCATTTGTTGACAAGTTTCTAATAGGTTGTAGAATTACAGTTTTGATAATCAACAAGCAAATGCAACAAAATCTATCGAAGTACATAATTCTTGAATGGTTGCATTGGCTATTTAATTTTACCTAACCAACAGTTGGACATCTGATTAGAGTAGGTAGGACTTCAACTTATTTTAGTTTACAATTTTCAGCTAGTTTGAAATAATTCATTAAGATTTGAAAGCCAAGGAAAAGGCCCTAAAATATTGATGATGAAGTAGTTTGGTTTGAAAGTTGCACCACTTTTTGGTCTCAGATCAGATTTTAGTTTGCATAAAAAGGTGTAAATTTAGTTCAAGAGTTTTCAGTCACATCATATACATGTTTGGGATTGGCCCAATGGATCAAGTTACTAGTCGATGGTGTTCTTGACATCTCACAAGGAGATGCCATCTCCATGTGGAGCCACTGTTAGGGTCCTATAATAATAGGATTCATAATTTTTGAATTGACTTTGATATTCTTGTAAATATGTACATACATTTCTTTCTGCAAGTTGTTTTCCCATATTTGAAAATAATAAAAAATGAAAAGAGGGTAAAAGTCCTAAAAGAAAGATCAAAGGACTTAGAAAAAGAATGGACCCCCAAAAAAAAAAGAGATAAAAATATATCATGAAAGTGTTGCAAGTTTAAATGCCACTACTTTAGTTTACTTTTTCAAATAAGATTGTGTGTAGCTTGTCCTAAATGCCACAATCCATGAGGGTCAAACAACTTAAACTTGACCTCTCATGCTTTAAATTTCATGTTTTAGATAGAGAATAAAGATATGTCAAACAATTTAAACTTGACAAATCAATAGATAGTTAGAGAATAAATGAGGATCTCAATAGTTTAATTTGATCCCTCAGATGAAATAAGGTTAGACTTACATAGTTTTTATGCTTTGAAAGAAAAATGGATTTAGAGTTGCAAGCTTAAATGCACCCATGAAAATGAAGTAAAAAATGTTAGAAATAATGATGGGTAGGTAGAAAGAAGTTGTGAAAGGCATGTAATAAAGCATCAATAGGAAAAATTACTAACTTCCCCTCCCCCAAAATGATTCAGTATTCTAAACCTTCAGTTAGAGAGGCTTAGAGCATTTCTTTGACTTCTGTTGGGACCATACCCAAGGTTCAATAATTGATCGGTTAAAAATATTGGATTTCCTTCATAAAACCCATTTCATCAGCATTTTCACCCTCATCCATGATTATGATCCATTTCCCTAAGTAAATACCCTTTTTTCTTAGTGAAAGTTAAATCCCTACATAATTAATTTCAATTTTCACTCATAAACACTCATAAACCTACAAAATACATTTATCCTAAGTTTAAGTGTGAAAAAAGAAGAAGGACAAACTATGGTTTATTTGTCTATCATTACACTTAGTTTTAAATCATGTATTTTTCATTCATTTCCTACATTACACCTTCACTTTCATATTAATTTCTAATTATGTTATTCAACTCCCTATTCTATACCCATCCCATATATTAGTAAATCCTTTATATATAAATAACCCCAAAAACCCTTCTATTTAAAGTTTAAACCTATGTTAATATATCCCACGTGATGAAATAATCCTCGCCCATTATCCCATAGGTTTACATATATTGAAAAACAAAATATACCCCACCCTCCTATGGTTTTTAAACATTTGTTAAAAAGTTTAAATATTATATAATAAACTTGAACCCGTGTTGAAATATATGTTAAATTTTTCAATTGGAAACTTATAAATATTACCCCCCCCCCGCCTATCATATAATACAAGGTTTTAACTTTAATAAATGTTTATTTATAAAGTTAAAACAACTCATTCTGCCACATTGATAAACCCCGGACCCACTCTGAATCTCGATGCAGCTTCCAAAACAAACCACGATCGTTAACAATCGAGCTCCCAAATCCAACGAACAAAATCCAACATCGCAAATAAAGTTGCACAATGTTAAATTTTTCATTCCTATGCGAAATAGCCAGTTTTGTCTTTTTCGCCCTCCTCTACGTGGCTTACATTTATTGGATCGCGTCTGATTCATTTGAAACTACTTATTGCCTAAAACAAGCGCGATAACCACTCGTGGTTTCTTCCCTTTGAAGCCCGAAAAATGCCTGTTTGCCTGACATTGACCGCCATTTATTGCAGGCCTAATTCAACCCTAATTTTCCCAATAAACCATGAAATCACACCATTTTATCCCTTTTTCTGCACTATCAACTGTATCTGCTATTTAAAGTTGGAGAAAGAAGCCATTTCATGATTTTTATGCCCAGAATCAGTTAAAATCCTGCATATAGCTGTTGAAGATTGCCGAGAAGTCCCAAATTGCTTCATAAACCAAAAAATATATTGCAGAACCTATCAAATGCCTCAGAGTCATTTTCAAATACCCATACCTGCGTAAAACAAGTATTTTTCAAGAAATTGAGTCTGTTATCAGTTTGAAACAACCTTGATAGAAACTCAAATATAATCAGAGTTCAAATTCATCCAAAAAAAGCCTATTAAAAATATCCAAAAACAAGCCAAACCCTGGAAATTTTTTTAAGAAACCCTTTTTAGACTGTGCACAGTTTTAAATGGAAAATATTGAGTTTTTATAGTTTTTTAGACTATATAAAACTCTAATTTAAGCCTAGAAATCATCTGAAGGTAACCTAACCTCGGTGCTTGATTTCACATGATATTTTTGCCCAAATATCCATTGAAAAAAAAAATCCTAAGAAACCCCTGTTTCTTATTTTCATAATCAGTGAGAGTCTGCAGAATAGTTTAAAGCCAAAATTGAAGGTTTAAAGAAAAAATAAAGCCATTTTGTGCCTATTATATTCAATAGACCTCTGTCACACCAAAAATACCTTCTGTAAATAGTCTAAGCTTACAGAAGTGTACAAAAAACCTAAAAATAGAGTTCCTAATACCTGAAGGTCAAAATTGTGAGAAAACCCCTGCTATGGCTAGAACTCCTTTCACTATATTCCCTGTTCCCTAAAATTCATTATTGGCTTCCCTTCAGACTAGGGTTTTATAAACAAATTGTTTTATTTTTGCAGATTATTATCAGAATATGAAATTGGGTCAATAGTTTCAATACTAGCTGACAAAATTGTTTTCTCCAAATTCTCATATTTCAATTCAAAAGCTTCATTCAACAAACAGTTTGTATACAAAGAAATAATTAAATAAAAGTTAGAGAGAGATCAGAGAGTAATGAAATTGCACAGTGAATGGTAAAAGTGAAATAATAATTCACAGTGATAGTGAAAACGTAATAGTTAAAGAGCATCAGAGTTAAAGTGTATCAGATGAAAGTCAGAGTGAAAGTCAAATCAGAAAAAGTGACAGAGCAGTCAAGGTAAAAAGTAAAAGTAAATACAGAGGCAATAATGGTTAAACAAGGATGAAAATAATTTCACCAACAATGAAATTTATCCAAACTAAAATAAAATCAGTTAAAAGAACAAAAAGGTTAAAAGATGAAAATAGAGCAAGAAGGGACATTTTTGCAGAAATTTCCTGTTTAAGGCATAGTTTCACAGAGCATATTTTGGACAACCCAACATGAATTTTGGAAAAATGGAGGTTTATGTTCCTAAGATCTCAACCTACAAAAACCTATCTCACTTTATGCATAGGTATTAAATAATGATAGATACATGCACATTTGTACAACCTATGTTTCAGACTGTGCAAAGTTCTGTTTTAGAAATATTTGTGCAGAGCCTATTGTGAACCGCAGGAATTGAATTTTTGGAAACGGAGAGAGGTTTATCTTAGTAACATATTTATTTACAAAAAAATCTTCCACTTTTTACATATCTATTTCGGATTAAGAAATAAAAAGGTATCATTGGACCCAAAGTTTGCAGAATTTCTGGAGTAGAATGCACAAAGAAAGGAGACAATTAGTGACTTGGATGCCTCATCATCAACTAAGAGTTGAGATAAAATTCAAATTCTCTTCTTTGTCGCCATCAATCCATAAGTATAAATAGATTAATTAGTTTTGAGTGTCCATTATTTAAAAACTATTTATGTAAAACAAGTTTGAGATATTTGTAAAAACCATCTTGATATTTTTTCAAGATATTTTAGTTTAGAATTTGTATAAATATTTCACTCTTTAAATTATTATTGTGGAATAAATTGCTAAAGGTTTCTATAGTCATTTTTGTGGACTTGAAGGCTTTTGTGTATCAAATTGTGAGTAGCAGACTGGATCAAATCAACTAGCATCATATTTCAGGATTCATGTGATGAGCTATTTGGAGTGAAGTATTTTCTACTTGTCTGCAATATTCCAAATTTTGTGGAATATTAATTTTTGAAATTTGCACTTAGGAGATGAATAAAATGGGTAGGAGACCCACTAATTTGATCTATATGGAATAAAAATCCTCTTATCATGAAGGAGGATCACTTTTGAAGTTTGATTTCACACCTCCATGTGTGAAAAGGGACTTTTGAAGGATGACTAGGTCAAGTTTGACCCAGTCAAACAACGCAGTGGTATGAGGTGGAGAGCACATTGTGGGAAAGCGCAAAGAAATAGGAGGGAAGATTCCTTGAGAAGGAAAACCCTAATGAGTGGGACCCATGGAGAGGGAGCTCACAATTGTATAAGAGGAGGGCAAGGCAATCATTAATTCTCATGTTATGGATTATAGATTTCCATGTCTGTTTAGACTTGGAGCATCTTCTTATTGTTTAACAAGAGTTGTTGAGGGAATTATTGTTTAGGATTTCCTCTCCTTCTTGAGATAACTCTTGAGGGATTGTACTTCATTATTCCCCATATCTAGGCTTGAGGCCAAAGCATTTCATTTAGCTACAACGCAGTCTCCATTGGTGGCTGGTTTGTGTTGCTGGATGTTGCCGGGGAGAGTTCCACAACACCATTCCGGAGATTTATTTTCAGAGGAGGGGGATCTGCATTTCATTGGGAGATCATTGAGGAGTGTTCTTAGGCAGATTTGTAGATATTGGAATTAGGCCAACATGTTCCAGCTCACCTACAACGTAGTATCTCTCCTAGACTGTGTTATTCTCATGGTGTATTTGCAGTGAGGGACTGCAAGATTGATTGGAGGGGAAATATTTGGTGAATGGATCAGCCTTTCACTTTAGAGATCCATTGGAGGAGGCTATTTTAGATTGCAGATCATATTCATCGATCTCCTTCTATTTGGTTTATGAGTTGCTGCTGCTACCCAACAACTCCAAAATTATTGTATTTTCCCATTTTGTACATGTATTGTAGCCAATCCTTCTAAGGATTGTTGTGCTATTGTTTTCGGGGGTTGAGAGCTTGCTCCCAATCCTTTCTTGAGCTATCATTGATATATCATTATATTTCCATTATACATGTTGTAGTGTCTTCATAGAACTGTGCAGTCCTAGCTTGGGCACACTTGTGCAGCAGTATTTTGAGGTAGGGTTTTGCTTGTCTTGAGTAAAATTTCCCTCATGATCTTGTATTCATTTGTTGCTACTATTATTTAATAATATGGCTATGATTTCTGTGAGATAAATGTCACTGCTGTTCTATTGGTGTGTTTGTATAACACTGATGCTCCAAGTCTTGTGCATGCATTGTTGCAGCCCTTTCACTAGCCAATTTCTGAAGGGAACTAGGTGTGGGAGGCTTGTCTCACCACCCTAGAAGGATTTCTTTGGTCCCAACTCCTGGATTTCGGTCTTAGACACATTGATCTAAGGGATCTAGGTCTTGGTATCAAATCCTACTACCTCCATTTCTAAAAAATGCGTTTTCCAACCATGGATTGCTAGCTGTCCTGATTTGAGAATATTACAGTGGTATCAAAGCACCTTTCTTGGCTCAGATTGTGGCCTTCAAGCCCAAGAAAGAAGAAGAAGAATATGATGAAGAAGATGAGCTTGATCTCATCTATTTTCAGAAAAAATAAGAGCCTCCCCAAGGAGGAGCAGCAAAGAGAAGAAGAGGAAGGTCCATGCACTTCCTATTCTCAAAAAGAAAGCAAGCATGAGAGATGCTTGGATTATCAGGTTCTAGATCAATACCTAAGTGAGTATAAATCCCATTCTGCAGCATTCAGGGAGCTACAACGTTCCCGCAGTTTATTCAGCAGAAGGAGGAGAGAAATACCTATGGAAAAAGAGAAATCAAAGGCAATAGGTTTCTATTGTCTACATTTGATGGGAACATTTCAGCTAGAGCTTGGGTGAAAAAGCTAGAGGAATTTGTCTTGCTACATCCAGTGGAAGAGAAAGAAGCAGTGGAGATTGCAGCATTGCACATGGAGGATGAAGCCTTTGTTTGGTGGTTCAAACCCTTGGTCCATTCAAGGGTGAGCTCTTTTGTAGAATTTACTCAAGGGTTAATCAAGACCTTTGATGGAGAAAGAACAAAGGAGGAAGGCCTCACACCACCATGGGATGAGGATTGCACCAACGTTGCTACAGCTTTGGAGGAGCAGCCTTCTACATCTATGGATGAGGCAACCATTGCATTGGAGGATACAACTACTGCAGCCACACAAGAAGATCCCAAGATCCACCAAGGTATGAGTGAAGTTCCACTTTTCATTTTAGCAAACAATTTAAGAGAATGTGGAAACTCACATGTAGAGGTCCAAGGATCTACACACTTTTCTATTTTAGAGAACCATGATTGCACTGCGATGTGAAATGGCTTCAAAGAGGAGATGGACCCTCACCCTCATGCACTATTGATGAGTCTCATTCATCCCTTGAGGTTGGGATATGAACCATTGGAGGATGAAACAAACCATGGCACCTTCATGATAAACAAGGGAACAAATTTTAAAACGGAGGTTGAGATAGTTGCTACTCTATGGGAGGAATTGGCAGCGCTGCTAAACATTGATGGAGAGGAGAGGTTAACTCCATCATATTTTAATCCTAATGGATTCGATACAGTCATGGGTGAGAGGTCTCCACCCATTAAAAACCCATAAAAAATACATTGAAAATGTTGTTGGTTGGTTGGGATTTTATTGACTGTTTGAATTGTTATTGAGGGGAAACAACTAAGTAGTTTGTAATATAGTAGGTTGGGAAGAGAAGTTTGGATTGTAAAAGGCCACTAGACTCAAAGTATGTGACTGGTTTCACAAATCAATTGAACAAGCAGATTCACAGGATCCTGGTCTATATTATTGGTGATGTTTCCCTTACTGTAATTGTCTCCTTTCATGTTATTTCATACTGTCCACTATTCTCTGATAAAAAATTGTAGGTATAGATTAGGAAATACTGTTGGAAGTACCCTAAATCTCACTGATAAGCTTTATCTTTATGTTTTCCTATGATTGTGTATTTTAAGGATAATTCTATAGAGTATAACTAGTAAAGAAATGTTGGTGAGCCCATGTCTTGTTGAGTACAACTTGAAACATTGTTCTTGAAAGATATTTGCATTTCATGCTAAGTAAAAGATTGAACTAAGGAAGTCTATGGTTAGCCCTGTCCTCTAGTTTCTTCTCCAACAGTTTGTCTTGCAAGTTTCCCTGTGAGTTGGTGTCAAAAGTAGAGAAAGTTAAAAGTCTTTCTCTGATCTTAGGCCTTGCTCTGTGTTAACCTTAAATGTTTTCTACTATCTGAAAGCGGTTATGAGGACTGTTGGATTGTCTCCCTTGAGAGTATGCTGAAAGCAGTTTATGTTAAAAGTCCTTGCTTGATCTTAAGATACCCTTCGTGTCTTTATTGAGAGTTCCCTTTGAAATTATGTCAAAAGTAGGATAGGTTAAAAGTCCTTACCTAATCTTAGGCTGCAATTTGGTTTCTTTTTGTCACCTCACTTCTTAATGTTCCATCTCACCATCTATCTAAAGAGATCCTTTGGTATAGATGACTTTCCCTATGGAAACCCTTGGATAGTTGTTATGCGAGTAAACCATTTTATGACTCCATAGCCCAATGGATTGGCACTCTTCTTGACCTATCTTTCCATGCTCAAACATCCTGCTACTTTGTTCCTTTTTCACTTCACATAACCTTCTCAGTTAATGATCTCAAACCAAACAAACAAACCAAACCCCCATGCTTCATACCTAGCCTAATATCATAAACTGACCTTAAAGATATATCATTCTTTACCTTTATAGAGAGATCCCTCTTTGGATCCAGGAGGGCTAGATCCTAGATCCCAAAGTGGTTTGATGTTGTCTTGTCTTTTGGTTTTTCCAATCTGACCAAAACACAGGAACCCCAACACCTACTATGAACCTTTATGCATGAATTAAAGTTTTTTAATCAATCATAACATTTTCAGATGGAATATCGTCAGCATGGTATCTTTTCTTGAATATTACTATCCTTTTTACTTACCACATTACCTATCATCAACCCAAGCATCTTATCTCTTATTCATAACTATCTTTATACACTCTGCTCTCATTATAACCATACCTCTTGTTGTCCTATCATTTGAAATGTGTACTTTGCTTCATTTACTGCTGCATTGTTCATTCGATTGCCTTGTCGTCAGCACAAAACTTTTTCTATGCTTTATGGTCATGGAATCCCTTTTACAATTGGAAGGGGAAATGTATACATTATGGATAGCACGCGATATAAGTACAGAATTCTGCCATAATTTGTTGATTTTCCACAATATTCGTATTGCATTTCTACAGAAGTTTTTCTGATTGAACTTTTGGCATACATCTTATTTGTTGCTCTTCAACATTAACACTGTGGATTCAAGAAAATTGCATGCAGAATCGTGATTTGGTTACAGGAGAACAACAACTATGGGGGGGAGAATTCTATTCGCAACACGCCCACACTATTGCAACTAACAGCAAAGGCTCACGCAACTCACGAACGCACACAATTCTTCAAACATGATGTGCTTGCATGGATTCCACCTTTTGCATCACTTTCAGTATCCGCTCAGCCTACATCAGCTTCAACAAATGCCAGTCCCTACATGTCATTCCACATTTTTTTCGGAGGTAACACTTGAGGTAAAATAACATAATTTTCTAATTTATTACAAATTTAGGAGAATTTCATGAAAATACATTGAGCATTATTTATCATCATTCATTCCACATCTTTACCACTTCTCATTTTTCAGAGACATACCATCTTTCAGTTTGGGGGAGTGTTGCTTTCCTTCATTTCTTTCCTATGACCATGTCAGTAATATTTTTTATCATCCATTGATATCCTTATTCATTCTCAACACCTTCCTTATTCCATGTTGTTTTACACCAAGCATAGATTTCAACAGATTGTAGCAACCACCTCTCTTTCATTTCTAGCATTGCATGAGGACATGCTAATTCTTCATTTTGGGGGAGGAATTGCTACACATGATGGATTTTTCTAGTTTCTTTCTCGTAATGCATACAATTTCATTTTTATACAGTGAAGAAATTGATTTGCATATATCTTTAAAACTATGAACTGAATTCTTGTGATTTCTGGATAGCAAAGAGGTATCATTAAAATACATAAACCTAGATAATTTCATGCTAAATTAGTTCATAAAATTCAAAAATTATGCACTATCACCTACAGCCATTTTGTTTATATCTCATGATCCATGCATCAAAACGATATGATTTTTGAGAAAATGGTTAATGAAGTTTGTTGTTACTTATATCACATTTTTCTACAACTTCATATACATATAGTTGAACGTCAACTATAAAAATTGTTGCGCCTTCATCAAGATTGCTAAAATTGAATATTCATTATTTGAGGAAAAATTCATTTGTTCCATCCATTTCATGAGTTGGGATGAACAACTTTTTTTTGCTTGGTTAACACAAGGGTTTTGTCTTTGGGTTGCATGAGGACATGCAATATATTCAGTTTGGGGGTATGTTGGACCGCTAATATGTTATTATTATTATCAATTTTTAACACCTATTTCATCCATTTCTACTCTTCTTTATCATGTCATTTATCATAATTTATCATATAATTCCATTTTATAATTATTTATGTTCTTATGGATAAATATTATTTCTTCTCCATTTTTTAATAAATTGATGATTATGCATGATTTTACCAATTATGGTTTATTAATAAATTTTTTGTAACATCACTCACCATTTTAGCCTCCAGGATATTTTCCAGATTGCAAAGTTTATCTCCAGATCATTATTAAATATGCCAACTCAGAAATTCGCTAGAATAAGAAGTGACAATTTTGTATGGGACGTTGTGGGAAAATGGAGAAGAATATGGAAAATCCGAAACATGGGTTTTGTCCAGAACGGACCAAATTAACTTTATTAGAGGACAATTTGCCCAAATGTGGCCTATATTGAGAGAAATGGAAGGTTATCTGAGGATGATTTTCCCATATTCATTGTTCCGGCCGTTTTCCAAATTATGTCAATTGCAATACCAAATTCGACTTGTTTTTGTTGAATGATTGATGGAAATATATTTTCTTGCTGATAAAGTTGTTTGGAACAATCCAATTTTTTTATGAGGGATCACATTTACTATTTACTTTCTCCTCTTTCTGGTTATAAAAGGAGAAGTTTGTAAAAGAAAGGAAAATCGTTGTTGCTTTTCGAATTGTAAACTTAATCACAAAGTGCGTTGTTGAAAAACATGATTACATTGTAATGCTGCTCCAGTTTAATGATTAGCTGAAGTTTTCATTTCTATTCACATCATCTGAAGTAGCTTGAGCAGTACTTGCTGGTGGTTAAGGGCCCAACCCCTGGCAGCGTGAACTACTCCTCTGTGTTATATTTCTGATTCTTGTAGAGTGTGATCGATTTGATAAATGCCTGTTATTGTGAGTTCAATTCATTATATGTTTATCATCTTACTGTATTTATGTATTACGCCTTCTGTTTATGAGTTATTTCATTATCGTGTGATATTAATCTTATTTGTTACAACGTGGGTTATTTGAGACAGCATATTGCATTGCTTAGATCATCCGTAAGAGTCTAATTATCGCTATTGGATTCTCAGAAGTGATATTGGTTCTTCCTTAATTTCTTCATAGTCCCCTGTTTTATAGTTTACTGTTTCAATATTTTATGAAATTGTTTTATTTCATAAGCTGTGATTGAACCGTGTTGTCGTTCTCTTCCACCATAACAAGATTACTTTCCTTTGCAGCTTATATTGTTATGTTATTCATTTCAAGTATAAAGATTTTTTGTTTAGAGTTTGTTGTTCATTTCATTAAATAGTTTGATGTTCATTTCCATTAAATAGTTTGTTGTTCATTTCCATTAAATAGATTTGCTGATTTCCATTAAATAGCTTTGCTGTTAATTTCTGATAACTAGCTTTACTGTTTATTCTTTTCCTGTAAGTATTTGGTTTTCTTTAGAATGTTATTGAAGAGAGCGTGTTTATTCTATTTCCATTAGCAGCATTATTGATTCAACTCAGTTATCATTTCCAATTAGTTGTTTTGGTGTGGAGTGCAAGATCAACAACTATAAAGAACATTGGCTATTGCTGTCAAAGCTTTCAGATTGAGGATATTATTTATGCTTGATTAGTTTACATCAGTTAAAAGAGGAATGAGTTATTGCTACTGTATCCTCGACTAATAATTGATGTTATTTTTCTGAATGAATGATTTAGTTTTAGAGCATTGAGTTTCCTTTAGTTGCAAGTGGGATTTATTAAAAGCATCTGTTTATTCTTGTATTTGAAATATATATACTACATTTTAAGAAACATTACTCTCTAGGATTATAGCATGCACATATTATGTACACTCTTGAAATAAGAGGACTTTCCCAGGTTGATAATTAATGTGGGATAAATAGGAGTTTTAAATGGCACCTTTTAGCACCCAACACAGGGAAAGTAAGGGGAAATAAATCATTTTATCCTTGTACTTACTTGAGGACAAGCAATCTTTGAGAGGGGAGGACTGTAATATTCCAAATTTTGTGGAATATTAATTTTTGACATTTGCACTTAGGAGATGAATAAAATAGGTAGGAGACCCATTAATTTTATCTATAGGGAATAAAAATCCTCTTACCATGAAGGAGGATCACTTGTGGAGTTTGATTTCACACCTCCATATGTGAAAAGGGACTTTTGCAGGATGACTAGGTCAAGTTTGACCCAGTCAAACAACGCAGTGGTATGAGGTGGAGAGCACATTGTGGGACAACATAGAGAAAGAGGAGGGAAGATTCCTTGAGAAGGAAAACCCTAATGAGTGGTACCCATGGAGAGGGAGCTCGCAATTGTATAAGAGGAGGGCAAGGCAACCATTGTTTCTCATGTTATGGATTATAGATTTCCATGTCTGTTTAGACATGGAGCATCTTCTTGTTGTTTAGCAAGATTTGCTGAGGGAATTCCTGTTTAGGATTTCCTCTCCTTCTTGAGATACCTCTTGAGGAATTGTACTTCATTATTCCCCATATCCAGGCTTGAGGCCAAAGCATTTCATTTAGCTACAGCGCAGTCTCCATTGGTGGTTGGGTTGTGTTGCTGGATGTTGCCGGGGAGAGTTCCACAACACCACTTCGGAGATTGATTTTCAGAGGAGGGGGATATCAATTTAATTGGGAGATCATTGAGGAGTGTTCTTGGGAAGATTTGCAGATATTGGCATTAGGCCAACATGTTCCATCTCACCTACAGTGCAGTATCTCTCCTAGACTGTGTTATTCTCATGGTGTATTTGCAGTGAGGGACTGCAATATTGATTGGAGGGGAAATATTTGGTGAAGGGATCAGACTTTCACTTTAGAGATCCATTGGAGGATGCTATTTCATATTGTAGATCATATTCAGCCATATCCTTCTATTTGGTTTATGAGTTGTCGCTGCTACCCAGCAACTCCGACATTATTGTATTTTCCCATTTTGTACATGTATTGTAGCCAATCCTTCTAAGGATTGTTGTGATATTGCTTTCAGGAGTTGAGAGCTTGCTCCCCCTCCTTTCTTGAGCTATCATTGATATATAATTATATTTCCATTATACATTTTGCAGTGTCTTCATATAACTACGCAGTCCTAGCTTGGGCACACTTGTGCAACAGTATTTTGAGGCAGGGTTTTTCTTGTCTTGAGTAACATCTCCCTCATGATCTTGTATTCATTTGTTGATGCTATTATTTAATGATATGGCTATGATTTCTATGATATAAATGTCACTGTTGTTCTATTGGTGTGTTTATATAACGCTGATGCTCCAAGTCTTGTGCATGCATTGTGGCAGCCCTTTCACTGGGCAATTTCTGAAGGGAACTAGGTGTGGGAGCCTTGTCTCACCACCCTAGAAGGATTTATTTGGTCCCAACTCTTGGATTTTTATCTTAGACACATTGGTCAGGGATCCAAGTCTTGGCATCAAATCCTTTTGCCTCCATTTCTAGAAAATGCATTTTCCAGCCATGGATTGCTAGCTGTCCCAATTTGGGAACATTACATTGTCATTGTTATCTTTCTTTGTTACATGCAATCCATTATGTGTTCTAAATTTGAATGAATGAATAGGAGGATTACTTTAGGATTTGTTAAAAGCACCCTGTCTTAACTATTTTTCATTTCTATGGTTTCTTCTAATTTCCAGAGTAGGGAACCCTTAATTTCTCCCTCTTTCATTTGACCTCTGCCTACTACTTCCCTTTTCCGGATCAAAGAACCCTTCATTGCTCTTTATCCTAATCATATCACCTCACAAAAAAACTTTCCAAGATCTTCATGGGTTATCTATCTTTCCCTGAAAACATTTGAATTTTTGACCTTGATCCTAGTTCTGTCTACTTGACTTTTGACTCCTCAGCCCAATGGACAAATAGATTTCCCAGTATCCATCTCTTCCAGTGATTTTTCCCACCAAACCAATAAAAACCAAAACCAATTGCACAATAATAACTAGCCTAATATTTTATAAAACAAAAAAAGTTAAATCTTACAGAGAGAGCCCTCTCCGAACCCTAGGAAGGCTAGATCCTAGAGTTTAAAAGTTGGTTTGTGGTTACCTCGGACTATTCTTTCTTGAACATGGAGAAATTACTGAGTGATAACAAGTTTCTCATTGGAGGTTGTATAGAGCCCAGATCTTAATTTTTTTATCTATTGTGGCATATAACAGTCCTTTATCTTTGTATGTTTATTTTGCTGTAGCAGTGCTCTCATAACTGCATTGTAGCAGTGTCTCCGGCATTTTGATACAGTAGCAACACCTATTATTGAGGGTTTTGTCTATTGGAGGCTTATACTATCTTTTTGTATGATTTATAGCCCGTTATATTATACATATATGCTGTTGTTTTGATGAATAAATAAGCTCCATATTGGTCTCATGATTTTATGTAATGTTTTACACTGCTATTCCAACATCTTGTTCTATATTCCTGCCTTTCCCATTTGGGATATTACAGTGGTATCAGAGCATAATCTTGGCTCATCCTGTGCATCTTAAGCCAGTATGTCATCAGAAGAGGTAGATCCTCTCAACAATAGAGAGAGGAGGTATCTCAGAACAAACCAGGAGTATGACTATATAGATGATAAAGAAGACAAGGGTAAAACCCCTTTATTAGGAGGAATGAAAGGGAAGGAGTTATCTGTTGGGTTTGTGTTATATTCTTTCCATGACTAGTCACGTGCGGGGGGGTAACAGGGGGGGCGATAGCCCCCCCTGTACATTGTGCTGGGCGCAACATATGGCGGGGTCATAGGGCGGGTGGTAGCCCCCCCTGTCGGGGTCCGGGGAAACGCCCCAGAAAAAATTTTTGGTCCTTATTTTCTGGTGGGTGGACCTGCCCATGGTTTTGTGCATGGGTTTGCACATGGTTTTGGGGCATGATGGTTTTCGGCCCCGGGTATTTTGTAGATCCGGTCAAGGGAACTATGGTGATGTTCTAATCCATGGTTAATGGATTTGGGTTTATGTATGTTTCGGCATGTATATATATGTTTTGTAACACTAAAAGGAATATAATGAAAAATCAAACTGGTCGTCCCGATTTTGGATCGAGGGGAATATCCATGTTTTTATCTTTTTTATATTTTATGTTCTTGCTATTGTTTATTTTCTATTTTTAAGATTCGTTTGCAGATAATTTTCGTTCAGGGTTAAAACCTACATTTTGTATTGGAGCAGTTTCAGCTTCAAGGGGACGCCTTTACTGCTGAGGGGTTTATTGCTTGGGCCTGAGGTAGACCTTGTTCAGTGGGAGATATGCGGGATCGATTCTTGCGATGAAAGAATATGGTGAGTGACGGCAAGATAGAGATCGAGAAATTTAATGGTCAGAGTTTTGAGTTGTGGAAGCTCAAGATGGAGGATCTGATGGTGGATAAAGATCAGTGGATCACGGTAGATCTAGGTACTAAACCAACGAAAATGTCAGATGAAGACTGGAAGAAGCTGGATCAAAAGGCAAAGAGCACAATACGGTTTTTTGTCTCGGATTTAGTAATGTTGAATGTATCTAGGGAAACTATGACGAAGACCTTGTGGGACAAGCTAGGAACTTTGTACCAATCTAAGTCTCTGGTGAATAAATTGTTCTTGCGGAAAAAGCTATATAACCTAAGGATGAAGGATGGAGACTTGGTGACAGACCATCTGAACGCCTTCAATATTGTGGTAAGTCAGCTGTCATCTATTGATATTAAAATTTCAGATGAAGATAAGTGCATCAGTTTGTTGTGTTCTCTACCAGATTCGTGGGACAATCTGGTTATTGCAATAGGTAGCAATACAACTACCTTGAATTTTGATGACATTGTCTCATCCTTGTTGTCAGAGGAAATGAGACGGAGAAATATGGAGGGTCAGAATGGAGATGCCTTATCTGTATGAGGAAGGTCCCAGAACAGAAACAAGAATAAGGTTTCAAGTGGGATATCTAAACCTAGAGGGAGATCTAAATCTCCTAGAAAGTTTGTAAAGGTGTGCTAGAAATGAAGAAAGGAAGGGCACTATAAAAAAGACTACAGATCTAAAGCTCCTGAGAAAGGAAAGGGATCTCATGATTCTCCTTCTATAGAGGAAAAAACCACCTCGGATGAAGGTGGGGATGTGTATTTGGTTTCTTCTTCAAATACACATGTAGATCATGAGTCATGGTTGATTGACTCGGGTGCATCCTTTGACTTCACTCTTCATAGGGAGTGGTTCTACGAGTATGAGAAATATGATGGCAGTGATGTCTTCTTAGGTGATGATAGGAAGGCCAGAATCATCGGATGTGAAAAATTCAAGCTGAAGCTACAAGGTGGAAGGATTAGAACACTTCCTGGTGTTCTGCACATTCCTGCATTGGCCAGAAATCTAATTTCTGTAAGCAAGATGGATGATGCAGGTGTAAAAATAGTGTTCAATAAAGATGCCTGTAAGATGGTTCGGGGAGCACTGGTATTAATGCAGGGAGTTCAGATTGGAACTCTACACAAGCTTCAGGGCAGCACTATTATTGATGGGTGCAACAATTCTGTGGTTCCCAAAAGTGGAGCGGAAAGCCTAGTGGTCTTTGAAGAAAAGACCATGCTATGGCACCAAAGGCTTGGACATATTGGAGAGAAGGTCCTTCGGATACTACATGGAAATGGTATGGTAGAAGGTATGTTTAATAACTCTTTGGATTTCGATTTCTGTGAACATTATGTATATGGGAAGAAAAATAGGGTGAGTTTTCCTTCCGGTGCTAAGAGGGAAAACAAGATATTAGAGCTTGGGCACAATGATGTGTTTGGACCTGTGTCGGTTCCATCATTGGGTAAGTCTGTGTACTATGTTTCATTCATATATGACTTCTCAAGGAATACATGGATATATTTCTTGAGGAAGAAATTTGAAGTCTTTGACAGATTTAAAGAATTTAAGGCTCTGGTGGAAAACCAGACAGAGAAGAAGATAAAGGTGCTGAGGAAAGATAATGGTGGGGAGTTTTTCAAGAAGGAATTTGAAGAGTTATGTAAGAAGTGTGGTATAGCATGGCAGAATACTACTCCATACACACCTCAGCAAAACAAAGTTGCAGAAATAACGAATAGAACGCTGATGGAAAAGGAAAGAAGCATGCTCAGTGGTACCGGGTTAGGACAAGAATTATGGGCAGAGGTAGTGGAGATTGCATGTTACTTGGTTAACAAATCACCTTCATCAGCGTTGGAGGATAAGAATCCACATGAGGTATGGATTGGTAAGAAACCCTCTCTTTCACATCTGAGGGTGTTTGGATGTGATGCATACGTACATGTTCCAAAGGAGAAAATGATCAAGTTGGATAATAAATCTAAACGGTGCATCTTTATTGGGTATAAGGATGGTTTAAAGGGTTACAAGCTTTGGAACCCGGAAATAAGAAAGGTTGTGTACAGTCGAGATGTGGTGTTTAGAGAGGTGAAAGATATTGTTAAACATGAAGTCCTACCAAAGGAACCTGAGAAGATAGAGTTTGAGCTAAAGGAGGATGAATCATACTCTACAACAGAAGAAGACTAAAAAACGGAAGAGCCACAAACTCCAGCTATGAGAAGATCAGTTCGGGAAAGAAGACAACCAGAAAGGTATAGTCCATCTACTTTCTATTTAAATTTTGCTTTAACTATGACTGATGGTGATCCTAGAACCATCAGGGAGGCAGTAGATTCAGAGGATGGAAAACTCTGGAAGGAGGCCATGGTTGATGAAGTGGCATCCTTGCATAAAAATGAGGCATGGGATCTGGTGGAGTTGCCGACTAGAAGGAAGCCCATTGGGAGCAAATGGGTGTTTAAGAAGAAGATGAATGTAGAAGTCAAGGTGGAGAAATACAAAGCTCAGTTGGTAGCAAAAGGTTATTCCTAGGTGTCGGGAATTGATTTTGGTGATATTTTTTCTCCTGTTGCCAAAGTTATTTCTATTAGATTACTTTTATCTGTTGCTGTTGCATTTGATTTTGAGGTAGAACAGATGGATGTGAAGACAACATTTCTTCACGGGGATCTGGAAGAGGAGATCTACATGAAACAACCTGAAGGATTTATGGTGAAGGGGAAGAAAGAGCTGGTATGCAGGTTAAAGAAGTCTCTGTATGGGTTAAAACAATCACCAAGGATGTGGTATCAGAAATTTGATACCTATATACGGGGACTTGGCTTCACCAGAAGCAAGGAGGATCACTGTGTTTATTTTGAATTAATTGGTGACCGTGTTATTTATTTGGTCTTGTATGTGGATGATATGTTGTTGATTGGAAATGACAAAGAAATTATCCAAGATTTGAAGACCCAACTGTTCTCCAAATTCAACATGAAGGATCTTGGTGCTGCAAACTATATTTTAGGCATGGAAATTAAGAGAGATCGGGCAAAGAGGAAGCTCTGGTTAAACCAGAGGAAGTATGTCGAGACTATACTGTAGAGGTTCAATATGCAAGATAGTAAACCGGTGAATGTTCCGGTTCCTGTAGGTACAAAGATGTCTATTGAACAGTTTCCCAAGACACAAGAATAAGAGGAGGATATGTCCCGTGTTCCATATGAAAGTGTAGTGGGTAGCCTAATGTATGCAATGGTATGTACTAGACCAGATATTGTACATGCATTGGGAGTATTGTGTAGGTTTATGTCAAACCCAAGGAAGGAGCATTGGACAACAGTGAAGCAGGTTTTCAGATATTTGCGTGGCACTAGTGATTATGGCTTGTGCTACCAGGGAAGACTAGGATTGGAAAAAGTGTTGGAAATTTGTGGTTTTGTTGATGCAGACTGGGCTGGAGATCTAGACCAAAGAAGATCTACAAGTGGGTATGTGTTTAGCCTATTTTTAGGTGCAGTCAGTTGGATGAGTAAAATATATTTTGTAGTGACTCTTTCAACTACAGAGGCAGAATACATGGCAGCCACTTAGGCAAGCAAGGAAGCAGTTTGCTTGCAGAGATTGTGTTCAAGTATGGCGTTGGTGCAGCAAGCTATAAGGATAGATTGTGATAGCCAAAGTGCAATTTTATTGGTTAAGAACCCTACTTATCATTCAAAGACAAAGAACATTGATGTTCAATATCACTTTGTGAGATATATGGTTGAAGCTAAAAGGGTATTGTTGGTAAAGGTGGACACTTTGAAGAATGTTGCAGATGCATTAACAAAGTGTGTGAGCACTCAGAAGTTCTCTTGGTGTAGAGAAACAAAGGGTGTTGAAAAGTTGGACTAATGACTTAGCTCTCCTATGACCCCCTGTATGTTGTGTTGGGCACAACATATGGGGGACTCACGGGGGGGCAATAGCCCCCCCTGTTTGGGTCTACCCAAAAAAAAAAAATTGGTCCTTATTTTCTGATGGGCGGACCCGCCTATGGTTTTGTGCATGGGTTTGCAAATGGTTTTGGGGCATGATGGTTTTCAGCCACTGGTATTTTTTAGATCCGGTCAAGGGAACTATGGTTATGTTCTAATCCAGGGTTAATGGATTGGGGTTTATGTATGCTTCAGCATGTATATATATGTGTTGTAACACTAAAAGGAATATAATGAAAAATCAAGCTAGTTGTCTCGATTTTGGATCCAAGGGAAAATCTCTGTGTTTATCTATTTATGTTCTATGCTCTTGCTATTGTTTATTTTATGTTTTTAAGATTCGTTTGCAGACAATTTATGTCCAGGGTTAAAACCTACATTCTCAAGATTTATTTTCCAAACTATGCATGGCATTAACAAAGACATCATAGAAATGAGGATGGAGAGATATAGAAATTCTCCAAGAGAGCTTCTGCATAGAGAAAGCTCCAAATTTTCACATTGTGGGTGTGAGCATCTAGCTACACCATCAAATCTACAATGTGGTACCATGCCTACATTCTTGGAAAGAGAGGAAGAGACCAAAGGAGGAGACTCTTGGTGACTATCTCCAAGAATATGAATCTCAGTCTAGTAGATTGAAAGAGCATCTAAAATTCCAAGGGTTTTTTCAACTCAAAGAAGATAGAAGACCCAGTAACCACAATAGAAGAAGAGGGTGCATGCATCACACTTTGGGTAGATTCTTTCTACCTACTTTTGATGGGTCACCCAAGAGCATAGCCAAGGGTTGGGTAAAGAAGATAGACACATATTTTTAGCTGCATCAAGTTTCATAAGAAGAAGCCATTAGAGTAGAACCACTGCATCTTGAAGGTAAGGCTTATGCCTGGTGGTTTTATGAATATTATTCATTGAATAATGCAAATATATCTACTTATGAAAATTTCACTTGGAGATTAGTGAAAATATTTGATCAAATATATTCTATAACTTCTTTGGGTGAGCTAGCCAAACCCAAGAAATCTGAACCTTTGCATGAGTTGGAAGGATCCATGAAACCAACTCCATTTTAGAACATTGTTGAAGGGGTTAAAGATCTGCAACATATGTTTCCAAGGGAAAAAGCCCCACTTCAACAAGAACTTTCTTCTCAAGAAGAAAATATGAGGATTCCTCCTTCAAGAGGAGATCAAGCCAAATGATCTATTAATTATGAGGTATTCTCCATTGATGAGGAGAAGGAAGAGGAAGATCTAGAAAGATCCTCCAGCGCTGTGACATTAGGAGGCGATCTACTTCTATTTGGAGATGGAGATGAAGCAATTGCTTCAACTAGAGGATCTCTTGTATATTTGAAATAAGTTCGAAAGGATATTACATATGAATATCAGGAGCAACATGTGTCTATGTTGATATGCAATGAGACAAAACAATGGAGGAAGTGTGTTCCAACATTGAATACAGTCTTGGGGACACACACTATGATAGATCATTCCCTATTGATCAAGAATTTGGACAATAATGAGATGTTGGGTGTACATGGGTTTATTACATTTGAAGAAGACACCATAGAATGTGAGATCTTGCAGAAGGTAGGAGAAGATGAGAAGGAGGCCCAACATCAAGTGATTGGGAACATACACACCGATCCTTTTTAGGAGGTTTATGCACAGAAGTAGGAGGATGATTTGCACAGTAAGAGTAGGGACAAATCAGTCCACTCACATATACAACCTGCTCTAGGCCTTAATGTTTCATTACATGGAGGCATTCCACTAGGGAGACCCCCTGATTGGAAGAGGATCAAGGAGTTCTCTCAACATGTTGCACCACTCATAGATCCAGGAGGACTGGGAGCATTGGGAGGTCATGGTACAACGCTGAGAATCTTGGGTAGACTCAAGGAGGAGGGAGACATTCTCCCAACATCATCATTACCCACTCTCATCTCAGATATTGTGCTAAGAAAGGAGCAGCAGAGGGAGGATAACATCCTTCCAATATGTCACTTTGGCATGTGATATGTCAAAGAGGAGTAAAAATACATGAAATATGCTTTCTATGACAGATCATCAGCATTGTCACTTTAAAGGATAGATCCATATTGGAAATCCCAGCTATTGGTGGATTATTCCAAGGATCTTTTCACTTGTATGATACTTGATGACTAGCCATAAGAGGAGGGATATTCAGTCAGAGATGAGGTCATCTACTATCATGGTAGGATATTCTTGTCTAGAGCTTCCAAGCTCAAGGAGAAGTTACTACACGCAACACATCAATATTTTCTCTTCAACCATACTTATGCCATGAGAGCATACAACACCATCATGAAGGGTTATACTTTGGAAGGATTTGAAGAGGAGATATATCAGCATTTGAGGAGATGCATGGATCATGTGGAGATGGAGGAGATACATAACTCTTTGATGGGGTTATTTCAACCACATCTTCCCTCTTGGAAAATGAGAGGGGATCTATCTATGAGAAACTCCATTTATGTGAGCAGAGTATATGGTAAAGATCTTGTTTTTATGCATAATTTATATTATGAATATTTGCATTCCTTTTCCATATGTGTGCAGGCCATTGTTCCAAGGGAGAGAATTCTTCCTTATAAACTTCATGGTCAACTTTGGGCCATAAAATATGTTGAGCAAGGCCACTCCCTAGGAGGATATGGAGAGATGTTATATCATTCCAGATGTGCACCAAAGGCACCAAACATAACTCACCTTTTCAAAGCATGTGAGAAGAATACAGTAGCAACTAAGTGGTGGGGAAACCACTTACCATATCACTATCTGAGGCAGTCAAGAGATATATTGCGTTGGTTCCACATGTGGGACTATGATCCACCTCCATTATTTCATTTGGTTGTTTATGTATCACTAGTTTTGACCCCATATATTGATGATGTCCTTATTCGTTTTATTGGAGTGATTGGAGGGAGGATGGAAGGATTGGATGTGCCCTTTGGGAGAGATATTCTCCATGGTTCCTATATTTCATATTTCTGGGAGAGCATTGGACCATCCATGATTGCTACATTGGGTCTCTTGTTTCCTTATGGGATGAGCCATTTGGGTAAGTTGAGCACTTGGGAGGTGCCTATCATGAGCAGATGGGAGGAGTCTTTCCATGAAATACCACTCTGGAGGGTGATTCATTTTGTATGGATGATAGCTTGGATATTGGAGCTCCATACGGGAATAAAGGTTCCCCACATTTTCAGTTATGTCCTTGTAGTTGCTTGGGGACAAGCAACATTTGGGAGGGGAGGACTGTAATATTCCCTATTAGCCATGAGCTAGTTGGAATATTAATTTTTGTTTTTGCTTTCTTGTTTGATGAATAAGAGGATATGGAGATCCATAAATCTCCTTAATATGATAAAATCAATGACAATGTGAAAGGGGGAAATCTTGGTAGCTTAATTGAGCACCCTTGTGTGTGAAAAGGGGTTCAAACACCTAGACTGGGTCAACTTTGACCAAATCAACAACGTTTTCATGGAGGAGTGGCATTCATTGAGGGACAATGAAATTTTAGTTGGAGACTCTTTTTTGTGAAACCAGCTCCAAAAATAGAAGAAAAGAGATATCAATGCCTTAGAAATAAGCCACTTCGAGGGGGAAACCTCCAATACATTACATGAATGAACAATTCTTGGATGATGTAAATGAAAAAACCTCCTTTCTATATATAGGAGTCCATGGGGACACAATGTAATCCTAGTGGGGCCACAATGTAATCCTAGCCGACCTAACAATAATAATGTAAGGGCACAATAATAACAATATGGGGGTTACAGGGGTAGAAAAAAAACAATAAGGGGGGCTACACTAACATAATAAGGGACTACACTATTAATATAGGGACTTAATGTTGAGATTCAACAAGATGATGAGCTTAGTGAAAAGAGTCACCTTCACTAAGTGGGCTCGCAGGCTATTTTTGGCGCAAAGTCTATTTTTAGACTATGTCTATTTTTAGACATGTTGATCATATTCTATGAGTTGCAGGATGATGTTTGTGGATGGTTAGTCAAGTTGGGAAAATAGATGGATTCTATTTTCATACATTTTGGGTGAAGTCTATTTTTAGACTACCAGTCTAAAAATAGACATGTCGGATATTATTAGCTCTTAATAATATTTGGACTCTAAACATTATCTTATTCTCTTGGAGCACTTCAGTTCAGTGCACAGATGTGGCACAGTAGCTAACAGAAGGAATTATGCTATTCCTAAGGGTTTACTGGAGCTATTGCATGGAGGAATTAGTTAGAACTCAAGTGGCAGAGTTATGACACAGTTGGAAGAAGTAGTTATGGAGTTGCATTCAGTTTAAATCAGTTAGAATCAGTTGAGCTAATTGTATCTAGTCTAACTTATTGATACACTAGTGAGAGTGGAGTGAATTAATTAGTTAATTAATTCATAAATAATAACTCATTAATCAACTGAAGAATACCTCAGTTAACTACATTGCATGGCAGTTTCAGTGGAGACCAGTGAAGAGATAGGTGAAAGGGCAAGATAGACTATCAGTTGTGACTATAGTGATGCATCGATTTCATCCAACACTCAGTGGAGATGCCAATGAGGATTACGTGAGCAAGGCTATATAAATTCAAACTCATCTAGAGCCATTATTCAGCAGGGATTGTGCAGTAGAGGCAGGCTATCGGGAGGGCAAAAATTAGTGCATATTTTTGCTGATTGTTCTTAATTAGTGTGTAGCAATTGTATTGTACTGAGAGCTTGATATGATTAGCTTTGTATGAGGATTGTTACATGATATCTATGACATATATTATATACATATAGTTGGGGTTTTCAGCTTCAGGCTTTCCTGTTAAACAACTATGTTGTGTGTGAATTTTTATTGTTTCATGTGTGCATTGCACTATTGATTTAATTTCCGGCCGAAATGATCAATGGTGGAATAGATTCTGTATTTTTCATGAAGTTAAAATAGTGTGATATTAGGAGAATATTGGACATATAACACATAATTTATATAATTTCTACATGCTACCAAAGCGGTGTTAATCATTGGAGGAGATTGCAATTATTGAAGAGGTTGAGTTTTGTGCTGGTGGAATTCGAATTTGCTGCAGTGTTTTCTTGGTGTCGAAGTTGAGCATTCATTGAAATGTCTTTCAAAAGATTGCGATTGGAGTATGCCCTTGATGAGAGCTTGAATTATATAGCATGGAAGGATAGGATGGAGGCAGTGCTGGATGAAAATGGGTTGAAGGAGTTCATAGATGTTGATATTTCGAAGCCTACTTCTAGCGATGTAGCCACACTTGACACATGGCAAAATAAGGTAGAAAAGTGTCAAAGGATTCTGTTGGAAGGTTTGAAGGACCACATTTTGTCCAGCCTTCACGAGAAAGCCACTCCATTATTAATGTGGAAGGCTTTGACAGACTTGTTCCAAATCAGAAGTGGCCAAAGGAAGTTGGCGCTTAAAGACAAGCTTAGAAAAATAAAAATGGAGAAAGGCGACAATATACCAAAATACCTCATGAAGTTTGTCCACTACAAGGATGAGCTGGGAAGTGTGGGGGTTACTGTTGGTGAAGAAGACTTGGTGAGATTGGCTCTCCTTGGGCTTCTGAAGAGTTGGCATAGCTACAAAGACTCTATCAATGGATGGGAGAAACAACCAGGATGGGAGCGACTTTGGTCGGATCTTGTGCAGGAGGAGATAAGGCGGGGTACCAGGGATGAATCTTCATCGAAGAATGAAGATGAAGAAAATTGTTCTTTGGCTACAAAAGCTCGGAAAGGAAAAGGGAATAAATCTTCCAAATCCAAAGCTAAAGGCAAGAAGCATGATTTGTCCAAGGTGAAGTGTTTTCACTATCACCAGCATGGACATTTCACCACTAATTTCCCACAAAAGAAGAATAATAAGAGCGCTATTGGTTCTGCAGTAGGAGAGGCCTTAACCTCGCAATTTGAGCTCAAATTTTCTTTGATCACATGCTTGGTTTCAAGTGTGACGGGATCAGTGTGGTTTCTTGATAGTGGTGTGTCTTTCCATATGATCGGAGACAAATATTTGTTTAGTGTTCTGGAGGAAAAGGATCTTGGAGTGCACATCGAGATGGGCGATGATGGTAGATATAGTGCGACTGGTATCGAGACCATTTCCTTTGAGAGGGAGTTCAGTAAAACTTTCATCTTGAAGGATGTCATGCATGTTCCAGGATTGAAGAAGAATCTGATCTTCGTGGCGATGCTGGAAGACAAGGGTTATGATGTTGTTTTTAGCGAGGGAAAAGCCTTCCTGCACCAAAAAACAACTGGTCAAACCGGGAGGATAGGTAATAAAGTTAAGAATATTTATCAATTACAGGTAGATGGACACACTGCAATGGCAAGAAAAGCATAAGGAGTGGTGAGTCGAGATGAGGGTAAATTGTGGCACAGGAGATTGGGCCATCTTCACCATGGTGCTTTGAAATTTTTTTAGCAGATTTCTGCTGGGCTTCCCAAAGGTACACTTGCGCAGTCAGATTAGTGCAAGGGATGTACTTTGGGAAAATTTGTGAAGACCACTTTTCATGAGAAGGATAGTCATGCTTTGACGATCCTTGAGAGAATTCACACAGACGTGTGTGGACCTTTCTCGGTTGCTTCAACAGCAAAGCACATGTATTATGTGATATTCGTTGATGAATTTTATCATAAGTGTTGGATCTTCTTCATGCAGAAGAAGAGCGAGACATACTCAAAGTTCTGTGAGTTCAAGGTGCTAGTTTAGAAAGATTCGGGGAAGAAAGTGAAAGCTCTCCAGAGCGATAATGGTGGTGAATACATCTTTGGCGAATTCAAAGGATTCTATAGCAAAGAAGGAATTCGAAGAGAACTCATAGCGCCTCATAACCCACAACAAAATGGGGTCGTTGAGAGGAAGAACAGAACAATTTTTGGTGCTGCATGGGTGATGTTGCATGATCAGGGCCTTCCCATACACTTGTGGGCTGAGGCATGCAACATTGTAGTTTATGTGAAAAACCGTTGTTCTCATAGAGTACTTGGCATGAGTACACCCGAAGAGGCATTTTCTGGTAAGAAGCCTGATATTTATCATTTGAAGATTTTTGGCTCACCTGTTTACATTCATGTGACAAAGGTGTTGAACCCTTAGTTAAACACAGAGGGGGGGCGGGGGGGGGGGGGTGAATCAGTTTAACACCTACATGGACTTTTAAAACTTTTTTCTTAAAACTTATCTACACCTTTACTTCATGATCAACTTTAATATGTGAGCAATATTTATTAGTGAGAAGAAAGTATCAAACATATTTGTTAATGTAACAGCAGTCTTAATATGTGAGCAAAAAGTATTAAGCAGATTAGATAAACCACATCAACACATAGACATCATGCATAGAGACACCAGATATAAGTGGAAACCCATGAAGGGAGAAAACCACATCTTATTATTGTTGTGATGCAAAGGCAAGCTCCAACTCCCTCTCACCACTGATTTTCTGTAGGCACCAACCTACAGGAGGCTCCTACCTCTATTCTGCAAGCTACAACTTGCAAGGAAGCTCCAAATCCCATTAATTTTCTGCAGGCACCAACCTACAGGAGGCTCCAACCTCAGTCAGCTACAACTGACACTTTATCAAGCTACAACTTGATGTGGAAGCACCAACTCCCATCTATTTTCTGCAGGCACCAACCTACAGGAGGCTCCAACCTCAGTTAGCTACAACTGACACTTTAACAAGCTACAACTTGATAGGGAAGCTCCAACTTCCTTACTCTTTCAGAAGAGAAACACTTGCTGATTTACCTTGGATATCAGCTCTGTTTTGTTCCATCTGCTCTGCTGTTCATCTATTCTCATATCTGCCCTGTATCATCTCTGCATCTTCTCAGATTCTCTATCACCTTCTCCTTCTTCTCTGCTCAGCTCCTCTTTCTTCTATGCCTCACTGCTTCATTTCTGCATTCTCTTCGCTCACTTTCTAACTTCTAACACACACTTTTTGCATATCAAAATGATATTACTTATAGAAATTTCTTGATGAATTTTTGTTTTCCTCTAGGAATTCGAAATGGATGGTCATACCCCTTGGTCTTCTGCCTCCTCATTTCTTTATCCAACTCAATTTAAAATCATAATAATATGTACAAAATTTCATGCTATAGTGGGATTTTGTCTTTTTCTTAGGATACTTGCCTTTGCATCACAAACAATAAAAAAATTAATTACAACATTTACATTCACATTTTTAATTACATATTTCAATTTCACTCAGCTCCTTTTTTGGATTTTGGCTTTACTGGATTTGTCTTTTCCTGCTACTGTTAAGAACCTGTTCTGCATACTCTTTTTTCACTGTCATCTGCATATTCCCTATTTTCTGTGCTTATTCACCTGTCCAACTCATTCCTGTACATATTCCTGTCAAACCTGTAATCTCTGTGTATCTCTGTCAAACCCATACTTTTATCCTTGTGTTTATTCACCTGTTCACTGTCTTATTTTTGTTCTCAAGTTACCTGTCTACATTCTCTGTTCATATATGAGTTAAACATAATGGTTTGAAACTCACATTACATTTTCAGTTCATCCAACCTTATTCTCTTTCTCATTTTCTCCTGTATTCCGTTCCCTGTTCATTGCAGTTATATAATAGCTGATTTTAAATCTGGGCAATCTTGAATTAATGCGGAAACTTCATTTTCCATGGTTATAAAATCATACATATGAATTCATTCATATTTCGATCATTACAATATTCCCAATCTGGGAAATCTCGTCACATTCCTTTATTCTATGCTGGCACATTTAAATAAACAAGTCTGAGTATTTTTAATATCTCAATTCAGGGAATTGAGATATAAACTCAACATTCCTCTATAGTTATAACCTAACAGTCCATCTCCGTGTATCTAACACTAAGTGTATATGTGTTAAGTTACTCTTCCGCTGCGTTATGAAATCCAATGTATTAACCCACTATTATACTCACCAATGCATATAAATATTCATTTTCGATTGATGCCAATTATACTCAAAATCAGAGTAATCATAAGTCCGTGCCAACTGCTTGTATTCAAATATTATGGTCACCATCAATTGTAACATACCACAACCAGGGATTAACATTAGAATAGGATTACAACCATAATATGCGACATACTATTTTGGATTATTAAAAACATATTAATTGACCATCCAACCTTCCACGCGTATATAATTCCGACCGTATACAAAAACCCTTCAGACCTTGGTTAATATCAATAATCACCATGTATTAGGGTTCGGGCCCCACCTATATAACCGATAGCCAATCAAATGTGCGCACTGCACTGCTATCCCTCCCTGTCTTTCATTAAACTTGGCCATTTTGTTTAGAGAGTGACCACCATTAGATATCAAGCCTGATCAATCTGTATAATAATATCGCCTCCACGCCTAAGTCGAGATAATGCGCGATGGACGAACTTTAACGGGCGGTTTTGGACGGGTCACTTCGCCACGTGTTGAACTCTGAATGGAATCGCTGCCCATTCCTCCAATACCGCTTTCCGTATAAGGGTGGTGTGATGAAACCCACGGTTTCGCTCCAACCCACCGTTACTATTCATTGGGTCATGGTTCCACTTCTCCGCTCCAGGTTCCGCTCAACTTCCGCTTCTAGTTCAGCCCGTTCTATGTAAAAAGGTTCTTTTCACTCCGGCGCAGAGTTCCTACCATACTGAAATCAATTCACTAACCGAGACTGCAACTCTCACACAAGCTCTGTCATGCGTTTCTTATATATATATACTCTGTCACGAGGTCTCATCCGCACAGAATTATTCTCTCTCAGAATCGATCCTTACAGTGATCGATTCACCTCACGTCAATTCTCAGAAGACGATCAAAAACCTGATTTCAAATTACTGGCAGTGCTTGCGCAGAACTCAATATGATCAAGGCACATACAGTTTGGACACAACATTGACAAGAAGTCGATTTCTTCAACTAAATACAGAGCACAATTTATCCCAAATTGCAGAGTACATATCTACCCATTATCATACACTCTTCTTCCTGAATATACAAGCAGATTCTTAACTTGATTTACAGAGTCCAGCTTCTACAAGAACTTAAGGGAGTTTCACGCAGGAATTTCACCAGTAAATACACAATGCTCCAATGCTCCAACTCATCCCCAAGCATATTAAGTCTTTACCACAGTAAATACACAATGCTTCAATGCTCCAACTCGTCCTCAAGCATATTAAGTCTTTACCACAGGGTTTTAGTCTTCAATCATAGTCTATGCCATACAAACTCAATTAATGAATAATTGCTCAATAATTCATCTACAAACTGTATTACACCCCTAATTCATGAATAAACCTCTGTATTACACTCCTTCAGGCCTTTTCAACTCCACTGCTCTGTCTCTAATTCCTTTGTTGCTTCTGCTTCAATTCCTTTGTTTCTTCTGCTGCCTCTGCTACCTCTCTGTCTCTTTTGCCTTATGGATAGTTTAGGTGCTGCTCATGTCTTTACCTTTGCCATCTCCTTTGCCATCAATGACAACATTTCCAACAGTCTCCCCCTTTGGCATTGATGGCAACATACTTCCTCTGCTTGCCTTTTAAAAGCCCCTTTTTGTTTTTCCTCCCCCTTTGACATCAATGGCAAAGGGTTGCTCATTTCCTAGTTTTCTTTCTGCATTTCCTCTCTCTGAGTTATGTTTAGGCCCTCTTCTGCTGACTTTGTACCATGCTGCTCTAGACTGATGTACAAGACTTGTTGAGAGAACACTTTGAGGATTATTGGACTTGAATATACACTGTAAATTGGTACAATCCAAAGCACAGTCTCCTTTCACTAGTATAAGGCTGAAAGTGAGGATAATGTTCCTTCATAGAACACATTGTACCAGCTTTATCTAATCAGAGATGTATGATTGGATCAAAAACTAAAATACTGAGAAGGCTTCAAACATACTTCTATCTTTGTCTGATGTAGTGAGCTAATATATTTCTGTTGAAGAAGATTGTAGATTGAATATGTCTTTTCCTGCAATACTCATCTGCAGTACCACACCTGTTCAATTATGATAATGATGCCAATATATCTTTTATTGCTATGGTACACCTTTCCTGCTTGTTGTTGATGACATGAACTAGGATGCTGACAAGGATATTACTTTTAAAGTTTGAGAGGTTCTTGTTGTTGATGTGAACAAATGAATCAAACCAGAGCTTACAGCTTATTGTAAGAATAGGCAATATCTTTCAATATTAGAGGCCAACTGACTTTCCTTCTTGTACAATGTATTTCCAAAATAAACCCTTCAATGTATTGGTCAGTTTCACTTATCAACCACGCAGTTTTATTTATGACATAAGAAGTATGTATGTCAATGATCACTCTTTCTTTAAATGGTGAAATACCAACAATTCCTTTCTGCTGAAGTATGCTTGGATGGACTAATAAAAGACTTTTGGGCTTCAGTGGTAATCACAACTAGTCCTTCATTATTTAGATATTTTAACTATTCTTTCATGATTATTTCCAACAAAAACATCTTCAAGTTGTTTAATTTATATCTTAGCTAACAAACTTTACCCAGTTTATGAACAATTTTCAGAAAGAGGCCTCGAAGATATATGTACTGAATTCAGGAAGGCATGCAATTATATATATAGAAACAGATACTGCTGCAATGCATAATATAATCCTTCAAGTGTAAACCTAATGCTGATCCTTTAGCACTGCTACGACCTTTTCATGCTGAATGCAGATAACCCTGGGAATTTTACCTTGATGCATTCTTGCCATAGTCCTTTGATCCTGTGGACCTGTATCATACTGCTGCTCCACTGATAATGCTTGGTAATATGTTGATAAGCATGTTGCTTGTACCTAACCATCAATTGATATTATTTTGATAAACCATGCTGAGATTTCACTTTTAGCTTGCACATTTACCCTTAGTTTCTACTATTGATCTTTCCACTGTTCACCTCAACAGTCATTAATATCCTCAATCTGATCTTTTAACTATTTTCTTATTCTGTCATTCTGTTCAAAGGAATGTTACTCCATTTTTCTTTGCTATGACAACTCTAGAATCATTGCTGCTTTATATTGCTTTATATACCACTTCAACTATTCTGACATGATGATCTTCAGAAGGACATCTTCAATTTCTATACTATGAATCTTCATGGGCTGATTACTCAGAGATTTGTCACTTATTTGACTTCTCCAAGGAGACTTTTCATTGATCAATTATGTGCTAACATCAAGATAGTAGACTTTTTCTTAATGTGATTCATTGTTAATTTTAGTAGAATGATACACAATGTGATCATCACTTAATGTGCTGATGTCTTCCAAGATTACATGTTCATAGCTGATGTTCTCTCTACCACCAAGGCTTCTTACTGTCTTCTCTTCTTTCATCAATCTGTCTGCTACTTAATACTTCAGATGATCTTCTTCCTCTATAGTCTTCTTTTAGAGAAATTTTCTTTCCCTTCCTGATCTTATAACTGTTTTCATTCCAAGGAGCTCTTCTTAGACTACTTTCATGGGGTCTATATATGAACTGCTCTCCCCCTGGGATGTTGCTTCATATTTGTCACTAGATGGATTTGTGCTTTGTTTCCTAGAGCAGCTCCCCCTGAGACTATGGAGGATTCATTATGTTATTGAGGTAATAGGCTCCCCCTTTCTCTTTTCCTTCCATACTTTATTGGGGTTCTTCATAATGTCTACGCTTCTTTTAAATTCATAGTTTTGTTTGATTTGCTTTGATCCCATCATTTGTCTAGATTTCTTTAATGTATATGGAAGATTACAATATTTTGCTTTGTGACCAAGTTTGAGGCATACATAACATCTTATTTGACCAATGTGCATTTGAGCTGATGTATAATATTTTGTTTCTCTTCTTGGACATTTTACAATCAACAATTTTATGTCCAAAATTATTGCATGCATAACAATAGCCATGGAAATGATTTGTGTACCTGGTGAAAGATTGTTCTTTCCATTTGCTTTCTTGAGGGATTCTTCTCTTTTGCTGCATCCTTTGTTGATTGAACTGGATTGGCTTTGTCTTGCAATATGCTGCATTATGTCCTGGTTTGTGACAAAAGAAACAAGTGATACTTCTCATAGGTGGAAAAAATCTTCTTTGACATCTTCCAAATTTATTCAATTCATCTTTAGGAGCATGTGAGCCTTCAACAATTGATTGTTTCATCTTCTCATTCTCTGTTCTTTCATTTTGCTGCTTGATTCTATTTGTTTCTCCGCAACTCATGTTCTTGCTAGATTCTATTTTTGTAGGAATCACGAGTCGCTTTCTAACGTTCTTTACAAAATTTTACAAAAATAATTTTCCTTGCCATTCTATCTCGAATTTACTAGTTTCTCCCATATCCTAGGCCTCGCCTTTATTGTTGAATCTTTGATTAAACTAAGAGGGAGGGTTGAATCAGTTTAATACATGCATTAGCCTTTTTAAATTTTCACCAGAGTTATTTACAGCTTAATATGTGAACAATCTTATTTGCAGCCAATATTAATTTATTGTGACACCATACTTAAGTTGAAAGCAACAAGCAATTAATCAGATTGAAATAATCACATCAACACATAAGAAGCACACATAGAGACAGCAGATGTAAGTGGAAACCCATAAAGGGAGAAAACCACATCTTAATTCTGTTGTACCTAACTCCCTCTCACTCACTATTTTCTGTGCACCAACCTACAGAGGCTCTATCCTCACACTTAAGCTACACCTAAAAGAAGCACCAACTCCCTTCAAGTTTCTACAGCACCAACCTGTTGTGAGGTTCCAACTCGCCTCAGCTACAACTGACAAATATCAGCTTCAACTCGAGAAAAAGCTCCAACTATCAAATTAACAAATCGAATGTAAACATATTTACCTCCTCGATATCTACCGTTCCGTAGCTTCTCTTTCGCTCTCTTTCTTGATCTTCTCCGTTTCACTCTTCGTATTCGCCTTCTTTATTTACTCTCTCCTCTGTTCCGAAAAAAAAACTCACTCTGCATATCAAGATGATATTATTTATAGATTTCCTCACATGACTGTTTGTATTCTGCTTGGAATTTGAAATGGAAAGTCATGTCTCTTTGCCTTCTGCCTTCTCACTCCTTTTATCAGCTTACTCAGAAATTATAACTGTAGGTGTCAATTTTAACATTACAGTGGGAGTTTGTTTTCTCTCGGAGACTTGCCAATGCATCACAAACAATAAAAATTTAAATAAAACATTTACATTCAAATTTAAATGAGAACTCCAGCTCAACTTATTTAGTCTTTTGAATTGGTACGCATTTGTCTTTTCTTTGGTTGTCTTTATCTTTTTTGTGACTGTGTTTTATCTTCTTTTGGATCTGTTTGCTCTTCTATCCTCTGCTGTGGTGTAACTGCTGCATATGTGTAAATGTGCCTTTTATATCCGCTGACTGTAAATCTGGAGGAATTCCAATCCCTTTTATGCCATTAGTGTCTTGTTGATGTGGCAGGTTCCGCAGGCCGAAACATACATATATTACAATTGTATTACATTAATAATCGCCCTCCCGTTAAGCTGAGGCCCGTGGGTCTACAGACCACGCGGCATGTTTTAATACAACCGCAACAATGTAATATATATACATATAACAACGCCCTTTCATATATACAAATAAGTAATTTCAACTCTCAGCATACATACACACTTCCTTTTTAAATCAATTCTCAACGTAATATAGTGAAGACATATTAAACATATAAGAACTCCTTTTGGGCCCACTTAACACACTTCCCGATGCAATGAGTCTTCTCCGAATGCTATTTATCTCTCCTGCTCCGATTCCGATTCAATCGGAAATCGCCAATCGATTGAATTGATATCACTCAACTATTGCAGCTCCAATGTGCTCCGATTTCGATTCAATCGGAAATCGCCAATCGATTGAATTGATATTACTCAACTATTGCAGCTCCAATGTGCTCCGATTTCGATTCAATCGAAAATCGCCAATCGATTGAATTTATATCACTCAACTATTGCAGCTCCAATGTGCTCCGATTTCGATTCAATTGGAAATCGCCAATCGATAATTGCAATGCGCTTTCACCTTTGGACTCTTCACAATTTCCGATCCGATTGGGGAGGGGTCCCACCTTATAAAACTTTGTTTTATGCGCTCCATAATATATATGCTTTGGACCATTGCAGAATATGAAATGCGTGACATTTATATGTATTGTGATGGATATTATATATATATGTGTCCGCCAGCGGGTTAGGCGATTCCCGGAATAATGTTTATGAATTATGTTAATTCTATACCGCCGGTTGGAGTGTGCGATTCCCGGAATTTGGTTTTGCATTATATGCGTAACGCCCGGCTTGGGGTACGATTCTCGGAATTATATATCTGTCCTCCGGGTTGGGCGATTCTCGGAATTATGTTTGTATGTGTTATATGTGCTCCGCTTGCATATAACTGATATATATGTTTATATATTTTTCCGCTGGAGTGAAGCGATTCCCGGAATTTTATAACGGCTCTGCTTCTGCCGCCATGCTGCTCCCGACGCCCGCTCTCTTACGCTAGACTCAGCCTACTTCGCCTCGCCTCTTCCCTCGTCCCGTCGTCCGCTCTGCGCTTCGAGATAACGGTTCTCGCTCTATTATATTCGTTTCCTTCCGCTTTCTTACTTGTTTCCTTTTGTCGCCTCTTTGCTTGAGTGTGCTTCCTTGCCATCAATGACAATATTTCCATTAACATTTATGAGGAGATCTTTGAGCATTTAGCATCTTGTCCAACTGTCCAGAGCTTTTCATTAGATGTGTATTCATTAATAGTTCTCTTTGGGATTTTTCTAAGTTCTTTCTTAGGCTCACTACTTCTTCTTCCAATCTTTCACATTCCTGACTTTTCTCTCTCATTTGTTGTAGCAGAGTGTCTTCTACTTTCTTTGCCTCTTCAAGTTGTGTCTTCAGGCCAATAATTTCTTTCCTATCTTCATATTCTCTCTCATCACATATTTGTACCAATCTCTTAAGGTCTTTGTTTTTATTCTTCAATCTTTCTATTTCAGTCAGAGCTGTGTCAAGTTTGGTTTTTTCTTCAGCTGCAATTTCTTCATGGCTCTTACTACCATTCACACTAGCAGGTACCTCATTTGATTGAACATCTTCTTTTTGACATGAATTTCTCTTTTTCTTAATTCTCTTCTCCTTCTTGACAATGCAATCCTCAGTGTCTACTCCATGCATGAAATGCAGTCTGTCCCAGATTTCTTTTGCTAAAGTTAAATCCATTACTAACTCAAGGTCCTTGTTATGAAGATTGTTATATATCACACATTTTGCCTTGGCATTCCTCTGTTGTTCTTTCACTGTGGGGGAGTCTGTGCAGTAACCATCACATACTAGCTTCCATACCTCAGGTTCATAAGCTAATAATCCTGTTTTAATTTTATCTCTCCATTCAGGAAAGTTTGTTGTATTTAACACAGGTACATTTTGATAGTCCATGACTTAACCAGATCTCCTTCAAGCTATTAATCTTACACCAAAGGAACCTTCTCTGATACCAATTGTTGAACCCTTAGTTAAACTGAGAGAGGGGGGGGGGGGTGAATCAGTTTAACACATACATGGACTTTTAAAAACTTTTCTCTTAAAACTTATTTACACCTTTACTTCATGATCAGCTTAATATGTGAGCAATATTTATTACTGAGCAGCAAGTGTCAAACATATTTGTTATGTAACAACAGTCTTAATATGTGAGCAACAAGTATTAAGAAGATTAGATAAACCACATCAACACATAGACATCATGCACAGAGACACCAGATATAAGTGGAAACCCATGAAGGGAGAAAACCACATCTTATTATTGTTGTGATGCAAAGGCAAGCTCCAACTCCCTCTCACCACTGATTTTCTGTAGGCACCAACCTACAGGAGGCTCCTACCTTGATTCTAAAAGCTACAACTTGCAAGGAAGCTCCAACTCCCATTAATTTTCTGCAGGCACCAACCTACAGGAGGCTCCAACCTCAGTCAGCTACAACTGACACTTTATCAAGCTACAACTTGATGTGGAAGCACCAACTCCCATCTATTTTCTGCAGGCACCAACCTACAGGAGGCTCCAACCTCAGTTAGCTACAACTGACACTTTAACAAGCTACAACTTGATAGGGAAGCTCCAACTTCCTTACTCTTTCAGAAGAGAAACACTTGCTGATTTACCTTGGATATCAGCTCTGTTTTGTTCCATCTGCTCTGCTGTTCATCTATTCTCATATCTGCCCTGTATCATCTCTGCATCTTCTCAGATTCTCTATCACCTTCTCCTTCTTCTCTGCTCAGCTCCTCTTTCTTCTATGCCTCACTGCTTCATTTCTGCATTCTCTTCGCTCACTTTCTAACTTCTAACACACACTTTTTGCATATCAAAATGATATTACTTATAGAAATTTCTTGATGAATTTTTGTTTTCCTCTAGGAATTCGAAATGGATGGTCATACCCCTTGGTCTTCTGCCTCCTCATTTCTTTATCCAACTCAATTTAAAATCATAATAATATGTACAAAATTTCATGCTATAGTGGGATTTTGTCTTTTTCTTAGGATACTTGCCTTTGCATCACAAACAATAAAAAAATTAATTACAACATTTACATTCACATTTTTAATTACATATTTCAATTTCACTCAGCTCCTTTTCTAGATTTTGGCTTTCCTGGATTTGTCTTTTCCTGCTACTACTAAGAACCTGTTCTGCATACTCTTTGTTCACTGTCATCTGCATATTCCCTATTTTCTGTGCTTATTCACCTGTCCAACTCATTCCTGTACATATTCCTGTCAAACCTGTAATGTCTGTGTATCTCTGTCAGACCCATACTTTTATCCTTGTGTTTATTCACCTGTTCACTGTCTTATTTTTGTTCTCGAGCTACCTGTCTACATTCTCTGTTCATATATGAGTTAAACATAATGGTTTGAAACTCACATTACATTTTCAATTCATCCAACCTTATTCTCTTTTTCATTTTCTCCTGTATTCCGTTCCCTGTTCATTGCAGTTATATAATAGCTGATTTTAAATCTGGGCAAGCTTGAATTAATGCGGAAACTTCATTTTCCATGGTTATAAAATCACACATATGAATTCATTCATATTTTGATCATTACAATATTCCAAATCCGGGCAATCTCGTCACATTCCTTTATTCTATGCTAGCACATTTAAATAAACAAGTCTGAGTATTTTAATATCTCAATTCAGGGAATTGAGATATAAATTCAACATTCCTCTATAGTTATAACCTGACAGTCCATCTTCGTGTATCTAACACTAAGCGTATATGTGTTAAGTTACTCTTCCGCTGCGTTATGAAATCCAATGTATTAATCCACTATTATACTCGCCAATGCATATAAATATTCATTTCCGATTGATGCCAATTATACTCAAAATCAAAGTAATCATAAGTTCGTGCCAACTGCTTGTATTCAAATATTATGGTCACCATCAATTGTAACATACCACAACCAGGGATTAACATCAGAATAGGATTACAACCATAATACGCGACATACTATTTTGGATTATTAAAAACATATTAATTGACCATCCAACCTTCCATGCGTATATAATTTCGACCGTATACAAAAACCCTTCGGACCTTGGTTAATAGCAATAATCACCATGTATTAGGGTTCGGGCCCCACCTATATAACCAAAAGACCAATAAAATGCGCGCACCCGTACCTGGCTATCCTCCGGGATCTTTCATTAAACTTCGGCCAATTTCAGAGAGCGACCACCGTTACATATCGAGCCTCCGGATCAACGGTGTATGTTAATATCGCTCCACGTCTTCAGTCGAGGTATAACGTGCGATGGCGCACTTTAAAGGGCGGTTTTGGACGGGTCACTTCGCTACGTGTTGAACTCTGAATGGAATCGCTGCCCATTCCTCCAATACCACTTTCTGTATAAGGGTGGTGCGATGAAACCCACAGTTTTGCTCCAACCCACCGTTACTATTCATCGGGTCATGGTTCCACTTCTCCGCTCTAGGTTCCGCTCAGCTTCCGCTTCTAGTTCATCCCGTTCTATGTAAAAAGGTTCTTTTCACTCCGGCGCAGAGTTCCTACCATACTAAAATCAATTCACTAACCGAGACTGCAACTCTCACACAAGCTCTGTCATGCGTTTCTTATATATATACTCTGTCACGAGGTCTCATCCGCACAGAATTCTTCTCTCTCAGAATCGATCCTTACAGTGATCGATTCACCTCACGTCAATTCTCAAAAGATGATCACAAACCTAATTTCAAATTACTGGCAGTGCTTGCGCAGAACTCAATATGATCAAGGCACATACAGTTTGGACACAACATCGACAGGAAGTCGATTTCTTCAACTAAATAGAGAGCACAATTTATCCCAAATTGCAGAGTACATATCTACACATTACCATACACTCTTCTTCCTGAATATACAAGCAGATTCTTAGCTTGATTTACAGAGTCCAGCTTCTACAAGAACTTAAGGGAGTTTCACGCAGGAATTTCACTAGTAAATACACAATTCTTCATACACAGATATATGTATATATTTACAGGTGGTAGGTCTCAAACAAATTCTTACAGGCCAGATATTCAGTTCCGTGGCCATTATCCTCCTATACTATTACTGAAGAGGTTCTCTGCCTCTCTCCAGCTCTTGGGCTCCCTCTCCAGCCCTCTTCTTCCATTTAAGCAATGCTCCAACTCATCCCCAAGCATATTAAGTATTTACCACAGGGTTTTAGTCTTCAATCAAAGTCTATGCCATACAAACTCAATTAATGAATAATTGCTCAATAATTCATCTACAAACTGTATTACACCCCTAATTCATGAATGAACCTCTGTATTACACTCCTTCAGGCCCTTTCAACTCCACTGCTCTGTTTCTAATTCTTTTGTTGCTTCTACTTCAATTCCTCTGTTTCTTCTGCTGCCTCTGCTACCTCTCTGTCTCTTTTGCCTTATGGATAGTTTAGGTGCTGCTCCTGTCTTTACCTTTTCCATCTCCTTTGCCATCAATGACAACATTTCCAACAAAAGGATGCCATGTTAACTGAGCTTACCTCGCAGGGATGGATATTTTAAAGCAGAGAATCAGAGAAACACCACATGCTAATGAGTCAGGAGTGTATTTTCCTGCATTAGCCGCATGATCGTCGTAAGACGATATAAAATTTCATGAGGAGAAAGCCATGAAGTGTTCGCTTGAGAGGGAGCCACACTTGCATGCAGATGAGGAGCTATTAGTTCCTAAGGATGAGTCTCAGGATGTGGATCAGCCACAAGATGAGGTTCATGGAGTGGAAGAGACCACTCAGGAAGCGCCAACCATCAGAGGGCGGAAGCGCACTATAGAAGCTGAGTGACTGGCTCAAGAAGCAGAGAAGGTTGTAGGAGCACCTACATCACAGCGCAGACAGAGACAGTCACTTGATCGGTACACTGGATACATGGCTCTTGTGAGCAAGTGTATTGTGACAGAGCCATCCTCTTTCAAGGAAGATGTGGAGGATCCCGCATGGGTAGATGCCATGGTGGAAGAGTATGATTCGATTGTCAGAAACAGTGCATGGGAGATTGTCCCAAGGCCGGAAGGGAAATCAGTGGTAGGTTCGAGATGGATCTACAAAGTGAAGCAAGCTACTGATAGGAGCGTCGAGAAGTACAAGGCAATATTTGTTGCCCGAGGCTTCTCACAAATCGAGGGGATCGACTATGAAGAAACCTTTGCACCTGTCGCAAGGTATTCTTCCATACGGACCATCCTTGCTCTCTCAGCGCAGATGGGTTGGCACATTCATCAGATGGATGTGAAGACTGTGTTCCTCAATGGAATCATTGAGGAGGAGGTGTACATTGAGCAGCCTAAAGGATTCGAAATCTTCAAAGAACAGTCACATGTGTATGTGCTCAAAAGAGTGTTGTATGGGTCAAACAATCACCAAGTGATCGGGCACATACGTACAGACAATTATTTCAATCGACTTGGTTTCATTAAGAAAAGTGCGAGGCGGATCCAAACCTATACTAGATTGTGGTGGAGGGTAAGCTTTTGATCATTGTGCTTTATGTATATGATTTAATACTAACAGGTGATGAACTGTTGATATATTCATGCAGGGAAGATCTTGCAAAGGAGTTCGAGATGAAGGACTTGGGCCTCCTTCATTATTTCCTAGGATTTGAAATTTGGCAGCGGAAAGGTGAAATTTTTGTGTCTCAAGAAAAGTATGCCCGGGAGATACTGGATAAGTTTCACATGCAAGGTTGCAAGCCTATCGAAACTTCTCTTCCTGGTGGTTGGAGGAAGGAGGATGCTACATCGACAGAGGTAGTGGATGCCACTGTTTATCGACAGTTGGTTGGTTCACTCATGTATTTAGTCAATACATGATCAAACATATGCTATGCTGTGAACCAACTTTCACAAGCGATGGTTAAGCCTACCAAGCTCTTTTGGAAGGCAGGAAAGCATGTCCTGAGGTATCTCAGGGGCACATCTAAGTATGGATTGTGGTACAGACAATTGAATGAGGTGAAGCTGCATGGCCTCACGGATGCAGATTGGGCAGGAAGCCCAATGGACAGAAAGAGCACATCTGGAGGGATTTTCAATATCGGATCTACAACAGTTTCTTGGTACAGCAGGAAACAAAGATCCATGGCACTCAGTTCAGCGGAGGCCGAGTACATGGAAGCAAGTTTGGCTGCATGCAAGGCTATATGGATGAGGAAGATCCTGTTCGGCTTGTTCGGCTCTCATCTAGATCCTACTATGATATATTGTGATAATCATAGTTGCAATAAACTCTCGGTTAATCCAGTATTTCATGATAGATCTAAACATATTGACATCCGGTACCATCATATCAGAGATTGTGTGCAGCGGAGGATCATGTTGCTTTCTTACATTCCTACGGAGGATCAAGATGCAGATATTCTGACGAAGGCGCTCACTAGGAGAAAATTCGAATACCATAGAGACAGGATCGGGGTGGTAGATAATCCCTATCTTGTTGAGAGGGAGTGTTGAGATTCAACAAGATGATGAGCTTAGTGAAAAGAGTCGCCTTCACTAAGTGGGCCCGCAGGCTATTTTTGGCGCAAAGTCTATTTTTAGACTATGTCTATTTTTAGACACGTCGATCATATTCTATGAGTTGCAGGATGCTATTTGTGGATGGTTGGTCAAGTTGGAAAAATAGATGGACTTCTATTTTTAGACATATTGGGCGGAATCTATTTTTAGATTGCCAGTCTAAAAATAGATATGTCGAATATTATTAGCTCTTAATAATATTTGGACTAAACATTATCTTATTCTCTTGGAGCACTTCAGTTAAGTGCACAGATGTGGCACAGGAGCTAACAGAAGGAATTACATATTCTCTTCGGTTTAATGTAGTTGGCTGTATGGAGGATTAAAGGCATAGAACTCAAGTGGCAGAGTTATGACACACTTGGAAGAAGTAGTTATGGAGTTGTATTCAGTTTAACTCAGTTAGACTCAGTTGAGCTAGTTGTATCTAGTCTAACTGATTGATACACTAGTGAGAGTGGAGTGACTTAATTAGTTAATTAATTCACAAATAATAACTCATTAATCAACTGAACAATACATCACTAACCACAAGCAAGTTGGAATTCTCAAGATATCTCAAGAGGTGAAAGGTGATAGACTATCAGTTGTGACTATAGTGATGCATTGATTGCATCCAACACTCAGTGGAGATGCCAATGAGGATTGTGTGAGCAAGGTTGGAGAAATTCAAACTCATCCAGAGCCATTATTCATCAGGGATTGCGCAGTAGAGGTAGGCTATCAGGAGGGAAAAAATCAGTGTAGATTTTTGCTGATTTTTCTTGATTAGTGTGTAGAGATTGTATTGTATTGAGAGCTTGATATGATCAGCTTTGTATGAGGATTGTTACATGATGTCTATGACATATATTATATACATATAGTTGGGGTTTTCAGCTTCAGGCTTTCCCATTAAACAACTGTGTTAATGTGTGTGAATTTTTATTGTTTCATGTGTGCATTTCAATCTTCATTTAATTTCTGCAAATGATCAATGGTGGAATAGATTCTGTATTTTGCATGAAGTTAAAATAGTGTGAGATCAAGAGAATCTTGGACATATAACACATAAGTTATATGATTTCTACACTTAACATGCCCCTTTCCTTCAAACAAGTGTTGTCCTCAACGCTTGATTATTTATTGATGCTTTTGTATAAAATTTTCATCCTCCCATGTGGAATCTTCTACAGGAAATTTCTTCCACTTGCCGAGATACTCTGAAATTTATCATACTTGTCGAGTTCTTGTTTATGTGATTGCTTCAGAACTTCTTTCAATGTGATGTTGATCTTCATGTTGTTTCATTAGATTCTGCACCAAAGTTAGGTTATCCTTTGAGAGTTGGAGAACTTGTTGTTGATGCTCGATGTGATCTTCCAATAATTTATCATCCATATTAGCTATTATTTGACCCTTCAAAATACCCAACTTACCCTCCATTTATTTTTTTAAACCATCTATGTCATCTTTGGTTTCTCTTCGTAACATCGAAATTTGTTGCACTTGGTACCGTAATTTTGATATCTCATACTGTAATTCTTCCTCTTCATGCTTCATAGTATAGCTTTTTGAGGGCTTAATGGGTATGGAATTATTTTTTGGAGGAATTATAGAATCCAATACTGATACTATTTCTGAAATATGCCCTTGGAATCACTTCAAACTTCTTTTTCAAACAAACATTATGCAACTTTAAAAACCAAATACACACATTTTTCTTGCTTTTGAGAAGCTCGATATTAAAACTGAATTATCAATGTGATTTCAGATCCTCAATAACTAAAATTTTTCCCTAAAGTAGCCCTTTGAATCCTCTTTCAAATGCCATAGGTTTGACCTAATTTGGATTCTTCAAGAAAAATTTATGTCCAATATCCCACAATGACCTAATTATGGACTGGTTCAGTAGAGCGAACTTGTACGACTTACCATGTGTCACTGTTTTCTCCTTTGGAACTAAAAATTATAGACAGGAAACTAAATTTTGTGTACTTCTGGTCACTTTTTACAAAATTCCAATCCAATTCTCAGAGAGAGACTTATGAAGATTTTCCCACGATCACCTCTTTGAGATGAAATTTGGGAGCCTGAAAAAGACCTAACTTTCACAAATCATATCTCAGAAAATGTTATGAACCAAGATCTAAAATTTTTCAAAGATCTTACTCCAGATTTCGACTTCACCCTTTAAAAATTTCAGCTTCTGAAACTTCATAGAAAAATAGTTATAGCGAAAATTCCATGATGACCTATTTGGATTAAATTCAAAAGCCTGCAAAAATATGTAACTTCCACAGCTCATATCTCCGAATATATTCCGAACCAAGCTTTTAAATTTCGCGAAGAGGTTCCTCAGGATTTTGGCTTCGCACTCTAAAAATTTCAGATTCTGAAACTTCATAGAAAAACAATTATAGTGAAAATTCCACGATGACCTGTTTGGAGCAAAGAACCCCTAGAATCCAAAGCTCTGATACCAAATGATGTGAAACCAACTCCAAAAATAGAAGAAAAGAGATATCAACGCCTTAGAGATAAGCCACTTCAAGGGGGAAACCTCCAATACATTACATGAATTAACAATTATTGGATGATACAAATTACAAAACCTCCTTTCTATATATAGGAGTCGATGGGGCCACAATGTAATCCTAGTGGGGCCACAATGTAATCCTAACCGGCCTAACAATAATAATGTAAGGGCACAATAATAACAATATGGGGGTTATAGGGGTACAACAATAACAACAAGGGGGGCTATACTAACATAATAAGGGACTACACTATTAATATAGGGACTTAACATGTCAATTATTTCACCTACCATTAAGGTAAAATGTAATAATCCTAATTAGCCATGAGCTAGTTGGAATATTAATTTTTGTTTTTTCTTTCTTGTTTGATGAATAAGAGGATATGGAGATCCATAAATCTCCTTAATATGAATAAAATCAATGCCAATGTTAAAGGAGGACAATTTGGCAGCTTAATTGAGCACCCTTGTGTGTGAAAAGGGGCTGGAACACCTAGGCTGGGTCAACTTTGACCAAATCAACAACACTGTCATGGAGGAGTGGAATTCACTGAGGGACATTACAGTTTTAGTTGGAGACTCTTTGCATGGAAGTAGTGTCTTAAATGAGTGGGGCCTAGGGTTAGGAAGCTCATCACTTATATAAGGAAGAGGATGGCAACCATATTCAGTATGTTGATTTTATGATATTTTGATTATATGGTCTGTTTAGACATATATATTTTTTCAACTTTTTAGCTAAGATTGCAGTGTTGTTTAGCACAGGGTGTTCCTGATCAGGAATTCCACCTCTTTCCTTGAGAAGCCTCTAGGAATAAAATTGTACTATACTTCCACATTCAGGCATTAGGCCAAGCTACATATTGTTAATCAAGGTTTTCATTGATGTCAATATGGCATTGGCTGAGATGGAAAATATTCTTGAGATACCCCAGAATGTGATGATAAGGTTGAAGACAATAAATTTTTGGTACCAGATGATGATGTCATGACTCTTGTTTGACAAGAATGTCATCAATGAAGAGGTCAACCCATGAAGATGTCAAACCACTAATGAATAAGTCCTAAGAAGTCTTTGAACTAGCTATAATGTTGCATGTGCCTTGATGATATAGACCTTAACCCTTGATGACACATGGAGTCATACAGTAAATGAATAACCACAATTGATGATGGAACTTGATGAAGGTTGAAAGACTATATGATAACATGAAAGATATCAATTGATGGTTGGAAGACTATTTTGAAGTTCTCCTAATGATGTTGCACTATAACATATCACTGCAAAATTATGTGATGACATGGATGATACACTCATTGCTAGAAAATATCATGATGACGTGGATGTCCTACATGTTCCTATGATGATGAAGAATCCAAATAATGGAGAAGACAAACAATGGAGAACCCAAACAAAGAAGCCATATTGTCCTAATCATTTTTTGCACTAAATAATTCAAAGGCAGTCACAAAGAAAAAAAAAATTCACCACCTTAGATGTAACATTTCAAAATGGATCTTATACCATCTTGTAGAGTATATTTTTCCCTTTCTAATGAGCCCTTACTTGCCCCCAAACTCCCGGTGGTTGATGAGATAATGAATTTTTAATTTTACAAAAATAATTTTTTTATTTAGCCGACCTATGTTAACATACATATGTCGGCTCTCATCTATAATAGTCACATCCTCTCTTTAAAGGATGAAATCACTATAAATATAAGTCGAAACCTTCATTTTTCACCATCAATTTCGGTGAAGATTATTTCAAGAATAGAGTCAAGAAGACAGACACCAAGGAGGTCGAGGAGGACATATTGGTTGGGTTAATTATGCTATTAGGTTATCATTTAAGCGTGGTATAGCTTTGAGGAAGTGCGGATCTTAGATAACCCTGTAGACTTTACCTGTGGGAAGTTCTCAAACCTGTGAGAAGTAAGGAACAATACTTAGAATTTGGAACTCTAGAAAAAGGCTTATTCCTTGGACATGAAATCTACCACGGACCTGTAATTACAGTGCTATCTAGCTATATGTGCTAAGGCTCGGTACTGGACTTACACCCTAAACCTGTGACTGTATTAGACTTGGACCTGAGCAAGAAATAAACTTAGACGTGTTGTGAAGAGACATTTGGACTGATCTCGTGTAGACTTCAGACCTGTTGCTGCTGCACCCAAATTGCAGACCTCTGTATTTTCAGACCTGTGTGAAGACTCCAAAAATCTAAATTGTGATCATCTATTCATCTCGAATCTATGGCATACTGTAATATTCCTTTTTTCAGAAATATCACAAGTTTGTGCTAGAGATGGAATGCAGGGGAATTTACCGGATATGTCACCTTCTAAAGAAAGGTGAGGTCTGGAGGCTTGCTGGCCCTTTGCAGACTCTGTCTACAGATATGTGAAATTTCCTAGTAGGGATGACTATAAATCCAAGCCTGGAAAACGCACTTTCCAGAAATGGAGGCAACACGATTTGATCCCTGGTCTGGGATCCCTTGAATATGTCCTTCTAGAGCTTAAATCCAAGAGTGTACTCAGAACAAATATTTCTAGGAGCTTGAGACAAGCCTCCTTCACCTATTATCTTCACAAAAGGGCCCAACGAAGAGGGCTGCAACAACACTTTTCTCAACAAAATAAATGATAGTGTTATCTCTAAGGAGCCATGTCACATGAAGATGAAATAAATCTGTAAATAGATGTGCAGCAGAAAATTTAGACAAACTCTTGAGGAATCTCTTACTTAAAGCAAGCCAAAGAGTCTCAAGGAGACAATGTACATAAGAGTGGTGAAAGCACTGCTCACATATTTTATTCCTACTAAGACTATGCAGTATATGGGAGGTACTGAAGTAGTAAATATATGAACATGAAAGATACAATAATTTAAGCTTAAATAAATATGGGGGAGCAAGGCTTCAACCCCTGAAAATACAATACAAAAATCCTCTAGAAGGATTGAATGAAAACTAGACAAAATGGCATTTTTACCAAACTGCCGAAGTTGCTAGGCAGCTACTGCAACTCAATAGAAACTGGAAATGGAAGAAGCTTGCTAAAGATGAGGTCTCTACTGAAATAAATCCTTTTTACAATCTTCTATATGAAAGGTTGATCCCTTCATAGAAGATCTCACTACCCACCAAAATGTTGCAACCCTCACTGCAAATGCTCTTTATGAACTACGCAATCAAGGAAGAGGGATGCTCTTCTGTTGATGAAAATGATTGGCCTGATGCCAAAGATGATGGAATGAATATCAAACACTCCCTCACTAATCTCCCAAAGGAATGGGAACTCCCTCCTCTGAAATACAATGCCGGAAGTGGTGTTGAGGAACCCTCCCTTGCAACACCCAGCTACACAACTCAACCACCAATGGAGACTGCGCTGGAGCTAAATGGAATGCTTTGGCCTCAAGATAGAATATGGGGAATATTATGAGCAATATCTCCCAATATATACTCTATGGAAGAGATGGGATTCCCGCCCGGGAACACCCAGTGCTAGTAGCACTACATCTCAGCTAAACAGCCAGAGAATGCTCTTGTCTAAGAAGACAAGAAAAATGATAATCAAAAGCATGAATGAGAATGGTTGCTTCATTCTCCTTTTAAACAAGTGAAGGTGGCTTTGTCATGGGCCCCAAACCTTAGGGTTTCCTCTCTACAATGATCTCCCTCTCATGCAAACTGCGCTTTCTCACTAAGTGATCCTTATCTTCTCAATCTGCGCAGTCAACCTGGCTTCTTCTAGAATTATCCACCTGCAAATTGTCTCTTTTCACACATGGGGTGTGAAATCCAATTCTTTATTGATCCCTTACACATTATAAGGGTTCCTTATTCAAATTTTTATTATCAATGGGTTTTCTTACCCATTTATTCTCCTCCTAAATCAATTTTTTAATGTTCCATAAAACTTTGGAACATTACAGTCCTCCCCTCCCAAATGTTGCTTGCCCTCAAGAAACTTGTAAGGATAGAACTGTAGGATGTCCTCCTCCTCCAACTGTAGCACCCACTTATGATGAAATCCCCATGAATAATGAGATGTTGTTTTAACATAGAATCTCCATACTTCTCCTCTTAAGTAATGTAAAATAGCCAACTTGGTTGTCATCATGAACATGGAATGTAGTCAAGAAGGAAATAAGGTGTTGTATAGAGGTATCCTTGAGGCATGGTGTCTAAATTAATTGGGAAGAACATTTCTCTCATGTGAATCCTCCATCCCCAAGCAATCATCCATAAAAATCTAGTCACCTCCAGATAAGGCAACTATTGAACATCTTCTTCCACCTTGAGCTCCAACAAAGAAGGTGGGCTAAAAATATGGAAGTGGTAGGAATCATAGCCTACCCCACATTTTTCACCTCTCCACTCATGAAAAGTGTAGAGTGAAGGCTGCCCTTGTGCTGTAGAAATGTTTCCCTCAAATGGAAAGATGAAGTTTGGATCTCCGAAGATCTTCCCTCCTCCATTGTGAATCAATCTGGCCCAATGTCTCTCCTTTGTGATGGGAAGGATATCAACACCATCATATGACTCCCCATCACTCTCATGGCTCACCTCAAGAAGAAATAAGTGCTGCACTGTGGTGGCCACATCATCTCTCATGCTCCCCTTAGAGCATGCCTTGCAAAAAGTATGGGGATCTTATCCCCCAAAGGACACATCCATCCTATATGCCCTTCTTCCAATCATGCTCCCAAAAATAGTGCGACCTATAGCAGCATAGAGAGCCAAAGTAGAATTCATGCTAGCTGCCATATATATAAAGTGAGTGAGACATTGATCCTTCTCTTGCAACCAGTGCAGTTTGAGCATAAACTACAATAGAGAATGATAAAAGATGTGGTTCCTCAACCACCGATTTGCTACTACATTCTCCTCATGTATTTGGAGAAAAAGAGTGATGTATGATGCATGGTTAGCATTTCCTCCAAAATACAAATCTCCCCCAATTCCATCAAGGGGATGACTATCATCTATGCTCTTGGCCCCAAGTAGACCAAAGAGCCTTTGACAAAGAATGCTCCTCCTTGGAGCATCATCTTGCATATACATGGTTAAGGAATCAACATGTAAATCATATAAATGAATAATATCCTTACCATTTTTTCTGCTCATGCAAAGGGAGAAACTCATAGATGAATCTCTCCTCTTCCTCCCAAGGAAAAGAAGTGATTGTGCCCACTCTTCCAAAGAGTGGTGTGCATATACTGCTCCCATGCCAACTGTACAAGTGGGAAGTCTGCTGCCCCTCCCTTGCTTCTCCTGCCACAGCATAGGTACTAAAAGGAGAGTGGATAAGAGTGATAGTGAGGGGATGCCACCCTCTGCTTTGGTTTTACCCAAAACCCTCAACATTGCAACAAGCTGTCCCAAGGCCTCCACACTACTGGTTTATGCCTCACTATTTGAAGCATCTCTCCTCCTCATATGAACCAGTGGCCTCCTTGGTGTGATGTCTCCACTACATGAGACATTCTCATTTGAATATGACTATATACATGGATGAAGAATCTTGTCCATGCTTCCCCTGCGCAGCTCAATCACCTTCCTCGGTGTAATGACCTCCAAAAATGGATAGAGATGGGCCCTCCTCATCACATGGTGCTAGGTATCTCCTCTATCTTCTTCCTAAATCTTCATGGTTTTACACCTCATCTTCCATGGCACGTGTGAATCATGAAGTGCACCTTGATCTCCATGCATGAGATCCTGGGGACCTTCTTGCAAAGACACAAGAATCCCTATGTTTGGAGCAAAAGCTCCTTCTTCCTCTGCATGAGGCACTAGATGATCTCTACATCTGGCAGTGTTGTTGCCCTTTGTCTCTGAAATAAATTTGGGAAACATCCCAATAATATGATCCACCTTTGGAAAAGAGAGCTCTCTGGTTTGTTTCTCAAAGGTGTGTGATGAAAGTTTGGCCTCCAACAAGGCTGAATGCAAGTTTCAGCTCCTCCAATGGTTTCTTGAGGTGGTACTAAATTTATATGCAAGGGTTTTGTTTGAGTCCCTTGGTTTAACTCCATCTCATGAGTTCCAATAATGTTCTGATCAAATCCTTTCACCAATGACTTAGTGAAATTCACATAAGATGAGGCTTTAACATTCTTAAAAGAAATGGACTCAATTTTTCACCATGCATGAGCCTTACCTCTCAAATGCAGCGTTGCAACTTTGATGATTTCTTCTTCTCAAATGGGATGCTGTTGTTGGAAGCTATTTGGATCTTCCACCCAATATGTGGCTGAATATGAAGGTGAACCTCCAAAAGTAGATAGATGAAACCCATCTTGCTGCTCCTTCCCTTTCACCTTGCTCTTGCAAAACTCAGAAAAAGTGGGCTGATTTCTGAATCCATGAGTGTGAGACTCATACTCCAAGAAATCACTATGAATTTTCTCCTTAGTCACCTTTCCTCCTTCTTTCATATCCCTCATAGAAATTTTGGGCCTTTGACTGCGTTGTTCATCATGGTGTGTGGCTGCATGCTTACCCTCACCATGTGCAAATCTAGGGCTTCCTCCAGTTTCGAACCCTCTTTGAGATTCTCCATCAATCTCCCTCCTAACCTTTATGAAATATTCATTTGTGCCTTGCATAGATTTGGGAAGAAGACTTGTGAGTATTTTCTTCTCCTTTCTTCCAAGAGATGGAGTCTCTCTCCTACTCAACTCCTTATTTCCTTCTAGATGAGAATAGGAAGTGCAGGGGTCTTCCTTTTCTGTTTGCTCTTCCTCCTTGGGGAGTTTCTTCTTATTTTAAAAAATGGATGAGAGAAATCTCATCCTCTTCATATTTTTTTCTCTTTCTTGGTCTTTGAAGCCCACAAGCTGAGCCAAGAAAGATGCTCTGATACCACTGTAATATTCCTTTTTCAGAAATATCACAAGTCTGTGCCAGAGATGGACTGCGGGGGAATTTACCAGATATGTCACCTTCTAATGAAGGGTGAGATCTGGAGGCTTGCTGGCCCTTTGCAGACTCTGTCTACAGATATGTGAAATTTCCTAGTAGGGATGACTATAAATCCAAGCCTGGAAAACGCACTTTCCAGAAATGGAGGCAACACGATTTGATCCCTGGTCTGGGATCCCTTGAATATGTCCTTCTAGAGCTTAAATCCAAGAGTGTACTCAGAACAAATATTTCTAGGAGCTTGAGACAAGCCTCCTTCACCTATTATCTTCACAAAAGGGCCCAACGAAGAGGGCTGCAACAACACTTTTCTCAACAAAATAAATGATAGTGTTATCTCTAAGGAGCCATGTCACATGAAGATGAAATAAATCTGTAAATAGATGTGCAGCAGAAAATTTAGACAAACTCTTGAGGAATCTCTTACTTAAAGCAAGCCAAAGAGTCTCAAGGAGACAATGTACATAAGAGTGGTGAAAGCACTGCTCACATATTTTATTCCTACTAAGACTATGCAGTATATGGGAGGTACTGAAGTAGTAAATATATGAACATGAAAGATACAATAATTTAAGCTTAAATAAATATGGGGGAGCAAGGCTTCAACCCCTGAAAATACAATACAAAAATCCTCTAGAAGGATTGAATGAAAACTAGACAAAATGGCATTTTTACCAAACTGCCGAAGTTGCTAGGCAGCTACTGCAACTCAATAGAAACTGGAAATGGAAGAAGCTTGCTAAAGATGAGGTCTCTACTGAAATAAATCCTTTTTACAATCTTCTATATGAAAGGTTGATCCCTTCATAGAAGATCTCACTACCCACCAAAATGTTGCAACCCTCACTGCAAATGCTCTTTATGAACTACGCAATCAAGGAAGAGGGATGCTCTTCTGTTGATGAAAATGATTGGCCTGATGCCAAAGATGATGGAATGAATATCAAACACTCCCTCACTAATCTCCCAAAGGAATGGGAACTCCCTCCTCTGAAATACAATGCCGGAAGTGGTGTTGAGGAACCCTCCCTTGCAACACCCAGCTACACAACTCAACCACCAATGGAGACTGCGCTGGAGCTAAATGGAATGCTTTGGCCTCAAGATAGAATATGGGGAATATTATGAGCAATATCTCCCAATATATACTCTATGGAAGAGATGGGATTCCCGCCCGGGAACACCCAGTGCTAGTAGCACTACATCTCAGCTAAACAGCCAGAGAATGCTCTTGTCTAAGAAGACAAGAAAAATGATAATCAAAAGCATGAATGAGAATGGTTGCTTCATTCTCCTTTTAAACAAGTGAAGGTGGCTTTGTCATGGGCCCCAAACCTTAGGGTTTCCTCTCTACAATGATCTCCCTCTCATGCAAACTGCGCTTTCTCACTAAGTGATCCTTATCTTCTCAATCTGCGCAGTCAACTTGGCCTCTTCTAGAATTATCCATCTGCAAATTGTCTCTTTTCACACATGGGGTGTGAAATCCAATTCTTTATTGATCCCCTTTCACATTATAAGGGTTCCTTATTCAGATTTTTATTATCAAGTTGACTTGGAGGCATTTTTGTAGGAAATGATGTATTGTTGAAAAGCCATCATGAAGTAACCTTGGAGAAATTGTTTGGGTACGATTAAGAGCAGCAGTGACACCTTTTATGAAGAAAAGGTTGACATTGATGACGTGATGTGTAGATTACAGTGAAGAGTAAGCTGAATATTTTTAGGGCTTGTTGCAGAAAACATTGGGAGTCGTAAGTATAACCAAATATAGATTGATGAAATGAAGCAGGAGGTTGGAGCCTCATAGAGACAAGGTTGGTGCCTTGGAAGATAGGTTTGGAGCCCTAGAGGATAGGAGTCCTCAAGAGACCAAGTTGGAGTTTGTACCAGATATAGGGTTGGAGCCCTTGAGGTTGATGCCTCAGAATTAACAAGGTTGGAGCCTTGGAAGTCCAAGTTGGTGTTTGGAAAATACAGGTTGGAGCCTGGGAGATTGAAGATTGGTGTCTTCATCTAGGGTTGGAGCCCTACATATATTGTACTTAATTTATTGTAAAGAAGAAATTAATAAAATCATTTATTTTTATTGTTCATTTTGTGTTCTAAATATAGGTGATCTAACTGGTAAAATTAACAATTGAAAGAAATACTGATTCACCCCCCTCTCAGTATTTCCAAAAATTGGTATTAGAGCCAATACCTTCACTCAAAGCCTAACAGATTGAAGGTTGATCATTAGAACACAAATGGCAAAACCAAGGAAGAAAGTCTCCAATCCTTCTAAAGATGTGTCTTCCTCAAACATTGAAATTGAAGTAAATCAATTTGCGAAGGCTCCATTGTTCAATGGAAATTTCGATATATGGGTGGCAAGAATGAGGAATTTCTTGAAGACTCAAGGAATTCAAGTTTGGAAATCAGTGATTACTAATGACACGATGAGCGAAAAATCCGAGTACAATACAAGAGAAATGAAGGAAATTTTGAATGGTTTACCAAATTCTGTGAAGGCCAATTTTGAAAAATGTTCGTCAGCAAAAGTCATATGGGACAAACTCCATGATCTTCACTCAAAAGGAGCGTTGAAAATGGTCTCTAGTCAAGAAGATGATGGAAAACAAGAAAGAAGTCCAGAATTCATCAAGGAAGCTGAAGATAAGAGAGATGACAACAAGGCTAAAGAAGACCTAGAAGATGAAGAGAATAAAGAATACTTTGAAGAATATCTCCTGAATAAACTTATGGCTTCCATGGAAGAGAATAAATTTTTGAAAAATGAAAATGAGGATCTTAAGAAGAAAACGCAAGATGGTAACCAAGAAAAGACAAGGAAGGAAGTTGACTTTGTCAAGCTTCAAGTACAAGAAAGAGATGAAGAGCTTGCCAAAATCAGCAGTATCCATTACCGCCTCCTCCTCCACGTGTCACACTCCAAAAATTTCGCACCCCCTTCTACATTATCGCTTACCACTAGAGCCCCCGTCCAAAAGGCTGTTTCCGTCGTCCCCCAAACCGCTGTCGCCTATGACAGTTGCCAATGTCATCGCGCCATGTATTCCATCACCTTCCACTCTTCCCTGTCACCTCCCCTCCCACAAATAACACCATTGCACCATGAATGGTTGGGTCATTATCCAACGGATCCATGCCAACTCAATAGTTACCCTCTAGCCATGTGTTAAAAACCGAACTTATCGTGACACAAAAGGTTACATTGCTATTACTTCTAAATTTCCACAGATTTTGATATTCACAGACATCTGCAGAAGAGATCATGACCAGCTACTTGGGCTGAAGGGTAAATTACACATCAAAGAAGGAACAACCAGTGCTTTGTGAGCCTGGTTATAGTCTTGTCTCAGTTATTTTCACTTCCTATCCAAATCCCCTCCGATCTTACCCCTTCCCCAGTATCAATTCATACCATTTCTCCCTTCTCTGTTCCCCTTCTCTTGCAGCCCATTCTCCATTGTAGGTGAAACATAGAGCGAAAAATGTGAATCATGCCTCCCAAGTTAGATCAACAGCCTTTCAATCCCATGGTCTACCCCCAGGTAGACTTGGACCATATTCCCTTGGTCGAAAGTGATTACAATATCCATGAGATAGAGTCATACCGAGACATGTTCGATGTCTACTGTTAGCTCGAAGATAAACTCCTTGATGAAGCATATGGTACCAGCCTGTGGACGACCAAGCTCCCACAGTACGTCTTCCCTAGAACCCATAGCTGCCCTGAACTAATTAAGAAATGTCAATATTTCTATGACATTAAGCAAAGATCCATAGTGAACTCTGTAGGAGAGATTTTGTTTCATGTAAATTCCCCATCTATTCAAGACATGTTACAGGCCCCCATTGTTGAGAACACTGTACCTTTTTCATACGAAGCCCTTATAGGACTATACCAGGGATTAGATTTTTCCAGCATAGCCAAAACCTTGGAACTTTTCATGGCCCCCAATGCAGCAACTCCTACAAAAAATCCCCCATATTCATTATCCACCTTCCCAGAAAGGACCCAACACATTGTCACCAACCTGTCTTATTTGTTAGGTTATCATAATGATCAGTGGATAGATGAAGCCATAATTTTTTTCTTGTCTATCCTCTCTGCAGAATCCAAGCCCACTATTATGTTCAACTATGCTCAGTTCTTTGCTGATGCAATCCACGATCAGTTCTTGAATTTTCAAACACAAGGGGTATTCAAATACACCTCTGTGTTGGTGTACATTTTTACTTGCTTTCAATCCAGCAAGTTCGAATTTGACATGACAAAGCAAGGTGAAGACTCTCAAGCCCAATTTGTCATTTTTTGGACAACTCTATTGAGAAAGTAGCAGGAAGACTATTCATACAAGAGCTTTGTAGACCTATTTTTTCATCCAGCAATCAAAGCACTCAACAACACCACAAACCCCAGGGTCAGTGAGGAAATCAAGAAAGTGATGTAGTTGACAGAGTAGGTTAGGACAACAAACTGGTATCTCTACTAGAACTACATGGAGATCAGGGTTTATGGTAGTGAATTGGCCCCCTATCAACTACCCAAATACCTCTCCATGAGGATCTTTTCCCTTGAGCATATCAGGAAAATGATGGATGTTGATGAGGTGCATTTTGTTTCGGCCAATAAGAAGTCACAATTCATGATCAAATCCCAGATCGGCCCATTCATCTGCAACAATAGGGTGGCAGGGGGAGAGGCCGATAAAATACTGAAAGAGATGAAATTCACACACAGTTTCACCTGTTCCTATGATCCAATGGGGATCATCTCCAAGAAGAGGGTGGAAAACAAGTCCACACCCTACACCCATACCCATAGACTGGAGATAGAGAAGTACATGAACCAAGAAGAATGGGTGGCAGACACACTCCAGGAGGCTGAAGAGCAAGTCATGTCTACTTTAGGAATCAAAACACCAACTCCACAAGAGAAAAAAGAATCATGAGTTCAAGATGACAAAGGAAAGGAGCTGAAAGGGAAACAGGAAGTAAGAGGATCAGGGAGGATCCAATAGAAATGGAAATCGATTCCTCCACTAAGGAGTTAAAAATGAAATATAGGAAGAGAGCCAGGATCGGCATGGGCCCTAACAAAGGAAATGAAGAGAACCATCAAACTATCATCACAATTGGGGATTCACCGAGTTCAACTTTAGTAGGTGGCCACAAGATCTTCTCCACGTCCTCTGCCATCGTCACATTCCAACAGTGGGATGTGCAAACTCCCACATCTACTTCCACTATTGAACAAGAGGAGGAAGACATCTATGACACATTCAGGGAGATCAAGAGAAGGAATGAGGTGCTCAAGACCAACACCTACAATCAATTTTGGAAACAAACAAGTAGCTCCCAGAGTAGACTCGTATTAGCCTTTGACTCAGAGAAGGGAAGAATGAGGATGGCAGTCTTGGAGGCACAAATTCCTCAACCCAAAGGTGTGGCAAACTACAAGAAGACATATTTTGAGTTCGATGCAAAGAAAACCCACCCAATAGACTAGATGGAGATGGAAAAGAAGACTGGGGAAATGATCTCCTCCACCCTAACTAGCACATCCATGAGCCTATCAAAACTACAGGTGACTTTGTCCAACCCACAGTCACAATTAAAGTTGGAAAAGGTCTCCTCCATGCCCAAGGATTCAAAGATAAAATCTCTTAGAGGATTTAGTGATACAACTAGTGTACAATCCATCAAGCATAACAGTGACACGAACCTTGGTGAGGAAGAATAATGCATACATAGTCGCTTTGAGAAGATAGCTTAAGATGCCAGTAACAGAAGACCCAATGGCCAAGGAGATAGAAGCAAGTGAAACAAAGAAAGCAAAAATGTTGTAATTAATTGTTGAGAAAATAGAACAGATCAAGAAAATGGAGGATGAGATGGGTAAAATGATCAAAGAAAGACAAAAATAAATAAGGGATTTTGTGAAGGGAGAAGCAAAAGAAGTAGCTAAGGACATGATCCCCCTACAAGCGGTTCTTCTCACAGTGATCCCAGCAGCTAAAAAATCCACAGGAGCACCGAGGGAGAGTACTAAGCATTTAGCCAAGGTGATGGAGGACATGTCTCTACCCATTCTCCAACCCCATGGGGTTTTAGCCCACTAACTAGGTGTACAAACTTCAAACATGAATATCTCTCAAACCGTGAAGAATTACATGGCATGCCATATATCAACGGAAATATCTCGACAAGTAGAAACCATCAAAAGCATTATTGACCCAAAATATATTAATTTGGTAGGTCAAAATTCCCATGAAATATTAGGTTAGCCCTTGGTGCTGCTTGGGTTGACATCAATGACAACCAATGATCAATAATCTCCCCCTTTGGCATTGATGGCAACACAAGTACTCCCCCTGCGATCATGACACCTCTTAATACAACATTCTCTCCCCCTTTGACATCAATGGCAAAGGGCAACTTCCCCTGAAACACAACCATCCTGCGGACATGTACACACTTCCACTACCCTTTTATATTCTGAAAAACGGAAGGGAGAATCCCAAGCTTTTGGCGAAGATATTCCAATGTTGGTGAATATTTAATATGTGATTCTTTTAGTACTTCTTGGAATCTTGCTACTTTTCCAACTACTTGCATAACATCTGGTTGGGAGGTTGTTAGATATAGAAGACTACTAATCATAGATCTGTACAACCTTTGATCCACATCCTTAGATGAGTCATCTATGCTCAATTTGCAACCTATTACCATTGGAGTAAGGATGGGTTTGCAATCTTTCATTTTAAATTTCTTGAGCATTTCCTTGATGTACTTGGCTTGACATATAAATATTCCTTTCTCTTGCTGAGATATTTGAAGCCCTAAGAAGTATGTCAGCTCACCAATTAAAGACATCTTGAAATCACTTTGCACCTTTGTAGAAAACTTCTTACTTAGTCGATCATCATTGCTACCAATTATTGTATCATCCTCTTTAGCTATTAGACATGAATTAGTTGCTTCATCCAGAACATATATGTCATTTGGAGCTTGACTTTCTGTAGCCACAATTTCAGCATACATGCCTTTCCTGATTTCACATTTCGTGGAGTTGAATAGTATTGTGTGTCCTTGATCACACATTTGTCCAACACTGAGCAGATTGTGATTCATGTTTTAAAAAAATAGAACATTATTGGCTAGAGAATCTTTGCTTCCAAGAGTGACAGTACCTGATCCTATAACATTTGAAGATCCATCATTTCCAAAGGACACGGTTCCATCCTTCTTCTCTTTCAGAGATACAAATTTATTTCTATCTCCAGTCATATGCGTTGAGCAACCGTTATCAACATACCACACATCTTTGTTCTTTTGAGCCTTGAGAGCGAGAGCACAATTATCATTCTTCTTCTTCTTCCATGTTCGTTCATTATGTGGCTTTGAAGATTCTTTGGAGGATTTTCAAGTCTGCAGTCTTTGGCTATGTGTCCAAAGTTTCGACATTTGTAACATTCAATATTATTTCTTAAATGTTCAAATCTATTGATGTTTCGCTGAGCCCTGGGAGGTTCATATTTGACAGATCTCCTGGAATTGTATTCGTTCCTAGGGTACATGCGACATTCTACAACATTATGACCAAATTTTCCACATGAATAACAATAGCCATAAAAAATATGTTGGAACCTGGATGGAAATTTTTGTCGAGGAATTGTCTTCCAAGGCTATTCTTGCAAATCTTGTCCAATGAAGTCTACATGCATGTTAGATCTCATAGGTTCATTGTATTTTGTTGTAGAAGGTCCTGCTTCTTCTTCTTTGTAACCAATGCCAGTTTTGTCATTGTAAGATCGTTGATTGTTGATGAGTTCTTCCAATGCCCTTGAGTTGTTGGCATAGTTTTGGATAGTTTTTCCTTTATTCACTTCCTCACGCAGCGAGCCTACTTCAGCTTCTAATTCTTCCCTTTCTTGGTTTCTTTCTTCCAACTTCTTTTGAAGTGACTCTTCAATGCATTTGTGTTCTTCAACTTCAATTTTGAGACCTTGAACTTGTTCTTCAAGAGTTTTGGAATGGATCTTCTCCACCTTGAGATCTTTTATAAGCTTGATTGCTTCCTCATAAAATTCGTTTATGGTCCATCCTTCTTCTTTGTTGTTTGATACCTCTTGCTTATTGTGCTTGGGTTTATTGTGCTTGGCCATAAATAATACTCTCTCATTGGCTTCTTCTTCACTATCATTGAATTCATCGGATGATGAGCTATCTTCTTTAGAGAGAAAGTTCCTTTTGGATCCTTGCTTGTTGAAATTATTAAAGCCTTTCTTTATTTTTGAGTTGCCATTAATTTTTTTTGGAAATTTTGCTGCAAAATGCCCAACCTCATTACAGCTGAAACATATCAATGGAATTTTACCTTTGAATTGTCCCTTACCAATTTGTAGTTTTCTCGTGAAGTAAACATATTCTTCATCTGAAAGACCTTCTTCATCATCTCCCTTTTCTTCACACTTGCAGGTGCATGTATTTTCAATTGAAGGTTGTTTATCCTTATTGGTTTTCTTAGATGCAACGAACACAGTTTCTAGATGCGAAGTACCCTCTTCTTCATCAAGTGTCATTTCATATGCTATGAGAACTCCATGTAATTCCTCTTTGCTGAGTTTGTCCAGATTTGCACTGTATTCTAAGACCGATACCTTTGGGTTGAATCTCCTTGGTAATGTTCTAAGAATCTTCTGTATAATAGTCTTCTCGTCAACTAGCTCTCCCAATCCTTCCAGAGTATTGGTTATTTCATCAACGTATTGGAAGTATGCAGTAATGTTGCAATCTTCTTTCTCATTAAGGTTATCCAAATTTTTAAGCTAGATTTGAAGCTTTGTGTTGCTTGTTGGTCTGCATATATATTCTCAAACTTGTCCCATACATTTTTTGGTTTGTGTACATACATTAATTAGATTATTAGGTCTGATAATAATATTATTTTCTTTTGCATCATTTAGCAAATTCATCTTACCTTGTTCATCCTTATTTGATGTAAATCCATTTTGAACAGTGTCGCATACTTCGTAACCTTGCGCCAAGAGATATACCTCCATTCTTCCTTTCCAGAGATAGACCTCCATTGAATAGAGGTACACTATTCTTGGTATGCTCCACGACCTCCTTCCATCATTAGCTGCTATAATTGAAGAACTGGCTAAATGTAAGAAATGAAATACTAAGGGGGGCGCTGAATGGGCTGTTCTTCAATTGGAGCATTGTTTAATGTTCAATTATTATCGGTGTTTTTACAATGATAGCAGAAGAAACAGAACAAAAATGCACACATTTTTTAAGAGGTGGAAACCACTACGGGACAAAAACCACCTAATGATTTTACAATAATTCTTTAATATTCAACTCCAATTGAAAATAAAGCTCAACTTCCTGAAATCTGCAAATCTAAGCATTCTTCTCTCCGACTCCCACTGAGTAGGCACTCAATGCCGAAGTTGCCAAATAGTCAACTATTGGATTCCCCAACACCCAATGAGCTACAACTCACCCTAGCACCACCCTACCACCCTATAGAAGAATAAAGAAGAATGGACTCCCGTACCAGGGAAAATGGTCCACTTTACAATGATATAGAATGATGTAGAAGAAGAAGATATACTAGACCATAAACCCAACTTTGACACAACCACCTAATGATGATCCTAGACCTCCCAACACTGCCTCTTCAACCCTTGGCAGATAGATACTAGTACAATTTGTACAATAATGTATTTACAATGACTAAGTACAATGATACCTTTACAATGATTGTATGCAGTGCTGCCCACTTGAAGACTCCATATGATGAGCTTCTTGCTGCTGTTATGCACCTTGGTTGCTGCTATTTTCATGCTACCCTCTACTGCATCTTGCTTTTCTTTGCTGCAGTAGAAATTTTGGTCCTTTGCAACCCTTGACAACACATGATCTAGCTTTTTCTTGCCTTCTAGGAGCTCAATATTGAATCTGGTATCTCTGTTATTTCAGACCCTAAATATCTAATTTTCGGTCCTATAGGAGTCCTCTAAGTCATATTTTCGATGCCACAGGTCTGACCCAATTTGGATTCTTCAAGAGAGAGTTATACCCAATCTTCACAATGCCCTAATTATGGACTGTTTCAGCAGAGCGCACTTGTACGGCGTGCCACGTGTCACTATTTTTTCATTTGTCTCTAAAATTGATAGAGAGAAAATTAAAGATTGTGCACTATCCACCAAATTTTATGGAATTCCAATCTGATACTCATGGAGAGAGTTATGACTAATTTACCAATGTCACTTATTTGAGATGAATTTCAGGAGCCTGCAAAAACCCTGAATTCCACAGATCATATCTCCAAAAATATTGCACACCTTGATCTGAAATTTTTACTGCAGATTCCTCAGGATCTCGGCTTTACCTCATAAACATTTCAGCTTCTGAACCTTCATAGAAACAAATTTAGAGCGAAAATTCCATGATGACCTGTTTCAGATGGTCGAATCCCTTGCATAAGGAGGAAATGAAGATCACAATTTATATGAATGCTTAAGTTGAGAGGAGATTCAACAAGTGAACGTGGGAGGGATTTTAGGAGCTTAAAAAAAATATTAATTATGACTTTTCAATGACCCATGCCCCAAACCCATGGGGTTTTAGCCCACTAACTGGGGGTACAAACTTCAAACATGAATATCTCTCAAACTGTGAAGAATTACATGGCGTGCCATATATCAACGGAAACATCTCGACAAGTATAAACCATAAAAAGAATTATTGACCCAGAATATATTAATTTGTTTGGTCAAAATTCCCATGCAATATTGGGTTCCCTGGTGCTGCTTGGGTTGACATCAATGACAACCGCTGATCAACATTAAAGTTGTCGTAATTTTCATAAATGACGCTGGATTTAGCAAATATGTTGAGATTTATTGTGTAATGGAAAATGAAGGGGATTTACAAGAGAAATTATGCGACTTTAGTGATATCTTAAAATAATGTGTATTATTTCAAGCAAATAAATTATGGATGAGTATTTCCATGGAATTTTCGCACTCGCTTTCTGGTCGAATCCTCTACACCAGTCAGTAGCTTCTCCAATTCACTGCTCGTGGTTTTCAATGTGTGTTCTTCTCCTTTACTTTCTTACCAGAATCTAACTTAATTTCTATAGCAGGGTAACTCTTTTATGGATGACTTAATAACACATCACTTTACCCTTTCAACTCAGGACTTCATAAACCTCTGTCACATGGAATCCAATGAAATTAGAATTTGAGTACATATTTGGTGTTTCCACCAAGGTGTTATGCAATAAAAGTGAAAAATGTAGCAACTTTTGAATTGCAGCAATAATATCCAGCAATCGAAATTTTATTGACCAAGTTGGTTCCTCCGTCTATTTAGCTTCGTTTGGCAACTTCCTGATAGCTCTATGATTTCTTTTTGTGGCACATAGCGCTAATACTCCATTGATAATACATTACCTTTATGTGAGCTTCATGTCTATTCACAGGAAGTACACAAACTCATCCATGCAATCTTCACTTACAAAATTTCCATACCCTACATTACAAAGTTCTCTCAAATTTCTAGGAAGCGCTTTCACTCTGTGTGATTTAATCGTAACAATTTATCTAATAATACAACGAGAAACTACGTGGAAACATTGATGGCTCACTGCGATTAATAGGTACAATAAATTGCAATTGTCTTCATATGATATGGATTTACTTCATGCAATACAAATGGGATTCTTGTGGAATCATTCACACCTCAACAATTCAAACTCTATTACCCAAATTACACAATGAAATTGATCTCAAAAAACAACAAAATTAACTTATATGTGTTAGTAACTTCTCATTTCATAAACAACAACTTAATATATTTATGCACAAGCCACCTACGACTTCCCAACACATGATATTTCAAGCAACCAGTATCGATGTCCATCAAATACAAATTTTCACATGAAGTGACTCTACGATGTCTTCATCGACATCTACAACATTCCTCCACTAATTCTTCACACAGGATTTATCAATCCTACTCTAATACCAAATTGATGCAGGGTAAATAAGTCTCAAATCAATCCTACTTTTTTCTACTTTTTTCATGCACAGATAGGTGAAACTGTAGCTTCTCAAGGAATGCGTAGCGAACTTCAGATCATGTGCAATGCTTGCACAGTGAATGCATAGCGAAAAGGTAGCATCTATAGCCAAAGGGTAGTGCCTACACAGTGAATGCGTATCGAAAAGCTAGCGTCTACAACGAAAGGGTAGCGTCTACGAAATGAATGCATAGCGAAAGGTGGCATCTACATCGAAAGGGTAGCGCCTACGCAGCGAATGCATAGCAATCATATTGTAGCTTCGCATTCAATGATTGCAGGGTATCTCAATTTCAATTGGTATCTTCCTCAACGATTTCCACAATCAACAGATCGATCCAAACTTTCACAAATCATTAAAACTGCTTGAGACCAAAACCTTCCTCGAATTTATCTTTGTGCCATAAGTTGTGATTTCTTTGTATTATTGATCCAAGGGTTCAAACACAGTTTGAAGAGAAGAATAGATATTTTTTCCATACAAGAAGTCTTCTAGTGAGTGCGTGAGAAATTATCCAAATATTGTTCCAACAATGCAATGCCAAAAAGGACCATAAGACGTATCAAATTCCTTCTTCAACTATACGCAGAAGATTTTGTCACACACAATTTCCTTCACAAAATAGAGGATTCAACATCTTATTTTCATATGTAGCGTAGAGATTGAATTTCACAGAATATCTATTCATTAATTTAATGATCAAATCTACTCAGAATCTCATCTTAGCAGAAATGATATCAAATCAAATCCACCTACCAGTATTCTGACAGTTTCAACTTTCAAGCAAAATACCACAGTGAATTCACTATCTCGATTTGATATGAACTAAGACCATATTTAAATTATTGAAAAAAATAGCATCTATCCTCTAACCAAATTCATCATTACAAATAAAGTAATACATAGGATCGCTATAATAAGCCAAAACTCAAATTCACCCATCCTTTATGCAAATTTTCTAGATTTCACATTCAGGTATACAGTAAATCCATCAATTTGAATTATGCACTGCAACTCAACACGAAGACAATTATGAGAAATACAATGCTCTATTTCTACCAATCAAAATATTATACTAACCCTCTTACAAGGAATAGTTTTGTTTCCTCTAGGGCCTGATCATACACAGAAAATTCAAAATAATTCCATTAACCAATTTCAAATACAATACTTGGCCTTATTTTCAACATTGAATTGGCCTTCTACACATCTCATCTCTATCACACACACTCTCTCATCTACTTCTACCTCTATTTCTCTCTTCATTTCCCATATGTAGGCTTACATTTATAGAAATAATTACATACTTATGGATTATTCTAAATCCATGATCTTCTCCATAGATCACTAAACTAATTCCTAAAATCTCTCAATGACCCCTTGAGGATCTCAACAACTCAACTAAATCCTATTCTAGGATTTCCTAATCCCTAAGATTTTAATGAGATATCCATAAAGCTAATATCTTTCGTATTCTCAATGATGTGAGAATATTTACATTTAAAACATCACACACCTATTTATCACTCAATAATTAAAATATAAAAAATTTCATATTAATAAATTAAAACATCACACCCCCTAAGTCAACCAAATATACAATTATTTTTTGAGCAGGATGCTCCTGCATCACGCCCACAAAAAAATCCTTACTGCAGAGAATCTGTGAAGAAGGGGCATTGTTGGGACATCCATATGTGCTTTATGCCAAGTGGAAGAAGAGACAATAGAACATTTATTATTCCATTGTGACTATACCAAGTTGACGTGGAAAACTACCTACTTTGAAGTAATATAGATCAGGAATCTTCCCCACTCCTTTTGGGCATGTTCCATTCATGGAAACATGCATGCCCGAGCTCCCTTTGGTCCAAAATTCTTGCAAGAAGATTCTGGATAGATCTCCCCAAGTTCTTATGCTGGGAAATATGGCTCACCATAAACAAAGCCATCTTCTAGAACAAACTCCCCACAACCCTCCAAACAGGAATCAAAGCCCGTGAGCTGCTCTCAGAAGTTTTATCCCACCATTCGTGGAAGCAAGGAGATTTGGAAAGACTAATAGATGCAGAACTGAGGTGGATCAATCTCATCAATACCAATGGAAAAAACATAAGTTCCACTACCAGAACACAAAGAGGAGATTCATGGAAACTCCGTTTCAATCAGGAAGAAATGAACAAGTGGTTCAATGGCATAGTTAAGACGGTGCTATCTTTTTATGGTGCCTTGAAAGGAAATCCTGGGTCAACAGGAGTGGGAGCGGTGTTGCAAATCCCCGAAGGAACAACCAAAATAGATTTCACCTTGGGATTAGGGACAAAAAAAACAACCTGGCTGAAGCAATGGATCTCTGGAAAGGGCTAGAGCTAGCTCTAAGGAACAACATTCGAGACCTCCACGTAATATGAAACTTAGTCTGGGAAATAACGAACATTATAGCCCTTAAAAAAGGCACAATGAAGTACAAGCCCAGGATCTGGTGCCGCATAGAAAATCTTCTCCTCCATTTAGAAATTCTGACTCCCTGACATGTGAAGCGAGATTTAAACTACATGGCGGACAAAAAAGCAAATCATGGAGTGGGGCTTCCCCCAAGTCATCTCAAACTAGGGGAAGCAATTGAGATCCAAAACCTCCCCTAGAGACAATGGAAAATAACCCCAATAGGAATAAGGAAAACTTCTACAAGATACAAGAGCTCTCGAATGCCCATGACACATGTCGCAGCTCCCACTCCCTTACTGCCGCTAAGAGCGAGTCGTCTCAGGATGAAATATGGTGGATCTGGCTCATCCTAGCTGTAACCTCCCATCACGTGGTTGACGGTGTGATAGGTCACATCATACCAGTGAAGGGCAGAATTATAAGCACTAAGGATACAGAGAACATCATAAGTAAGAATCAGTTCCAAACAAAATCATGCGAGATGGATATAGTTTGCAGAGAAATGAACTTTCTCAAGAGAGTGTACGACCAAGGCAGGCTGAGAGATTATGCAATGTTTATCCTATGATGCAAGATAACGGATGGCCTCCCCCATCATCAGAATAATTCCTACAGTCTGCAGACGGGCAACTCAGGGAGAGCCTCATTCGAGAGTGGGCAATACTAGCTCAGGAAACGCTTCTGTGTGGTGTTCAAGAGAAAAAATTATAAAGAGCTCCTGATTTGTGTTCAGGAGGGTAACGTCAACACGGTCATAAGGGAATCTGGCACAGGAAACTTTGGGAGTCATCGTCTTAGTAGCAGGAAGGAAATGGACCCTTAGAACCAGACTCCAAACTCCCCCTTAGACCCGCCCCCAATAATGGAAGAGATTTGCAGTCAACAGGAGGCCCAACTAGCCCACATGCACATCAATCTAAACAACATTATTTTCAATATAAGAGACAAAGAAAAATCAATTGTAGATAGGATGATGCTACAGGAGAGCATGATCGCAGAGCAGGAAAAATGGATGACATGTCTAAGGAGCCAGGTTCGAAGGAAAGAGGAAAAAGGCAAGCAGATTGGAACAACAAATGACCTTCTGGCAACAATGGACTCACGTACCCATCCTAAAGCAGACTTGTGCACTGGACAACCCAACATCTAGCATCAGCGTCGCTCAGACAAAGCAGACGAGAATTGTCCCGACGTCCCGGGTTATAACCATTTCCGCTAATTTTCTTTGATGCAATGTTTTACAATTTTTATTTTACGGGTATACCATAAGGTCTACAGTATATCTAGGAAGATTAGAACTCTTGGAGTAGCTAGAAAATGCAATTATGAAGCAATTATGGGCATCATTTTTGTAATAAGCTCTATATCTGAAAGACTGAAACGATATGTAAGATTTTGCAGCCGGACATGAATCCAACGACTTTGAATTTTAATATAAAACCATACCTATTCTTGTGTAATATTCCTTTTTCAGAAATATCACAAGTCTGTGCCAGAGATGGACTACGGGGGCATTTACCGGATATGTCACCTTCTAAAGAAGGGTGAGATCCGGAGGCTTTCTAGCCCTTTGCAGACTCTGTCTACATATATGTGAAATTCCCTAGTAGGAATGGATAACAACCCAAGCCTGGGAAACACATTTTCCAGGAATGGAGGCAGCAGGATTTGATCCCTAGTCTGGGATCCTTCAATTATATCTGTCTGGAGCTGAAACCCTGAAGTGGACTCAAAACAAATCTTCCTAGGAGCTTGAGATAAGCCTCCTTCACCTATATCTTCAGAAAAAGGCCCAATGAAGAGGGCTGCAACAACACTTTCTCAATAAAGGAAATGACAACATTATTGCTAAGGAGTTATGTCACATGAAGATGAAATCAATCTGTAAATATATGTGCAGCAGAAAATGTAGAAAAACTCTTGAGAAATCTCTCACTTAAAGTAAGCCAAAGAGTCTCAATGAGACAATTTACATAAGAATGATGAAAGCACTGCTCACATAGTTTATTCTCAACTAAGACTGCGCAGTCTATGGGGCTACTGTATCATTAAATACATAAACATGAATGATACAACAATGTAAGCTCAAATAAGAAAGGGGGAGCAAGGTCTCAACCCCTGAAAATAAAATACAACAATCCTCTAAAAGGATTGGATGAAAACTAGACAAAATGGCATTTTTACCAAAATTTCGGAGTTGTTGGACAGCTGCTGCAACTCAATAGAAAATGGAGATAGGAGGAGCCTTGCTAAAGATGATGCAATATCTAATGTAACTCCTCTTCTTAATCCCCCAAATTAAAGGCTGATCCTTTCATTGAAGATCTCACTACCCACTGAAACACTGCAACCCTCACTGCAAATGTTCTCTAGAAACTACGCAGTCAAGGAAGAGGGTTGCTCTTCTGCTGATAGAAATGATTGGACTGATGCAAAAGATGATGGATTGAAGATCAGAAAATCCCTCACTGATCTCCCAAAGGAATGGAGACTCCCTCCTCTGAAATACAATGCCAGAAGTGATGTTGAGAAACCCTCCCCTGCAACACCCAGCTACACAACTCAACCAACAATGGAGACTACGCTGGAGCTGAATGGAATGCTTTGGCATCAAGCCATAATATGGGGAATATGAAGAACAAGCTCTTCCAAGAGCTACTAAATGGAGGAGATGGGATTCCCGCCCGGGAGCACCTAGTGCTAGTAGCACTGCATCTCAGCTAAACAGCCAGAGGATGCTCTTGTCTAAGAAGACAAGCAAAATGATAATCAAAGCATGAATGAGAATGGTTGCTTCATTCTCCTTTTAAACAAGTGAAAGGTGCTTTTCCATGGGCCCCACACCTTAGGGTTTCTTCTCTAGAATTATCTCCTCCTCATGCAAATTGCGCTGACCCACCAAGTGAATCTTATCTTCTCTATATGTGCAGTCAACTTGGCCTCTTCTAGAATTATCCACCTGCAAAGTGTCTCTTTTCACACATGGGGTGTGAAATTCAGTTCTTTATTGATCCCTTTTCACATGATAAGGGTTCCTTATTCATATTTTTATTATCAATGGGTTTTCTTACCCATTTATTCTCCTTCAATAGCAAAAACAAAAAGATTTTAATGTTCCGTAGAATTTTGGAACATTACAGTGCTCCCCTCCCAAATGTTGCTTGCCCTCAAGAAACTTGTAAGGATAGAACTATAGGATTTCCTCTCCCTACAACTGTAGCATATACTTATGAAGAACTCCTCATGAAGGATGAGATGTTGTATCAACAAAGAGTCTCCCTACTGCTCCTCTCAAGTAATGTAACTAGCCAGTGTGGCCATCATCATGAACATGGAATGTATTCAAGAAGGCAATAAGGTGCTATCTAGAGGTCTCCTTGAGGCATGCTATCAAAATGAATTGGGAATAACATTCCCTTCATGTAAATCCTCCATCCCCAAGAAATCATCCACAAGAATCTAGTCACCTCCAGATAAGGCAACTGCTAAACATCTTCTTCCACCTTGAGCTCCAACAAAGAAGGTGGGCTAAAAACCTGAAAGTGGTAGGCATCATAACCTACCCCACACTATTCACCTTTCCACTCATGAAAAGTGTAGAGTGAAGGCTGCTCTTGGGCTGCAAAAATGTTGCCCTCAAATGGCAAGATGAAGTTTGGATCTCCAAAGATCTTCCCTCCTCCATTTTGGATCCATCTAGCCCAATGTTTCTCCTTTGTGATGGGAAGGAAATCAACACCATCATATGACTCCCCATCACTCTCATGGCTCACTTTAAGAAGAAATAAGTTCTGAACTATGGTGGCCACATCATCTCTCATGCTACCCTTAAAGCATGCCTTGCAAAAGGTATGGGGATCTCCTCCCCCAAAGGACACATCCATCCTATATGCCCTTGTTCCAATCATGTTCCATATGATAGTGTGATATATAGCAGCATAGAGAGCCATAATTAAATTTGTGCTGGCTTCCATATGTAGTGAGTGAGTAGGAAAATGATCCCTCATATGCAACCAGCGCAACTTGAGCATAAACTGCAATAGAGAATGACAAAATATGTGGTTCCTCAACCACCGGTTTGTTGCTTCATTCTCCTCATGCATTTGGAGAAATTGAGTGATGTATGATGCATGGTGAGCATGTCCTCCAAAATACAAATCTCTTCCAAGTCCATCAAGGGGATGACCATCAACTATTCTCTTGGCCCCAAGTAGACCAAAGAGTCTTTGACAAAGAATGCTCCTCCTCAGAGCAACATCCTGCATATACATGGTTAAGGAATCAACATGTAAATCATATAAATTAATAATATCCTTACCATGTTTTCTACTCATGCAAAAGGAGCAACTCATAGATGAACCTCTCCTCTTCCTCCCAGGGAAAAGGAGTGACTGTGCCCATTCCTCCAAAGAGTGGTGTGCATATACTGCTCCCATGCTAATTGTACAAGTAGGAAGGTTTTTTTCCCTCCCTTGCTTCCCCTGCCACAACGCAGGTACTGAAAGGAGAGTGGGTAAGAATGATAGTGAGGGGATGCTACCCTCTTCTTTGGTTTTACCCAAAACCCCCAGCACTACAACAAGCTGTCCCATGGCCTCCACACTGCTGAAATCAGTGATTGATGCCTCACTGTCTGAAGCATATATCCTCCTCTTCTGAACTAGTGGCCTCCTTGGTGTGATGTCTCCACTTGATGAGACATTCTCATTTGAAGATGACTTTATACATGGATGAACAAACCTGTCCATGCTTCCACTGTGTAGCTCAATCACCTTCCTAGGTGTAATGACCTCCAAAAATGGATAGAGATGGGCCCTCCTCATCACATGGTGCTGGGTCTCTCCTCTATCTCCTTCCTAAATATTCATGTTTTTACACCTCATCTTCCATGGCACATGTGAATCATGAAGTGTGCCTTGATCTCCATGCATGAGATCTTGGGGAACTTCTTGCAAAGACACAAGAATCCCTCTGTTTGGAGCAAAATCTCCTTCTTCCTCTGCACGAGGTACTAGATGATCTCTAGATTTGGCAACGGTGTTGCCCTCTATTTCTGCAATAAATTTGGGCAACATCCCAATAACCCGATCCACCTTTGAAAAAGAGAGCTCTTTTTTTTGTTGCTCAAAGGTGTGGGATGAAAGTTTGGCCTCCAACAAGGCTTGATGCAAGTTTTCAGCTCCTCCAATTGTTTCTTGAGGTGGTTCTGCGTTTCTATGCAAGGGTTTTGTTTGAGTCCTTTGGTTTAAATCCATCTCATGAGTTTCAATAATGTTCTGATCAAGTATTTTCACCAATGACTTAGTGAAATTTACATAAGATGAAGCTTTAACATTCTCAAAAGAAATGGACTCAAGTTTCCACCATGCATGAGCCTTACCTCACAAATGCAGCGCTGCAACCTTAATGATTTCTTCTTCTAAAATGTGGTGCTGCTGTTGGAAGGTGTTTGGCTCCTCCACCCAATCTTTGGCTGAATATGAAGGTGAAATTCCAAAAGTAGATAGATGAGATCTATCTTGTTGCTCCTTCCCCCTCACCTTGTTCTTGCAAAACTCAGAAAAAGTGGGCTGATTTCTGAATCCATGAGTGTGAGACTCATCCTCCTTCAATAAATCACTAAGGGCTTCCTCCTTAGTCACCTTTCCTCCTTCTTTCATCTCCCTCACAGGAATGCTGGACCTTTGACTGCGCTATTCATCATGGTGTGTGGTTGCATGCTTACCCTCACCATGTGCAAATCTAGGGCTTCCTTCAGTTTCGAACACTTTTTGAGATTCTCCATCAATCTCCCTCCTAACCTCCCTGAAATATTCATGTGTGCCTTGCATAGATTTGGGAAGAATACTTGTGAGTATTTTATTCTCCTTTCTTCCAAGATATGGAGTCTCTCTCCTGCTCAACTCTTTATTTCCTCCTAGATGAGAATAGGAAGTGCAGGGGTCTTTCGTTTCTATTTGCTCTTCCTCCTTGGGGAGTTTCTTATTCTTATCAAAAATGTATGAGATCAATCCCATCCTCTTCATCTTCTATTCTCTTTCTTGGGCTTTGAAGGCCACAGGCTGAGCCAAGAAAGATGCTCTGATACCACTGTAATATTCCTTTTTCAGAAATATCACAAGTCTATGCCAGATATGGACTGCGGGGGCATTTATCGGATGTGTCACCTTCTAAAGAAGGCTGAGATCCGTAGGCTTTCTGGCCCTTTGCAGACTCTGTCTACAAATATGTGAAATTCCATAGTAGGAATGGCTAGCAACCCAAGCCTGGGAAACAAATTTTCCAGGAATGGAGGTAGCAGGATTTGATCCCTGGTCTGGGATCCTTCAAATATATCTATCTGGAGCTGAAATCCTGACGTGGACTCAAAAAAAAATCTTTCTAGGAGCTTGAGATAAGCCTCCTTCACCTGTATCTTCAGAAAAAGGCCCAATGAAGAGGGCTGCAACAACACTTTGCTTGATAAAGGAAATGACAATGTTATTGCTAAGGAGATATGTCACATGAAGATGAAATCAATCTGTAAATATATGTGCAGCAGAAAATGTAGACAAACTCTTGAGAAATCTCTCACTTAAAGTAAGCCAAATAGTCTCAATGAGACAATGTACATAAGAATGATGAAAGCACTGCTCACATAGTTTATTCTCAACTAAGACTGTACAGTCTATGGGGGTACTGTAGTAGTAAATACATAAACATGAATGATACAAAAATGTAAGCTCAAATAAGAAAGGGGGAGCAAGGTCTCAACTCCTGAAAATACAATACAACAATCCTCTAGAAGGATTGGATGAAAACTAGACAAAATGGTATTTTTACCTAAATGCCGAAGTTGCTGGGAAGCTGCTGCAACTCAATAGAAACTAGAAATAGGAGGAGCCTTGCTAAATATGATGCAATCTCTGATGTAAATCCTCTTCTTAATCCCCCAAATGAAAGGCTGATCCTTTCATTGAAGATCTCACTACCCACTGAAATACTGCAACCCTCACTGCAAATGTTCTTTAGAAACTGCGCAGTCAAGGAAGAGGGATGCTATTATGTTGATGGAAATTATTGGCCTGATGCCAAAGATGATGGATTGAAGATCAGAAAATTCCTCACTGATCTCCCAAAGGAATGGAGACTCCCTCCTCTGAAATACAATGCCAGAAGTGATGTTGAGAAACCCTCCCCTACAACACCCAGCTACACAACTCAACCACCAATGGAGACTGCGCTGGAGCTGAATGGAATGCTTTGGCCTCAAGCCAGAATATGGGGAATATGAAGAGAAAGCTCTTCCAAGAGCTACTAAATGGAAGAGATGGGATTCTTTCCCAGGAACACCCAGTGCTAGCAGCACTGCATCTCAGCTAAACAGCCAGAGGATGCTCTTGTCTAAGAAGACAAGCAAAATGATAATCAAAGCATGAATGAGAATGGTTGCTTCGTTCTCCTTTTAAACAAGTGAAAGGTGCTTTGCCATGGGCCCCACACCTTAGGGTTTCTTCTCTAGAATGATCTCCTCCTCATGCAAACTGCACTGGTCCACCAAGTGAATCTTATCTTCTCTATCTGTGCAGTCAACTTGGCCTCTTCTAGAATTATCCACCTGCAAAGTGTCTCTTTTCACACATGGGGTGTGAAATCCAGTTCTTTATTGATCCCTTTTCACATGATAAGGGTTCCTTATTCAAATTTTTATTATCAATGGGTTTTCTTACCCATTTATTCTCCTTCAATAGCAAAAACAAAAAGATTTTAATGTTCCGTAGAATTTTGGAACATTACATCTTGTTTTAAAAAAAAACTATATATTATTAAGGCCAAAACATATCTTGTTTAGAGATCTATTAACAATAATAATTAATCAACAACATTTAGGAAGTAGTTCACAAAATGATGATGATTATTAAATCAATAACTCGAATGATTAAATAATAATATAAGGAAATAATTAACAAAATATTGTTGTTTGTTAAAGCAGAATTAAAAGGTTGATTTCTAAGTAAATAGATACTCAGAAGTCAGAGTTCAACATATAAGACCAGAGATAAATAACAATAGATTATTGAGGCAAACACTCACATTGAAAATAGTGCACAAATATGAATTAAAATGACACATATCTACCATTATAAAATTAAATTAGTATAAAAAACAATGGTATTTTAAATACCAATTTATTGAACCTGTTTTTCTGGCTGCATCTCCAACAATCCTTTTACAATGCTTGAACTTTGCTACAAAAAATCAAGCTACAGTAGTGCAAACTCGTCTCCCATACATAGTTCAGAATGAAAAGAGACAAAACCCAATAATTCCCAGATTTGAGATTGGCCCTCTCTACCTACAACCTAAAATCCCTATTACAATAGTGCTTTAAGAATTACAAAATTAAAGAAGAGAGCAGGAATTTGCACATTCTACAAACTACTATTTATAATTTACAAAAATGAATTCCAAATAAGAGAGTTGTTGAAGAGTAATTACGCTCCAACAATTTTCATAAGTACAAATTATTTTTCTTCTATTGTTGGAGCAATTCCATTGATTTAAATCTTGTTTTCTTCATCTCTTCAACTCTTTTCCTTCCAAAACCAATTAAAATACAAATTAAAAACAAAATACTAAATCTGGAACACAAAATATCTCCAATCAAAAATTAAATAAATAAATAAAAGGGAATATGAGCTTTTCATTGGTCCTTGTAAATATATTATTGTTCAAGGCAAACATAGTCGAATCAATCTGCATTCAGTAGAGGCTATGAGAAAATGAAAATGCAGAAAATTAAACTTAGAAAATTAATTTTGTTTAAAAAATTGTAGATTGATCTTCTGCTAAATTTTCGACTCATTAAATGATCAAATCTGGTCATGTACCTACTTCATAAATATTTTACATGATTTTATCTATCTGACGAGTCATCTTGAGCCCCATTTGGCCAAGTAAAACTCACCTTATGAACTCCCAAAGTTAAGGTGTCAAAGTTGCCAGAATTCTAGAAAATTTATCGCCTAGACCCAAAATAAGTTTTTTTAATTAAAATATAACCTTAAAATAAATTTCAATTATTTTTTAATTATTATTAATTCAATTTTAATTATTAAATTAAATTAACTAATTATATAAAATTAACATAAATTTTAATTAAAATTTAATTAAAATTAAAATTATATTATATTAAAATTGTAATTAAATTATACAAAAATAATAATTGAATTTACAATTTATTGTAATGTTCCAAAATTTGGACATAGTAATTTGGAACATTAGATTTTTCCACTTTCACTTAGAAGAGGAATAAATGGGTAAGGAGGCCCATGAATAATAAAAATATGAATAATTTCCACCTTAATAAGGAAGGGGATCACTTCAGGAGCTAAACTTTACACTTACAAGTGTGAACAAAGGTAAAATAGATGAAGACATAGTCAAGTTTGACTAAGTCAACATGCATTCTTGAGGGGGAAGAGATCACCTAACTAAACCAGTTCAATGTGAACAAGGATCAGCCTAAGACACACATATGTGAACTAGATTGAAGATCCTTAGTGTGAAAGGAGGCATTGGAGGTGGATTAGTTTTAGTTGACCAAAATCAACAGCGCAGCCACAAGAGGAGGGAAGCTAGCTAGGGCAGTGCAGTTTTAAAAGAGGAAGCTTCATGAAGAAGTCACCTCAATATTATGTGGAGTCCGGGGTGAGAAGGCTCACCAAAGATAAAAGGAGGACATAGCAACAAAGGAGAATCATTCATGTATTCAGCTATTTTGGTATTGAGACCATTTGCATGCTTTAGCTGTTTAACCGGAGTTGTTGCACTGCTTAGTGTAAAGAATTCCTGTGCGGGAATTCCATCCTCTCTTTAGATCAGCTTGCTTAAGGGATCAAGAGGGAAGGATTAGAGCTTCATTTATGTATTTGGCTTGATGCCATTCATTTAAATTCAGCTGCAACACAATCATCTTCATAAAATTGCGTCCTTTGTGTAGCAGCAGCGACAACACAGCTGCACCCTTTGATTTAATGCAAATCCTTGAGGAGGAGGTGTTCATTTCCCTCCAGGAGTTTTAATAAGAGGCCTAGGGAAATTTATTTGTATTATTCTAATATTTCATGTCATGTATAGCCATGTTTAATACAAAGATGCAGTAACTGCGTTATTTCTGTAGTTCTTTTGTTATTCATGTATTTTTCTGGAAACCCTTGCCCGGTATCTTTCTCCTTGTGTATAAGTGCTTAAATCTCAATTTATTTGCTGTATGACTCATGTAAACTCTATATCATAATCCTCTCATCATTTTTTGTAGAAACCCTTTCAGAAAATACACTCTCTATGCTTCAGAAAATTCTGCATACTCCAAGTCTTGGGAAATAAGGGTTTTAAAGCCTAGTTTTGGAAGGAGGAGTTGTTTAACTAAGCTAGAATCATGTTTAAGATGAAATTCGGAGAATAGGTCCCTATTGACCTAATCGATCATATACAACCACTTCCCACCCTTATTTTCACGCAGATATCTGAATATACACATTTTAGGTCCAAAATCATCACTTTTCCCCACCTTTTTGCCCATAAAACGATGTATAAGGTTGTTGTTGTTGTATCAACTGAATGATTTGTTATTGAAAATCTGTTATGAAATTATTTGATGCTTCATAACCATTTTTTTTGTCAAATATTTCTTATTTTCCCAATCGAGAACATTACAGTGGTATCAGAGCATGATCTTTGGCTCAGCCTGTGGCTTCATGCCAAAGTGCTGACTCCCTAAAGGAGGAAAATTTACATAGATATAGACAGAGCCTGAGAAGGGGCCAGATAGCCTCCAAATCTCATCCTCTCTTTAGAGGTGACATATCCGATAAATGCCCTCTCAGTCCATATCTGAAATAGCCTTGTCCATATTTCCATCAAAGGGTTTCTTCAGTGGTGGCTTCAAGCAAGGTCAGAAAAATGGAGAGGATGATTTTAATCTCATCCATATTCAGAACCAAGAAGAGAGGAGAAGATAAATACAGTGAAACTCCAAGAGGGTTTCAAGGAGGAGAAAATTACGGTGAGACCTCTAGAGGGTTTCAAGAAGAAAAGGTAGATGCATGCACTTCCTGTTCTTGGAGAGGAAGTGAAGAACAAGGAGACCACTTAGAGAATGAAAATATAAGTGGGTATTTGGCAGAAGACAAGTACCAACCTAGGGCTTCCAAAGAAACCCTAGATTTTTCTCAGTCTATTCAACTAAGAGAAGAAAGAAGACCCACACCACCATGGGAGGAGGCAAGTACCAGCACTGCCATGACTTTGAGAGAGCATCCATCTACACCAGAAGTTGGATCAGCCAACATATTGAAGAAAGGACCTCTTGCAGCTATAGAAGATGTCCCAAAGACTCACAGAGGATCAAATGATGTTGCGGAGATAAAGCAGCAAGATTGCACTACGCTGGGCAAGCTTGAATGGTTCAAGGGAGATTTGAACCGGCAACCTCATGTTTCACTAATGAGCTATACACAACCCTTGAGGTTGGAGTATGATCTTTTGGAGGATGACATAAGCTTTTGGAGGAAGTATGAGGCAGAAACTATGTCATTAGGGAGACTATCAGCGCTGCCAAACAATAGCAGTAAGGAGGCTTTGCCTTCAAGCCACTTGGATCCTTATGGGTTCAAGATGATCAGTGGTGAGAGATCTTCTTTAGGAGGTCTCCAAGGAGTGGCATTCCAGCATTCCCTGGAATGCAAGAAGAAGAGATTGACATGGGAGCATGTTGATCTTCTTTGGATGGGTACCAAGATGGAGAGGGGTAGGAGGCATCCATCAGTGGCTAAGTGGAAGTGGATAGAGGGCAAGAAGCTGGAGAGTTACTTGCAACTCTATGATACCAAGCAGCAAGAGGCAAGACTACGCTGGCTACTCTTGAGAGAGTTTTACCAACATGAGGCATATCCTTTTCTCAAGGGTATGTGGAGGGAAATAGATTGGCAGGATACTTTCATCATGGGGCTGCAAGAAGTGTGGAGGCATTATGATGGTAGGGTTATTTTGTTTTCACTACAGCAGTTGTATGGTGGAGGTATGATGGGGCAGTAAAGCCATTTGTTGCTTTGGAGGATTGAGAGAGAGCAAAGGCGGATTTTCTCTCGCATTTTTCATGATGTTGGAATGGGAGGAGATGGCCACATTATGAGAGGAGTCTTTGACATTGAACATGTCATAGGATGGAGTTATGAGTTGGCAGGAGCCTATTTGCATAGGCCAACAGTGTTGTCACTTGGGAGCATGAGCTTATTGGTGGGATGTCCTCAGGATCAATTCATATTTGATGCACTTGGTGGGCATAGAGGAGGTGAGATTGTTAGAATGGTGGATGGACTCATTGGTTGCTGTGATATTCTCACTTTGACTTGGATGTCCAAGCATAAGAGGGAGGATTTTCATGGGACATGTGATTCACCGCTCTTCAGATTGATATGCCACACCACTATGGAGGATTCATCTATGGATCCTGCCACCATATTGCTTCCATCACATGGTAAGAAATTTTTTGTTGCACTTATTGATTGTTCATCACTATATTTGTATACTCTTACCATGTCCTTGCAGTGCATTGCTCTACAAAGGGGCAAGTTTTTCTTTGGGCTCCATGGTCCATCTTTGGCCAGATATTATGATGGAGACAACCATCTAATGTATTATCCAGGGCAATTATATAGTTTCTTCTTATGTGCTCAATTGAAATATTCAACCATCTACTATTTACTAGTGGGTGTGATGAATTATATAGCAAGCCATTTGCCAAGAGACAACTTGCCATACTTTTTTGTGAAGCTGCAGTGGGGAAGACTGCGTTGTGACCATTTGGGAGACTATTGGTACACTCCAGCACTACATAGAACCTTCAGCTTTCCTATCATTATGATATTTATCATGGTCCTATGTATTGATGTTATTATTTCCTATATAGGGAGCATGATTGGAGGAGGAACACATGGAGTGGGTGTGTTCTTGGAGGAGGAGCAACCCCAAATTTTCTGCATTAAATGCTCTAAGGGGAGCATGGGAGAGGACATGGCCTCTACAACAACATATTTGTGTATTAATTAGAAGGGCCATGAGATGGATGAGGTGCTTTATGATGATGATTTCTTATCCATCATTTATGAGATGGGTTGGGTCAGCTTGATTCACAGTGCTGGGAGAGGGACCATTGGAGGTCTAGCTTCCTTCTTGTCATTTGAGGGCAACATGATGGCAGCCCAAGATCAGAAAATGCTTTAAACTTTCCTTAAGTGGAAAGGAGAGCAGTGTGGGGTAGGCTACTATGTCTACCATGATCATAATTTCAGCCCACCTACCTTTCTGGAGCTTCAAGTGGAGGATGATTTACATGAGTTACCATTTTGGAAGGTGGCTCATTTTTCTTGGTAGATAGCTTGGGGAGGAGGAGTTCAAGTGGGGGATGATGAATCCCAATCTATATCAGCCCTCATGCCCAAGAGAACCTTCAAACAACCCATTTTTCCTCCATGGATGATCCACTATCACATAATGCCAGCTATTTGGATAGCTTACATACTTGGGAGAGGCAACTTGGAGAGATGTTGATGATGCAGCACTTTGATCATTGGAGATTTTCATCTTATGAGATTTTTGTAGGGGGAGAAGAGGTTTCTCTTCAGTCCTATCCTTGCAGTTGCTTGAGGACAAGAAACATTTGGGAGGGGAGGACTGTAATGTTCCCAAATTTTCACATAGCAATTTGGAACATTAGATTTTTCCACTTTCACTTAGAAGAGGAATAAATGGGTAAGGAGGCCCATGAATAATAAAAAATATGAATAATTTCCACCTTAATAAGGAAGGGGATCACTTCAAGAGCTGAACTTTACACTTACAAGTGTGAGCAAAGGTAAAATAGATGAAGACATAGTCAAGTTTTACTAAGTCAACATGCATTCTTGAGGAGGAAGAGATCACCTAAGTAAACCAGTTCAATGTGAACAAGGATTAGCCTAAGACACACATATGTGAACTAGGTTGAAGATCCTTAGTGTGAAAGGAGGAATTGGAGGTGGATTAGTTTTAGTTGACCAAAGTCAACAGCACAGCCATAAGAGGAGGGAAGCTAGCTAGGGCAGCGCGGTTTTGAAAGAGGAAGCTTCATGAAGAAGTCACCTCAACATTATGTGGGGTCCGGGGTGAGGAGGCTCACCAAAGATAAAAGGAGGGCATAGCATCAAAGGAGAATCATTCATGTATTCAACTATTTTTGTCTTGATACCATTTGCATGCTTCCTTTGTTTAGCCGAAGTCACTGCACTGCTTAGTGAAAAGAGTTCCCGTGCGGGAATTCCATCCTCTCTTTAGATCAGCTCGCTTAAGGGATCAATAGGGAAGGATTAGAGCTTCATTTATGTATTTTACTTGAGGCCATTCATTTACATTCAAATTCAGCACAATCATCTTCAGAAAAATGCGTCCTTTGTGTAGCAGCAGTAGCAACACAGCTGCACCCTTTGATTTAATGCAAATCCTTGAGGAGGAGGTGTTCATTTCCCTCCGGGAATTTTAATAAGAGGCCTAGGGCCATTTATTTTTATTATTCTTATATTTCATGTCATGTAAATCCATGTTTAATATAGATATGCAGTAACTGCATTACTTCTGCAGTTCTTTTGTTATTCATGTATTTTGCCGAAAACCCTTGCTGGGTATCTTTCTCCTTGTGTATAAGTGCTTAAATCTCAATTTATTTGCTGTATGACTCATGCAAAATCCATTTTATAATCCTCTCATAATTTTTTTCAGAAACCCTTTTAGAAAATACGCTCTCTATGCTTCAGAAAATTCTGCATACTCCAAATCTTGGGAAATCAGGGTTTTAAAGCCTAGTTTGGGAAGGAGGAGATGTTTAACTAAGCTATAATCATTTTTTTAAGCTTAAATTCGGAGAATAGGTCCCTATTGACCTAATATATCAGATCCAACTTCTTTCCACCCTTATTTTCACGCAGATATCTGAATATACACATTTTAGGACCAAAATCATCACTTTTCCCCACCTTTTTGCCCATAAAACGCTGTATAAGGTTTCTGTTGTTGTATCAACTGAAGGATTTGTTATTTAAAATATTTATGACATTATTTGATGCTGCATAACCAATTTTTTTTTCAAATATTTCTTATTTCCCCAATTGGGAACATTACATTTATATACAATATATTATAATATGAATATAATATATACATATATTAACAAACTACATAAAACAATAAGTCAAACAAAACAATACGTGGCCGTTGGAATGAATGGAGGAAGGTTGAAATGAGGATGGAGGGGATGGCGTATGGAGGAGCAGGAGTCATTAGGAGAAGAACCTTAGGTAAAATTAAAATAGTCATGACATAATTCAAATATCGGAGGTTGGAGGAAATGTAATATCACAAATTTTTAAATGTGCGCTGAATGAAAATTTTGATATTCGATATCAGGATATCATAGGTCTCAAATATTGAAATTTTTTATATCGAAAGAATTGTTTTGGGGATTTTAAATATTAGAAGAATTGTATGAGTTGTTTTAATATCGGGAATTTTGTAAAGGAAGGGAGGAGGTGATGTGGAGTGGGGTTCACTTGAAGTGGAATTAAAAATCTTACAAAATGAATTATATACACTTTTCAATTTTGATAATTTGGGTTTCGTAATTTCTTTTAAAATTAGGAATTGGAATAAATTACTGATATCCCGAAAGCACATTTTTTAACTATACTACAATTTGGCTGAGAAATTTTGTAGGACCATTTGTGAAAAATGAATAGATTAGTGAAAACTGACTAGGACTTAATATTTACAATCAATTACTAATTTATTTACAAAAATTAAAATAATATACATTTTGTACATTTTTTAACCAAGGTGACAAAATGATCAAACTTCAAAGGAGTAACATTTGCAAACTGGATCACCAAATGAGATGAAACAAGTATCGATGGAAAGCTTTCTAAAATTCGAACTTAACGAAATATTGAAAATAGAAATCCAACAAAAATGAAAAAAGGAAAAACTGTAGGACACTTAACCAAAATAAAATAATAAAAGGTGATTTAGCCAAAAATTTAAGGAAAGGGTCCCCATTATTTGAAGTAAATAATTCAAAATCGGGAGTGTTGGGTTTTCCCTACAACACGTTCCTAATGAATAAGGTTAAGGAACAAAAGGTGATTCATAAACATAAGGAGGAAGAGCGAGATAATTCTTTTCCTCTTGCGCTTTTTATTAAAAAGACTAAGGACGAGAAAGAGATCCAGATACTGAAACAACAAATCAAGGATTTGGAATTTCTAGATTAGTATACAAAGTCCCAAAATGCAAAGTTGATGACCAGGAATGAAGAATTGGTTGCAAAAGTAGTTGTAATAAAAGAAAGCATATGAGAAAGGTTCAAGGCGAACGCTGACATTAAAGAACTTTTGAGGTTTAAAATGGGCCTCCTAAGAAAAATGTACAACCAAAATAATATTTATAAGAACCAATAGGATTCAAGATGATGAATTTAATTCCTCATCCAAGGAGTACCCATGTTGCATACTTTTGATGGACCCTACTACATGGAAAATTAGAAATATATGAAACATCGCGATTACAATCATGTTTTTCATGTATTTACCATTTTTTATGTATTAGGTTACATCAAACGTATGCAAAATGGGTAATCCTTGGATGAAGAATCAAATTACGCATCCAATGAGTGTTTCCACTCGAATTTTGAGTAAACCCATAAAGAGATAAGCTAAAAATACGAGTTGAAAAAAATAGTTTTTTTTCTTTTTTCCCTCCAAAATATGATGATGTAATCTAAAATTATTTTATTATTTCAAATATTATTTTATAATTACCTTAGGAGACCCATTTTGGACCTAAAAAATCCCCTAATGAGGATCAATATTCAGATTCATAAATGATAAGGGAAGAATTTCAAGTTTTGTTTTCATGGAGAGGTGAGTAGACAGTTGTGTGAGGACACATAACAATATCGAGTTAGGGGGATGTTAGGCCCCAAACTTGATCTAATTTTGACATATATAACCCCTCCTTAACCTCTATTTTACAACTTTAAAAAATCCTTTATGCATTATTTTTTAGCCTCTACTAATATATCCATGAGATATTGGCTAAAAGTTGCACATTTTTAAAGAAAAGGTCAATATATTGATATTTTTATGATTATGCACATATATTAATATTATCCTAGGAGATTTTGTTGATATTTTTCATTTACTATAGTTGAAGTGAATTTAGTACAAGAGACAATCAATTTCGGGATTCCTGCACTAGTCTAAAGTCTGATTCCTACAGCAGTTTAGGAGGACCATTGGATGAAGATGTTTGGATGGTAGTTAATGTGAGTTGTCAAGATATGTTAGGTCCCTATAATACTAGTGTATTACCCTTATTTTTATTTTTATTGTAGCTTCGTATTGTTATTGTTGTGCCCATATATCTCCCATGCCCCACATAAGCCCACTATTGCTATTGTTGTGCCCTTACATTATTATTGTTATGTAGGCTCTGATTATGTTGTGACTCCTTAGACTCCTATATATACCAAGGAGGTCTAATAATTTGTATCATCCAATAATTTTCCATTTATTTAATATAGATGAGGTTTCCCCCTCGAAGAGGCTAATTTTTAAGTCATTGATCTATCTCTTTTTTGATCTGTTTACAAAACATTTGGTATCAAATATTTGGATTCTAGGGTTTTGCAGCTGCAAACATGTCATCTTAGAATTTTTTCTATAATTTTTTTCTACAAAGGGTCAAAAGAAGAAATGTTTACCACAGGGAGTCGAAATATTTATGAACTTCCTTTAAACATTTCATATGTTGGTTCACTATATTTTATGAGATATGGTCCGAAGAAGTTAGGATTTTTTGACGCTTTAGAATTTCATATCAAATAGGTGACCTTGGGAAAATATCTATAATGACCTCTATGAGCATCAAATTTGCATTTCGTAAAAAATGACCGAAATTTCATGGATTGTAGTATTTTTTGTTTTCAAGGCTAAAGTTATAAAATGTGACACATGTCACTCTGTAGAAGTTTTCTCTATGAAACCATTCCATAATCAGGACATCATGGGAGATTGGGCATAAATTTATCTTGAAGAACCCAAATTTGGTATGACTTGGGAAATTGGAAAGAAGACTTAGAGGGTTATCACATGATATAATTTCATATCTTTGAGATCTAAAATTAGAAAGATACAATAGTTTCAGTATCGAGCTGCTAAAAAGAAATAAAAATATGTGTAATTGTTTAAAACTTTTGCATAAACTTTTGTTTGAGAAATTAGTTTGAAGTAATTCCAGGGGCGTAGTGAAGCATAGATATAATTTTTATTTTTTTTTAAATTCCTTGCAAAAAAGAAAGACATGCCTATTAAGCAACTAGAAATCTCCTATATGACACATGAATAAGAGGAAGAAATGTAGCATGATATATCAACTTTACGAGACCATGTGAAACAAATTTCGCTCTCGCAAAAAGTAACAAAAAATGAATTAGAATCCATGATGAATGTTAATATAGATGGTATAAAAAATGACATGGGATTTAAGATAGATGTTATAAAAAGGGATGTGGGATTTTTAATCATGGTTTAAAATCAAACATGGCAGCAATGATGCATGTCAAGATAGAGGGTTTGAAGGAAGGTTTAGCAAAAGTTCTAGAAGAAAGGATTCCCAGTGGTGACAAGGTAATCCATGAAAATCATGATGAGTAAAAAATGAATATGAATTATGATTTTAGGGACTCCAATGTTGGGTTTAACAACCACCACATTCCAAATACTGAAATGATGAAGTTTTATGGCAATGATCTGGTAACGTGGATACTACAAATGGAGCAATATTTTGATCTCCATGATGTGCAACACACACAAAAGGTAAGGATTGCAACTTGGTCAAATTTTACAGAGGAAATGATAACACATTATGAAGATACAAAGAGAAATACCATATTTAGCCAATTGATAAATCTCAAACAAAAGGGTTCAATGGTGAAGCACATTGAGGACTTCCAAAAATTTAATATCAGGGTAACTAATATTCCAGAGGAGCATAGAGTTGATGTCTTCATTGGGACTTTGAATGATAACATCCAACAGGAGGTTTGACTTTGGGAACCTGATTCATTGGAGAAGGTATTAAGGGTGGCAAGAAAATTTGAAAGAAAAATTATGGAAACAAGGAATTCTACCACTCACAACTATAAATATGGAAGTGTTGTTGCTCCTAGCCTTCCACGTTCTACAAGGTTGACTCCACAACAATTGGAGGAAAAAATATCAAAAGTTACTTTTTATAGTTGTATATAAAATACAATAAAGTTCATAAGTATGCTAAGAATAAATTATTCTACATAGGTTTTGAAGATGAGGAAGAAATATAATCAACTCTAATGACATGTCAAAAATTCTGAAGAGAGAACAATGGGGTGTAATTTCATAATTATGCTCACTAAAGGTTCAAACATCAAAATAATATATTTCTCCATATCTCCAAAATGTCTTATAAATGTAGGTTTTAATGCTATACATAAATTATCTGTAAACAAATTCTTAAAATAGATAATAATAAAATGGCGAGAAAATAAAACATAAAACAAATATACACAAATATTTTCTCTTGGATCCCAAAACCGAGGCTACCATATTAATTTTTCATTATGTCCTTTTCAGTGTTACAATACATATATATACATGTTGAATCAATCATAAACCTCAATCCATTAACCCTAGATTAGAACATAACCATAGTTCCCTTGACCGAATCTACAAAATAGCATGGGCAGAAAACCATCATGTGAAAAACCATGTGAAAAAGCCATGTACAAATTAATAGGTAGGTCCGCACACCCAACAAGACAATCAATCCTAGGTATTGGAGACTCCCAAAGGCCTACCACATATTCGTGGTCATGATTATGCTATTCATTTGATTCTAGGAGGTGTTCCTCCAAACATCTGACCGTACAGACATCCCTATGCCCAAAAGAGTGAAATTGAACGTATGGTTGCAGAAATGCTAGACGTTGGTATAATTCAACCTAGTCAAAGTTCTTTCTCTGCTCCACTAGTATTGGTGCACAAAAAATATGGATCATGGTGTATGTGTCCAGATTATAGGGAGCTCAAAAATCTCACTATTAAAGATAAATTTCCCATTTTTTTCATTGATGAATTGTTGGATTAATTACATGGAGCAATTTATTCACCCAGCTAGATCTTCATTCAAGATATCATCAAATTAGAATGAAGACTAACTACATTACAAAAACAACATTCAGAACTCATGAGGGTCATTATGAATTTTTGGTCATGCCTCTTGGCCTTACTAATGCACCTTTGACGTTTCAAGGTTTGATGAATTCCATTTTCAAACCCTTACTTAGAATTTTCTTATTATTGTTTTTTTATGATATAATAATCTACAATAATTATTAGAAGGATCATGTTTAACATTTTGATAGAGTCCTCAAAATATTGAGGATGAATTATTATATGAAAAAACCTCCAATTTTTTCTTTGCAGTACAAGAGGTGGAATATTTGGGTCATATTCTATCTCATGAGGGTGTTAAGGTAGACCCTAACAAAATTAAAGCCCTTAAGGAACGAAACATTCCCACAACCATAAATCATCGTTAGGGATTTTGTGGGTTTTGTTATCACTCAGGGAAAACCTTGAATGTGGGAAAATCCCTAAGTTAACCTCAAACCTGTTTTATACTGAAAATTTAGCCCTTCAACCTGTAGAGGGATCTCTCCCTAAAACACAAATACCCAAAGGTCAATATAGTATAAGGTTTCACCTTTAAAATTCTATGGCCAGATTTAGTTCATATGATAAAATTTGGGTGGGTTGTTTACAAAACACACCATTGGGCATGGAGTCTAGTCTATCAAAATTCTATAGATCTAATGCACAAGATACAAAAAGCATTATAGCAGCAAATCCTTTGACAAATTGAGAATTTTGGAAGAAAACAACTAAAGTGAGAAAAAATAATAACTAATCAAGGTAACAAATACAAATGGTTGAGAATTATGAGAAAGAGCATAAATGAATCAAGATCTCATACACTGAAATTTCCAGACATGAAGACTTTTTTTTTGTAAACAAAGGGAAATATGGCAGGTAACTACAACACATGAGTTTCTTATTTTTTTCTCATAAAAAAAATGCAATATATTCAATACTGGTCAAATATATCAGAATGAAAATGTTTTCAGTAAAATCCAACCCTTTTTCATTCTTATGAAAATGTTTTTATAGACAATAAATCAACTAATTACAGAATAATAGTCGTTATATTAATTAAAATAATCTAAAAATATAAAATTTATCTTAAAATTCATGCATGTGAAGAAAACCTTAACTACAATAATTCTGTTTCCTAAAAACATCTGCTAGAAAATATGTTGATATACATGTTAAATGAGATATATTTCAAATTGTCTTCCTTGAAAATAGAAATAGGTCCCTAACTAATAGCACAAAATCCTAGATGGGAAAACAGATCCCTCTACAAAATAGAATCAATTTTTCCACCAAAATATCTTCTATGTTTGATCTCTTCCTTCATTCAGACCTCCTGGTGAACATTGCTAATATTGTCACTATTAGCTTCCTTAGTTTTTTGAACCGTGCATTTCACTGACAGACGAGTTGCCTGTATTTCTTCTCTACATGTTTTCACAATTCGTTGATAGTGACAATCTTAGCTTCTCCAAAATTGTTGACAAAAGAGATGTCAACTCTCCTCTTTAAAAATCATTGATAGTAAGGTTGTCGGCTCTTGTCCCTAAATCATTGTTGGAAAAAGGTCCCCTAAATGTTGCGATTTTGTATAAGCTTTGTATATTTTGGTCTTAATTATTCTAACGCAAGGGTTTTGGGGTGGGTCAAAGCCCCTAATGCATTGTAACGGGTCAAGGGTAGACCAAGAGTTTGCAAACCATGGTTTGCAGACCATTGGATGCATAGGCTAAGTCGGTATAAATAGATGAACCTTTTTGAGTCATAGGTAGGAAAGAATAGAGATTGATGATAGTTGCAAATTGTTAAGATATGTTTTGGTTGCTAGGGTAAGGAATCCTATTGGTTGTGTGCACGGAGATCCTCAGTCCTGTTGTGTGCATACCCTGCTGGTTGTGTGCGTAGGCTGTGTTGGATTGTATTAGGTTTTGGATGCTAATATATGTGAATCTGGTTAGAGTATCTTTGCGTTGTCTAAGTTTAAGTATTACTATTGATGCGAACTGTTGGATATATAGTTGGCTTTCTATTTTTGCTACGAATCTATCTTTGTTATAATACGGAGTATTCTTGTGATCTATTGTTGTGCATTTATGATCTTACTTGTGATATTGTTGATGCAAAGGTGCTTATTTAATCTATGAATGATAGTAACTCTGGTAACTGTGGACTATGATTGATTAGTGAACCTACGAATAGATATTTTTATAGCTGCGAGAATATCCTTTTTCCTGTTATATGAAACTATGATCTATTGGTTACTGCGATTATAGTTTTTGTACTGATAGATCGTTATTACGCACATGGATGCGAAGGTAGTTAGTAGATGTGAGTTTTGCGATATAAGTCTATAACTAGATATGTTAAAGAAAAATTTGATAAGCTGGGAACGCAACTCTACTTGACTTACCTGATCTCTCTTAGGGTGCGGAAACCTGGTTCCAGCACCCTCCCATACTGCTTCGGGTGAGAATTTGGCCTGCGCAAGCAGGTCACTACCGAAAGGGCCAGTAGTATAGGGGTTTTTTGGCAAACCTTAACCTCCAAACCTGGGTCAGGACCCCTCGAGCCAAAAATCATCTTCTATCAACAGAGATACAAATTTGTTCAAAATTGATGATAATGGAACTGTGAGCTCATGAATATAATGTTCCAAATGGGAAGGGTTAAGCACAGTAGGGAATATCTTAAGATATTCCACTATGGGTTCACCACAAGATGGGATCACACCAATAGATCTAAACTATAGATAGACTAGTAGGGAATTTACTGGTTATATCACCTCTAAAGAGAGGGTGAAAACCAGAGGCTTCCTGGCCCGTTCCAGGCTCTGTCTATAGAAGATTGGTGAAACATAGAAAGTGTGGGAATGACACACTCCTCTTAGATTTATTTTCCCTTGGGAACCTTAGATCTACAGATCAAAATAATGGATCCAAAAGAGAAGCAAAAACCAAACAAGTGAGAAGCGGGAAATTCCACTCTCAGGAAAATCTGCAATAAGCGCAATGGAAACGCTGTATAAGAAAACCATTGTAAAAAAATAACATAGAATAGGGCTGGGTTCCCTTATTTTAGGCTGTGTGGGACCTCCATGAGGATTTTTAGAAAAAAAAATGGTTTTATAGGGTTTAAAAAAATCTCCCACAATCAACACTAGTTGGAATCAGCTAAAGGAGAGGGTTGAGTTAATAGAGAAACCCTCCTTCAGGAATTGTGTAGTTTCTGTTGGGAGTCACTGGAAATCAGACATTAAACTCATATTAAATTATGGAAGCAGGAAATTAGATCCATAATGAAGTTCCTTTGTAGAAGCATTGAATTTACATGAAGCAAGAGCAATAATTCTTCAGAAATTAAGCAGTAATACATGTAAAAGCTGCAGAAATGATTGAACAACGTTTTATTTGAGGAGATTCAGCTGCTGTAGGTTCAAAATCAGATCTACAACTGATCTATGGCTGAAACATCAGATACATACCAGATCTAGAAACTACACATCCTTCTTTATCAGATCCCCTTGGGGTTTTAACCAAATAATGAATAATAAAGTGTAGATCTAGATTTTAATACACTGAACTATAGGAAAATTCAGAGATTTCTAAAGATGGCTTTCATTACATTAAATATCAGATCTAAATAAGAAAATATCAACAAGCTACTTTACAAAACCACAGGATGAGAGGCAAGCCTCAATCACCAGGGATCAAGTACAATGAGAAATATAAACAGCAGTGAAACTAGTACATGAAAATAATGCAGTTCCCTAAGGAGACAACGTTGTAGCCTGAATGAAATATTACAGCAGATAAAAATTGCAGATCTGAAATCAAAATATGATGGAGATCCTCTTTCGGGTGATCACAAGACACCCTCCCTGAGAGGAGACTCCAAAAATTGCTAGACCTTTGCAAATCTAGTTTCCCCCACTAGCTGCAACTCACAGCAGCTGCAAAACCCTCAATAGGACCAGCGCATCTATAGAGATGGAGCTTGGCCATAATCTCAGATAGTGGAGATATGCATCACAATCTCCTCCAAAGAGCTACTCCATGGAAGGAGTGAGGGTTCCTAAACAGGAAACCCTCTTCCCTTTGGCTAAACAACCAAGAGAAATCGAGTTGCTACAGCAACCTATAAAATTTTGAATAGCATCAACAACCTTTTCTTGCTGCCTCTCCTTCCTTTTATAACATGAGGGCTTGCCAAAACCCTAAACAACCTTCTTCAACTTATCCCTTTTCACACAAGAGATCCTCTTCTAGGAGTACGTTGTGCTTGATGGATAAGCTTCCCTCTAATCTGCGCTGTAGGTGGGGCCAAGATTGACCCATTCAAATGAATTTCCCCTTTTCACACTTAGGGGTGTTAGATATAATAGCCCAGATTTATCCCCTTTCACATTGGGCATGTATTTATTCTCAACTTAGGAGCTTAATAAACCTCCTTCCCATAATTTTATTCATGAATAAAGCAAACTGAAAATAAAATGCAACATACCCATGAGCTGCAAAATTTGGGAGTATTATAGTCTCCCCTAGCAAAATTTTGCTTGCCCTCAAGCAACTCTTATTGTAGATGCAATCCATCTATTCCCTCCAAATGGCATCCACAAAAGGAAGGCTTCCTCCATTTTCTGAAATAGGTTATGTATGTTTTGTTCTAAAGTTGTCTTCTACCCATGCATGAGATGACTTCCAACTGTGAGATTAGATGTCCTCTTTTTACCATGAAGTACAAGAAGACAAATACATGATGTCCAACACCATCACAAACACATGTGAGACATAAAGTAAGGTAGCTCCTACCGTAAAGGAAAAGCTTCATCATGCAGAACATTCCTCCATCCCATCTTTGTGAACTTGAATAAGCATTGCTATGCCTCCATTCTTAGCCCTCTTGCCCTTTTTGGATCCAAACTCCATCATTTCAGCATTATGCAAAGAAGAAGGGAAGGAGTAATATGGGTAAAAAAAAGATGTCAAACTATATTCTCCCAAAATCAACCACCGGAGCAAGGCCCTTTGCTTCCATCCTCCATCTCCTCCATGTAAGATGGACAAGCCATGCTTCCCAAAATATGATGTGCATGCCTTTCTTTGCTGCAATTTATCTTTGATACATAAGGCATGAATCAGAAAATTATGAGCCATGGGGTGGTCACCATACTCATTCAAAGCACCAAAGCAACAAGTGATCTTGCTGCTCTCTTTCCTCCTCATGTGCATCATGAAACCAAACCATGCTAATGGACATATGATATGTCACATCAATCCAATACAAAGTATCATCATCAATGCACATCTTGAGATAATCATGCCAAATGTTTCACCATGAAAAACACATAGACATGGGAGATGTCATGTGGTGACCATACCTTCTCAAGTGAAACAAAATTGTGCATGCCTTCTCTTGCTGCAACATAACATTGAAATCCAAGGCATGATTTAGATAATAATGAGCTATTGGGTAGCAAACATACTCACCCAAAAGCAGCCATAGCAACAAGGACTTTGCAGCCTTCTTGCCTCATGAACATGTAGATATTGGAGCAACAACACAATGATGAACATGTAAAATGACTCATCAACATAGTACAAGCAAGCTCCTCATACCACATCATGTGGGAGTCATCCCTCCTCCCAAGCCAAAGTTCATGCATGAAATATATCTCCAACAGAAATGCATGTGGACATATGAGACATACTTCAAGCATAGGTGAATACATGGACATAAGATTTAACTTGTGATGTCCAACTCTCCTTCTAACAACCACATCATCCATGCTTCCTCTTCATATAATCTAATAATGATGTACCAAGCATGAGATAAGAGAATTAGAATCTTTAGGGTAGTGATCATGCTTACCCCCAAAGCAACCAGTGCTACCATGCCTCCTAGTACATTTCATGGCTGCTCTTCAAGGCATAGATCAGAAAAATAGGTACGTTTGGAGAGTGATAGGAGTCTCCCAAGGGAAACCAGTGTAACCAAGCTTGCTGGTCCATATATGTCTGCAAGTGATCATGTGACCCCTTGCTCGCCATCCTCATCCACTCACTTAAATATGGAAGTTGAGTGATGTGCTGCATAATCATGGCATTCTCCATTTATAGAATACCATCTCCTTTAACCCACTGAAGAACTTTGCATCTCATGGAATACTGAAATGCATATTTTTTGTGATCTCTTAATGAGACCTTCTTCTCATGTATGGTCTTCCAAAACCAATGAAGCTTTGAATCTGCAGAACCTCCAACATGCTCTAAGAATTATGAAGCCTCTTTGTCATAGCCACTAAGTGACAGCGCTGTGATATACCTTTGCTTCAAATCAACACCTTGATCTAACCCTTGGCTATGCATGGATCTTGAAATAATATGTGCTGAAATCTTATGCATACCTTGGATCAACTGATATGTAGGAACCTCTTGACATAACACAAGAGTTCCTCCATCTGGATCAATGATGTCCCCACCTTCTGGCAAGAATGATGGCCTCCTTCCTTCAAGTATACCAGCGCTGGTATCTTCCTCCCCTTCATTGCTATACCTCTTACCTTCTTCAAAGAGAGTGGGCATAGTGAATCTATGAGGAGATCTAGGATTCTCCGGTCTTTTACTTTGATGATAGGAAGTGCTAGGGCTTCCTTCTTCTTCTTGAAATCTCATGCAGCTCTCTTTGCAACTTGCTTCTTCTCGAAACCCTCTAAGAGTCTCGGTGCTTCTTCTCTTTCTCTTATGATTTACCTCTTTGGGAGAGGCCCTTCTTAGATCTCAAAAGTGATGAGAATAATCTCATCTGCTCCATCAATCTGATGTCTTCCTTTTCTCTTTAATCCATTGATAGCTTGATCTCACAGGTTGTGCCAGAGATCAAGTTCTTGCCTTCCAATACTTCCTCCATTTGGCCCATGCATGCAAGAGTATTAAGACCCTCTTGCCATGTTCATAAATATCCTCTATCAATGAGAAAACAATGAGTTGTTCTAAAGACTTGGATGTTCTATGTGCCCTCATACCCATACCATCATAGATTTCTGTTTCTTCATTTCTCAGTGCAGATGAATGAATGGAAAATAGCAATGTTTGATTCAGAAAATTGCATACCTCTTTTCTGAATTCATGGAAGATACTCTACATTGTGCTTTCTTCTCTCAAGGCTCCTCCCTTAGCCAAGTATGCAAATGCTTCCCATAGTTGAGAGAAAACTTTAGTTATCCTCCAATCAAGAGGTCTTCTTGGTGGAATTCCTCCTTGCAAAGAGGCATCAAGGCATAGAGAAGGATGTGGATGTAGGTGGACAGATTTTCCCCTACCATTGTTGCATGGGTTCTCTTGCCTTCTTTGTTCTTCCAACCCTTGGAATAGAGAAGGGTATATGCTCTTCTTCTTGAGATGCTCTTCCTCCCCTCTTCCTCCTTCTACCTTCAAGATCTCACCACTTGGTAATGATAATACATGCTACCCATGCATTGTGCCAAGATCTTGATGTGTGAGACCCCTTTGGAACTCCTTGCAAGAATGCAAGAGTTTCCCTCCTTGGAGCAAGTGATCCATTCTCCCCTTCATGAGGTATTTGAGGTGCCTTTGTTGTGACTGCGTGAGTACCTCCTACCTTCTACCCCTCTTCAATAACTAAAATGGTTCCAACATCAACAAGAGACCTTAGATCTTGGTCATATTTTGAAGGAGAAACCTTCATGCTTCCCTCTTGAGAAGAGGATCCTTCACCCAAAGGAGATCTGGCCCTTGGCAATGCATCCAAAAAACTCACTCCTTATTTATTCCTCTTCATGAAGAATTCACTAACAGAACACTGAGGCTTAAATGATATGGCTGATTGCATGTATCCATGAGATGAGGATTCAAAATTTTCCTCATGTATAGATCTCGGAGATCTGATCGGAAGATCTTTTGTTCTTGAAACTTCTCGGAAGTTTCACTACTCCTTCTCTCTTCTTCTCATGCAACATCTTCACTGGATCTGAATATTGATGAGAGTAAACTCATCTCCTTCAGCTTTCTGCTCTCTAGTTTTCTTCTTGCTTCTTCTGATAGCTTGATCTCATAGGCTGAGCCAGAGATCATGCTCTAATACCACTGTAATGTTCCAAATGGGAAGGGTTAAGCACAGTAGGGAATATCTTAAGATATTCCACTATGGGTTCACCACAATATGGGATCACACCAATAGATCTAAACCAAAGATAGATTGGTAGGGCATTTACTGGTTATATCACCTCTAAAGAGAGGGTGAAAACCAGAGGCTTCCTGGCCCATTCCAGACTCTGTCTATAGAAGATTGGTGAAACACAGAAAGTGTGGGAATGACACACTCCTCTTATATTTTTCTGCCCTTGGGAACCTTAGATCTACAGATCTAAAGAATGGATCCAAAAGAGAAGCAAAAACCAGACAAGTGAGAAGTGGGAAATTCCACTCTTAGGAAAATCTTCAATAGGCTCAAGGGAAACGTTGTATAAGCAAACCAGTGTAAAAAAATAATGCAGACTAGGGCTGGGTTCCCTTATTTTAGGTTGTGTGGGACCTCCATATATATTTTTAGCAAAAAAAAATGGGTTTAGAGGGCTTAAGCAGATCTCCCACAATCAACACTAGCTGGAAATCAACTAAAGGAGAGGGCTAAGTTAATAAAGAAACCCTTCTTCAGGAATTGAGTAGTTTCTACTGGGAGTTACTGGAAATCAGCCATTAAACTCATATTATAGTATGGCAATAGTAAATCATATCCATAATGAATTTCCTTTGTAGAAGAATTGAATTTACATGAAGCAAGAGCAAGAATTCTTCATAAATTAAGCAGTAATACATGTAAAAGCTGCATAAATTATTGAACAGTGTTTTATTTGAGGAGCTTCAGCTGTTGTAGGTTAAAACTCATATCTACAATGGATCTATGGCTGAAAAATCAGATCCATGCTATATCTAGAAACCACACAGCCTTCTTTATCAGATCCCCTTGGGGTTTTAACCGAATAATGCATAATAAAGTGTAGATCTAGTTTTTAATACACTGAACTGCAGGAAACTTTAGAGATTTCTAAATATGGATTTCATTACATTACATATCAAATCTGAACAAGAAAATATCAGTAAGCTACTTTAAAAATCCACAGGATGAGAGGCAAGCCTCAATCACCAGGGATCAAGTGCAATGAGAAATATAAACAACAGTGAAACTAGTACATGAAAATAACGCATTTCCCTAAGGAGACAATGCTGTAGCTTGAATGAAATATTATAGAAGATAAAAATTGTAGATCTGAAATCAAAATATGATGGAGATCCTCTTTCGAGTGGTCACAAGACACCCTCCCTGAGAGGAGACTCCACAAATTGCTAGACCTTTGCAAATCTAGTTTCCCCCACTTGCTACAACTCATAGCAGCTGCAAAACCCTCAACAAGACCAGCGCTGCTATAGAGATGGAGCTTGGCCATAATGCCGGATAGTGGAGAGATGCATCACAATCGCCTCCAAAGAGCTACTCCATGGAAGGGGAGAGGGTTCCTAAATAGGAAACCCTCTTCCCTTTGGCTAAACAGCCAAGAGAAATTGAGTTGCTTGTAATATCCCAAATGGGGAAATTTCTGCAATTTCGAGAATATCTTAAGATATTCCAATATTCTAGCTCCAGGAGTATTAACAATCAACACTGAACTATTTCAGAGATTTACTACTGGGGAATTTACTGGATATGTCACCTTCACAAGGAAGGATGAGATCCATAGGCTACCTAGCCCACTAGCAGACTCTGCCAATAGAACTTGTCAAAAGCTAATATTTCCCTTCTAGGAATTTCTGCAACAGTTGTCCATGAGGACGCTCTATAAGGAAGACCAAGTGAAAATAAGGCAATCTAGTGCTGGGATGCCTTAGAATATATCTGATACAAACTCCCTAAAAAATATAAGCCCAAATAAATAACCCTAAGGGGGTTATTCAGATCTCCCGCCAACAAGTATACCGGAATAATGCTCAATGAGAGAATCTTCAGCGGTATTAAAAATTCAATATGTAACAGCAGTGAAATAATGCCTCATATAATGTAAGAAGAGTACAAATCTGATACATAATTTTCAATAGCAAATGTAATACAAATTCCTCGAGGAAAATGCCTCTCAAGGTGAGCTTAAATCAGCCTCAAGGGGAAATGTACATAAAACAAGAGAATACACTGCTACATAAACCCAACTACTCTGTCACTGTGCAATCTATGAAGGAAAATGACTGCAAAATGATATATATGAGATGATATTACTATAGGTTCTCAAATAAATATGGGGGAGCAAGATCTCAACCCTATAAAACATTATTACAACAATCCTCTAAGGGATTGGCTAAAATACATAAAACAGAAAAATGACGGTGTTGCAGTGTAGCTGCTGCAACTCAAATATAATACAACATAGGAGAATGAAGTATCTGCTGCAATAAAAAATGATACTTCCTCCAATGATCTCCAAGTGAAGGGGCTGATCCCCTTACAGAAGATTGCACTCACTAGTGCACAAATTGAATCCCTTGTGCAAGCCACCTCTGAAGATAATGTTGTAAGGGAAGGAGACTGCATTGGGCATGATAGAAAACATATGGCCCAATGCCAGAATATGCAATAGAAGCTTTGGGATCTCCTTTTATGATCCCATAGAGAAAGATATGGCTTCTCCTCTACCAAACAAGCTCCGGAAATGAGATGATGAAGGTCCCTCACTGCAACATCAACAACTCCAGAGTTCTCTTGCTGCAAGAATAATGCAGTAGTTGAAAATGACTGCTTTGGCCTCAAGCCAAGATGTGAGGAAGATGAAGAGCAATCTCTTCATGGCCTCCCATGGAAGAGAAGGACATTCCTAAACAGGAATCCCTCTTGTTCTAAGCAGCACAATCTCCCTCAGTTGAAGGTAGCTTCAACTTTGAATTCTTTCTCCAAAGATGATCCTCAAAAATGGCTCTCCTTCATCTTTTATACAATGCATGCATGAACCCCACTCACATTAGGGTTTATCTCATTTCAAATTTCCCTCCATCCAACTACGCAATCTTCTTGCGCAAGCTTCCCCCCTTGGGTACATTGTTGACTTTGGTCAACCATGGTATAGCTCACTTTCTTTTTGGCCCTTTTCACAGTTGGGGCTGCTAACAAAGCCACTTAAGTGACTTTTTTCACCTTAGGAGTGTTTATTAAGTTTCTACATGGGCTCCCTCACCCATTTTATTCCTTTTATTAGAATAAAAGCAAAATTAATGTTCCAAATACTTTATTGAAAATTTTGGAACATTACAATCCTCCCCTCCCAAAACTTGCTTGTCCTCAAGCAAGAGCAAGGATGAACTACAAGAAGTCCTCCACTCAAGGCATGGAGTCTAAAATATCCTCATGTATATCCTCCATCCCCAAGCAATCAACCAAGAAAAATGAGTCACCCTCCAACTAGGAAACTCCTAAAAGTACTCCTCCACCTTGTGCTCATGAGAAATAGGTGGGTTGAATTTCTGAAATTGGTAAGCTTCATAGCCTACCCCATGCTGTCCTCTTCTCCACTTATGATGAATGTGGAGTGAAAGCTGAACTTTGGCTGCAAGAGTGTTGCCTTCAATAGGCAAGATGAAGTCTAGATCCCCAAGGACCTCTCCTCCAACGCTGCAAATCGAGCTGTCCCAAATCATCTCATATGTGATGAGTTGGAATTCATTAACATATGGCATCAAACAATCATATGGTTCACCTCATGGAAAAACACATGGCTGAACATGGTTACCATATCATCTTCCATACTCCCCTTGGAGCATGTGCTACACAAATAATGGAGGCTTTCTCTCCCAAAGGGCACATCCACCCAATGAGTCTCTCCCTCCTCATGATACATATGGGGTTGCTGCTGATATATGGCTGAAATGAAATGGTCTTCAAAAGAGACCCAAGCCACCCCATCAAACATAAAAGCATGAAGTGCCTCCTCCAAAAATTCAAACTCTCCAAATAGCTCCTCCCACATGAAGGAAAGAGATGAAGTTTGGCAATCATGGGCTGCCCATTGCTTTTCCTGAAACATACAACATGCAAGTTAGGGAGAATCACACTCCCAATGGGCATCTTCAATTTATTTCCCTCCTTCAAAACAGTGTTTCCTCTGAACAACGTTCCACGAGAAACATATGGAAGCATAAACTTATGAGAGCAAGGAGGTGAAATATGGTCCCATGCATGGAACCCGCGCAGGGCATCATTTTCCTGCCTCAATATATGATGCAAAAAATGTCTTTGCAGCCACTTGTTTGCTGCCACATCCATCCTGCAAGGTGTGATCATGGAAACACATTTTGGTGCCAAAGGTGCACACCAAAATCCATGTGGCTTTCCCCCACAACCCACTGCTGCAATAGCCATCATTTTGCTGCAAGGAACCATAAGTACAACAAAACATAATGTGCAAGAAGGAAGGATCCCTCTTGATCTGATATGCTGCTCAAAAAGATAAGAGAGTGCAAAGCATGTCACAAATAGTTACCTCCCTGATCATGTACTTTAGCCTTTGAGCTAAAATGGCTCAAGTGAAAATTCCCCCTTACTGCAACATAGTAGGGGAGTGGTTGTGCCAACCATCACATCATATTTTGGGCTATGCATCTATCCATATGCCGATATGCAACCATTAATATTCCCTCCCAAGTGGACTCCTCCATCAATGAAGAATATGCATGAAAACGCATGAAAGAAGAACCCATAAATACTGCATGTAGATCCCTCTTCTTTTGCTTGTGAAACCAAGCCAAGAAAGTAAAAATGTATTAAGGAGTGCTCTCCTCCATTACTCCTTCATGCTCATCACCTACATGCCTCCAAAGTACATCACTTGTGAAGTGGCTTGAAAGACACTCCAACAAGTAACTCAAGCTCTCAAGTGACATTGCTACTGGCCTTTGGGGTAGGGCCACTGTCATCTCAAAGCTCCCCTCTTTGACATGAATCTTGCCAAAGACTCCTCCCATCATGTTGCTGCAAATGTAGAGCTCCTCCCATGAAGAAGGTGTTTCTTGGGCATCCAATATCAAAGAGAAATTCTCTTGCCCCATGCTAGTGCCTCCTCTTGCTCCTGCAACATCCAAACAAAATCTGAGAAACAAGAATGTTTGTTGCTCCTCCATACTTCCACCATGCTCAATCTGAAATGGGAACATAATGAGTGGTAAGATAAATGCCATACCATCATGATGCACCCATGCTCTACTCTTTGTCCATCAAGAGCAACAATTGTGAAATGATCCTGGGACCTATGGGTTATGGATCCTCCACATTTCCGCTGGGCACACTCCATCCATAAGGCTCTGCTCTTTGGTGTAAGTATCCCGCCACTTGGTAAATCTTTCACAATAGCTACCATTGTCCCAAACATATTTCTCCTTTTGCATTTCATGGGACATTGAAATGCAATCTCCTCCATAACAAAATTTCTAAACCCCACCCTCACATGTGATGCATGGCTCATCAATAGTGCATGAAGATGATGAGGGTTTCTTTCCTCAAAATGGCACAGCACAGTGAAAGTATCCTGCTCTAGACAAAAAGCTTGCCATGGCATGCAATCCCTCATGGCATGTATTGAACCAACAGGAAATGAAAACTCATGCATACCTTGGTAAAGTTTGGAAGGGTCTTCTGTGCATGCAAGAGTCTCCTCCCCAAATGTGCTGGCTTCCTCAACTACTGGAGATGAAGGTTGCTCCTTCATGATAAATACAGTGCTGGTATGTGCCTCTCCATGCTTCTACTCTATTTCTCTATGAGAATAGGAAGTGCATGGTCCTTCCTCTTCTCCTTATTCTATTTCCTCAACCTCCTTGTAGAGGTTCTTACTGGACCCAAAAATGATGAGATCAATCTCATCCTCTGCATCATTTTGACCTCTTCTTCCTCTAAAATTTAAACTTCACAGGCTAAGCCAAGTTTGAAGCTCTAATACCACTATAATATCCCAAATGGGGAAATTTCTGCAATTTCGGGAATATCTTAAGATATTCCAATATTCCAGCTCTAGGAGTATTAACAATCAACACTGAACTATTTCAGAGATTGACAGATGGGGAATTTACTGGATATTTCACCTTCACAAGGAAGGATGAGATCTAGAGGCTACTTGGCCCACTAGCAGACTCTGCCAATAGAACTTGTCAAAAGCTAATATTTCCCTTCTAGGAATTTCTGCAATAGTTGTCCATGAGGACGCTCTATAAGGAATCCCATGTGAAAATAAGGCAATCCAATGCTGGGATGCCTTAGAATATATCTGATACAAACTCCATGCAGAATATAAGCACAAAAAAATAACCCGAAGTGGGTTATTCAAATCTCCCACCAACAAGTATACCGGAATAATGCTCAATGAGAGAATATTCAGCAGTATTAAAACTTCAATATGTAACAGCAGTGAAATAATGCCTCATATAATGTAAGAAGAGTAAAAATCTGATAGATAATCTGCAACAACAAATGTAATACAAATTCCTTGAGGAAAATGCCTCTCAAGGTGAGCTTAAATCAGCCTCAAGGGGAAATGTACATAAAACAAGAGAATACACTGCTACATAAACCCAGCTACTCTGTCACTGCGCAGTCTATGAGGGAAAATGAATGAAAACATATATATATGAGATGATATGAAAATATGTGCTCAAATAATGATGGGGGAGAAAGATCTCAACCCCATAAAACATTCTTACAACAATCCTCCAAGGGATTGGCTAAAACACATAAAATAGAAAAATGTCGGAGTTGCAGTGTAGCTGCTACAACTAAAATATAATACAACATAGAAGAAGGAAGTAGATGCTACAATAAAAAATGATACCTCCTCCAATGATCTCCAAGTGAAGGGGCTGATCCCCTTACAGAAGATTGCACTCACTAGTGCACAAATTGAATCCCTTGTGCAAGCCACCTCCGAAGATAACACTGTAAGGGAAGGAGACTGCGCTGGACATGAGAGAAAACATATGGCCCAATGCCATAATATGAAATAGAAGCTCCAGGATCTCCTTTTATGATCTCATAGAGAAAGAGATGGCTCCTCCTCTACCAAACAAGCTCCGGAAATGAGATGATGAAGGTCCCTCACTACAACACCAGTAACTCCAGCGTTCTCTTGCTACAAGAATAACGCAGTAGCTGCAAATGACTACTTTGTCATTAAGCCAAGATGTGAGGAAGATGAAGAATAATATCTCCATGGCCTCCCATGAAAGAGAAGGGCATTCCTAAACAGGAATCCCTCTTGTCCTAAGCAGCACAAGCTCCCTCAATTGAAGGCAGCTTCAACTTCGAATTCTTTCTCCAAAGATGATCCTCAACAATGGCTCTCCTTCATCTTTTATACAAGGCATGCATGGACCCCACTCACATTAGGGTTTCTCTCATTTCAAATTTCCCTCCATCCAACTACGCAATCTTCTTGTGCAAGCTTCCCCCCTTGGGTACGTTGTTGACTTTGGTCAACCATGGTCTAGCTCACTTGCTTTTTGGCCCTTTTCACACTTGGGGCTACTAACAAAGCCACTTAAGTGACTTTTTGACCTTAGGAGTGTTTATTAAGTTGCTACATGGGCTCCCTCACCCATTTTATTCCTTTTATTAGAATAAAAGAAAAATTAATGTTCCAAATACTTTATTGAAAAATTTGGAACATTACATTGCTGCAACAACCTCTAAAATTTTGAATAGCATAAACAACCTTTGCTTGCTGCCTCTCCTTCCTTTTATAACATGAGGGCTTGCCAAAACCCTAAACCGCCTTCTTCAACTTATCCCTTTTCACACAATATATCCTCTTCTAGGAGTACGTTGTGCTTGATGGATAAGCTTCCCTCTAATCTGCGCTGTAGGTGGGGCCAGGATTGACCCATTCAAATGAATTTCCCCTTTTCACACTTAGGGGTGTTTAATATAATAGCCCAAATTTATCCCCTTTCACATTGGGCATGTATTTATTCTCAACTTAGGAGTTTAATAAACCTCCTTACCATACTTTTATTCATGAATAAAGCAAACTGAAAATAAAATGCAACATTCCCATGAGCTGCAAAATTTGGGAATATTACAATGAAAAATAATTGATGATGGGAATGCTAGCTTCTCGCTTGCTCTGATGTATGAAAAATAGTTAGGCTGTCTGTCAGCGATAAAACAAAAACCTTGGTTTCTCAAGTAGATAGCCAAAATTTTAAGTTTTCTTCCCCAAGCCTGCTAGTTGAGGGTACTATTTTCCCTTGAAAGTACATCTACCTTCTCCAATCTATGTTTCTTGTCCTGCCACATCTCCATAGGAAGCTTCCCTTTAGCTTATCTTCTCTTTCTAGATCCTGAAATTTCTTCTTGTTAATTATAACGTCCTTCAGGGGTATATTATATACATCAATCACTTTTTTATTCAATTCTGGGTTATTCTTTAGTTTGATTTTAAGCCTTCGCTTATTTTTTGGTGTAGTGTGAGGATGTCTTCCTCCTTTGAGGGTTTATGGTGGAATCTCTTGAACTGGGGTCTCAATTTTAGCATTTTATTCTTATTAACCTCAGGTACATTTATGTCTACAGGGGACGATGTTTCAACAAGAGAAATGATGGTTTGAGGAGAACTAACAACATTAGGTAGGTTCACAGGAGATGTAAGGTTCAGTCTAGTAAGACTAGCTCTCCTTCTTTGGTATACTTATGGGATTCTATGGTTAGAGGATGTGGAAGGAGCCTTTGCATTCTTATGGCTTGGATTTGGGTCAACAAGGGAAGTTTTCTGAGTTTTTTTTCCCTTTAGTGGCATATTTATTTCTTCCTCTTTTTTTTGGGGGTTGAGGTTGGAAGCCTCCCCGAAATAGGAAGTGGATCCATGTCCTCCCTGTCCTGGCTAGTTGGTTCTCAATTAGAAGTTTGATCAAGGCCTTTTGATATATGAACTTATAGGAGGGGTTTGTTCAAGAATTGAACCTAGCTTCCATATGCCTAAGAATTTCCAGTAGATAAAAATAGGTGCTAATTCTAACATGACCAAATAGATGTGCAATGAAGTAGACTTGGTAGAGGTATACATGATTATATCTCCCTTCACATGTGAAGTAGGATTGTGTGATTTTCAATAGTCAATTCCATTTGTCTTGAAGCCAACTCCTCTAAACTATGATTCTCTGGTTCTGAACCTTGAACTCCTCTCTTAGAAACAAATGGACATCGATCCCTGTGAACACATGAATGTGAAAAATCCTTTCCCCATCTATTGGTAAGGTTGTGGCCTCAGCAATTGATTGTTAAGTAATTGAAAAATAGAAACCAACAATATCCATGTGATTCCAATTAAATCCCTGAGAAAAGGGTTGGGCCACTACATCGATGTCGTCGATGTAGGGGTGAAAACATTCAATCCATCTGGCTTGCTAAAATTGATGCTAAATGTCAAGGTAGATTATCAATAGGTCTGGCATCTTAGGCTCAAAATGGTTTTTCTTACCTCCATTTCCCACTGTGATGTGTAGTCTTACCGGGATTCTATCTTGAATATCTATAGTAAAACTTGTTTACGATCGCCAGGTGGAACTAACTTCAAAGTAAAAAAAAAATATTACTGATTATACATTGTAAAATATATTGACACGGAACAGAATATTAAATCTATGCGAGCAAATAATTACAGAGTTGGGGTGATAATTACAAAGTTGTTCATGTCATATGGTAAAATACATTATAATAAGATTCACTCATAGTAGCCGAAAATACTTATTAACCAGTTAGTTTTACCCCTTCGAGCTAGATAGAGACGTGTTTTAATGATATCACTAATGTTGATGTGGTCAACATAATCACAATTTTTAAAATTTAAATTTTGTTTTGGCGCTGAAAATTGGCTTGTCAGCTAAATAGGAAACGATAATGAGCCCATTGTGAGTGAATTTCTTCAATAGACTGGATAAAATCAATAAAAATTCGATAGCTCTGTTATCAGTAATTTCCTTTTTTATCACATATAAAACATTGACACTAAATTGTCACCCTTTTTTGAAAAATTATTTAAAAACAAAGTTTATTGTGATAACATGTTGACAGGGTATTATCGCAAGTTTGTTAATAATTATGGGAGAATAGCACCACCTCTAACAACATTACTGAAGAAAGATGCATTTTCTTGCACTCGAGAAGAAACTAAGGCCTTTAAACATCTTAAATAGGCAATGTGCCAAGAACCAGTATTAACTACGCTTGACTTCATAAAAACCTTTATTGTGGAATGTGATGCCTTAGGAAATGGAATTGGTGTTTTTTTAATGCAAGAAGGAAGACCTATTTATTTTTAAATCCATCCAATCAAAGGAAATATTTACACAAACAAATTTATGAGAAGGAAGTGTTGGAAATACTACATGCACTAACGCAATGGAGGCCTTACCTAATGGGCAGACACTTCAAGGTAAAAACATATAATGATAGTCTTAAATACTTTTTGGAAAAAACATAATCTTCAGAAGAGAAACAAAAATGGGTCACAAAAATGTTGGGTAATGACTTTGAAATCATCTAATAAAAATGGAAGCAAAATGTTTTTGCATATGTACTCTCAATAAATGATGAGGATGTGGAAGCACTTCTTTGTTCCATTTATATTATCCAACGTTATTGGATAACTGAAGCAAGGGATGAATGGAAGAATGAAGAAGAGGTGTGGAGACTCATTCAAAATTTGCAACAAGATCCCAACACATCTGATACATTAAGCTGGAAAAATGGTTCATTATGGTACAAAGATCTCTTATATCTTTACTAGAATTCCAAACTCAAGAGAAAAATTCTTTTGGAATTGCACACCTCCCCCTTAAGAGGGCGCTCATGATTTTTAAAAACTTACCAAAAGGTCAAGAAATAATTTTTTTTTGGATGGCCTTAAATCTAATATACAAAATTTTGTGGTAGAATGTTTGGTTTTCCAACAAAATAAATTTGAGATAATTAATACCCCATATCTGTGACAACCTTTTGCCATTCCAATTCAGCATTGGGAGGAGGCCTCAATGGATTTTATCATAGGTTTACCCAAGTCTGAAAGAAAGAGTTTTATCATGGTGGTAGTATATAGACTTACCAAGTATGCACACTTTTGTGCACTATCTCATCCTTTTAAATCCAATATAGATGCTACCACATTTATGGAAACAATTCAAAATCTACATGGAAACCAAAATATTATTGTAAGTGACGGAGATCCCATTTTTACTAGAAATTTTTGGACGGAATCATTTTCTTGTCTTGGTACTCAATTAGCTCATATATCATCTTATAATTCTCAATATTACGCAAAAACTGAGATATTGAATAAATATTTGGAAGGATATCTTCATTTCTTTATATCTGATAAACAAACACAATGGGTTAAGTGGTTACCTCTAGTTGAATGGTGTCATAAAAATTCCTTCCATAATTTATGGATATCATACACCATCCATCACATCATCTTTAAGAGAAAATTCTAAGGTTCAAGTAGTGGAATATCACATTGAGCATCAACAACAAGCTCTCCAACTCTTAAAGGATAACCTCACTCTAGTGTAGAATCAAATGAAACAACAAGAAGATCAATATTGCAGTGAAATAATTTTTTATGTAGGTGGATGGGTATGTTTACGGCTACAACCATACAAACAAATTTCCCTCAAGCAAGATAAGAAGGATAATAAATTATCACCCAAGTACTATGGTCCTTGCAATGTGTCACAAAATATCGGTACTATGGCATACAAATTATAATTGCCTGCATCTTCCTGAGTACACCCAGTTTTCTGTGTTTCATGCTTAAATAAGGTTATTGGTGACAAGCTCCCAGTTCATACAGTGTTTCTAGAACTTGATGAAAAGGAAAAGTCATATTTGATCTTGAATCAGTCGTGGAAACAAGAACCTGACAACTACGGAATCAATTATATTCATAGTATCTTATTAAGTGGAAGAACTTACCTACTGAAGACTCCACATGGGAGGATGATATTTTTATACGGAAGCATCTGGAACTACTCAAGCATTGAGGACAACACTTTTTTGAAGGAGAGGGGCATGTTAGGTCCCTATAATACTAGTGTAATCCCCTTATTGTTATTATCAATGTAGCACCTTATTGTTGTTGTGCCAATTTAACCCCCATGTTGTATTATTGTGCCCCATAGAAGCCCCCTATTTTTATTGTTGGGCACTTACATTATTATTGTTATGTAGGCTCTGATTGTATTGCGACCCCTTATACTCCTATATATACCAATGATGTCTAATCATTTGTTTCATCCAAAAATTGTTCATTTATGTGATGTAAAAGAGGTTTCCCCCTTGCAGAGGATAATTTTTAAGTCGTTGATATATCTCTTTTGTGATCTAATTACATAACAAGATAAGGTTTTCATGGAAAACAAGGAAGAAAATGTGTGCCTCTCACTCCTGGTCTCCAACAAAGAAGCTGTATTTTTTGGTCTCATCCTATTGAAGATAGTTTGAGATAAAATAGAGTGTGAGCAAATTAGTCATATTTGTTGGAGAGGTATATTGTCAGGAACTTGTTAGTAATGACCTCTGATTTTGTTCTGTGAGAAGATGGCTCGATGTGGCTGAGTATTTTCTATACAAACTTATATATATTGAATCATATAAAGATATAGGTTAGAAATATTCTTGTTTATTTTTTCATCATTTTTTTCAAAGACTTGTATCGCCTTGATCTCCTTTGGAGCTTTATATTTCTATATCGGATGTATTAAGAAGATACTTTTATCAATAAAAAGGATTTTTACTGTCAGGTTCCAATCATTTCTATGTTTAATCTTGTGAATTATTTATCATACTTGATAATTTAATCTCTCTTTTATTACAAGGAAACGAGTTGATTGGCTAGGGCCTAGCCAACCCATCTCATTCTCCATTATATAGTCGAATTTTTTTTGTTATATTTTCTATTTTGTTGTGTTAGTTTTGGTCAATGATTGGTATAAAAAATGTGTGAATTGTTATGAAACCCTCGTTAATTGAGAATCATAGAACGCAAGTTCTTTAAAAAAGAATTATATTAACCCAGATCTAGAAGGAAGGTGTGTGTTTTGACAATTTATTATATTGTTTTGTTTTACCTTTGAGATATGAATTCTTAACAAGGATTCAAACCTTAGGTGGTTAGACTTGTGTTATTTTATTTCTACAAAATTTTCAACGACGAAGCAGGGCTTGGGAGTTGAACTTACGATTGAGAGACCATAGTAAACTTGAGACTTAATTTAGTATCATGAGAACTTGTTGATATATTGTGTGACTCAGGTGATCATACTACTATCAAAAGTTTTTGGTAATCATACTCTGCTTGTTTAAGCTTGGGGTTGTGGAAAATATTTAAGGCTAGTCTATTGATATTCTTTTATATCTATGATTGATTTGGTTTCATTCTACAAATATTTTATGATTTTAAGAGGATATTTGATCTTAAGAGAATCAGGCTAGAAATTTCATTGTCTCGTGGTCCTTCAGAACATGAATAGAGTCCTTAGTATAATCATTGAGTGTTGAATGATTCCAAGTTGCAGATTGAGTCTCTTTATCTAGCCTTAAGAGAAAATAAAATAGAGTATTGTATGATTGAATTTTTTGATGGTTAAAGCGCAAATGGTTTTCTTTGTGATGTTGCATGCACATGTGTGAAAATTATGTTAAAAAAGAGTTTATTATTGATTTGCAAGAGATTTGATTGATATTATTGGGTAAGGATTTGATAAGTTTCTTTTACAAGTTCATTTGAAAGAATGCATTATTTTTTAATTCAACAAGACTTATTTGTCTTACATTTTGAATGCACCATAATATTTGTGTTATTCTTCATGCAATGTGTAAGTGATTGATGATTTGAAGTAGTGTAGAAACAAGAGTAATTAAAAAAATTTCTCAGTACAAGAAGAATTTGGTGATTTGTGTATTTTTTCTTTGAGTATGTTTCTTTTCATTCAACATTAAAACTTGTGTTCACTTTCCTTGAAAGGGATATTTTAGTTTAAATTCTTTATCAACATCCAGAGTGGTCTTGGTGTTGCTATGAAAGTAATCCAAGAATATAAGCAATGGGTTTTCATTTTTAATTTTTATTACAAAATATGGAAAGATTGATTGTTCAGGTAGAAATAGGATTTACAAAATTCGACAGGTTCTTTTGGAATTAATTGTGTTGCGCCTCAAATGCTATGAGGCCCTGGTTTGACAAGTGTTTTGGATTGAAATACAATTCTAAAATCCAACACTGACAACTCCACTAGATCCGAAGCCTCATTATTTTCTAAGAATATCATGTCTTCAAGCATGGCATTTTTCCAAAGTTTTCCATACTCTAAATCCACTACCTTCCTAACAATTTTGGGATTGTCATCAATAATAAACAAAGAAAAAATTGAATGGAAATTAGGTGGATTATACCTTTCTAGCTACATTCTTTCTCAAAATGATCTAATCAATACCGGAGTATGTGGTTCTTCACCTTCTTATTCATGTTATTCTGTAAAGTCTAATTCATCATCCTTGATTTCAAACTCTATATTTTATGGTTCTTTCTCCCTTGGAATAAATTCATGTTTAATAAAATATTTTACTTTTCTAAATACCACATCTCGACTCTATGCAACCTTCTTATTTTTTAGGTTCCAAGTGTATAACCTTTCAAACCATCTTTATATCCAATAAATATATACTTTTCAACTTTCTTATCTAACTTACTCTTATTCTCCTTTGGAAGATTTACATAAGCATCACAACCAAATAACTAAATAGTTTTAAGAGAAGGTTTCCTACCAATCCATACCTCATGTAAATTATTTTCATCCAATGCTGATGAGGTTAATCTATTTACTAGATAACACATAGTTTCCATTGTCTCTACCCACAATTCTTTTCATAATTCAATGCCAATGAGCATGCTCCTTGCTTCATCCATCAGTGTTCTATTAATCCTTTCTGCAAATCCATTCTACTAAGGTGTGTATGAATTAGTTTTATGCCTTATCATACAACTTTTGTTATATAATTATTTGAATTCATACCCATAGAATTCTCCACCATTATCTGTCATCAACATCGTAATTTTCTTCTTTGTTTGTTTTTTCACAAGAGCCTTAAACTCTTTGAACTTGTCAAAGAATTTATATTTCTTCTCAGGGAAATAAAGTCATGTATTCCTTGAGAAGTCAACTATAAATGAAAAACACTACACATATTTACCCAGTGATGGAACTGAAACAGGTCTGAATAAATCATTGTACACCAACTGTAATATACCCTCTAACCTTGTAAAACCAGAGGAGAATCTTGCCTATTTTTTTTTCTCATATAAAAAGTTCTCACAAAAATAAAAATATACACATAAATTAGACATACCTTCTACCATACCATTATTATGTAGTACTCAAACACCCTTCTCTCTGATTTTTCTAGTCTTTAACACCACAAAATAATATTTTCTCCAGAAGCTACAAGAGTTTTTCCTTGTTCTACTCCACTCTCAAAAAATGGAAATATTGCACCCATCATTAATAGTACTTCCCAACATGCTATATAGAGTTCCAATATGAACTCCCCTCAGTAATACCTTGCTCATCTAACCATCCAACAGGTATCATGTCCAAACATTATTATATACCTGCATCACTCATGTTACTTACAAAAAACAATTTTCTAGTTAATATTAGCAAGTGGAGAACACCAAGGAGTTGTAATCCTTCCAGCTGTGAGTTTCAAATTGAATTTTCCTCATCCTATTATTCGGGTTATCAAGTCATCTCCTAAAAATATCACCACCATCGAATCTTTCATACCCACAAAACCACTCTCTGTGAGGAGTCATATGAATGGATGTAACTGAGTCAACCATCCATGCCTCATGATCCATGTGTGTACTTGAATAAGCCAAGTACAAACACAATATGTTATTAGAGGATATTTTTGCTTCTGTAGAAGGAGCATCTTTAAAACCCTTCCCTTTCTTGGGAATTTTAGATCTGAAATTTTTTAGGAAATAAAATTTGTAGGACCATTAATGGAAAAGGAATAAATTAGTGAAAATTGACTAGGACTTAATATTTAAAATCAATTACTAATTTATTTGCAAAAATTAAAATAATATAAATTTTGTACATTTTTTAACCAAGGTGACAAAATGATCAAACTTCAAAGGATTACCATTTGCAAATTGGATCACCAAATGAGATGAAACAAGTACCGATGAAAAGCTTGATAAAATTCGAACTTAATGAAATAGTCAAAATAGAAATTCGACCAAAATGAGAAAAGTCAAAATTGTAGGACACTTAACCAAAAGAAAATAATAAAAGGTGATTTAGCCAAAAATTTAAGGAACGAGTCCCCATTATTTGAAGTAAATAGTTCAAAATGGGGGGGGGGGGGGGGGGGGTGTTGGGTTTTCCCTACAACTTGTTCCTAGTGAAGAAAGTTAAGGAAAAAAAGGGGATTCATAAACATAATGAGGAAGAGCGAGATGATTCTTTTCCTCTTGCACTTTTTATTAAATAGACTAAGGACGAGTAAGAGATCCAAATACTGAAACAACAAATCAAGGAATTGGAAGTTTTAGATTAGTATATGAAGTCCCAAAATGCAGCATTGATGACTGGGAATGAATAATTGGCTGCAAAATTGGTTGGAATTAAAGAAAATGTGAAAAAATGGAGGATTCATGTTGCTTACATGAAGACTCAGGCTAAAGGGTTCAAAATCCATTTGAGAAAGGTTCATGGCGAAGGTTGACATTAGAGAAATTTTGAGGTCTAAAATGGGCCACCTAAGAAAAATGTACAACCAAAATAATATTTATAAGAACCAATAGGATTCAAGATGATGATGTTAACCATGGGGGTGATTCACCATTTTTGGAGTAAAAAATTAAAAAGATTAAAATTAATAAAATAATAAAACTATTTTTTCAACTCGTATTTTCAACTTATCTCCCTAAGTTTTTACTCAAATTTCAATCGAGAGTACATTTTGGATGCAAAATTTAATTCCTCATCTAACCAGTACCCATGTTGCATACTTTTGATGGACCCTGCTACATGAAAAAGGAAAAATACATGAAAAAACGCGATTGCAATCACTCTTTTCATGTATTTATCATTTTCTATGTAGTAGGTTCCATAGAAAGTATGAAACATGGGTACTCATTGAATTAATAATCAAATTATGCATCCAATCAATGTTTCCATTCGAATTTTGAGAAAACCCATAAGGAGATAAGCTAAAAATACGAGTTGAAAAAATAGTTTTTCTTTTTTCCCTCCAAAATTAGATGATGTAATCTAAACTTATTTTATTATTTCCACTAATATTTTATAATTACCTTAGAAGACACATATTAGAACTAAAAATTCCCTAATGAGTATCAATATTCAGATTCATAAATGATAAGGGAAGAATTTCAAGTTTTATTTTCTTGGAGAGGTGAGTAGATGGTTGTGTGAGGACACACAAGATTATCGGGTTGGGGGGATGTTAGGCCCCATAATTGATATAATTTTTACGTATAGAACTCCACCTTAACCTCTATTTTACAACTTAAAAATTCCTTTATGCATGCTTTTTTAGCTTCTACTAATATATCCATGAGAAATTGGTTAAAAGTTGAATATTTTTAAAGAAAAGGCCAATATATTAATATTTTTATGATTATGCGCCTATATTAATGTTATCCTAGGATATTTTTATGATATTTTTCATTTACTATAGTTGAAGTGAATTTGGTACAAGAGACAATCAATTTCGGGATTCCTACACTAGTCTAAAGTCTGATTCCTGCACCAGTTTAGGATGACCATTTGATGAAGATGTTTGGCTGCTAGTAAATGTGAGTTGTCAAGATCTATTAGGTCCCTGTAATACTAGTGTATTACCCTTATTTTTATTTTTATTGTAGCCTCGTATTTTTATTTTTGTGCCCATATATCTCCCATGCCCCACAAAAGCCCACTATTGTTATTTTTGTGCCCTTACATTATTATTGTTATATAGGCTCTAATTATGTTGTGACTCCTTAAACTCCTATATATACCAAGGAGGTCTAATAATTTGTATCATCCAAGAAATTTTCATTTATTTAATACAAATGAGGTTTCCCCCTCGAAGAGGCTAATTTTTAATTCATTGATCTATCCCTTTTTTGATTTGGTTACATTACATTTGGTATCAAAGCTTTGGATTCTAGGGTTTTTCTACAAAAGGTCAAAAGTGAAAATGTTTACCACATGGAGCCAAAATATTTATGAACTTCTTTTAAACATTTCATATGTTGGTTCACTATATTTTATGAGATATGTTCCGAAGAAGTTAGGGTTTTTTGATGCTCTAGAATTTCATATCAAATAGGTGACCTTGGGAAAATCTCCATAACGACCTCTATGAGCATCAAATTTGGATTTCATAAAAAGTGACCGAAATTGCACGGAATTTAGTATTTTTTGTATTGTTTTCAAGGTTGAAGTTAGAAAATGTGACACATGTCACCCGGTACAAGTTTTCTCTATGAAACCATTCCATAATCAGGACATCATGGGAGATTGGGAATAACTTTATCTTGAAGAACCCAAATTTGGTATGACTTGTGAAATTGGAAAGAAGCCTTGGAGGTTTATCACATGATATAATTTCATATCTTGGAGATTTAAAATTATAAAGATACAATAGTTTCAATATTGAGCTCCTAAAAATAAATAAAAATATGTGTATTTTTTTTAAAAATTTGCATAACTTTTGTTTGAAAAATAAGTTTGAAGTGATTCAAGGGGCATAGTGAAGCATAGATATAATTATTTTATTAAAAAATTCCTTGAAAACAAAAGTACACACCTAGTAAGAAACTATAAAACTCTTCTATGACGCATGAATAAGAGGAAGGAATGTAGCATGATATATCAAATTTACGAGACCAAATGCAACAAATTTCTCTCTCACAAAAAGTAACAAAAAATGAATTAGAAGCCATGATGGATGTTAATATAGATTGTATAAAAAATGACATGGCATTTAATATAGATTTTATAATAAGGGATGTGGGAGTTTTAAATCATGGTTTAAAAGCAAGCATGGAAGCAATGATGCATGTCAAGATAGAGGGGTTGAAGGAAGGTTTAGCAAAGTTTCCAAAAGAAAGGATTCCCAGTGGTGACAAGGTAATCCATGAAAATCATGATGAGTTAAAAAGGAATGTAAATTATGATTTTAGAGACTCCAATTTTGGGTTTAAGAACCACCAAATTCCAAAGACCGATATGATGAAGTTTTATGGGAAGGATCTGGTAATATGGATACTGCAAATGGAGAAATATTTTTATCTCCATGATGTGCAACACACACAAAAGGTATGCATTGCAACTTTATATTTGGAACCCAATTAGTTTTTCTGGTATCGATGGCTTTTTTCTCATAAACCACTTCTCACTTGGTCAATTTTTATAGAGGAAATGATATCACATTATGAAGATACAAAGAGAAATACCTTATTTAGCCAATTGATAAATATCAAACAAAAGGGTTCAATGGTAGAGCACATTGAGGACTTTCAAAATTTTAATATCGGGGTAAGTGATATTCAAGAGGAGCATAGGATTAATGTCTTCATTGGGACTTTGAAGGATAACATCCAACATGAGGTTCGCCTTTGGGAACCTGATTCACTGGAGAAGGTATTAGGGGTGGTAAGAAAAGTTGAAAGAAAAATTATGGAAACAAGGAGTTCTACCACTCACAACTATAAATATGGAAGTGTTGCTGCTCCTACCCTTCCACAATCTACAATTTTGATTCCACAACAATTGGAGGGAAAAATATCAAAAGGAAATTTTTATAGTTGTGATATAAAATACACTAAAGTTCATAAGTATGCTGAGAATAAATTATTTTGCATAGATTTATAAGAGGAGGAAGAAAAAAACAAGAACCATCAAAAGAGGAGGATATACACTAGGAACCAGCCCCTAATAAAGAATAAATGAATTTAACCATATCTTACAATGCATTGGTAGAAATTACCACTCCTTAATTTCTCAAGATAGAAGGATATATCAAGAAGAAAAAGGAAATAGTGTTGATTGATTCAGGTAGTACTCATAATTTTATTCATCGTAACATATCCAAGGAATTTAATTTCTTCCTATATCCAGCACCAGTGTCAAGTGATGGCTGCAAATGAAGGAACTATAAATTTCTCTAGAAAATGCCATAATTTCAAGCTAACCATGGGTCAATATGTATTGAATAGTCCAATTCTTTCCATTCTAATGGGTTGTGTGTATGTTGTACTAGGATTCCAATTGATAGAAACCTAAGTGCTGCTAAACTCACATTCTCACTCTCTGGTGCATATAAGCATGCATCTTCCATTCAATTGGAAATCAATTTAATTCCCAGATTTTATCTAACGCAAATTGTGAAAGCACATCCTTTTAAAATACATATAAAAATGCATTCTCATTTCTAGATCCAATCATTCATAAGCTAGACAAATTATTTTAATGAGGAAGCTTTTACCTTCATACCATTCTTGACTTTTACTTGAAGTTTGAACCCTTTTATATACTTTTTGAAGTATAAATAATGTTTCCACTTAGTCGCACTGTTGACTTTGGTTAAAGAACCAAGTCATAATCTTCGGCCCCACAGCATACAATTCACCTTTTTAACTATATGCAAAATACCCCCCTTACTCATTGGTATTTATTAGTTTTAATTTACATTGGTTAAAACGCATATAGTTTCAGGACCAATGCATATACCAGCTCACATTTAACAAATATTTCTATACGCTCATAATCTCAAATGTCAATCCACTTATCATCCAAAGTTTCAATTAAACTTTCGCTTACCCTGTCCTTGTTGACTATGCCACAATACTTCATACCTTTACGAATTTTTGAACTCAATCGATGGAATTATGAACCATATCAATGATATTTCAAAACTTAACCTTATGTTATAAATTTGACATAATTTTTAACTTACCAATTCCGCTGGTGAAATGAATTCACACATCACAAGGTTCATATTGAGTCATATGTGGCCCACAGCTTTCAGCCATACCTATTTATCTCCCACATCTAATTCAATTGGACGATGGACGCACCATCGCACTCCAATTCAACAATCCAACGACGTTCGCATTACAAAGATGCACACTCCTATTTGTTTAAAACTCCCGCAAAATTCGTGGTTTCATAATTTCGCTAAAAACATGTGTCAACTATTGAACGTTATCGCATTCAACTCAGCAAAAACCATTTACTACTTAGAAGCTGTGCAAGATTGCTGGCTTGAATTTTTGAAACCTCCTTCATGGTTCTACTTCCACTCATGATTCTGCCCTTCCACGTTTACTTCTACATCTCGAACAAATATTTAAAAACCCCTGCGCCTTCGCTTCCATTGCGCATTCGATCCCTGCATTGACCGATTCACATCACTTGGCGTTCACATTCAAACTTGTGTGAAATCCTTTCATGGTTTCATTCCTCTTTGACTGGTATGATCAGATTCATGATCTTTCCACTCATTACTCCACATCGACCTCACTTCTTCGATTGCGTTATCTGCTATTACCTTTGCTTCTTCTATTCGAACGATTTCATTTCATGCATTTGAACAGACCAGCGTTTTATGCTAGTGATTCATGGTTTCCTTTCAGCTTTTTCATTTTCCATAATAAAATGATTCTGCCCCCTGTTGAAGCCTCGAAAATCGCTGCAACAACATTGGGGGATAACCACCTGGTTCGGACCTTAATACATCTCCTTTTCCATTTATGATAGTGGCTCTGACTAGTTTAAGTAGGTCCAGTTACCTTTTCCCTATCACTATTGGTTTACGATGTATCTTTAACTACCAATAGACAGGGATATCAGATCAATTCTTCTTGCTAATTAGGCAAGAGAATGACCCTTAAGCTGATTTGGGTTCAGCCAAACCACAACTAATATTTTGCCTCTTCGAGAAGAGGACTTAAAATAATGTAGAACTTAATCTAAATTCAAACTTATTCTATAATGCAAACAAAAGAAACTAATCTAAATCCTATCTCAATTAGGTAGATATAGATCTAACCTAACTAAGAGCAATATAATTAAATAATGAAAAATTTAAATATGTCTGGCTTTTAATTAATGTCAAAATAATGAAGAAATTCAATTAGCTCACATTTATGAATACCAAAACACATTCTATTGAGACCATTTGACTGAAATAATAAATCAACAACACTCCAGAAAAAATTCGCAAAAATGATATCGATTGTCAAATCAATCAAGCCAATAATTAAACAATAATATGTGGAAGAAATTCACAACACATTACTAATTAATAAATTAGTTTTATAAGACAGATTTCTGAGTAATGATTACTCATAAATTGGAGTTTAATTCATAAGAGCAGAGATACATAACAATTTGAGACAAATTATCCATATCAACAAAAATGCATAAACATGAGTAAAATGAAACAACAATTTTATTAACATAAAAATGAAACTGGTATTTGATACAGAAATGCCAAAAATACCAGTTAATTGAATCAGCTTCTCTGATCGTGGTCTCTAATAGTACTTTACATTACTTGAATTTCTACTTTCAAAACTAGAGCTGCAGAAATGCAAACTCTTTCCATCATACATAATTCAAGATATAAAGAAAAAAACCCTCAATAATGTTCAGATCTGAAATTTCCTTTCCTCTCTCCTACAATTCTAAATTCCTATTACAGAAATGCTTTTATAAGTCTGGAATTATAGAGGAGAGCATCCCCTTTTTACATTTTTCAATCTACAATTTATAATCTTTCTAAAAGTATTTTGGGAAGAGAGTTTGTTGAAGAAAAATATGCCCAATACAATTTTATTTGCTCAAAAATTCCAATCTTTAATTGCTGGAGCTTTCTCATTGATTGAGATCTTTTTCTCCATATCTCTTCTATTCTTTTTCTTACAAAAAAGAAATTAAAATGAATTAAGATGCAACAATAAAATCAAAATATTATTTCTAATATTAAAACAAATCCAATCAAATTCTATTCAAAAAAAAAAGGAATTTGAGCTTCTTATTGATTCTCATAATGATTTTAATTAACCAAGGATAGTATTGATGCATGAACCTGCAATTAGAAGAGGCTGGGCAAATGAAAATGAAGAAAACAAAACTCAGAAAATTGATTTTGTTTTTAGAAATTCAGAGCTTGATCTTCTACTTGATTTTTGACCCAACAAATGACAAATCTGTTAGTGAAACTTCCTCAGAAATGTTCTCCTTGATTTTCTCTTTCCAATGAGCCGTCTTGGGCCTCATTTGGCCAAGTAAAACTCAATCTATGAGCCTCCAAAGTTGATAAGTCAAATTTGATATAAATCTGGAAATTCTATTTCCGGGCTAAACCAAAAAAAAAAATCAGAATTTTAATTAAAAATTTAATCCTAAATTAGCCTACAATTAACTAATAATTAATTCTAATTTAATTTTTAATTACAAACTGAACTAATTATTTAATAACCTATTTATTAATGAATAGTATTCTAACTAACAAAAATAATTAACTGTTTATAAATAAATTAATCTAAATTAATAATTAATTAAATTAAATTAATTATATTTGTAAATATTAATTATTTTAAATATTTAAATATTAAATTAATTATTAAACTAAAACTAAATTAATGTTATATTAATTTAAAACTAACATATCACTAACAACTAACACTACTTACCTTAATACTAACGTTATGATAAGACTAACTTAACATTAAACAAACCTAAAAACTAACATATCACTAACTAATATAAAACTAACATTGATATATACCAACTTAATACTAAAACTAACCTACCATGCTACTACTTAAACTAACCTAAAAACTAATATATTACTAACTTACAATAACACTACACCTGCTTTAAAATTAACGTTAACATTACATTAACTTAAAAATAACACTTCAAAACAAAACTAAAGCTCCACTACCACTATCGTTAATACTACTTACCATAACATCAATAACTCATCGCATCAAGGATAATCAAATGAGTTTCATCGCATCGGCATTTAAGAACTCATCGCATCGGCATGTTATGACTCATCACACCGGCATTTAAGAACTCATCGCATCGGGAGATTAGAAAGGAGAGTCATCGGGGTTTTCAAACTTCCGATGCGATGAAGTGTATTATCAAAACCTCTAATGTGATGAATTTGTTATTTAATTGTTTATTTATATATATATATATATATAATATTAAATTTTAATTTAATTAATTAATTATATAATAATTAATTTAATTAATTTAAAATTTAACATAAAAAATTAGTTTTTTGTTTTGGTTTCATTTTAATGATGTTTAAATTAGATTATGAATTTATCTAAAATGATGATTTGTCTAAATAAGCTACAACCACTTTGACATTTTGGATTTTTTGGATTTTTCAAGATTAGTAATTTATTTGAAAATTGAAGTAAATTATAGAAATCTTGATGCTTCGTTATTTGACTATATAAGTTAAAAAAAAATTGAAAAATGTTAGTAATAACTGACTATGGATTAATATTTAAACTAAATGCATTATTGAACTAATTTAATTACAAAAATGAAATATTGTACATTCTACGCATTTTTTAACCCAGGTGACAGTTGATTAGACTTCAAAGGAGTGCCATTTACAAACCAGTTGACAAAATGAGGCGAAACAAGCGTCAACAGGAAGTTTATAAAAAATCGATTTCAACCAAGCAATCAAAATAAAAATCTAAAGAAGATGAAAAATCAATAAAATCATGAGGTAATTAACTTAATAAATATCTTAAAAGACACTTAGCCAAAATTTTATAGAAAGAGTCCCCATTATTTGAAGTGAACAAGTTAAAAATGGGGGGGTTGTTGTACCATACAACAATTGGTGATTCACTGGAAGAAACAGTTATCTCTGTTTGATATGAATGAAATTTTCTCAAAATTAAAGTATAAATGATTAAAGAAGAGAATTATTTTTTGAAATGCTTGACTAGGTTCATTAATTTGAATAAAAGCAAGAATTATCTTATTTGTAATTTTTTAAAATTCCTCGTAAATTAAAATATTTCATAACTCTATATCAGTCTTTAATTAGTTGTAGGGATAAGGCAGGGATCACTTTACAGCTTAGCTTTTAAAATGTACTCATTTGTCACAGGTAGACCCATAGCTACCAGCAAACATCTATAGTCTCAACAGGGTTACCTTTTAATCATGAATGATTCAGAATCCCATCTATTTAAGAATTATTGATCTAGAGATAAATCCATTTATATATGTTTATTTATTTATTTTTATTTATTTATTTATTTTCTTAAAAGCCATTGTCCTTGTTTGGTAGCCAGATAGTTGACAATGCCATTCACTGGTTATAATAGGACTGAACAAGCTGGCTTGTGATGAGACCCCTTGTCTTATAATTGTTTGCAATCATAAGCCATTACCCTGGTTTGTTTAGCAGTGTTGGTAATGTCAGCCTATTTTTCCCCTATGATCATAGTAAGCAGGCTCGCGATGAGACCTCTTATCTTTTAAGTTTTAAATATATTTGTGGATTACACTCTAGAAAAATAAAACTCTTTTAAGTAGGGAGAATCATTAACTCCTTAAGAGTTCAGAATGACAATTTTAGAGTTAAAAGTGCTTTTTTGTAAAGTCTCTTTACTTGGTTAAAAATAACTTTTCTTGACTGATAATAGAATTTTGAAAGATCTTAATAAAATATTGAAATCTAAAAATAATTACAATTTTGATGAAAAAGAAATTTATCAGATTTCATGATACTTCGTCAACTTCTCTTGTTTTGTAATCTCTTCCTTAAGTATGTCTACCTTTATAATAAGAAAAAGAAATTCTGCTAAGAGATTTAAGAAAAAGCTAATAGGAGATTATTAACAATTTTTTCTATGTATGCCAACCATTGTTAGGTAACAAGAAGGCCTTCCATATAAATCATGGCAAAGTCACCAAAATCAAAACTGAAAACCAAAGGAAAAAAATTCTTAAGCTAAAGTGAAAAAATAAATCAGCAAACAAAAATAAAAATGAAGAAATTAAAAAGTGGAAAGGAAAATCCAAGTTTTGAAATACAAACTCTAACAATAATGTTTATACCAATGTCTCAACACATGAATTAAATTAAAATAATCATGTAATCATTCCTTCTTATGTCGAGATCTAGAAAACATATACCTTGCAGGGTTGTAAGTGTTTTAGGCTTTAGATAGCAGTGATGATAAAATTCAGCCACAATGAAAAAAAATTGTCTGATGTCAACCTTCTGTTTCAAAGCATTATCTTAATCATTTTCTAATAAAAGAAATGGTTTAAAGAAACAAATGAAAGGTTCAGAAACTTCTTAATGTAGTTGTTTCAACGAAGAGTGTCGTTGCTTCTTGAAAATAAAACCAGCAAAAGAGAATAGGGCTTCCGAAATATGATTTGGCAGATAATTGAAAGCTTTTATGAAGAGCTGTGAAACAGATTTTTTATATAAACATAATTTAAAAAATCAAAAATGAAACTAAAGTAATGAAATGGAAATTAATGAAAGTGGGTACATGAATCTTACCATTGGATAATTGCACTTGATCTTACCTGAAGGTATCAATTTCAACAATACTAGCTGACTTCTTCTTTTAGTTGATATTAAAAATATGAAGAAGACAAACTAACCAAAATCCTAACCCAAAATTATTATTTATTTTATTTAAACTAAAGAAAACAGTAAAATGTAAAAACGGAATGCTTTGTGTTCAAGGGAGTTGAAATTTAAAAAAATGCATCAGAAATGAGATTTAGAATTTGTAGTGATGAATATTCTCAAAATATTATAAGTTCTATACAAATTCCATGATTTTATAAATTGTTTAGATTTAAGACCAAATTTAAGATAATGAAATTTAAAATAGAGAGGTCTTGAATTTCATATTTAATTATGGAATTATTTAAAACTGAAATATAAGAGAAATCAAAATGATTTGAATATGCTGCAGATTTTTCATTAATTGCTTTAATATCATAGCGGTTACCCAAGATTGCTTTAAATTAACATAATGTCTTATTGGATGATTCGTATTGCATGTAGAGGCATGCGTTTATAGTTTATCGCATCGGGGGTTGCAGTAGCGAATTGCCGATATGAGATAATGCGAAAATAATATGTGCAATGAGATGGAGTGATCATACCATTGAATAAATGTTATATTTAGGATCGGGGACAGTCATGTCGCAATTTTCACATCGCACATCGCGTCTCGCGATTTGTAATTTGTATATTGCACATTGTGCATCGCACATTCAGAATATAGGACAATAGTCATGTCAGAAATGAAAATATGATTCTTGCGAAAGTGGTGATGCGATGCTTATAATAATCGGTGATGAGCGAAGAGCGATAAGTGATAAGCATTCAACAATGAGTTATCGCATCGCAACCTTTGAAAGGAGCACATAAAGATGCATTAAGTTTTTTGCTGATCCGTGATTACAATAGGACTTATCGCATCGAAGTTTTTTTTTTTTTTTTTAAGGAATCAATTGTGATAGGACTCTGCCGAAATGAAATTGCAATTAGACTTCATCGCATCGGAGCTTTTTTTTAAATGGATATATTAAAACAAGGTTTCTCCGATTTGCAATTGTCGATTGGGTTCATCGCATATAAACTTTTGAAATGAACTAATCAACCTTATGTTAAATGTGATATGCGCGTTTGTGCTTCGATCCATCGCATCGGAACTTTTGTGATGAAAAACAAACTTTTCAATTTATTCCAATGCGATATGCGATCGGCGATCGGAAAAATTAAGTGCATGATGTAACAATATGATACACTGATATGCGATGGAGAATGAGCCCGATAAATCTATTATGAAATTTTAATATCGCATCGGGTTCGAGACATCGATGCTTTTAAAATTATGACCCTACCACTATTGTGATTGAACAGACATGATATTTCTTATGAACTTGATTTAAATTTAATATCGGGTCCCAAATTATGTGTATATCACAATATTGGTAAAGTTGATTATCGAAGATCAATGATTCAAGATAATCGAAATATATTCAATTGAAAACCTCTAAGAGCGATATGGTATTTTATGAAAAATTGAATGAGGTAACACATCGGAGATCTTGCATCAGAAATATGAAAATCAAGTTGGAACATTTCTGATATGAATCTTGTGATATTATTTTAAATTTCAATTGGGTTTTCTAAATGAATGAATGAAAGCAAAGTTAAAGAATGCTTCAAATTCTAATGAATTACAAATAAAATTTCCCTGAACCTGTTGCAAATTTGAAATGGGTTTGATGCTTACTTCAGGTTTTGAAAACAAATGAAAACTTGCAGACAAAACAGAACAAGAATCAATAAACTAAGGAAAAGAGAAACTAATAATAGATGAAAATGAACTTGTAAATGCGTACCTGGAAGGAAATTGTCTGTAAACTTACCTTATGAATCTTCGAATTTTCCTTCGATTTATCAAAATTCTAACTTTGTTCAAACTCATCTCATTATTTATTCTAAGTCGGAGTGTGCAATCAGCCTAAATAAAATATATTTATTCATGTTCAGGAAATTTGAAACTCATAAAATTCACCATAAATAAATATGAAAATAGGCTTCCCTTTGAATTGCAATAGCAATTTATTACCTCTACTCATTTCGAATTAACTTGAGAAAAATTTGTATTGTTATAGTGATTGTTTAATAATGCCTTTAGTAAATAAATATGATGCATATTGCAGCATCAGATAACAAACTAAAGATCAGGATGGGATAAAGCCACTAATTGTGGAAAAATATCAACACAGATTTGAATGTGTGCACACAACAAAATGGACATCCTTAAAGTGATTTTAACAAATTTCAAAGAAGATAATATGAACGTCATATGATTATAGCAAAAAGTTAGAATGACTAATAATGATTAAATTGGCATTAAGCTTATAATAGATAGTCATACATTTCATGGGATAATGAGATCATGAAGCTTTATATCCTCAAAAACTTTAACAAATAGATTTTAGAAGAAAATCATATGAGGACATTTCAAAATAGAGAAAATTGGCTTTGAGGTGATTGGTGCCAAGTGCAACCTCAATTGAATTTAGTCAAGACATTATTCAAAATAGGCAGAGTAGAGATATTGCTGCAATAAATTTTGATTTAAAAATGAGAAGCAAGAATTAGAAATTTTCTGATAAAAGGAAAATATTTCCCTAAACACGTATATTATATAAGAAGGCCTGATTATTCGCTTTATTTTTATCTATAGAACTATTAAGAATAAATTAACTACATAAAACAAACTAACTAAATTAATTCTATTTCTATTCTAACCATATACCTGAAAATGACTAGGTATAGTCATATTTCCAGTGTAACCATTCTCTCATTTTAATTCCTTCATATATATACAGTTCAAATGTTAAGAAAATAAATCAGAAGTAGAATTTGGCGCTATTTGCTAGCGACTCTTACTTAACCATCCTTTTGAAATGTATTTTCCAACTGAATTCCAATTGGATCATAAAAATATGGATGGGCTTCCATTAATGATTGGAAAATGTTTAAAAGAGGAGATGACAGGCCATATTGTGGATATGAGCTTTTACATTCAAAGGCCTGAAAAAAATTGTTAGCGTTATGTTTAAGTGTTAAACTATTAACAATTTTCCATGAAGGAAAACTTTCCAAACAATTTTCAAATGAGTTAATGAAAAATGGATGGAAATCTATCAAATAAAATGGAAAATTATTAATTGGATTAACTTGCTGGCCAGATTGTAAAAATAAATTCTCTTGTTGACACTGCCTTTGAGAAGATAGAAGCTTTTGATAAAACATTAGCATTGATTGAAATTGAAATATTAATAGCTTTTGATGTTCATGATTATAATATGAAACTTCAATTTCCCAATAGGACAATGCATCAATTGAGTGTTCACTATTAAAGTGCTCGATATGCCAGCGTAAAGTGCCAAAATTTTGAAAAATAAAATCAGAAAATAAATCTAAATTTGAACAAAATAAGTGTAAAATAAAAAATAAAATGAAATCCCTATTGGTACAACTAATGTTACAGCACAATTGGGATTGTTTTGAAATAATTTATTTTTCACAAGGATTGGCCAGAATAATGGAATTTGAATAATTTCCAATTCCAACTTGTGAATTAAAAAGAGAATTATGATTATGAGTAGGAATGGGAGTTTGATCATGATATGAATCATAAATTGGAATGTTTTCCCGAATGGTGAAATCATGAAGATAATTTGCTGTTCTACAATGGGGATTGGTTGGAATAATTTCTAAATTGAAATGTTTCTCATTGACATATGTTATTTGAATTTTATCATGAGGATTCTCTTGAGAAGAATAGAAATCCGCATCCTTGATATCAGAGTAATTATCATAAATGACTTCACAATATTCTTTAGAATTCCCTTCGATCTCGTCCAATATATCAAAACAAGGAGGAATAAAAAATTCTTGTTCATTAATGGCAAAAGAATGATCAATAATTGTTTCTCTATCTTAATAAAAACTTATTGGTAATTCATTTAGATCATCCTCTTTATTTTCTAAAATATCATTAATATCAAGAGGGGAGAAATTACCAACATTAAAAATATCAGGATAAAGGGAAAAATGAGAATCAGAAATAATGAATTCAAATTTTTCTCTATTCGAGAAATCTTGTGCATTCTGTTCACTATAAATTTTAGATTCTAAATCATTCCTTTGTATACTCATACTTTCTTGAAGAAGGCTGTTTTGCTGCTCTATTTTCAGCATTTGTTCATCATGAAAAAATTTAGAAATTTGTTCAATGGTTTGCATTTTATTATTCACTTTGATTGTTGCTTGCACGTGTTGATTTTCGATCTGATTTTTTGAATTTAATGCAAAGGAATTTTTAGATTTCAAAGCAGCTCTTTCTCCAAAATTGATGCTATTGTCTTCTTGCATTTGAATAGAAATATTTTCCAAGCTTTGTGAAACCACTTCATCATAATTTATTTGCACACCCATATTGGAATTCTCATTTATGTTAGAAGGGGATGGGACAAAGCTTGAATTAATTTCATAAGGATTGGGAATGGGAGGAAGAGAGTAAATATATGTAAACCAATCTAATTATTCTTCTTCAGTAGGTTTATCTTCAACTTTAAATCTTAAACAATTTAAATGAAATCGAATATTAAAATCTCTAACAGACTCATTTTCAAATCTTCGTAGATATTCAATTTCATCGCATACCTATTCATAATCATATCTGTAAAATTTACAAATGAAAAGTATAACAAATTGATCCCAACTGTGAATTGAGGCAACCAGAAGAGTTCTACACCAATTTCTAGCTTTTGCTGCAAATGTGAGAGTAAAAATTCTGCATAAAATGCCTTCATCAATTCTTTGAAAATCATATTTTGAAACATTTTGAATAAATTGAAAAACATGATTAAAAGCAGAAGAAATTTTCTTACCATTAAATTCTACCTGAGACAAGAGTCTTACCACTTTGGGTGGAGTATTGGAAGATGCACGTCCATGTATACAACTCCAAATTGGAAGTTTAAGAGGAGCCATCGTGATTTAAATAAAATGTTAAAATTGAAAAGACTCCAATAGACAACAAGTTTCAGACCCTCCTTCTAGCGCCAAAAATGTTGAAGCCTCGAAAATCGCTGCAACAACATTGGGAGATAACCACCCGGTCTAGACCTTAATATAGCTCCTATTCCGTTTATGATAGTGGCTCCAACTGATTTAACTAAGTCCAGTTACCTTTTCCCTATCACTATTTTCTTACGATGTATCTTTAACTACCAATAGACAGGGATATCAGATCAATTCTTCTTGTTGTTCAGGCAAGAGAATGACCCTTAAGCTGATTTGGGTTTAGCCAAACCACAACTAAGATTTTGCCTCTTTGAGAAGAGGACTTAAAAGAATGTAGAACTTAATCTAAATGTAAACTTATTTTATAATGCAAACAAAAGAAACTAATCTAAATCCTATCTCAATTAGGTAGATATAGATCTAACCCAACTAAGAGCAAGATAATTAAATAATGAGAATTTTAAATATGGCTTTTAATTAATTTCAAACAAACGAAGAAATTCAATCAGCTAACATTTGTGAATACCAAAACACATTCTATTGAGACCATTTGACTGAAATAATAAATCAACAACACTCCAGAAGAAATTTACAAAATTGATATTGATTGTCAAATCAATCAAGCCAATAATTAAACAATAATATGTGGAAGAAATTCACAACACATTACTATTTAACAAATCGGTTTTATAAGACAGATTTATGAGTAATGGTTACTCAGAAATCGGAGTTTAATTCATAAGAGCAGAGATACATAAAAATTTGAGACAAATTATCCATATCAACAGAAAGGCATAAACATGAATAAAATGAAACAAAAATTTTATTAACATAAAAATGAAACTGATATTTGATACAGAAATGCCAAAAATACCAGTTAATTGAATCGGCTTCTCTGATCCTGGTCTCTAACAGTACTTTACATTACTTGAATTTATGCTTTCAAAACTAGAGCAGTAGAAATGCAAACTCTGTCCATCATACATAATTCAAGATATAAAGAAAAAACCCTCAATAATGTTCAGATCTGAAATTTCCTCTCCTCTCTCCTACAATTGTAAATTCTTATTACAGAAATGCTTTTAGAAGTATGGAATTGCAAAGGAGAGCAGCCCCTTTTTACATTTTGCAATCTGCAATTTATAATATTTCTAAAAGTATTTTGAGAAGAGAGTTTGTTGAAGAAAAATCTGCCCAATCCAATTTTATTTGCTCAAAAATTCCAATCTTTAATTGTTGGAGCTTTCTCATTGATTGAGATATTTTTCTCCATATCTCTTCTATTCTTTTTTCTGCAAAAAAGAAATTAAAATGAATTAAGATGCAACAATAAAATCAAAATATTATTTCTAATATTAAAACAAATCCAATCAAATTATATTTAAAAAAAAAGGAATTTGAGCTTCTTATTGATGCTCATAATTATTTTAATTAACTAAGGATATTATTGATGCATGAATCTACAATTAGAAGAGGCTGGGCAAATGAAAATGAAGAAAACAAAACTCAGAAAATTGATTTTGTTTTTAGAAATTCGGAGCTTGATCTTCTGCCTAATTTTTTACCCAATAAATGACCAAATCTGTCAGTGAAACCTCCTCAGAAATGTTCTCCTTGATTTTCTCTTTCCAATGAGCCGTCCTGGGCCTCATTTGGCCAAGTAAAACTCAATCTATAAGTCTCCAAAGTTGATAAGTCAAATCTGATATAAATCTAGAAATTCTATTTCTGGGCTTAAAAAAAAAAAATCAGAATTTTGATTAAAAAATTAACCCTAAATTAGCCGAAAATTAACTAATAATTAATTCTAATTCAATTTTTAATTACAAACTGAACTAATTATTTAATAACCTATTTATTAATGAATATTATTCTAACTAACAAATATAATTAACTGTTTATAAATAAATTATTCTAAATTGATAATTAATTAAATTAAATTAATTATATTTGTAAATATTAATTAATTTAATTAATTTTAAATTAATTATTTTAAATATTTAAATATTAAATTAATTATCAAACTAAAACTAAATTAATGCTATATTAATTTAAAACTAACATATCACTAACAACTAACACTACTTACCTTAATACTAACGTTATGATAAGACTAACTTAACATTAAACAAACCTAAAAACTAACATATAACTAACTAATATAAAACTAACATTGATATATACTAACTTAATACTAAAACTAACCTACCATCCTACCACTTAAACTAACCTAAAAACTAATATATTACTACTTACAATAACACTACACCTACTTTAAAATTAAAGTTAACATTATATTAACTTAAAAATAACACTTCAAAACAAAACTAAAGCTCCACTACCACTATCGTTAATACTACTTACCATAACGTTAATAACTCATCGCATCGGGGATAATCAAATGAGTTTCATCGCATCGACATTTAAGAACTCATCGCATCGGCACATTATGACTCATCACATCGAGGATAATCAAATGAGTTTCATCGCATCGGCATTTAAGAACTCATCGCATCGGGAGATTGGAAAGGAGAGTCATCAAGGTTTTAAAACTTCCGATGCAATGAAGTGTATTATCAAAACCTCTGATGCGATGAATTTTTTATTTAATTTTTTATTTTTTGTTATATATATATATATATAATTTTAATTTAATTAATTAATTATATAATAATTAATTTAATTAATTTAAAATTTAACATTAAAAATTAGTTTTTTGTTTTGGTTTCATTTTAATGATGTTTAAATTAGATTATGAATTTATCTAAAATGATGATTTGTCTAAATAAGCTACAGTCACTTTGACATTTTGGATTTTTCAGATTTTTCAAGATTAGTAATTTATTTGAAAATTGAAGTAAATTATAGAAATCCCGATGCTTCGTTATTTGGCTGTATAAGTAAAAAAAAAATGAAAAATGTTAGTAATAACTAACTACAGATTAATATTTAAACTAAATGCATTATTAAACTAATTTAATTACAAAAATGAAATATTGTACATCCTACGCATTTTTTAACCCAGGCGACATAGTTGATTAGACTTCAAAGGAGTGCAATTTACAAACCAGTTGAACAAATGAGGCGAAACAAGCATCAACAAGAAGCTTATAAAAAATCGATTTCAACCAAGAAATCAAAACAAAAATCTAAAGAAGATGAAAAATCAATAAAATCATGAGGTAATTAACTTAATAAAAATCTTAAAAGGCACTTAGCCAAAATTTTATATAAAGGGTCCCCATTATTTGAAGTGAACAAGTTAAAAATGGGGGGGTTTTTGTATCGTACAAAACCCCCTTTCTTCAATTGATCACCATCGATCCATTCAGTAATCGATGGTTGATCTCTGAAATCTGCAATTTCATACAAATTCAAAGTTGTTCAATAAATGTTCGAATCCAATGAAATATCCAGTTACTCAATTTCATAGAATTTACAACTCAGATATATAATAACAAAGCTCCTCATGACAATTTCCCGACACTAACATCGAGCTTTCTATTATTCGCAGAATCACCATATCAAACTCTATTGAAGAGTTTTATTCACGCACTGTTCATAAAACTCTGGGTGTTTAAACTCAGAGTATTTTCACAAATAATTCAAACAGTCAATGCCCATATATTCAGAACAGATTCCTTCATATATACATATGAGATCAAATTACAAAAACCTTCTGGTCTCTGGCCTGATATTAAAATCAATGGCCCTTCCTACAACTATTGCCTGTAGGCTTACAATAAACCCATGTTTGTCCAGAATCCTACTCTAACTCCTGTCTCTTTCTGTCTTTGAGGCTTATTAATTTTATACAAAATATGATGAACCAATTTAGGTTCAAATCCTTCATTAACTCAATAAAATCCTTAAAATCCTGAAATCTATCTTTTATCCTAAAATCTTCATAAAATCATGGAACTATTTCTAACTTAAGATTTACAATAATTTCCAAATCTTTTAATCCTTATGAATCTCAACTATCCGATTTCCCTCATGTTCTCCAATCATTTGGGAACATTTACAAAATCCTCACAATAATTAAAATCACTCAAAACTCATTAATAATTACATAAAAATCAATTTTCTTTAAAAACTCAAGACCCCTAAGTCTATTAATTTACAAAGGATTTTCTTGAACCTAATGCCCCTACATCAGTCTCCCAAGGTTAAAAATAATCCTAATCTCGTGATCATGTGCCTTTAGTCTTTGTCTTCCCGGATCCCACACTTTGTTCTGTAATTTGTCATCTATAATTTTTTTTATTTGCTGCTTTTCTCTAGGTCTCCATATTTTATGCTACCTTGCTCCACTGGCCTCACTTTCACAGTCTGTCATTGTATTCCTTCTGCTGCTACTGCTACTTTTCTTTCTTGCTGCTTTCTTCTTCTGAGACACTTTCATCATTATATTTCTCATCAGTTCAATTTCTCTTTCCAATAAATCTTCTGATTGCTGAATTCTTTCATCTCTTAATTGATGTTCTTTCATTCTTACTCCTGCTTGCCGAGTTCTTACTTTCGCTGCCACCCTATCATCCATACCCTCTTTTTTTCTACAACTGGAAACTTCTTCCAAATTTTCACTTAAGACAATTTCTTTGCCTCCTTCCTTCAACAATTTACTGGACTGGTACATAGTGTACTCTTTCCTGCTATCTTCATTTCCTTGTATCTTCACATTCTACAATTCCCAATATTGAAATTGAGATTTTTCTTCCTGCACTGAATTCTGATTATTCAGCATAATTTCCAGCAATTCAACTTCTTTATTCCATGGATTAAAGATTTCCATATAATTTTCTTCTTCTTCCTGTATTTGACTGCTTAACTATGTCAAATTTTCTCCAGCACCTGCAACAAAACCTGCATTCATAAAACAATTATAAAAACAAAAATCATAAGGCTTCAGTGCCTTTCTTTCCTCTGCCAGCATTTCAATACGTTGTTCTGAATTTTCTTCCTTTATCAGCACATCAATATGTTGATTCTTTCTTCCCAAAGAATTCTCTAAAGAATTCTCATGACTATCAACAAGTCTTTCTTCCACATCATCTGCCTCTATGATGTTTTTTTGTTCTTATTCACTGTAGTGAACCCTGCCTTCTGCAATCTCCCTATCATACTCTGAGTTTTCCAACAAATATTCCAACAATGCAATTTCCTTTTGGCAACTCTGGAGTATTTCATCATCATTTACAATTCCTGCATTTGTACATAAATTTTTAGTTTGAAAATTACAAAGTTCAACAGTCTCAACTGTTGCTTCACATATCAGTGCTTCAGACTGAATCTCTTCCCCTTCTTTCACAAGAATTTCTTCTTGTGTTGTAACAAATGCATCACTGCTTCCCTCTTTCAAGAGACATTCTTCATCATTGCTTTCTACTTCAAAGTATTTATCTTTTGAAAGATACTTCTCCATACTCTTGATAGCTTCACAAGATTGCTCATCCTCTTCTACAAAACCTGTAATCAACTCACAATTATTAGATTAAAAAATGCAAGCCTTTACATCTTCCAGTTGATCTGGACTTGCCCAACAGTTCAGGAAATCATCAATAATTTCCTCTTCTGCTTCACAAATGGAAACTTCCATTTTTAACTCAGTTGCTCTGAGTTTTGTGCATCCCAACTGTACATTCATCCTTTGTTCAAGCTTCTTCAGTTCCTTTGCAAACTGCATGTTCATTTGCCATTCTATCTTCTGTTGTAGCCTCTGCCACTTTACTCTCTTCTTCATGAGCCAACCAATTCTTTGGCTTTCTTCTATCATCATCTTCAATTTATAAAATTGTTATCTGATCTCGGCTAACTCTTTCTCATACTTGGCATCATTCAACTACTGCATTTTTCCATTTTCCTTGGCATCTTCTTTCCCCTTTCTTCTGTTGTGGTCTCTCTCTGAACCTCTCCTATTCCTTCTATGACTATCAATATTCATCTTCTTCTCCATGAGTTCCTCACTCACCATGAGTTGCACTAAGCCTCTGCAATAGCAAGCTCTTCTGTTGCCACTTACCTCACCAAATCCCTCTCTGGATTTTGGTCTTTTGGCAAGCACTGGTCCTCTATCTGCTGGAACCTTTTGAGCATTCTCTCTTCTCCTTCTAGGCTTTAACTCATCTGCAACTTCTAGAGCACAATTTTCCTATTCATCCAACCTCTGTTGAATTTCCTCAAGGTTCTGACACATTCTTCTTCTACTTAGAATCCTTTGCTGGATTCCTTCTTCACTGCTCTCAAAGATGTGATCTTCCTTTACTGAGATTTTCTTCAACCTGCCTGCAACCTGAATTCCACAAACAATTCTTCAAACCAGAGTTAAAATAACATTTGTCAACTCACCTTCAAGATCCCTGTATGATCTTGCTTTTCCTTTCATCTACACTATATCTCTATGTGCTACAATTTATTAGTTTCAAAAAATCTGATCTTTCTTCATCACACATGCATTCAATTTAAAAAAAACTTGAACCTTCAAACAGAGTTGTTCCCACTTTGATACCACTTGATAGTAGCCCGAGTGCTTCTAAACCCACATTCTCACTCTCTGGTGCATATAAGCATGCATCTTCCATTCAATTGGAAATCAATTTAATTCCCAGATTTGATCTAATGCAAATTGTGAAAGCTCATCCTTTTAAAATACATATACAAATGCATTCTCATTTCTAGATCAAATCATTCATAAGCTAGACAAATTATTTTAATGCGGAAGCTTCTACCTTCATACCATTCTTGACTTTTACTTGAAGTTTAAACCCCTTTATATACTTTTTGAAGTAGAAATAATGTTTCCACTTAGTCACACTGTTGACTTTGGTTAAACAACCAAGTCATAATATTCGGCCCCACAGCATACAATTCACCTTTTTAACTATATGCAAAAAACCCCCCTTACTCATTGGTATTTATTAGTTTTAATTTACATTGGTTAAAACGCATATAGTTTCGGGACCAATGCATATACCAGCTCACATTTAACCAATATTTCTATATGCTCACAATCTCAAATTTCAATGCACTTATCATCCAAAGTTTTAATTAAACTTTCGCTTACCCTGTCCTTATTGACTATGCCACAATACTTCATACCTTTACGTAATTTCGAACTCAACCGACGGAATTATGAACCATATCAATGATATTTCAAAACTTAACCTTATGTTATAAATTTGACATAATTTTTAACTTACCAATTATGCTGGTGAAATGAATTCACACATCACGAGGTTCATATTGAGTCATATGTGGCCCATAGCTTTTAGCCATACCTATCTATCGCCCACATCTCATTCAATTAGACAATGGACGCACCATCGCACTCCAGTTCAATAATCCAACGGCGTTCACATTAGAAAGATGCACACTCCTATTTGTTTAAAACTCACGCGAAATTCGTGGTTTCAGAATTCCGCTAACAACACGTGTCAACTGTTGAACGTTATCGCATTTAACTCAGCAAAAACCATTTACTACTTAGAAACTGTGCAAGACCGCTGGTTTGGATTTTTGAAACCTCCTTCACGGTTCTACTTCTACTCATGATTCTGCCCTTCCATGTTTACTTCTGCATCTCGAACAAAGATTTAAAAACCCCTACGCCTTCGCTTCCATTGCGCATTCGATCCCTACATTGACCGATTCACATCACTTGGTGTTCGCATTCAAACTTGTGTTAAATCCCTGCATGGTTTCATTCCTCTTTGACTGGTATGATCAGATTCATGATCTTTCCACTCATTACTCCACATCAACCTCACTTCTTCGATTGCATTAACTGTTATTCCCTTCGCTTCTGCTATTCGAACGATTTCATTTCATGCATTTGAACAGACCAGTGTTTTATGCTAGTGATTCATGGTTTCCTTTTAGCTTTGGAATTTTCCATAATAAAATGATTTTTCCCCCTTTCTTCAATTGATCACCATCGATCCATTCATTGATCGATGGTTGATCTCTGAAATCTGCAATTTCATACAAATTCAAAGTTGTTCAATAAATGTTCGAATTCACTAAAATATCCAGTTACTCAATTTCATAGAACTTACAACTCAGATATATAATAACAAAGCTCCTCATGGAAATTTCTCGGCACTAAAATCGAGCTTTCTATTATACGTAGAATCACCATATCAAACTCTATTAAAGATTTTTATTCACGCACTGTTCATAAAACTATGGGTGTTTAAACTCTGAGTATTTTCACAAATAATTCAAACATTCAGTGCCCATATATTCAGAACAGATTCCTTCATATATACATATGAGATCAAATTACAAAAACTTTCTGGTCTCTGGCCTGATATTCAAATCAATGGCCCTTCCTACAGCTATTGCCCGTAGGCTTACAACAAACCTCTGTTTGTCCAGAATCCTACTCTAACTCCTATCTCTTTCTGTCTTTGAGGTTTATTCACTTTATACAAAATATGATGAACCAATTTAGGTTCAGATCCTTCATTAACTCAACAAAATCCTTAAAATCCTGAAATCTATCTTTTATCTAAAATCTACATAAAATCATGGAACTTTTTTTTAACTTAAGATTTACAATCATTTCCAAATCTTTCAATCCTTCTAAATCTCAACTATCCTATTTCACTCATGTTCTCCAATCATTTGGGAATATTTATAAAATCCTCACAATAATTAAAATCACTCAAAACTCATTAATAATTACATAAAAATCAATTTTATTTAAATTCTCAAGACCCCTAAGTCTATTAATTTACAAAGGATTTTCTTGAGCATAATGCCCCCGCAACACCAATGGTTACAATATTTGGGTACGAAAAACTTTTAATTTTCAAGAAATTTTCTTGAATTTGTTTTAGGAAGGAAAGGAAGTTGAATTAAGGGGTATCATAGGGAAACCAAGAAATATAATCAACTCTAATTTCATGTCAAAAATTTTGAAGAGAGAACAACAGGGTGTAATTTCATAATTAAGCTCACTAGAGGTTCAAACATAAAATTCATATATTTATCCAGATCTCCAAAATTTCTTATAAATGTAGGTTTTAACCCTATACAGAAATTATCTGTAAACAAATTATTTAAATAGAAAATAAAAAATGGTGAGAAAATGAAACATAAAACAAATATACACAAATATTTTCCTCTGGATCCCAAAACTGAGGCTACCATATTAGTTCCCTTGACCAAATCTACAAAATACCATGGGCAGAAAACCATCATGCGAAAAACCATGAGCAAAAACCATGTACAAAATAATTAGTAGGTCTACACACCAAACAAGACAATCATTCCTAGGTATTAGAGACTCCCAAAGTCCTACCACATATTCGTGATCATGATTATGCTATTCATTTGATTCCATGAGGTGTTCCTCCAAACATATGACCTTACAAAGATCCCTATGCCGAAAAGACTGAAATTGAACTTATGGTTGCAGAAATGCTAGACATTGGAATAATTCAACCTAGTCAAAGTTCTTTCTATGCTCCACTAGTATTGGTGCACAAAAAATATGGATCATGGTGTGTGTCCAGATTATAGGGTGCTCAAAAATCTCACTATTAAAGATAAATTTCCCATTTTTGTCATTGATGAATTGTTGGATTAATTACATGGAGAAATTTATTCACCAAGCTAGTTCTTCGTTTAGGACATCATCAAATTAAATGAACACTGAATACATTACGGAAACAACATTCAAAACTCATAAGGGTCATTATGAATTTTTGGTCATGCATCTTGGAATTACTAATGCACCTTCGACGTTTCAAGGTTTGATGAATTCCATTTTTAAACCCTTACTTAGAATTTATTATTATTATTTTGATGATATAATAATCTACAACAAGTCTTGGAAGGATCATGATTAACATGTTGACAAGTCCTCAAACTATTGGAGGATAAATTATTATATGAAAAAACCTCCAAATTTTTCTTTGCAATACAGGAGGTGGAATATTTGGGTCATATTATATCTCATGAGGGTGTTAAGGTAGACCCTAAAAACATTAAATCCCTTAAGGAATGGAACATCCCCACAACCATAAAGCATTTTTGAGGATTTCGTGGGTTGTGTTATCACTTAGGGAAAACCCTGGATGCGCGAAAATCCATAAGTTAACCTCAAGCTTGTTTTATACTGAAAATTCATCCCTTCAACCTGGAGAGGGATCTCTCCCTAAAACAAAATTACTACCCAAACGTCACTATAGTATAAATTTTCGCCTTTAAAATTATATGGCCAGATTTAGTTCATAGGATAAAATTTGGTTGGGTTGTTTACAAAACACACCATTGGGCATGGAGTCTAGTCTATCAAAATTCTATAGATCTAATGCACAGGATACAAAAAGCATTATAGAAGAAAATCCTTTGGAAAATTTACAATTTTGGAAGAAAAGAACTAAAGTGAGACAAAATAATAACTCATGAAGGTAACAAATACAAATGGTTGAGAATTATGAGAAAGAGCATAAATGAATCCAAATCTCATGCATTGAAATTTCTAGACATGAAGAAAAATTTTTATAACCAAAGGAAAAAATGGCAGGTAACTACAACACATGAGTTTCTTATTTTTTTTCTCATAAAAAATTGCAATATATTCAATACTGCTCAAATATATCAGAATACAAATGTTTTTAGTAAAATCCAGCCCTTTTTTATTCTTATGAAAATGTCTTTAGAGACAATAAATCAACTAATTACAGAATAATAGTCTTTAGACAAATTAAAATAATCTAAGAATATAAAAATTATATTCAAGTTCATGCATGTGAATAAAACCTTAACTACAATAAGTTTTCTTCCTAAAAAATATCTGCTAGAAAATATTTTGACATACAGGTTAAATGAGATATATTTCAAACTATCTTCCTCGAAAATAGAAATAGGTCCCTAACTAATAGCACAACATCCTAGATGGAAAAACATATCCCTCTACAAAATAAGATCAATTTTCCACCAAAATTTCCTCTATGCTTGATCTCTTCTTTCATTCGGACCTCCTGGTGAAATTTTTTAATATTGTCACTATGTAATATTCCTAAATTAGCACACAACTAATTGGAATATTAATTTTTTATTTTTCTCTTAGTTAGAGGAATAAGAGGGTATGGAGACCCATAAATATCCTTAGTAGGAATAAAAGACACTCCTAATGTGAAAGGAGGTCATCTAAAAGCTGGATTGAAGACCCTTATGTGTGAAAATGGGTTGGAGCATGAAGACTGGGTCAGCCTTGACCAAATCAAATAGCACTGGTATGGAAGGAGTGGCATTCATTGAGGGACAACACAGTTTTGGAAGGAGACTCCATGCATGGAAGTAGTGTCTTTAATGAGTGGGGCCCAAGGTGCAGAAGCTCACCTAGAATATAAGGAAGGGGATGGCATCCATTGTGGACATGATTGAATTATTATTTTCTTGATGGTTTGTTTAGACTTGTTGCTCTCTTCAGTTGTTTAGCTAAGATTGCAGTGTTTTTTTGGCACAGGGTGTTCCCAAGCGGGAATCCCACCTCTTTCCTTGACCTCTAGGAAGAGTATTGCACTAAATTTCCACATTTAGACATTAGGCCAAGCTTCAACTTTCTTCAATAGAGTTGTTTTTGCTTATAGTTGTGTTGTGTTATAGGGTGCAGCAGTGGAGGTTTGCATTAGGTGTTTTCTGAGCTATTTTTGTTGTGGAGGAAGGTTTCCTTCCATTGGGAGGCCAGTAAAGAAGCCCCTTGAGATTTATTGACATATTTTGCACCAGGCCAAGGATTATTTATCCTCTACAACATATTTTCAGTCCAGATCTGTGTTATTTTAGGGAGGATTTGCAGGGGTGGTTGCGGTGTCTGATTTGGGAGGTGATTTCTTCAGTGAATGGGACAACCTTTCATCCAGAGGATATATTGGAGAAGAGTTGTATGATTCTACATCAGCTTCAGCCATATCTTCTCATTTCTATTTTTGCATCATACCTTCAGCCCTAGGGTTGCAACTTACATTGGCACATTGTGTGCATTTTTTGGAAACCCTCTTGGGTTACCTTAGAAAGGTGATATAAGGCCTAGATCTATTTGTATAACATCTATTGCGGCATATATCATTATATTTTTATCATTGTATGATATCCAACTGTATTTATGCATGTTATGACTACATTTTAGCAGCTCTCTGAAATTTTCTATTGTAGCAGCATCTCACTTTTGGGTGTGATTGTTTATGGGAGGCTTGTTTCCTCATTTCAAATGAATTATGCCTCACTATTTTGTACTGATTTGTTGTTCCTATACATAATTTTATGGCTCCATATTGGTCTCCATTGTTGATTTGTTGATTTACACTAATATTTCCAGTTTTATGTGCTATATTCCTACTTTCCCCATTTTTGGATATTACAGTGGTATCAGAGCATAATCTTGGCTTAGCCCGTGGATCTCAGCCATTATGCTATCAGGAGAATAAGAAGAAGGCCCAAAGAGTTCAAAATGATGGAAGGAATTAGTTTTATCTCATCTCTTTTCAGATCTACGAGGGACCTCACCAAGGAGTTCAAGCAAAGAAGAATGGAGAGAAACAATGAAATCTCATTAGGGTTTCAAGATGAGGAAGGTCCATGCACTTCCAATCAGCAGAAGAAAAAACTGGTATTGCATAGAGCTCCAAAGAAATACACTATGTCTACTTTCTTTGAAGAGGAAGGTGAAAGACATGAATATGGAGGACACTTAGATCATGAGATTCTAAGTGAGTGTATTGTAGAATACAAATCTCAAACAAGGGCTTTCAAGGAGAATCTAACTCTCCCACAATTCGTCCAGCTCAAGGAAGAAAGAATACCTTTCATCAATAGATTTATATTGTCTACATTTGATAGGTCATCCACATGCACAGCAAGGGCTTGGGGAATGAAGTTGGATGCATTCTTCTTGCTACATCCAGTGGTAGATAGAGAATTTTTTTAGATCTCAATGTTGCACCTTGAGGGTGAATCAAACATTTGGTGGTTCAGCCATTTTAGTCATGCAAGAGTGACTGCATATGCATATTTTACTCAAAGTTTGATCAAGAAGTTTGATATGAAGAAACTGGAAAAGCCAGGGGAAGATGTCCATATCCTTATTCCGGAGGAAGAGAAACTTCCACCACCACTTGCTGCAGGAGTACTTGCATCAGGAGAAAGAACACTTGCACCTTTGGAAAGTGGTCTTAATCTCTTGACATTTAGAGTCCCATGCACTATTCTAGATATGCATGAGGAGGAGGAGACTTATACCAGCACTGGTGCAGCCATAGAAGAGCAACCATCATCACTAGTAGTTGGGGAATTCATCACATCGGTGAGAGGAACCCTTGTAGCAGTACAAGATGTTCCCAAACAAAACCAAGGTATGTAAAGGTTTACACTTTTTGTCATTTCAGCACATCTTATGAAATTTTGGGGGGATATGCCATTGCATGACCTAGGGTCAAGACACACTACTGATTTGGAGCAGCATACTATCACTACACAGAGGACCCTTGACAGGATCAAGGAGGAGATGTACATTCATCCTAGTATGTCATTTTTGAGTTGCACACAACTCTTGGGGTTGGAGTGTATATTTTTAGAGGATAGGATGAGTATTATCCTAAAAAATCCAATGCAGAACTATATGTTCAACATTGTGCATGAGCATGAGACAACAGATGCAACATCATGGAGATCAACAATGCTATCATTGAGCAGCAATGATGAGTTGGGGGCCCAACCATTATTGGAGCATTCCAATGACCATTCTACATGTGTAGCAGGGGATAGACAGATGGTTGATGAGAGACATCTTATCTCCCATTATTTTGATGGATCCTTCTTGATGATCACTTCACAACTCAATGAGAATATTTTGCCTTAAGTATACTTGGATCCTTATGGATTCAACATGGTTATTTAGGAGTGGTCTTCATATGAAGATCTCCAGGAGGCTGCACTTCAACATCCCATGAAGTGTAGATATATTGATTTGATTTGGGAAGATGGTATTCTCCATTGGATGAATACCCATTGGGAGCATGATAATAGACACTCACCATTGGTTGGATGGGTGATGTTGATGAGAAATAGGCTGGAGAGCCACTTGCAGATCTATGAAATAGGGCAGCAGGAGGCAAGGCTGCGCTGGCTACTCTTGAGAGAGTTTGGTCAGCATGTGACATATCCTACTTCAGAGGGTATGTGGCTGGTTGGGACTTGGCATGGCACTTGCATCATATGGAAACAAGGAGTTTGGGTGCATTGGGATGATGTGGCATTCCTCATGTAAATCATCATGTTTTCACTCCATGGTTTGTATGATGGGGGTGTGAGGAGGCAGCAAGGGCTATTATTTCTTTGGCTACTCTTGGGAGAGTATGGGCTGATTTTCTCCCATACCTTGCATGATATTTAAAAAGAAGAGGATGGCACAATCAAGGTGCAAAGGGGCTACCCTTAAGCATTGAAGGATTAGGAGGTACTTCCACATAGGAAGGAGTCTCCCCAATACAATAGCATGATGGTGAATGAATTTGGCATATGGAATGTCAAATAATGGAGTCATGGAGTGGCAAGAGCCTTATTCCAAAGGCCAACATCGTTGTCACTTGAGAGTATGTATGTATTGATGGAGTGTTCCAATGGAAGCATGTATCACTTCACATTTCAAACCATTGTGAGGAGATTCTCATGTGAGGGCTCATCCATGGACCTCATTTTCAGCCTACTCACAAAGCATGGTAAGAATGGAATTTTGGTGTTTATTGTTCACTTAAAAAAATATTTTCATTCTCTTGCCATATATGTGTAATGCATTGCTCCACAAGAGGGCACATTTCTATCTTAGCTTCGTGGTCTTTCTAAGACCAATATCAGTGATGGAGGAAGCCATTCCTTTCATGGTTTTGGGAAAATTTGGTGTTATTATTGTTATGCTCAACTGATTTATAATGCCATTTAATACTTCCTAGTAGATGAGCCAACATGCACAACTAGCAATTTTTTGGGAGACAACTTGCCACATGATGTTCTGAAACAACAGTTGGTAAAACTGTGTTGTATCCCCTGGAGAAACCATTGGTACCATCCAATAGTACGTATAAAACTCAGTATATTTCTGATTTGGATGCCATATGGTGATGATGTGCTATTCACCTTGTATGGGATGGCTTGGGCTATCAAGGTTCATGATACTAGAGAAGGGGTCTTTGAAGATCCATTTGTCCTTTTGTCTCTTGACGGCAACATTATTGCAGCCCAAATTAAAGAGAAACTCTACACTTTCCATAAGTGTAGAGAAATAAATCATGGGGTAGGCCATTTGGTCTATCATGTTCAGATAAGAAGCCCACCTACATTGCAGGAGCCAAAGGTGGAGGATCTTTCTCATGAGTTTCCATTTTGGAGGGTGACTCACTTTGTGTGGATGACAGCTTGGGGTTTGGAGCTTCACAAGGGAATGAAGGTTCCCAATTATATTATGATCCCATGCCTCAAGAAGGCCTCTAGACCACATATAGTTGCCTCCATGATATCCCACTACTTCATGATGAGAGCCATTTGGATTTTTCACCAAAGGCTTACTTATACACTTGGGAGGAGCAACTAGGGGACATATTGATGAGAGGGAATCTTGTTCATTGGAGGAACTTATCACATGAGGATGCTACAAGAGGAAGAGAAGAGGCTCTTTAGTTCTATCCTTGTAGTTGCTTGAGGATAAGCAACATTTGGGAGGGGAGGACTGTAATGTTCCTAAATTAGCACACAATTAATTGGAATATTAATTTTTTTTTTCTCATACTTGGAGGAATAAGAGGGTATGGAGACCCATAAATCTCCTTAGTAGGAATAAATTACACTCCTAATGTGAAAGGAGGTCATCTAAAAGCTGGATTGAAGACCCTTATGTGTGAAAAGGGGTTAGAGCATGAAGGCTGGGTCAACCTTGACCAAATCAAACAACGTTGGTATGGAAGGAGTGGCATTCATTGAGGGACAATGCAGTTTTGGAGGGAGAATCCATGCATGGAAGTAGTGGCTTTAGTGAGTGGGGCCCAAGGTGAGGAAGATAATATAGAATATAAGGAAGGGGAAGGCATCCATTTTGGGCATGATTGGATTATTATTTTCTTGATGGTCTGTTTAGACTTGTTACTCTCTTCCGCTGTTTAGCTAAGATTGCAGTGTTGTTTAGCACAGGGTGTTCCCGAGCGGGAATCCCACCTCTTTCCTTAAGGAGCCTCTAGGAAGATTATTGCACTAAATTTCCACATTTATGCATCAAGACAAGCTTAAGCTTTCTTCAACAATGCATTTTCTGCTTAGAGTTGTGCTGTGTTGCAGGGTGCAAGTGGAGGTGTGCATTGGGTGTTTTCTGAGCTAGTTTTGCAGTGGAGGAAGGTTTCCTTCCATTAGAAGGAAATTAAAGAAGCCCCTTGGGATTTATTGACATATTTGGAACCAATACAAGGATTATTTATCCCCTACAATGCAGTTTCAATCCAGATCTATGCTATTTAGGGAGGATTTGCAGGGTTGGTTGCGTGTCTGATTTGGGAGGTGATTTCTTCAGTGAAGGGGACAACCTTTCATCCTGACGATCTATTGGAGAATAACTATAGGATTCTGCATCAGCTTCATCCATATCTTCTCATTTATATTGTTGCAACATACCTTCAGCCTAAGGCTCCAGCTTGCATTGGCACATTGTGTGCATTTTCTGAAACCCTCTTGGGTTATCTTAGAAAGGTGATATATGGCCTAGATATATTTGTATAACATCTATTGAGGCATATATCATTATATTTGTATCATTTTATGATCTATAGATGTATTTATGCATGTTATGACTATGTTGTAGCAGCTCTCCGACATTTTTTATTATAGCAACATCTCACTTTTGGGTGTGATTGTTTATGGGAGGCTTGTTTCCTCATTTCATATGACTTATGCCTCATTATTTCGTATTGATTTGTTGTTCTTATACATAATTTTATGGCTCCATATTGGTGTCCATTGTTTATGTGTTGATTTACACTACTATTTCTAGTTTTATGTGTTATATTCCTTCTTTCCCCATTTTTCGATATTACACACTATTAGCTTCCTTAGTTTTTTGAACCATGCATTTCACTAACAAAAGAGTTGTTTGTATTTCTTCTCCATGTGTTTTTCACAATCTTTTGATAGTGACCATGTCAGCTTCTCCAAAAATTTTGACAACAGAGATGTCAACACTCCTCTTTCAAAATCATTGACAGTAAGGTTGTCGACTATCACCCCTGAATCATCTTCTATCAACGGAGATACAACGTTGTTCAAAATTGATGACAATGGAAATGTGAGCTCACCAAAAATCGTTGATGATGGGAATGCCAGCTTCTCGCTTGTTCTAACGTATGAGAAATTGTTAGGCCAACTCTCAATGATAAAACAAAAACCTTGGTTTCTCAAGTAGATAGCCAAAATTTTAAGTTTTCTTCCCCAAGCCTCCTAGTTGAGGGTACTAGATGCACTGGGAAGTACATCTACCTTCACCAATCTATGTTTCTTGCTCTTCCTCGTCTCCATAGGAACCTTACCTTTAGCTTCTCTGCTCTTTTTAGTTCCTACAACTTTCTTCTTGTTAATGATAAGGTCCTTTAGGGGTTTATCATCTACATCAATCACTTGTTTATCTAATTATTGGTTATTCTTTAGTTTTATTTTAAGCCTTCACTTATTTTTTGGCCTAGTGTGAGGTTGTCTTCCTCCTTTGAGGGTTTATGGTGGAATATCTTCAACTGGGGTCTTAATTTAAACCTCGTTATCCTTATTAACCTTAGGTACATTTATGTTTGCAGGGAATGATGTTTTGACAAGAGAAATAATGGTTTGAGGAGAACTAATAACATTAGGTAGGCTGACAAGAGATGCAAGGTTCAGTCTAGTAAGCCTAGCACTCTTTCTCTGGGATAATTTTAGGATTCTAGGGTCTGCAGATGTGTAAGGAGCCTTTGCATTGTTATGGATAAGAGTTGGGTCAACAAGGGAATTTTTCTGAGCTTTTTTCCCTTTAGTGGAATATTTCTTTCTTCCTCTTTTTTTAGGGGGTTGAGGTTGGAATCCTCCCCGAAACAGGAAGTGGATCCTTGTCCTCCCTACCCTAGCTAGTTGGTTTTCAATTAGAATTTTGATCAGGGCCTTTTTATATATCAAATGATAGGAGGGGTTTTTTCGAGACCTGAACCTAGCTTCCATATGCCTAGACTTTCCAGTAGATAAAAATAGGTGTTAATTCTAACCTAGCCAACTACATGTGCAAGGAAGTAGAAGTGGTAGAGGTATACTTGATTATATCTCACTTCACATGTGAAGTAGTATTGTGTGACCTTCAATAGCATATTCCACTTGTCTTAAAGCCAACTCCTTTGAACTACAGCCCTATAGTTCTGACCCTTGAACTCCTCTCTCATAAATAAAGAGACATCGATCCCTGCCAACACAAGAATGTGAAAAATCCTTTCTACATCTGCTAGTAAGGTTGTGGCCTAAACAATTGACTATTATGTAACTGAAAAATACAAACCACCAATCTCCACATGGTTCCCATTAAATCCCTGATCAAAAGGACTGGGCCAGTACATCGTTGTAGTCAGTGCAGGGGTGAAAACATTCACTCCATCTGGCTTGCTAAAATTTATGTTGAATGTCGAGGTATATTATCAATAGGTATGGCATCTTAGGCTCAAAACGATTTTTCTTACCTCCTTTTCCCACTGCGTTGTGTGGTCTTGCCAGTATTTGATCTTGAATATCTATAGTGAAACTCGTTTACGATCACCAGGTGGATCTAACCTCAAATTAAAAACAAATATTACTGATTATACATTGTAAAATATATTGACATGCGAAACGGAATATTACATCTATGCAGGAAAATAATTACAGAGTTAGGGCAATAATTACAGATTTTTTCATGTCATATGGTAAAAACCATTACAATAACATTCACTCATAGCAGTCGAAAAGACTTATTAACTAGTTAGTTTTACCCCTTCGAGCTGGATAGAGACGTGTTTCAATGATATCACTGATGGTGAGGTGGTCAACATAATCACAATTTTTAAAATTTAATTTATTTTTTTGCGCTGAGAATTGGCTTGTCAGCTAAATCGGAAACATTGATGAGCCCATTTTCAATGAATTTCTTCAGCAGACCTGATCAAATCAATAAAAATTTGATAGCTCTTTTATCAATAATTTCCATGTTTATTACATATAAAACGTTGACACTAAAACTATCGCCCTTTTCTGAAAAAATCTTTAAAAACAAATTTTATTGTGATAACAGGTTGAGAGGGTATTATCGCAAGTTTGTTAATAATTATCGGAGAATAGAACCACCTCTAAAAAAACTACTAAAGAAAGATGCATTTTCTTGGACTCGAGAAGAAACTAAGGCCTTTAAAGATATTAAATAGGAAATGTGCCAACCACTAGTCTTAACTATGCTTGACTTCACAAAAACCTTTATTGTGGAATGTGATGCCTTACGAAATGGAATTGGTGTTTTTTTAATGCAAGAAGGAAGACCTATTTCTTTTGAAAGACATACAATCAAAGGAAGTATTTACAAAAACCTATTTATGAGAAGGAAGTGTTGGCAATACTACATGCACTAAAGAAATGGAAACCTTACCTAATGGGCAGACAATTCAAGGTAAAAATAGATCATGATAGTCTTAAATACTTTTTGGAACAACGATTATCTTCAGAAGAGAAAAAAAATGGGTGACAAAGATGTTGGGTAATGACTTTGAAATCATCTACTAAAAAGGGAAGCAAAATGTTTTTGTGTATGCACTCTCAAGAAAGGATCAGTATGTGGAAGCGTTTCTTTGTTCCATTTCTATTATCCAACGTGATTTAATAACTGAAGCAAGGGATGAATGGAAGAACGAAGAAGAGGTGTGGACACTTATTCATAATTTGCAGCAATATCCCAATACATATGATACATTAAGCTAGAAAAATGGTTCATTATGGTACAAATATCGCTTATATCTTTATTGGAATTCCAAACTCAAGAAAAAGTTTCTTTTGGAATTTCACACCTCCCCCTTGGGAGGGCACTCAGGATTTTTAAAAATTTACCAAAAGATCAAGAAGGAATTTTTTTTGAATGGCCTTAAATCTAATATATAAAATTTTGTGGTAAATTTTTTTGTTTTCCAACTAAATTAATTTACAATTAAGGCCTCAGGTATGTTACAACCTTTAGCCATTCCAATTCAGCATTGGGAGGAGGTTTGAATGGATTTCATCATAGGTTTACCCAAGTCTGAAAGAAATATTTTCATCATGGTGGTAGTTCATAGACTTACCAAGTATGCACACTTTTGTGAATTAACTCATCCTTTTAAATCCAATATAGTTGCTACTGCATTTATAGAAGCAAGCTAAGAAGGATAATAAATTATCACCCAAGTACTATGGTCCTTACAATGTGTTGCAAAAGATTGGTACTATGGCATACAAATTGGAATTGTCTGCATCTTCCTGAGTACACCCAGTTTTCCATGTTTCATACTTAAATAAGGTTATTGGTGACAAATGCCCAATTCAGAAAGTGTTTCCAGAACTTGACTAAAATGAAAAATCATATTTGAACTTGTAGCAGTCGGAGAAACAAGAACCTGACAACTATGAAATTGATTAAATTCATATTATTTCATTAAGTGGAAGAACTTACCTGCTGAAGACTCCACATGGGAGGATGATATTTTTATACGGAAGCATCTGGAACTACTCAAGCGTTGAGGACAACACTTTTTTGAAGGAGACGGGCATGTTAGGTCCCTATAATACTAGTGTAATCCCCTTATTGTTATTATCAATGGAGCACCCTATTTTTATTGTTGTGCCAATGTATCCCACATGTTTTATTATTGTGCCCCATATAAGCCCACTATTTTTATTTTTGTGCCCTTACATTTTATTGTTATTTAGGCTCTAATTATATTGTGACCCCTTATACTCCTATATATACCAATGATGTCTAATCATTTGTATCATCCAAAAATTGTTCATTTATGTGATGTAAAAGAGGTTTCCCCCTCGAAGAGGATAATTTTGAAGTTGTTGATCTATCTCTTTTGTGATCTGGTTACATAACAAGATAAGGTTTTCATGGAAAACAATGAATAAAATGTGTGCCTATCACTCCTAGTCTCCAACAAATAAGCTGTAATTTTTGGTCTCATCCTACTGAAGATAGTTCGAGATAAAATAGAGTGTGAGAAAATCAGTCATATTTGTTGGAGAGATATATTGTTAGAAACTTGTTAGTAACGAGACCTCTGTTTTTGTTGTGTGAGAAGATGGCTCGATGTGGCCGAGTATTTGCTATAAAAAATTATATATATCGAATCATATAAAGGTATAAGTTAACGATATTCTTGGTTATTTTTTCATCTTGTTTTTCAAAGACTTGTATCACCTAGATATCCTTTGGAGCTTGATCTTTCTATATCGGATGTATTAATAGGAGACTTTTATCAATAAAAAGGAGCTTTATTGTCAAGTTCCAACCATTTCTGTGTTTAATATTGTGAATGATATATCGTACTTCATAATTTAATCTCTCTTTTATTGCAAGGAAACGAGTTGTTTGGCTAGGGCCCAGCCAACCCATCTCATTCTCCATTATATAGTCACATTTTGTGTGCTATATTTTCTATTTTTGTTTTTTTTAATGATTGTACTGTGTGAACTTACAGAAACCCCCATTATATTAACCTAGATCTAGAAGGAAGGTGTGTGTTTTGACGATTTATTATATTGTTTCATTTTACCTTTAAGAACTGAATTCTTAACAGGGATTCAAACCCTAGGTGGTTAGTCTTGTGTTATTTTCTTTCTACAAAATTGTCAACAATGAAGTAGGGCTTGGGAGTTGAACTTACGATAGAGAAACCCTAGTGAACTTGAGATTTGAATTATGATTGTGCATTTTAATTATTTTGTATCAGGAGAAATTGTTGATATATTGTGACTCAGGTGATCATACTACTACCAAATTTTTTTGGTAATCATACTCTACTTGTTTAAGCTTGGGGTTGTGGTAAAAATTTAAGGCTAATCTGTTGATATTATTTTATATCTACGATTGATTTGGTTTCATTATAAAAATGTTTTATGATTTATAGAGGATATTTGATCTTAGGATAATTAGGCTAGAAATTACATTGTCTCGTGGTTGTTTAGTACATGAAGAGTCCTTAGTATAATCGTTGAGTGTTGAATGATTCCAAGTTGCAAATTGAGTCTCTTTATCTAGCCTTAAGGCTAGGGATGTTAGTATCAATATTTATATATTAAGATTTGGTCTTGAACTGCAAAGAAAATAAAATAGAGTATTGTATGATTGAATTTGTTAATGGTTAAAGCACAAATGTTTTTCTTTGTGATGTTTCATGCACATGTGTGAAAATTATGTTAAACAAGAGTTTACTATTGATTTTATTCTTATTCTAGCATGAGATTTGATTGATATTATTGGGTCAAGGTTTGATAAGTTTCTTTTACAAGTTCATTTGAAAGAATGAGTTATTTTTTAATTCAACAAAACTTATTTGTCTTACATTTTGAATGCACCATAATAGTTGTGTTATTCTTCATGCAATGTGTAAGTGATTGATAATTTGAAGTGGTGTAGGAACAAGCGTAATTGAAAAATTTTCTGAGTATAGGAACAATTTGGTTATTTGTGTGTTTTTTCTTTGAGTATGTTTCTTTCGATTCAACATTAAAACTTGTGTTCACTTTCCTTGAAAGGGATATTTTAGTTTAAAGTATTTATCAACATCCTAAAAGAATCCCAACATCCAGAGTGGCCTTGGTGCTGCTATGAAAGTAATCAAAGAATATAAGCAATGGGTTTTCATTTTCAATTTTTATTATAGAATCTGAAAAGATTGATTGTTCAGGTAGAAATAGGATTTTCAAAATTCGACAGGTTCTTTTGGAATTAATTGTGTTGCGCCTCAAACTCTACGAGGCCCTAGTTTGACAAGTAAGTGTTGTGGATTGAAATACAATTCTAACATCCAACACTGACAACTACACTAGACCCTAAGCCTCATTATTTTCTAAGGATATTATGTCTTCAACCATGGCCTTTGTCCAGAGTTTGGCATACTCTAAATCAACTACCTTCCTAACAATTTTGGGATCATCATCAATAATAAACAAAGAAAAAATTGAATGGAAATCGGGTGGATTATACCTTTCTAGCTACTTTACTTCTCAAACTGATCTCCTCAATACTGGAGTATGCGGTTCTTCAACTTCTCATTCATGTTATTCTGTAAAGTATAATTCATCATCCTCCATTTCAAACTATATATTTTATGGTTCTTTCTCCCTTGGAATAACTTCCTGTTTAACAACATATTTTACTTTTCTAAATACCACATCTTGACTATACGCAACCTTCTTAGTTTTTGGGTTCCAAGTGTATAACCTTTCAAACCATATTTATATCCAATAAATATATAATTTTAAGCTTTCTTATCTAACTTACTCTTATTCTCCTTTAGGACATGTACATAAGCATCACAGCCAAATAACTGAATAGTTTTAAGAGAAGGTTTCCTACTAGTCCATACCTCATGTAAATTCTTGTCATCCAATGCTGATGAGGTTGATCTATTTACTAGATAAAACACAGTTTCCATTGTCTCTATGCACAATTATTTTCAGAATTCAACGCCACTAAGAATTCTCCTTGCTTTATCCATCAGTGTCCTATTCATCATTTCTGCAACTCCATTCTACTAAGGTGTGTTTGAAGTATTTTTATGCCTTATTATACAACTCTTGTTATAGAATTATTTGAATTCATTCCCATAGAATTCTCCACCATTATCTGTCCTCAACATCGTAATTTTCTTATTTTCTTGTTTTTTCACAAGAGCCTTAAACTCTTTGAACTTGTCAAAGAATTTATATTTCTTCTCAGGGAAATAAATTCATGTATTTCCTTAGAAGTTAGCTATAAATGAAACACACTACACATATTTACCCAGTAATGGAACTGACACATGTCTAAATAAATCATTCTGCACCAACTGTAATATTCCCTCTAACCTTGTAAAACTAGAGGAGAATCTTAACTATTTTTGTTTCTCATATAAACAATGCTCACAGAAATCAAAATATAGATATAAATTATACATACCTTCTACCATACCATTATTATGTAGTACTCAAAGATCCTTTGTTTTGTCCTAGTCTTTAACGGCACAACATAGTCTTTTCTCCAGAAGCTACAAGAGTTTTTCCTTCTTCTTCTCCACTCCCAAAAAAATGGAAATATTGCACCCATTATTAACAGTGCTTCCCTACATGTTATATATGGTTCCAATATTAAGTCCCCTCAGTAATACCTTGCTCGTCTAACCATCCAACAGCTATCATGTCCAAACATTATTCTATACCCGCATCACTCATCTTACTTACAAAAATCACATTTCTAGCTAATATTAGGAAGTGGAGAACACCAAGGAATTCTAATCCTTCTAGCCATGAGTTTCAAATTGAATTTTCCTCACCCTATTATTCGGGTTGTCAAGTCATCTCCTAAAAAAATCACCACCATTGAATCTTTCATACTCACAAAACCACTCTCTATGAGGAGACATATGAAAGGATGTAACTGAGTCAACCATCCATGCCTCATGATCCATGTGTGTACTTGAAGAAGCTAAGTACAAACACCCTATTTCATTTGAGGATATTTTTGCGTCTATAGAAGGATCATCTTTAGATCCTATCCCTTTCTTGGGAATTTCAGATCTGCAAATTTTTTGTAATCCTATTCTTTTCCATAAATCCAACATACCTTAAGAAAATTTCCTAGAGATTTAGATATTCCTATAGATTTAGATCTCCCACTCAAGAAATTATTTTTATTTCTATTCCGAGATAATCCTCTTATAGAAAAGGCATCGTCATTATGGATTTCCATTTTTTTCAATCTCATATCCTTTGGTAACAAGGATGAGACTATTTCATCAAACTTAAAGTAGTTTCATTACTACCTATGGAAAAAATAATTCACTTATCTTCATATGAAACCTTGATATCAACCAATAATAGTTTACTTACCATGGTACTGAAGGAATTTAGATGCTTTGTCACTAAGTCTCCATCCTTCACCCTAATTCTATGTAGCTTTTTGTTCACTGGGAACTTAGATTGATACAAAGCCCCTAGATTGTCCAACAAATCCTTCATTATAACTTCCCTTCAAACACTTAGTAATATTGAATATGAGAGACACAATCATATTGCGTTATTTTCCTTTTGATCCAACTTCATGCAATATTATTTTGACATCCTTTTTTGTGCAGTACCTGGATCCACTATGATCCATTGATCTCTCTTGACCAACAGATATTCCTTTTTTAGCTTCCACATCTTGAAACTCTATCCATTAAATTTATCAATCTATATTTTTGAACTACTTGTCATTTCCTTTTCACCACAATAATTATTTCCATAAATATCCCAATGTAGCAAGGTCTACCATAGGCCCAAGACAAACCCCTTAGACACAAAAGCATCCCCTTGAAGCCAAAATTTCTTTGATACCAAATTTAGGTTTTAAACATATACAATTTAATTACTACAAAACAATACTTAATTAAAATATACAATACGGAATGGAAAACACACACATTAACTTAGAGATTTTATACTGAAAACCCAAAACAAGAAAAAACAATAAGTTTTTTCAACTACAATGTTATAATATAATATATATCCCATGGAATCCATGAACCACCAATCCATTTACCATGAATTATAATAGAAACATAGTTCATTAACTGAAACTACAAAACCATAGGGAAAATGACCATGTGCCACAAAACCACTTTTAGAAAAAATTATGTGTCAAAACCTGCCAAAAATAGATACTAAAAAATTCCCAAAAAACAATTCAAGGGTGTTTCCCCCAAATCATTGTTGCACCCAACACAATGTACGATACGTAGGGCTATTCATGCAAAGAATATAACACACATACCCAACACCATTACCCCATTCGCTTTCCCTCTTCACCTATCTCTCTTTCCCCTCCTCTCTCTACCCCCCCTCTCCCACCTCTACTCATTTACATGTTAGAAAATTAAATATTACAGAGCAATGCAACACATAAAGTATGCTGAAAATAAAAGCACACAAAACACATAAAACTAGAGAGACACAGATATATGTGGTTCACCCAGTTTGGGCTACGTCCACCTCGAACAGCCAGTCCTTCCTTTCTATTATCCAGCAAAAATGAAGAGACAAAACCTACAGCAGATCCGCTGTAATATCCTTTGTTCTCTCTCACAGTCTCCCTCTCTGTTTCTCGCTCCGAGAATACACATACAATACACAGCCACAATACAATGCCCTCATAAAATCGAGGGGTTGCCTTCTAGGGAAAAAAACCCTAATCTAAACATAACTTCTACCGTCAAATCATTTGCCTAATGAACAGCCCAGATTGACTAGAAATCACTATACTTTTACAAGGCAATTTTACATTTGTTTTTAGCTTCGGGGGCGCTGCCCCCGAAAACCCCCACCAAGGGGGGGCTCCGAAAAGCGTTGCCACCCCCCCTTGGACCCCCCATGGCAATGATTAATTATGGGTGGTGTTGCTGCCCCTTTTAAGGTACAGGGGTCCAATGCTATGATACAAAATAAACAAGATAATCAGGCTCCACACCCAACAATCTCCCACTTGGAGACTGATTGTAGCAAGTCCACTGCTGCTTCATTTGTTGGACAATGACTCCTCTTTGGACCTGGTTGTTTCTCATCTTCATCGTCATCCTTGAAGACCAATTGAAACTGAGAATGTTCTCAGTTTCTCCCTGGTTACAACTTTTGTTAGCATATCTGCAGGATTTTGGCTAGTGTGTATCTTTTCCAGCTTCAACTCTCCATATTCCAATACTGACTGTATGAAATGGTACTTGAAATGTATGTGTTTAGTCCTGGAATTAAATTCTGAGTTCTTTGCAAGATGAATAGCACTTTGGCTATCACTGTATAGTGTGCCCATATCATGCTTCTTACCCAATTCATCCATAAACCTTTGTAACCAAATCATTTCTTTACTAGCCTCTGTAGTCGCAACATACTCTGCTTCTGTTGTTGAAAGTGCAACAACACTTTGGATTTCTGAAACCCAAATGACAGTTGTTCCACCTACAGTAAATACATATCCTGTAGTGCTCCTCCTGTTATCTCTGTCACCTGCCATATCTGCATCAACATATCCCTGTAGAGCAATGTTTGAACCACCAAAGCATAATGCTTGATTTGTGGTACCTCTCAAATATTTGAGAATCCATTTTACTGACATCCAATGTTCTTTTCCTAGATTGTTCATGTACCTGCTTACAACTCCCACTGCATGTGCAATATCAGGCCTTATGCAGACCATTGCATACATTAAGCTTCCAACTGCTGATGCATATGGAACTTTAGACATATAATCCATGTCTTCTTGGGTCTTTGGGCACATCTCCTTACTAAATTTGAAATGGCTAGCAAAAGGTGTACTAACTGGTTTTGCATTCTGCATATTAAATCTTTTCAACACCTTCTCTATGTACTCATTCTGAGACAGTGTTAATTTGCGATTTTTCTTGTCTCTAGTTATCCTCATACCAAGGATTTGTTTTGCAGCTCCCAAATCCTTCATTGCAAATGAATTTGCCAATTTTCTTTTGAGCACATTTATTTCCTGCATGTTAGACCCCGCAACAAGCATGTCATCTACATACAATAACAATATAATATAGCTGCCATCATTTTTCCTTTTTAGATAAACACAATGATCAGAGTGACATCTCGTATAACCTTGTTCAGACATGAACTTGTCAAATTTTAGATACCACTGCCTTGGAGCCTATTTCAAGCCATACAAGATCTTCTTTAACCTGCACACCAATTTTTCTTTCCCTTTTACCTCATATCCTTCTAGTTGCTACATGTATATCTCTTCCTCCAAATCTCCATGGAGAAATGTTTTCTTTACATCTAACTGTTCAAGATGTAAATCTTCCATTGCTACAAGACTTAAGATAGTTCTGATTGAATTCATCTTAACAATAGGAGAAAATATTTTATCAAAATCAATACCTTTCTTATGTGCAAACCCCTTCACCACAAGTCTAGCTTTGTACCTCTGTTTTCCTCCATCTTCTTCCTTTAGCCTATAAACCCATTTATTCTGCAATGTAATTTTACCTGCAGGCAACCTGACTAAGTCCCAAGTCTGGTTATGCATTAAGGAGTCCATCTCTTCTTTCATGGCTAGCTCCCACTTCTTCCTACTTTCAACCTGCATTACTTCTTCATAACATTTAGGTTCACCAGAATCAGTCAGCAATAAATAATATAATGAAGGAGAGTATCGTTCAGGGGGTCTACTTATCCTGGTAGATCTTCTAACACCACTTTCAGGTGTTTGAGGTGCATGTTGCTGTTGTGGTGGTTGTTGCTGCTGTGGTTTTTGATTATTATTATTTTTAGAAACCTTTACTTTTTCAATTATCTCATCAAGAACCATGTATTCCTTGCTTTCTTTTTCCTATTTCTTTTCCTGCAACTGATTCTTATACAAGAGATTTTCATTGAATATTACATCTCTGCTCCTAATGATTTTGTGATTTTCATAATCATATAAGCGATAACCAAAATCATTAGCACCATATCCAATAAAGGTACATTTCTTTGATTTTGCCTCAAGCTTTGTTCTATTTTCTTTATTAATATGGACAAAGGCCTCATAACCAAAAGGCTTTAAAAAATAGTAGTTTACCTTTTTACCTGTCCATGATTCCTCTGGAATACCACCATCCAAGGAACTTGAAGGCCCTCTGTTTATTATATAAACAGCAGTATCTACAGCATCTGCCCAAAATTGTAAAGGAAATCCTGCATGCAATCTCATGCACCTTGCACGCTCCATGATTATTCTGTTCATCCTTTCTGACACACCATTTTCTTGTGGTGTTCTTGGAACTGTCTTCTCTCTGCGAATTCCATGCTCTGAACAGTACCTATCAAACTCTTTGCTGCAATATTCACCTCCATTTTCTGATCTGAGACGCTTCAACTTCTTTCCTGTCTCAATATCAACCAAAGCTTTCCATTTCTTGAAAGTATCAAATACATCAGATTTATTCTGAATACAATAAATCCATGTTTTTCTAGTTGCATCATTGTTACACAGTAATTTGTCACCGTCCTTACCATTCCCCATCCCGCACAATGGAGGACCCATTCTGTGACCTGTGAACATTGTCATGCCTTGAAATCATCATCAATGCATCCCTCTGAACATGAGCTTTATTTGCCCTTGAGACATCTCCTTGCAAAAGTCATGAAAAAAATCCCTTTTGGCATTGGCGCGGGAAAGCAGTTTAATACTCGCGCCAATGGGGAAATTAATGCAAAGGGGTTGCGCCACCTGGCGCTCTGTCATAGAGCCGTAGTCGCGCCACCCAATTTGGGAGTTGTTTTTTAAATAAAGATGGCGGAAGTTGAGTTCTAACAAATTCACAAACCATCACCTATCTTGAGTTGGGAGGTTGGCTGCGGGAGTTCTATGGAGGGAAGTGGTTTTTCCACCTCCCATGGAACCTTCCTTGGTGATAGGGCCAATCCCATAATAATAGGGATCCCAACTCCTCCTTTCCCATCTATAAAAGCTTGCTCAAATCAATGGCAAGCTAGTCTTGAAGTGCCTAAGCTCCGAATCTCCATATTCCCAAGAGCCTTTGTGTTGTAAAGCACCCTCTCTTTCCCTTAAGGCTGACTCAAGTAAGGAGACCATTGTCACGAGACTCTGGAGAGGTTTTCCCTTTCCTTGGCCAGCTTTGCGAGACGTGGACGACTGGAAACCCGTCCGAAGGAGACCGCGACGTCAGAACTTGGTTGTAATCTTTCTTCGCTGGTTATTTAATAGATGATTATGATTATGGTTCCACTCCGTTTTCCATCATGTTAATGCGAGTAATGTATTTTCTGACTGATGTTTAGTTACGTATGCTGGTTTCTATGCTTGTATCTGTTCGTTTCTTCTATGTGCAGGTGTTCATCCGCGGAGATCGTGGAGGGATTGTGATCTGCCGAGGCTGAGGAACGGGGATGCTTCTTCTTTAGATCCTAGCGTTGGAATCCAGGTAGGCTTCTATCTCCAGCCTTTTCATTCGTAATTAGGAACCTGCGTCATGACATTGTTTGTTTGTTGCTAGACCCCTGCTGGGCTAGTAGGGATCGCCTCTGTCCGCAGAGGGGATTTACCTCCTCAACAAATTGGCGACTCCGCTGGGGATCCAGCTTGTTGTTGATTGTTGTTTGATTTGTAAACTATAGACGGAGTCTGAAGTACAGCCAGATAGCCTTCGAAACGCTTCTGCCTAGCATTAGCGGAGCAGATCAACGCTACTTCAGTCGATCTCCGGTTGGGTTTGCAGACTGAACGACTTGGAGTCTTTGTCTTGCCTTGCCGTTTGTATCTTGTTTTTCCTTGCTTGATGAACCTTCTGGGTTGGATTTTTTGTGTGTTTTTCCTTCTTGGATTGCTTAGCTTGCATTGGTCTGTTTCTGGAGTGGCTTATTTTTAATTTTTGCTGAGAAACTCGACTGGCGCGGTTTTTAACCCGACAGTCGCGCCACTTGGCGCATGTTGCCTTTGTACAACCCGCGCCACTCGCCTTCTGGCGCCATTTTCACTCTTACAGTCGCGCCACCCCTGTAAGTTTTTTGAGATTTCTCATTTTTGAGCTCTCTGAAGTTGACCAGTGTTTTTCTTCTTGATTTTCCGACTGCCTGAGTGTGGTGGAACCTTGTTTGGCTGGGAATTCACCTCTGTCCTTTGGTTGTTTGCTTTTATCTACCGATTTCACTTTTCAAGCCCTAGGTCATCTAGTGGCTTAGTGCATCGAGCCCTCCTTGGGAGTTTTGGTGTTTGGATTGTCCTGTCAACTATCTGATTGATTCTCCACATTCTCTAAGTAGTTTTTCATTGTTTCATTGCGATTTTCGGGTGATTGTTCATTGCTTCATTCGAAACTCGTTTGCGCTTGCATCGGACCTAGATCACACAGTCCATTGGAAGCGTTTGAGTCTCTTCTTTGCTTTGAGAGACTTCGGTCGATTTGGGGATCTGATTGCTTGTGTTGGTTGAGTGAAATGTGTTTGTTTCGCTCTCTTGAATATCGTTTCTCAAGTTGCTCCATTTGTTTTCAAGTTTGATTAGTGCATATTAGCCATTAAACATTGAAAATCAAAAAAAAAAAAATCTCTTTGCTTTTGTTAATTAGTGCAAATTGTAATCTTTTCCATATCACTAGTAGTGTTTTGAATGAAAGGTTGTCAATTGCATTAGTTGCATTATAGAGCTCGTTGTTTGGTTTCCGTTCATTTCGTTTGTGTTAAAGCTCTCAACTCTTCTTAACTAGTTTTCATCGAACGAAATGTTGCACTGTGGCATATAGCTTTGCATTTAGGAGACACTACATACGATAGGGCCTGGAAATTGAAACTTAATTGAAGATCAACTGTAAAATTCATTCAATTAACCTAAGGCAGCATTGGAACTTAACGAAACATATTTAGAAGGTCTAGGCTAGAGACGTGTTCCGGCGTCGTTAAACCTAGCAGCTGTCGTTCGCCCGTTGGCTTTAGACAGCGCTAGTACGGACTTGCGCTCCCCGTACCGTCGCGTATATAAAGGGAGACCCCTCTAGGTTTTCAATCCTTTATCCACAGGAAGCCGAGTCCGCCGCCCTATACCCGTGATACACCGAACACAGCATTCGGGGAGACTACCTGCACGTACGGAAAGTCCTTGGTCGATTTCTATTTCATTTTTGAAACCAAGGTGTATATTGCAGTTCACGGATATTTGGTACACCCTTTGTGCCTAGTTTTTCCTGAGCAGTCATTTGGTCTTTTCTGACTCCCTAAACTCGAAAAGACCGTCAAGCGCTTGTCCTTTCACGCTTGTGTCAACTCTGAAAGAGATAGAGTCATCTTTTTATCGTTTCTCGACTCTTGAAACATGAAACGGTAGAATTTCTTACTTTCCAATGTGGTAAAATCAATCTCCCACGATTTCACACCTATTTAGACGTTGCTTGTTAACCGTTTGAGCGTGTGTCTTAACTCATTTTCAGCCCGTGTGTGTGTGTGTCCTTTTCTTTTAGTCTTTTGCCACAGTGGCGGAACCATCGGTTTCGTCTACTGGTAGTCCCTACACGGACGATTCTTCAGAAGCTTCTGAGCCTTCTGTTGAACCACAACAGCCTGTTGTTTCCGAGTTTCCTGACGGGGGACCGGTTCTCGCCGAGCAACCCTTTGGAGGACCAGTTGAGTTCAATTGGCCCTTTTCGGACCCTGTGTCTGAATTGAGATTAGGAGCCGATTTCCTTTCTCTTACATCGGGTTCACCGTTTGTTGCTGCTGTTTTTCCTCCTAGTCCTCGCCGTCTTTTGCGTGATTTAACGGCAGGATCAACCATGAGTGATTCTGGTGAGGAAATTCCGGGGTCTGATGACTATCAGCGCATCCCTCGTAGATTGTTTGAGGGAGACGGTTCCGAGCTGGCTACCACATCGTCAGCCAGTCCTTCTTTGCCACAGGGATACAGATCTCTGGGTCAGATTATTTCAGCTGCTGCCTCTATGGGGATATCATCTCCCGCGTCGAGACCAGCTGCCACTACACCCGGGGTGTCCCCTTCGACGCCCGTCACTTCTGTTCCCGTCCGGCCCACTGTTAGTGTGGCTGCCTCTTCTGCTGTTGTCTCAGCATCTGCTACTAGAGTTGGGCCAAATCCTGAAGACATTTACCTAGCTACTGCTATACCGGAGAATATCTCTCCGGAGGAGTATCGGTTGTTTTTACAGCAGCCGAACGCCGGAGCTGGGCAAGTTCCCCAAGATCCTTATCGATCCTTCTTTTCGCACTATGCACAGGATGGCACTCCCGTGTATATGTTCCCAGGTCAGTTTGACGAGCATGGGGAGGTTTTGCGCCTTCCTGCTCCTGAGGCTTATTTATATGCTCAAGGTTTACCATACAACTAGGCTTACAACCCACAGGGACAACCCTTTCAGGGCCAACCTGCGGGCCAACCTGGCTATTTGTATGACCCACAGGGACAGCCTAATCAAGGCTACCCTGCGAGCCAGCAAGGGCCATTATACAATCCGCAAGGACCATATTATAGCCCTGCTGGTCAACCTGCTCAACCTCAGCTAGGGTATCAACCGGGACAGGCCTATGGTCCTGGGGGGCAAATTCAGCCGTCTTTACCCATGCAACCGCAGTATCCTGCTGTTTCTAACGTTGCATATCAGCCAGGACCACCCTATGGTTCTGCTTCAGGTCAAACTGGTTTCCAGCAAGCACCTGGTCCTGTTCCTCCACCAGGGCAACCAGCTCATCCGGTACAGCCCGGTGTTCCGCCTCCAGGCCAGCCGACCCATTCGGCACAACCTGGGGCTCACTTACAACCAGGTCAGCCTGCGCAACCAACACCGCCTGGTCACCCGGGCCAGCCTGGTCACCCGGGCCAGCCTGGTCATTCAGGCCAGCCCCCTTACTCGGGTCAACCTGTTCATTCAGGGCAGCCCTCTCATTCCGTTCACTCTGCTCAGCAGCCTGCTCATTCAATGCCGCAGCCAAATCAACAGCTGCGCCCTACGTACCAGGCTTCGCAGGGTTCCACTTATCAGCAGTCTACTCATCCTCAGAGTGGTTATTATCCTCATGGTCAGTCTCAACCGAACTATAACCACTCTGGAGGCTCTCAGTATCCTCCTCCTCCACCCGGTTCTACCTACGCTCAGCAGCCAAATCCAAACGCTGCTTATACAGGGCAGACACCTAATCAGGGCCCGAACCCTGGTTATCAAGCCCCGCACTATGGTTACCAGTAGCCAAATCAGTCTGGTTATACGAACTATGCCCCCTACGGTCAGAATCCTGCGGGACAGAACCCGTGGGGGCAGGGATATTCACAACCATCGTGGAGCACAGGTACCAGACCTTATCCTGGGACTGGCATGGTAGTTAACCCTCCATTGCCGTTCCTGGCTACCTTGGAACTACCGGACGTCTCGAAGTTGACCAATGATCCGATTGCCCATAATCCATATTGGCCTCCGGTTCCCACCAAGATACCAGGCGATTGTCCCAAGTTTGAGGGCAAAGCTGGAGAAGACCCCCAGGCGCATGTGATGACGTATCACCTCTGGTGTTCGTCTAACTCTTGGACCGACGATTCGATTCGTCTACGTCTTTTCCAGCGTACTTTAACAGGAGCTGCTGCTAAGTGGTACATAGAGTTGTCTCGTGGTATTTTTCAGGATTTCAACTCGTTAGCTATGGCTTTCCTCACGCATTTCCAGTTACCGGTCCGGTATGAGGCCGGGACGCACCTCCTGTCTTCCCTGAAGCAGGACTCGGCCACTCACATCTCGGATCACATCCATGAGTGGCGGCGCCGCCGTCGACTGATCAAGTTTCACATACCTGATCAGATTTTGACTCACTGGTTCACCACCTCCTTTGTCAATAAAATCGCTCAGGATATCGCGATGGGAGCGTGTGTGACGGAGGAACAAGCTATCGCACGTGCCCAGTACTTGGATCTTGTTTATTCACAATCTGGCACGCTTTATGACATCCTGCCTGATGCACCACGGCCCGGAGCCAAAAAGGCCCCGCCCACCCCTTCAGTGGATGGTGTCATTGGTTCCGTTTCTCAAAATTCGAAGAAGTCTTCGAATGGGAAGCAAAAGGCTAATTCTTCCAACAATACCTCTGCTAATCCCGCCTCATCCGATTCTGGTAAAACCGCGGAGGTAAATGCCGTTCAGGCCAATCCTGCGGACAAATCCTCCAAGGGGAAGAAGAAGGGCAAAGGAAAATCAAAATCTGATGCCCCAAAACCGGAATCTAAATCTCGAACTGAGGACGGCTCCCAACGTAAGCCGAAATTCCCTTGCCTCATCTGTGAAGGTGACCATTACACTAAGGATTGTCCACGACGGTCCGAAATTAGTCAACTTCTTAAAGGCTCAAAAGGGACTCCGGCTGTTTTAAAAGAGCCATTTCCATCTCAGCAGACCCAGATGGTCGAACAGGGGTCATCATCTGCACCGTTTGGGTCTCAGGTTTTCATGATGAAGACTAATGCACCTATCACTATCGCTATGCGATCGAAGGATTACAACAGTCAGCAGCAGGCACCCGGGAAGGCAGTTGCGGAAGGGCCGCCTCCCCCACCTGTCTCTGGTCCGTTGGAAATCGAGAAGCCGACTCTCGAACCCGTTGTGAAGCCACCTCCCAAGGGTGTTCTTCGGAGATCCTCTTATAATCCAAATGCTCGTGCCGCTCAACATTACAGTATTGTTGAGGATCTGGCATAGGCGCCATGTGCCATGTCTGCACTTGAGGTTCTTCAAAGTTTTCCTTCACAACGGAAGGCTTTACTGTCTGCCATCGGTGGTATCGATCCCACCGACTCGAGCCTTCTCACCTTTGATCTGGAGAATTTTACTCCCCGGATTCCGCATCAAATTGCTTTGGTCATTCAAGTCGGGATTAACGGTCTGAAAGTTCATAGGGCCGTCTTAGATGAGGGTGCTTCTACTTGCGTTATGTCCTCCGCCTGCTGGAAGGCCATCGGCTCTCCAGCCTTGTCGTCATCTCCCAATGCCCTTGAGGCATTTGATGGTCGGGAGTCTAAACCCCTGGGAGTTCTTGAGAGTCTTGCGATCACATTACAGGGAAAAACTGTCAACGTGGAAGTGGAAGTGGTTGACGCTAAACTCAACTACAATATACTTCTTGGCTGTAGCTGGACCCATGCCATGCTCTGCGTGCCGTCTACTGTCTTTCGATTCATTAAGTTCCCCCATGAGGGCAAGATTGTCACGATAGATCAGTTGTCATTTTTCACCTCTAGCTCTGAGAACAACGTGCCATACGTGGATCAAATTCCGAATCCCCCAGACAGCATAGGACCTAGTCTTTTCAAAGACCCAGTTCTCATGGGTATATTCCCCGCACCGCCACCAAATACCGCTCAAGTCAACATGTTGTCCAGGACTGATGACCCCTGGCTTATTCCTACACCTGAGCAGGTATATGAGTTTGGAGAATCCATGCCTTTAACGCCAGTAGAGATCAGCTACTGTGAGATTGTTGCTGCATCGGACCCTCCACCTCCTCAGCATGCTCCGATGAGCATGGCTCTTGACGTCTACTCACAATCCCTCAGGCTTGGTCAGGCTGATTCACCTGATCCTCTTAGAGAGACTTTTCCCTCAGATGAGGCTATCATTGAAACTATGTCTCTTGAGGAGCTACCCTGGGGCGATGGGCATCATCGCTCCTCGTTTATGCCTAGCTTGGGGGCAATGACTGACTGTCTAGAGCGTTATGCTACTCAGGTTCCTTCCCCTCCTCTTCAAACACCGATCTTGATGCACGAGGTCTTTTCAGAGGGTAATCTGAGTAACGTTACTCAAACTGTTCCAATCAACATCTCCATTAAACCGGGGATTGTTGAGAACATTCATGTGGGTGTGACTTGTTCTTCCGAGGAGATCCAAGTCTATACTGAGCTTTTCAAAGAATTCCGAGATGTTTTCGCATGGTCTTACGAGGAAATGCCGGGAATTTATCCAAGTATTGTCGTGCACGAGATTCCAACCTACCCAGGTGCGAAACCCGTGCGCCAACGCTTACGTCCCATGCATCCTCGGAAAGCCGCCGCCATCAAGGCAGAAGTTGAAAAACTTCTGAACGCGAGTTTTATTTATCCTATCCCCCTTACAGAATGGGTGTCCAATATCGTCCCTGTTGATAAAAAGCAGGGTACAATTCGAGTCTGTGTGGATTATCGCGATATCAATCACGCCTGTCCTAAGGATAATTATCCCACTCCGTTTATCGACCAGATCATCGACGAATGTGCCGGGAGTGAGATCTATTCCTTAATGGACGGTTTCTCAGGCTACAACCAAATCAATATTGCACCTGAGGATCAACATAAGACCACATTCATCTGTCCATGGGGCACTTTCGCGTACAAAAAACTCCCGTTCGGCTTAAAGAACGCTGGCGCCACGTTTCAGCGTGCGATGTCCTACGCTTTTCATGACATTCGCCATATCGTTCAGCCTTATCTGGACGACTTGCCAGCCCATTCGGGCAAGCGAGAGGACCATCCGGAGCATCTCCGCCAGATCTTTCTTCGTTGCAGACGCTACAATATCAGGCTCAATCCTCATAAGTGCGTCTTCTGCGTTGATTCTGGCCGTCTTTTAGGCTTTATAGTCTCGAAAGACGGAATTCGCCTTGACCCTCTAAAGGTTGAGGCCATCATAAATCTCCCATCACCCTCCTCCCTGTATCAGTTGCAGAGTCTACAAGGGAAAGCGAATTTTCTTAGGCACTTTATCCCGAATTATGCCGAGGTGGCCAAAGGATTCACTCGTTTGTTAAAGCAGAATGTTCCCTTTCACTGGGACGAAATTGCTCAGGAATCCTTCGAGAAGCTGAAGACATTGCTAGTCAATGCTCCGTTGCTTCGTCCTCCGGACTACCACCGCGACTTTACTTTGTATCTAGCCGCCGCATTAAGCACCATTGCCATGGTCTTGGTGCAGGATGACGAGAACGGTGACGAACATGTTGTTTATTACCTATCTCGGAACCTTCTCGACTCGGAAACGCGTTATGCACATGTTGAGAAGTTGGCCTTAGCAGCCGTACACGTTGTACAACGCTTTCGCCATTACATCCTTTTGCGCACGATAACAGTGGTTTCAGAATGCAACCCTGTGACGTATATTCTTTCTAGACAATTACTGGGGGGCAAGTACTCCAAATGGATTGTAATCCTGCAGGAGTTTGACTTGGAGTTCACCACCGCCAATTCAACTAAATCACTGGTCTTCGCGGATTTGATATGTTCTCTCCCTACAGACTCTGTTCCCTCACACTCTGAAGACCATATACCGGACGAAACGCTTTTTCTTATCAGTACTCGTGATCCTTGGTGCGGTGACATCATAGTGTATCTTCAGACCGCGACATTTCGGTCTGAGTTGGATAAAACTGCCCGCCGTCGGATTCGGCACCAGTCCCAACCCTACCGTATTGTAGGAGATACCTTATATCGCATTGGAGTAGATTCGGTGCTCCGACGATGCCTTACCTTGGAAGAAGCTGAGAAAGTCTTGAATGACTGCCACAGTGGCGCCTGTGGCGGACACATGTCCGGATATGCTACTGCCCAGAAGATTCTGAAGGCAGGATATTTCTGGCCCTCCATATTCAAGGATTGTATCACTGCAGTCCGTAAATGTCATCCATGCCAGATTTTTCAACGCAAGATGCGCGCGCCGCCGTTGCCATTGCATCCCGTTATTACCGTCGGCCCTTTTGCGAAATGGGGCGTGGATTTTATGACGTGTAACCCTCACTCGGCCGGGGGGCATGCGTATATCATTGTCGCCGTCGACTACTTTACTAAGTGGGCCGAGGCAATGCCTACACTAGCTGCTGACGGGAAAACGGCTGCTTCATTTATATTCAACCACGTTATTGCACGATTCGGGGTTCCTCAAGCCATCGTCACTGATCATGGTACTCATTTCCGTGATTACATGATGACGGAGCTGACTTCAGCGTTGGGCTTGCGTCACGACAGCTCAACACCATACTACCCTCAAGCGAATGGTCAGGTTGAAGTGGTGAACAAGGTCTTGGTCACCATGCTTCAGCGAACGGTTGGGATTCATAAATCCAGTTGGCATCTCCAACTGTTCTCAGCTCTCTGGGCATACCGAACATCTGCTAAGAGTGCAACCGGGTTCACACCTTTCCAATTGGTGTATGGCCTGGAAGCTACTCTGCCGGTTGAATGTGAAATTCCTTCGCTTAAATTAGCTGTGGAGCTCTTACCGGATACTTCCCCTGAGGAAGAACGTCTTCTGTACCTCGAACGATTGGATGAAACCCGTCGACTAGCTGCTTTGATCATCGAAGCACAAAAGAAGAGGGTCAAAACTCATTTTGATCAAGCTGTTTCTCCTCGTTCTTTCATTGAAGGAGACCTCGTTCTCTTGTACGATCAATCACATGATAAGCTTGGAGCCGGTAAACTCCAGCCCATGTGGCACGGTCCCTATATAGTAAAACGTGTTTTGAAAAATGGGGCCTACGAGCTTATAGATTACGAAGGAGTTCCGCTGGCGCAGCCCAGAAATGGGTTGTACCTTAAGAAGTACTACGCCTGAAGTGATTTCTTGGTGTGGTGTGTGTACATAGGTGTGTGATTTTCATTTGTGTGCATAGTGTGGTGTGCTTTGTAAACATCTTTCTGCTGATCGGGTCTTCCTGGTTGTGCAAATGTCTATTCATCCATTTGTTGGTTTCACGGATGGTGCCTCCCGCAGTACCAGGAATCTGTCTTCCGCAGCCTGGGTAATCTACGATCCTGCTGGTGAGTTGATTAACCTGCAAGGTGTGTGTTTAGGATGTACCACGAACAATATCGCGAAATATAGTGCCGTGTTGGAATTGTTAACCGAGGCAGTAAACCTTGGTATCCGTGAATTGCTCGTGTACCTAGATTCACAACTTGTAGTGTTACAGCTGAACGGACACTATTCGGTAAGGAACCCGTCCATCTTACGTCTGTATTTGCGTATTCGATTACTGGAAAGGAATTTTGACTACATTACATATCATCATATACCCGGACATTTGAATACATTAACAGATGCAGTAGCAAATTTGGTATTAGACAGGCATTTGCGCAATTTATAAATCATCATCACATGTAAAGAAAGACTCATCCAGAAATAGATATGTATATATATAGATATCGAAATGTTTACATAGAGTGTGTCACATAAAACTCAAAAATATACATAATTGTCTTAATACATCCTGAGACACTGTGTCTCTCAAAAAATAGGTGTGGCTAAATCCTAGAGACTAATCCGCATGGTGCTCATGATAGCACGTCACTGCACGCACTAGGCGCCTCAGGATTCGGTGGATCCGGTTCGAACTCCCACCGTATGGCGCTGGTATGCCATCGGTACATCTGATAGTCGGGCATAGTCTGGGATCCCATGGGCAATCCCCTCGAGGTTCTGGATCAGGTCCTCTCCTCCGGTGCCTTCCCCCTGGATCTCAGGGGCGAGTTGTGTCCTCTGGGAGATGGGAGACATCCCGGCTGGTCTCTCAGGTCCTACATCTGCATGCATATATAATTGTGTCAAGACGAATGTGTATTAACAAAAAAAAACATATAAACATAAAATCAAAAATATGAGGTCTTACCCAGCTCCTCGTCCCAGTCGTCTCCTTCTGGTAGTGGGAGATCTGGGTCCCCGGTAAAGTCAGTTCCCGAATAGGGCCAATCTTCCACGACGATCAGTTGGCGCCGTAGCCACCTAAAGAACTCTGGCCTCCAGGACATCTGTTGGCCACCTCCAGATCTGGGCATCAGTGCTGCCCAGTGAGCCATTCGTGGCTCTCGTGGTATCGGACTCGCCACTGCGGCCCCTTGGCCCTGGAAGATTGGTATGCGTTCCAGAATGAACGATACCAAGATGGAACCATACCCGAACTGCTTCAGTTTCCCCTGTTTGCACTTTGTGAGCTGCCTTTTCATGTTGATGGTTACTGCTTCTGCCCAGTTGAATAGTAGGGGACCCATACATTCTGAGGCTAACAGGAGTTGAGTCTTCGTGGCCTCGTGCGGAGCCTGCAACCCAGCAGCCCGCGTAATGGTGTGGAGAACTACTCTCAGTGCTAGATTAGGGATGGTGGAGATGTATACCTTCTTGCTTCCTGATCCTGTTTGTGCCCCTCGGCACACCCGCGCCATTACCTGTTCCATCTTTTCCCCGGATGGTCTGCTCCCAGTCAGTACAGGGATTGGACCTCTGCGGGACAATCCAGTAATGAAATAAATGTCGGTGACCTCCAGTTCTAACACCTGGTCTCGTAGCCTGAACACTTGTTCATTTTCATCCCAGATGCTGATTAGATATTGGAGGAGCTCGGGCTGAGCTCGTAAACATGGCGTGAGGAAGAACTTTTTCAATCCACAGTCTCTTAGAGCGTTCATGCAAGCTTGGCTTTGCATGGCCTCTTCATCCTCATCTCCGTGCTCTCATTCCTTCCATTCGATTGCCATTTTGAGTGGTTATCTGCATTCACATGGTCGAAAACCCCTGATTAGATCTTTGGTGAGCTTCAAATTTCAAGAAATTTGGTTTAAATACTGGAATTTTAGGCAGAAATTTAGGTTCGGCCGCTGGCGCGGCTGTTTTGCTAACAGTCGCGACATGTGGCGCGAGCCTTTTAGTAAAATGAGCTCATTGGCGCGGGTCCGTGCCCGATACCCGCGCCAATGGGTCCGGCCCTAACATTTTAAAAGTGGCCACACAAAGTTGATTTCTAAGGGAAAATCATTAAAAAATGTATGGAAATGAAGAGCAAAGGAGCGCCTCTTACCTGTGACAGACGAGAAGCTGAATGGTTGCCTGGATTGGTCGCAATCACCGTCAGAAGATTCTGTTCCAAAAGGACCACTGTTGTTCTCCACAAGGTAAATAGTAAAAAGTAATTTCATTTTTACCAATTAGACATATTTATAACTTTTTCGACGTTAAATGAGCTTTAAAAGTTATTTTTTGTCGAAAATGGATTTTACGCTTGCTTGGTATGTGCAGCAGCAGGTTTTTGCGACTTAAAAGATGGAAACGAGTTGTATTTTATACTTTTTCGGACTCGGTAAATACACGAAAAAGTCACTCTGGAGTCATCTTTCAGCTCTTTTCTGACTCTCTAAATATGAAAAGATCGCCGAGGCCCTTGTCGTTTCGATCTCGTTAAAATTGACACGAATCGACATTCACCCAGTATAAGTTTAACCCTTTTTCGGGCTGGGATGGATTGATTACGAAAAAGGAATACCCTAGCCTATCGCGACTAGGAGGTTTTCTCGGATATTGTTTTCTACCTTTTCGGATCTGGGGAACTATTTACGAAAAGGGACTTGTGGAGTTTTCTTTTCCGCTGTCTTTTCAAACTCTCTAAACATGAAAAGACGCCGAGTTCTTCCTTTGTCAGACTCGTTAAACCCCGATGACATCGGATCTAGTCGAAATGACGTTCTCCGAGTTCCTCCTTCCTAGGACTCGTTAAATGCACTAGGATGGATTCGCCCGAAGGGCGGACTTATATCGCAAGCATATGCTATCCCCTTCAAGCTTGTTATAAAAAATAATTGGGGTACTCGCCAGAAATGGTGGGGGAAAAATGGAACCATCGTCGTTGTCGTCGGCAGTATGTCGCTCTTAAACATGGCACTTGTCTGCATTCGTGTCGGGTTGGGGACATCTCATCTCGTTGCTTCACTTTGCTTCCATGGGTTTGGGTAATCTCTTTTGACCTCTCATCTGTTCACTGCCTCGTCGCCATGACCCCTGATCCGTTGATGTCAAATACTGCCAAATCCATTGTCGTGCCGTTTATGTGTTCAAGAGAAGTTGGCCTCTGCAAATATCAACCTTCCTCTGTTTCTCATACGATCCTGATTCACAACAAAACATTATGTTCCTCTGTCTCATGTCGATGATGTGGGAATCATTATGGCCCACCTTCGATCAAGGTCACTTCCTGTCGACATCAACTCATTATCCGGGAAGTTGGTCTAGAGACTCCTTATGGTACCTTGGAGCCTGCATGCCTCAATGGCAGGTTCGTCGCATTCGACGAGAGGTTTATATCATTGGCCTCCGATCGAGTGATTCTGCGGGTGTTCGACGTCAACTCATTTATTCGCACGCCGTAGATTGTACCTGTAGTACCTTGAGGACCATTGTCATTATTGGTGGTTTCTCTCGCGTCCGTTAACAGCTTTCATCATTGGCTGGTAATCAGACGATGTTCTTGCATGTTCGACTTCAGCTCACATATTCACATGCTTGAACTTGTACTTTTTTTGGGTCGAGATGGAGCGCAAGACCCTGGATTGTGTCTGTTGTAATCCAGGCTGCGATTGTGGATTATTATCATTATGTACATGACTCATTGATTGGATGGCTGCGACCATACCTGAGTCTATTTATTTGATCTTAGTTGGATGGCTGCGCCCATACCCTGGATCCGGATTATATCATACTCTATTTTCGGATGGCTGCGTCCATACCACTTATACATCATGTACTTGAGATATCAGTTGTATCTTTCTGCGCAGGTTTTCCGACGACGGGCTTTCAGTTGAACATGTTCTCGTAAAGCATTTCACCCCTCTCCCTCTCGGGCCTCATACTTTAGGGGGCATCTGTTACACAGTAATTTGTCACCGTCCTTACCATTCCCCATCCCACACAATGGAGGACCCATTCTGTGACCTGTGGACATTGTCATGCCTTGAAATCATCATCAATGCATCCCTCTGAACATGAGCTTCATTTGCCCTTGAGACATCTCCTTGCAAAAGTCATGAAAAACATCCCTTTTGGCATTGGCGCGGGCAAGCAGTTTAATACTCGCGCCAATGGGGAAATTAATGCAAAGAGGTCGCGCCACCTGGCGCTCTGTCATAGAGCCGTGGTCGCGCCACCCAATTTGGGAGTTGTTTTTTAAATATGGATGGCGGAAGTTGAGTTCTAACAAATTCACCGACCATCACCTATCTTGAGTTAGGAGGTTGGCTGCGGGAGTTCTATGGAGGGAAGTGGTTTTGCCACCTCCCATGGAACCTTCCTTGGTGATAGGGCCAATCCCATAATAATAGGGATCCCAACTCCTCCTTTCCCATCTATAAAAGCTTGCTCAAATCAATGGCAAGCTAGTCTTGAAGTGCCTAAGCTCTAAATCTCCATATTCCCAAGAGCCTTTGTGTTGTAAAGCACCCTCTCTTTCCCTTAAGGCTGACTCAAGTAAGGAGACCATTGTCACGAGACTCTGGAGAGGTTTTCCCTTTCCTTGGCGAGCTTTGTGAGACGTGGACGACTGGAAACCCGTCCGAAGGAGACCGCGACGTCAGAACTTGGTTGTAATCTTTCTTCGCTGGTTATTTAATAGATGATTATGATTATGGTTCCACTCCGTTTTCCATCACGTTAATGCGAGTAATGTCTTTTCTGACTGATGTTTAGTTACGTATGCTGGTTTCTATGCTTGTATCTGTTCGTTTCTTCTATGTGCAGGTGTTCATCCGTGGAGATCGTGGAGGGATTGTGATCTGCCGAGGCTGAGGAACGGGGACGCTTCTTCTTCAGATCCTAGCGTTGGAATCCAGGTAGGATTCTATCTCCAGCCTTTTCATTCGTAATTAGGAACCTGTGTCATGACATTGTTTGTTTGTTGCTAGACCCCTGCTGGGCTAGTAGGGATCGCCTCTGTCCGCAGAGGGGATTTACCTCCTCAACAACCATCAATAAAAGTAACATAATAACGAGAGCCACCGATAGATGATACCTGAGCAAGTCCCCATACATCTGTATGCACAAGCTCCAATTTTTCACTCTTCTTTTCTTTCCCAACTCTGAGAAATCTAACTTTCTTTTGTTTTCCATAAATGCAATTCTCACATAAATCCAAATCAACATTCTTCAAACCTGGCAGAAAATTTCTTGAGTGAAGAATCTTCATTCCCTTTTCACTCATGTGTCCGAGCCTATGATGCCATAATGTTGCATCTGCTCCTTTGGAAGTTAAAGCATTAACAGAGTTAGAAATACCATTGCATAAATACAATGTACCAACTTTTTCACCTTTTGCTATTACCAGCGCTCCTTTGGTGACCTTCCAAGTTTTATCTGTGAAAGTTGTCACACAACCTTCACTGCCTAACTGCCCTGTTGAAATCAGATTTTTCTTCAGATATGGAACATGCCTTACCTCCTTTAGTAGCCATTTTTTTCCATTCTGTTGTTTTACAAGAACTTTACCGATTCCAACAATTTTACAGGGTTTATCATCACCCAAACGAACTTGTCCAAAATCTCCTTGAACATAGTCATGAAAATATTTCTTATCAGGTGTGGCATGGAATGAAGCCCCTAAATCTACAACCCAAGAATCAGTAACGTTTTCGAAAGAAATAATCAAAGCATCTTGTAACACATCACCTGTCACATTTGCTTCATGATTATTTTCTTGTTGTGCATCTCCTTCTTTTCCCTTCCGAGATCTACAATCTTTCTTTAGGTGTCCTTTCTTTCCGCATTTCCAGCACACTATCCCCGATCTGGACTTGGATCTGCCTTTTCTTGATTTACTGCGATATCCTGAGCTCTTTCCTCTTTCCATTCTCCTTCCCCTAGACTCTGCACTCAAAGCATTACCCGATGTCTCATCGGAGCTTTTCCGTCGCATTTCCTCGCTAAGGATAGCACCGACAACATCATCAAACTTTAAAGTACTAGATCCAGAGACAGAGTTACTAATGGCCATTACTAAACCATTCCAACTCTCTGGCAATGAGCACAAGAATAACAGAGCTCTAACTTCATCATAAAATTTTACCCCTACAGAACTTAACTGACTGGTAACTGTATTAAATTCATTTAAATGGTCTGCAACAGATCCACCTTCCGACATCTTCATATTAAATAGTCGTTTCATAAGAAATACCTTGTTTGAGGCCGAGGGTTTTTCATATAGTTTCTCCAACGTCTGCATCAAACCCTCTGTTGTTGTTTCCTTCAAAATATTGAAGGCGATTGACGCCGTAAGACACAACCGTACTGTTTCGAGTGCTTTTCTATCGAGAATGTTCCATTCCGCATCTGTCATGGCCACCGGCTTCTTTGTTTTTCCGCTCAATGGTAGGTACAGATATTTCTGATACAGATAATCTTCCATCTACATCTTCCAAAGCGGGAAGTTTTGGCCATTAAATTTCTCGACCCTAAACTTACCATCGTCCGCCATTGCTCCCACTCGAACCAGGAACCCTTCTTTCCTCCGAGTTTATCAACCAAATATACCTTCGGCTTTGATACCAGCTGTTAGAAAATTAAATATTACAGAGAAATGCAACACATAAAGTATGCGGAAAATAAAAGCACACAAAACACATAAAACTAGAGAGACACAGATATACGTGGTTCACCCAGTTTGGGCTACGTCCACCCCGAACAGCCAGTCCTTCCTTTCTATTATCCAGCAAAAATGAAGAGACAAAACCTATAGCAGATCCACTGTAATATCCTCTGTTCTCTCTCACAGTCTCCCTCTCTGTTTCTCGTTCTGAGAATACACATACAATACACAGCCGCAATACAATGCCCTCATAAAAGCGAGGGATTGCCTTCTAGGGCAAAAAACCCTAATCTAAACATAACTTCTACCGTCAGATCATTTGCCTAGTGAACGGCCCAGATTGACTAGAAATTACTATACTTTTACAAGGCAATTTTACATTTGTTTTTAGCTTCAGGGGCACTGCCCCCGAAAACCCCCTCAGGGGGGGGGCTCCGAAAAGCATTGCCGCCCCCCCTTAGACCCCCCACGGCAGCGATTAATTACAGGCACTGTTGCCGCCCCTTTTAAGGTATAGGGGTCCAATGTTGTGATACAAAGTAAACAAGATAATCAGGCTCCACACCCAACATTACACCCCCCCCCCTCTCTCCCCCATTTTCTTCCTCTCTCTCTTCCTTATCCCTGCTCTCAACCCCCTCTCTCTAAAACTTCCCACCTCTCTCTCACTCTATTTTACTCTCCTTTCTTCCATCCCTCATTAATAACTTATCTCTCTCTCTCTCTCTCTCTCTCTCTCTCTCTCTCTCTCTCACATTGCCCCACATTGTATCACTCTTTACCTCATTCTCCCTCTCCACCTTCCCCCCTTTCTCTCTCTTTCTTTGCCTCTCCCTCCCACTCCCTCTCTCTCCTCTCTCTCTCTCTCTCGCTCATATTCTCACTCAATCTCTCCCCCACTCATCATCTTCCTCTCTCTCCCTTCCCCATTACCCCTCTTGTTTCCCTCTCTCTCTATACTGCCTCAGTCTCTCTGCCTCTCACTCATTCACACACTCTCTCTCTCTATCCATATAACTCTCTCTCCTTCACTACCTCTCTCTCATGTTTCTCCTATTTATCCACCCTCCTTCCTTTCCCTTCCTCTATATCTATATTCGCCCCTCTGTCCATTCCTTAATCCCTCCTTCACAAAAACCACCATCGGTTTTATCTCCCTCCCTCCTTCCCTCCTTCCCTCAACTTATATACATAAGAGCATGCACACACTTTTAGAAATGTGCATTTACTTTTAAAATCATGTGTACACTTTTCAAAATACGCACATGTTCTTGAAATTTTATAAGCATGACCATGTTATTGTTATAGCATCATTTCTCACCTTCATATGATTCATGATTGCTTTTATGGCTTTGGGCACCCATTCCTACAAACTTGGACAAAATTCACTAAAAAACAGTGTTAAAATCCCCATACGCGGTTATGCCCAGACTTTTCCGCGTGTATACACGAGTCCACATGTACTTTCCCGCGTATGCCATTAAAATCATTAAAAAATATATTAAAATTTCCTATTTTCGGGCTGGGTTGATAGTTACTCTGGCAGTTCAACCACCCCAGCAAGTGGCCAACTGTTTCCAACTGTTGAAACTAGTTTGAGGGAGTATAAAAGCCCCTCATGTGCATGGCCTAAGGGAGAGAGAGAAATTATTGATATTATACTCTGTTGGTATTCCCCATCCAAGTCTGAATTCCCATGCCTCCTGCACTTCCCAGTTCATTAAAGGAAACCCTTGTTTCCTGGAGATGCTCATCTCTCTATATGTCATCTCGTATGCACCAGTTCGGAAGGAATCTTAGAGAGGCAAGGGTGGGATGGATCCGGATGACGGTCTGCTCGAAGATCGTGGAAGGATTCAGGTGATCTCTCCACTCGTTATTTCTGTACATGCTATTTATAATATAGAAGAACCATCTTGTTCCCGAAATATACGTGTTAGTGTCCGCTTGCATATGTGAGAATATTGTTATTTAAGCATTTATTATGGTTTATCTAATGTTGCACATGGATTTCACTAACATTTAGAGTAGATATATGTTGTACAACCAGTTCTTCGTGCTTGTTTCTTCTTGTCTTTCAGGTTAAGAAGGAAGGACGGTTGCTGGGGGTTTGGACCCCACGGGATCTGCTTCAACCGTAGGACCTACGAGTAACTTCCTCGATCTACTCTATTTAGTTTTTCATGAACATGTATGGTTGTGTGAGTCCTTCTTAAGTAGCATGCCCCTGCTCTGTGGAGGTTGTAACCCAACGAACCTCTAGGGTGATATTCCTCGAAACAGAACTGGCGACTCCGCTGGGGACCACATTCTTGTGATTCCCCTGTTGGGTGGTTTCAGCTGTTTGGTAGGTTTCCAGCAGTTTTAACTTTCATTTGCAGTCCAGTTTACTTTTTCTCAGTCAATCTGAAGTCCTGGTTTCTTATCCAGGCTTGATCCTTTTTTTTTTTCATTATTTACCTTTATATACGCGCTTTTTTCTGCACACAGTCGCGTATACACGCAAGTTTGTCTAAAGGGAGTCGCGTATACGCGTGTTTCCTTTAGCACAGTCGCGTATGCACGCTTGTTGCTAAACTGTAAAGTTGCGTATACCTAGGCAGATTTTGAAATTTTGGATTTCTTGGCTTTTTAGTCCTTTCTGTCTGTGGAGACCTGTTCCTGCAGTGTCTTTGTACCCTCTGGATTGTGAAGAAAGTGGTCTTTGGTCTTTTCTCTCTCTTGTTTGGTTGAAAACTAGTCTTTTTGGCAAAGTATTGTTTCTTGTGCTGGCATTTCTGGTTCGAGTACCAAGATCTCTTTCTGGGGATTCTTGGCTGTTCTGCTTCATCAGAACAGAGAGCTCCTGCTCATTTACTCTTTCCTATCTTTGTGTTTTGCTTTGCACTACGATTTTTGCCCGTTTCTTGGTTGGTTTTCTTGAGTTCAGTCGGCTAGGTCTTGTTGCAACTTTTGAAGAGTCTTTCTTGGTTCTTTGAAGTTTTTGTTTGCGGCAAGGTTGCACTATTCTTCTAGGCTGAGTGGCTGAGTTTTCTTGTCTTCTTTTTCTCATATTGATCTTGCTACTAGTTAGCCCTATAAGATTTGGAGCATTTTTGAAGTTTTTGCTTGAAATTCAGTGTTGTTTGGCTTGGGGTTTTATAGTTTTGCTTGGTCTTTTCGAACTCTTCCCTTATAAAATTCAAAAGCTCAAAAAACATTTCGCTTTGTTGTTTGCTTTTGTTTTTGCATTTTTGTTTTCGTTTCTTTGTATCTTTTGAAGCTTTGTTGAGGTTTCTTGCCTTTGGATTTTGGCTTGATTTTGGAAAGGACTTGTCATTGATTTCTTCCTATTTTTTTTAAGCGTTTTTGGTGTCTTCATAATAAGAGTTCTTGATTTTGGGAACTAGCTTTCTGGACAACCAAAAAAGAGATAAAACTGAAGGACTTTTGGGGAAATTTCACTCTGCTTTAGGAGATTTTTCATCTTAGGATTTGCATGCTCGTAGTGATTTGCATCAGGTGCACTTAAGCATTTAGTCATTTTCATAGTTTTTGTGAGTGTGAGTTTGTTATCTGAAAAGAAAAATACAATTTTTAATCTCGTAGAACTTGTGTAGAAGTTGCTTTTCATCGAAAGACAATAACTGCATTTGCATGTAGTTTGGTTTTTATTAATTTCTTTCTGCGTCAAAACACCATAAGTTTCATTTCCACATCCCTTTGACTTAACATAACAGCCAATTAAAATAAGCGATTTAATTTAAAATCAACTAACAAGTTTTCTAAGTGTCATACACCAACTAGCTAGGTTGTAGGCCCTTGGATTAGGTGAGTGGAGAGTTAACTCTCCAAGGCCGCTCAAACAAAATATAGAAGTTGATTAATTGAGTGAAATCCAACTCCGTTAGGTGGACCGGGAAAGCTCTCCTCCAGAGACTCAAGCGCAAGGGGAAGTGAAGGCTGAGAAGAGGGATACCCCCTCTCTGATTAGCTGAATCTGACCTCAAGACCGTTCCGCCCAGCTTCTGACACAGATTGGTGCCCATAGTTTCCACTCCTAGGTTCCACACAGGTGACTGCGGGGGGGAATACCCGTGGTACCTGAGGCAGACGTCGTATCACTTTCAGCAGTACTTCTGGGGGGTACCCTTGCGAAGCTTGGGTGCTTGAGCCAGCAAAGGCTGTCATTAGGAGGTCGGCGTAACTGTTTATGTTACCTTCGCTAGTAGGCCTGGGCCGTAATTATCCCAGACTGCTTTCGGGAGGTCCTATATTTCGCTTTCTTGTATTTTGGTGTCCGGTCCTCATCACCCGAAGCGGAAATACTTGAAGGTTGTTTGCTTGATTGTATCTCAGGGATTTTTCTTATAGTGAGTGCTCTTTGCTCCTAGCTTGCTTAGCTTTATATTTTTTGAGTCTAATTAAAATTTGTTGAAGTGGTTGATCAAGTGCCTCGTCGATCGAGGAGAATCTGGGGGTTGTCTCCCGAGATTCCAGAGCCTTCTTCGAGAAGGCGTAGGAGTGATTTAGCAGGTGGTTATCACCCGGTGACGTCTGACACAGTGGAGAGAGATCCTCCACAAGGGTATGAAGGTTTCCTAGCTGATTCTGGTGTCGGTTCCGAGAGGAGCATTCCGCTCACCTCGCGAGTTTTATTTCCTCAGGAAGAAGATTTTCAAATTGAGGAATTACCTGAACCTTCTGGGTCAGGTCCATCTCCCCTTCCTCCTGATTATCCGTTCGTTATTCAATACATCGGACCTGAGTCAGAGAGACCAGAAGATCCTCCGTATTATTCATACCTTTCGATGGCCATGACTAGGAACGCGGCTTCTGCTGTGAGTGCTGCAGGCATTCAGACTCCTGCTTCTGTTGAAGGGGGGGCACTATTGCTTTATCTTTGATTGCTTCTAGTGCTGCTGTGTTTGGCTCTGGTTTCACCCAAGCACATGCTTCTCATTCTGGTCCCTTCTGTTTCGGAATGCCCACTAGTGGGATTCCTTCTTTTTCCTTTTCCGCTGCTGCAGCTGGATCTACACCCATGTCTTCCATGGCTAGTGGATCAGCTTATTTTCAGGGGTTCCCCTTTAGAACTGGGCACATTCCTAGTTCCAATCCTTCTTTAGGGTCCTTTCCGTTTACTTCTCAGACCCAGAGTTTCAATCCTTGGTCTGGAGGTCAGAATTTGACCACTTTTACAGGATGGAACCATGTATTCACTACAGTGGGGGCAGGGAATCAGTTTTACGCTGGTCACCAAGGGAATACTTCTTTCCCTTCGTCGAGTGCTTATCAGACCTTTTCTCCTCTTTCTAATGCCTGGAACCCCTATCAGGGGCTTTCCTCTTCATTTCATACTTCAGCGGGGGGAACTGGTCTGGGCTTTGGTAGCTCTGCGTTGGGAGGAGGTTCTTCTCCTTTTTCTACGAGTCCTTTTTGGCAACCTGGTGCCTCATCAAATCCAGGGTATTCTTTTCAGAATGTTGGGAATCCATCCCATCAAGGATGGAATCCTCAGGCTCTGCCTCGCTTACCTTTTCTGGCAACGTTAAACTTGCCAGATCTGTCGAAGTTGACTAATGATCCGATTCGTTATGGTCCGGGGTGGCCTCCGGTTCCCACCAAACTTCCTTCAGACATTCCAAAGTTTGAAGGTAAGAATGGAGAAGATCTGGCTGACCACATCACTACTTTGCATTTATGGTGTTCTTCGAACTCCCTGATCGATGATTTGATTAGGTTGAGATTATTTCAACGCACCCTAACTGGAAACGCCACCAAATGGTATATTGAGCTAACTGGGGGCAGTTTCACTACATTTGGAGAACTGGCTGTTACATTTCTGAACCATTTTCAGTTGCCTGTCTGATATGACGCTGGGACTGAACTCCTAGCCAATTTTAAGCAGGATGAAGCAACCCACATTTCTGATCACATTCAGGAATGGAGGAGAAGGAAGAGGCTTATTAAAGCTCATATTCCAGGTGAATTCCTTTTGGAATGGTTTCTGAAATCCCTGCAGTCAGATATTTCGAAAGATGTATCCCTCTCCGGGGTATTTTCGGAGGAGCAGGCCATTTTTAGGGCCTAGCAGCTAGAGTTGATATATTCTCAGTCTGGGGTCCTTCATAAGTATTTGCCCAATGCTCCTCGCTCCAAATTAGATTTATCTAAAACTAAGCCCGGTCCTCATGGTGACGGAATGATTGGATCGATTAATAGTGGTGCAGCCAGCCTGCTTACTCAATTGCAGCAAATGTCTTTGCAATCTGCTCCTTCTGGTCAAGCTGTGCCTTCTGAGTCATCACCTTCCCAGTCTTTGTCCATAAATGTTGTCCAAGCTTCTGATCCCAAAGGAAATCAACAATCCGAAGGGAAGAAGAAGGGACGAAATAATAAGAAAAAGGGCAAGAACGGGGAGGGTAATGCGAATAAAACCAACGAGCATGTTGGTGAGGGTCCAAAGGAGAAAAGGAAAGTGAAGTTTCCATGCAAGTTGTGTGCTGGAGACCATCTTACGCACCTTTGCCCTAAAATTCAGGATGCACAGCGCTTGTTAGCCCAGCAGGTTTCTTCTAGTTCCCAGGCTGTGTTAACAAACCCTTTTCCCCAAGGGCAACAATTAGTTGTTGGCGCGAATCAAAATCTTGGGGCTTCCTTTGGGGGCACCCAGGAAGGGGAAATTCCATCAAACATTTTCATGATGAGTGCTCACGCGGATATCGCTACGAGATCCCGTGATTATGGCGGAGACGAGTCTTCGAAAGCTAAGGATATTCCTGATGCTACTGAGCCGCTTCACATTACGAAGCCTACTGTTGAGTCTATGCCTCAGATGCCCAAAGCATCTTCTAAACGATCGACGATTAATCCAAATGCTAGGGCTGCCCAGAACTACTCAATTGTGGAAGATCTGGCGTAGAGTCCTTGTGCTATGTCGGCTTTAGAGGTACTCCAATCTTGTCCGGCTCAGCGCAGTGCTTTGCTCACTGCCATTGGGGCTATTGATCCAAAAAATTCTCTTCTGATTACTTTTGATATGACTAATTTTAAGAAGAGACTCCCCCATCACATGGCTTTTCATATTAAATCATCATACCGGAAGTGTAATATCTTTCGAACGGTTGTTGATGAGGGTGCTTCCACATGCGTGATGTCTCTCACATGTTGGAAGACAATTGGATCTCCCAAAGCTGTTCCATCTACCACTCTTCTGACTGCGTTCTATGGTCATTCTCACAGACCCCATGGTATTGTCCCAGCTTTGCCCATCTGTGTTGGGGGCAAAACTGTCAATATAGAGGTTGAGGTAGTTGACGCAAGCTTGGACTACAACCTTCTGTTGGGGAGAAACTAGATTTATGAGATGGATGCCATTGCATCCTCATTATTTCGGATTATATGTTTCCCCCACGAAGGGAGAATTGTTGCAGTGGATCAACTGGACTGTCCTCCTGTAGACCCGAATGCGTCTACTGACTCATCTGTTCCAAAGTTGGATAATACTAAGGTGCCTGTTGAGAATTTAGGAGTTGGAATGTATTCTTGCTTGATGGGTACTTTCGATATTCCTCCTCCTACGGTTCATATTAATGCAATTTCATCCTCCAAGGCTCCTCTTCGAAAAGAGTTCTTCAGAACTCATTATTTTTCGGACCCTTGGACCTTACCTTCCCCTACTGCCACATTAGCGGAAGGTCAAGTGGGTGGAATGGCATTTCCGATGTCTGCAGCTGAGATTGCTTATTAGTATATTGTTGACTCTGCAGAATCCATCCCAGCTCCTCTTTCACCGGAAGAGTTGGATGGAGATGTGGCTCCGGCTTGGACACTTAGTTCTTCTTCTGCCCAGGATTGCCTTGATACCACTCTTCCATCTGAAGAGGCCATCCACATAAGCCATGAAGCTTCCCAGTATAGATAGGCAGAGTAGGATGATTTGCATCATCGGTCTTACTTTTTTACCTGACTTGAAGAGCGAAGTTGAAGCAGAGTTTTCAAGTCCTCGGAGTCTCATAGTTCTGTTCACCGATCTTGAACCCTTTACTTTTAACACGGGTTTGTCTTGAAGGGAACATGTTTGTGATTTCTCCCTACTATCCGTGGTTGGCACCGAGGATCCCAATATTATCGAGAATGTCTTCGTTGGAGCTGAATGTTCCCGTGAAGAGATTCAAATTTACACCGAGCTCTTTAAAGAGTATAGGGATGTATTCGCTTGGTCTTATGAGGAAATGCCTGGAATAGACCCATCTATTGTCCAGCATGAGATCAAGACGTATGAAAACACTAAGCCGGTCAGGCAAAAACTTCGTCCGGTCAATCCTAGGAAGGCAGCAGCTATCAAAGCTGAGGTTGAGAAGCTACTTAAGGCGGGATTCATTTTCCCTGTTCCTTTGACTGAATGGGTTTCAAATCCCGTTCCCATAGATAAAAAGCAAGGAACGATTCGAGTTTGCATCGATTTCAGGGACCTAAATAAAGCATGTCCTAAAGATAATTACCCCACACCATTTATCGATCAGATCATTGACGAGTGTGCTGGTAATGAGATTTTCTCCTTCATGGACGGTTTCTCCGGATATAATCAGATTACTATCCGTCCTGAAGATCAGCATAAGAGTGCCTTTATTTGTCCCTGGGGTACATTTGCATACAAGAATATGCCTTTTGGTCTTAAAAATGCTGGGTCTACCTTTCAGCGGGCCATGTCATATGCCTTCCACGACATCAAAAAGATTATCGAGGCGTATTTGGATGATTTAGCTGCTCATTCTCGAAAGAGGATGGATCATCCTGCTGACCTCCGGCAAATATTTGAACGATGTCGGTTCTATAAGATTAGATTGAATCCGAACAAGTGCGTTTTCGCAGTTACATCCGGTCGGTTATTGGGATTCATTGTGTCTAGGGAAGGGATTAGGGTAGATCCCTTCAAGGTTGAGGCAATACTTCGGTTGCCTCCCCCGTCCTCTATCCGTCAACTTCAAAGTCTACAAGGAAAGTCTAATTTTCTTCGGAGATTTATCGTAAATTATGTTGAAGTTACAAAGGGATTTATGAGATTGTTGAAGAAGGGAGTTCCATTTCTTTGGGATGACTTCGCTCAATGCTCGTTCGATGCTTTGAAAAAAGCATTGACCTCTGCTCCTTTATTGAGTCCACCTGATTATAGCAGGGATTTCCTTTTGTATCTGGCAGCAGCAGAATCTACTATTGTTATGGTTCTGGTTCAGGAGGATGATGCTCTTGCAGAGCATGTTATATACTACTTTAGTCGAGTCTTGGTAGGACCTGAACTCCGGTACACTCCGATAGAAAAGTTAGCTTTAGCAGCAGTTCATGCTGTGCAGCGACTCCGGCATTACATTATTCTTCGAAAAACTTATGTTTTGGCAGCAGCCAATCCATTTCAATTTGTCCTCAGTAGGCGAGTAATTGGGGGAAAATACAATAGATGGATTGTGATTTTGCAAGAATTTGATATTGATTTTATGTCTGCCAAATCCAAGAAATCATTAGTTTTCGCAGAATTGATCTCCGACTTTCCCTTTGGAGAAGAGATGATCTATGATGAATCCTTTCCGGATGAACATTTATTTCTTATCTCTTCACAGGATCCTTGGTATGGAGATATAATTGTGTATCTCCAGACTGCGAAGTTTCCCTCTACTTTTTCGAAAGATGAGCGTCGTAAGTTGCGTCACTTGGCCAAGAATTATTTGATTATTGGTGATGCTTTATACCGTCGAGGGGTTGATTCAATCCTAATACGCTGCTTAACTCTCGAAGAAGCTGAGGCTGTGCTGAATGATTCCCACAGTGGAGCTTGTGGGGGTCATTTATCTGGGCTTGCTACAGCCCAAAAAATCTTGCGTGCTGGGTACTTTTGGCCCTCGATTTTTAAGGATTGTATCGAATCGGTCAAAAAGTGTCATCCGTGTCAAGTCTATACTCGAAAAATGCACGCTCATCCAGCTCCGCTTTTTCCAGTCATTATTGTCGGTCCCTTTACAAAGTGGGGTATTTATTATACTACTTGTAACCCGCCTTCGGCTAAAGGTCACAAGTACATTATTGTAGCAGTAGACTACTTTACGAAGTGGGTCGAGGCTATGCCTACTTTTGGGAACGATGGTGAGACTGCAACTCTTTTTCTTTTCAACCAGGTTATCGCTCGTTTTGGTATTCCTAGAGAGATTGTCACTGATCATGGCAGTCATTTTCAGAATAGTATGATGACTGAGTTGGCTCTCAAATTGGGTTTCCGGCAGGAGCATTCATCTCCGTATTATCCTCAAGCCAATGGGCAAGTGGAAGCCGTGAATAAATCCTTGAAGACAATTCTTCAAAGGACAATTGATAAAGCTAGATCCAACTGGCATATTATGCTATATCCTGCACTTTGGGCATACGGGACGTCAGTGAAAACTGCAACTGGCTTTACTCCGTTTCAGCTAGTGCACGGGTTGGAATCCGTATTTCCCATTGAATGTGAGATTCCTTCTCTTAAGTTAGTTGTTGAACTTCTTCCTGACACTTCTAGTCTTGAAGAACGGCTCCTTCATCTGGAACATCTCGATGAGCAACGTCGGGATGCCGCCACGATGAATGAAGCGCATAAAAACCGAGTTAAAGTTCAGTATCATAAGGCGGTCAAACCCAGGGTTTTTTCGGAAGGTGACCTTGTTCTGGTCTATGCCCAAGAAAAAGATGCCCTGGGGGCAGGAAAGTTTAAGTCTATGTGGTATGGCCCCTTCATCGTTAAAAAAGTCCTCAAGAAAGGAGCATATACCTTGGTTGATTTCAAAGGGAACGAGTTGCCGGAGCCCCAAAATGGGCTCTATTTGAAGAAGTATTATGCCTAAGCTTCGGCCTGGCATGTTGCTTTTGTATATAGTAGTTTTGCTTTGTACATATCTAGTTGATTTTCGATCTTTGATGAGTTGGTGATGTTTTTGATCTGCTTTGGCAGGTTGTGTCGGATGTCATAGTTGCAGGTGGTTTCAGCCAAGATGGTCATGTAGTAGACACACTGAACCACTTAGCTTCAGCGGCTTGGGTGCTTCATTATCCTTTGATTGACTATTAGTATCAAGAGGGGTCTGCATTGGTCCTGCTTCCAATAACATAGCAGAATACACTACAGTTGTTTATCTACTCTCGGAAGCAATATCTTTGGGTGTTGATTCGTTGGTAGTTTTCTTGGACTCTCAGCTGGTGGTGTCGCAGTTGAACAATACTTATCGGGTTCGAGATCCATTTTTACTCCGGTTGTTCTTGAGGGTACGTTTGTTACAAAGATCATTTCATTTTTTAACTTTCATTCATATTCCTCGAGCTGAAAATTGGTTGGCAGACTCATTAGCTAATCAGGCACTGGATTGGCATATCAATCATTCCATACAATAAAATTTAATCATCAAAAACATCATACATTTTGATACATTTATCACATCACATCAAACATCGATGTATATATATCATCAGAGTGTTCAAAAACTTTACAAAATTTGGATCCATAAGGTCATACAAAATTTGGGCTTATGCCCAATCATGTTCAGTCTCAAAAAAGAATATACAGTCATCTGATACATAATATCTATCTACTCTTGGGGTCCCTGCCCAGAAGTCGTGTTCCTATAGAACATGATCGCGGTGGCAACTCGGCGGAATAACCGTACCCAGTCTCGGGGCACTCCTACCACCCGTCTCTGGATGGCTTCCGGCAGATCTTCCACGACAGCCATAGGTATTTGGCGGGTTAACCCCTCCAAGTTCCTCTGCACAGCCTGGAGGGTCCTGTCTGAATCCACTGTATCTGCTTCGCCCCTGCGACGCTTGTGGCGCGGGAAACCCTCAGGTCGAACTGGTCCAATATATGTATCATGATCATGTTTACATTGTCAGTCATTATGAATCCAATCAAAAACATGTTTGTTTTCATTTTTTCATACATATTTGAAAAAATCCAAAAAATTATATAAGTCAAAATTTTTTGCAAACTTACCGACTGTGCCCCATGCTGTGCCTGGTGGAAGAACAAGATCTGGATCTCCACGAAAGTCCATCCCGGCATAGGGATAGTCGTCCACAGCGATGATTTGTTCTCCCCACCAAAGGAAGAACTCATCGTCCCAAGTGGTCCGGGGAACTTCACTTCCCCCTAATCTCTTCATCATATCTGCCCAACGGGCAATTCTTGGATCTCTAGGGCTGTTGATGGTAGAGATGACTCTGGGTCTCAATGCTGGTATCTTCTCAAAGAAGAATGTCATCAAAATTGTACCGTATCCAAAGTGTTTTGTCTTTACTTGGCGGATTGAGGTCAACTGTTGCTTCATGTTCAGTAATAGGGCTGTGCACCAATCATATACATGAGTCAAGCATTCTACTACTATGCTCATTTGCGTCCTGGACGCCTGATGTAGGGAGGCAGATCCTGCCACTCTGCCAATGGTGAAAAGGAGGATTTTCATGTGCAAATCCCTTAAGTCTTTAATTGCAATCTGAGTTCCAACTTTCTTGGAACCCTCTACGCAATACACGTGGACATAATCTTCCACGGTTAGCCCTCCCAGGGGCTTCCCGTGCAAGTCTACTGGTTCCCCCCTCCGGGAGAGTCCAGTGATAAAGTATATGTCCTCCACTTCAATGCGTACTGGAATTTGATCTATCATAAATCAGTCCTCTTCCGGTTCCCAGTAATTGACGAGCATTTCTAGCAACCGAACATTGCTTTTCATATTTGGCATTTTGAAAAATTTAAACAATCCGCAATTCCGAAGAATATTTTGCGATGCTCGATCTTGCATGACTTCTTGATCAATTGCACTGTGTTCATGCTCTCTCCATGAGATTGTCATCCTGTCAAAATTTAATAAATCCTTCATTAGCCACGCATTTTTCATTTGGGCCTGCGCATACGTAGCAACTATAGGCTTGCCTGTCAGCGTGTATAGACCATGCTCTTACTGACAGTATTATCATATTATGTTTTTAGAAAGGGTTTCTATGTTAAATCATATTTAATTTATGAGCGAACAAATGATTTGCAAGGATGATTAAGGAGCCTACCTGAAGTTTCGTTGAGTTTCGACGGTCGGTTGTTCCTGATTTGACGAAAGAAGTTTTTTGCTCCAGAGCACTTTTTCCAAATCAGCTATTCAATAATGAACCAAATGAGAGGTAATTTGTCTATTTATGGCTAAAAAATTGAAAATTTTCGCAAAATTTCCTTATGCTTATTTTTTCGATCTATCTTAAGCTGCATAACTCAATTTCTTGGAAGTGCCCAGTTTGGTATGTTTTCAGGTACATTTTGACGATTTTGAGATTTTTCCCGGTTTTTTGATCCATGATTTCCGGCTCTTCACGGCAGGTATATGATCTTCAACGTATATAAGTTGGTCTACACTCTCGCATCTTGCATACTAGCCTCCATCTTGATTCCGATCTCACTTGCCATAGGGTCAGTCCCATCACCGAACTATTACAACCATTTCACTGTAGATTATTTAATCATGGCCGGAATTCGTCAAGACCTTCTTACCGTAGGCTTCCCTGGATTGGTTCCTGCTATCACTTGTTTCCCATCTTTAGCGTTTATTTAGGCTCGGGAGTCCTCTTTAGTCCCGCCATGACTTATGTGTTGAAGCTTCATTCTTCTTCTTCCTCACTATCATTTTTCTGGCTATTACCCTAGAGGCTCCCTGGTGTTGTTGAGTTGTATTACTGCATTGCATATTGGCTACTTGTTTATCCTGGCCTTTAGCCGGCTTCATTTGGACTCGATGTTTAAGCTAACTTTTGACCTTGACTTTCTGTACAAGTTAACCATTGCATGCACTTAGCTATCACAACTTGACACCTTTGTACCCATGGATGGAACGTTCCTCTGAGTATCACTTACCAGTTTTCGCCACCTTGCATTGAGCATAGGATTGTTCCAATCCCAGGAACTAGTGCATCTGATTTTTGATACTCGTTCTATCCATTGTACCATAGCATTCTTTTATTCTTTTTCAGGCTTATTATATGAAAAAGACAAAAAAATCAAATATAACAAAAAGAACGGGAACGGGATGTATCTTCGTTATTTTGATGGCAGTACAGAGTCAGTTTGTCGCCCTTGAACAAAGAACATATACTTATATATATTTCCTTCATTTGGGATGGTTTTAGTTTTGACCTAGGTTCAGCCTTTACCATGTTGCACTTGTCAGTCCTCCCCCGATTGGTTATCTCTTCCAATCATATGGAGAGTTTGTTCTGCCTCCTGCATAACAGACTTATACAGTGTCACTTTTTACTGCCATGGTCATCATGAGTCGTGCTTTTGTTCAAGGGAAGTCTAACCAGAGTCGGCCATTCTACGGTGTCTCTTGACTCATTATCAGTTGGCCTTCCCGGTCTTGTCGGTATCTTGTTCTATCACATCATATGTTTTGGTCTTCTGCTCGTGCTGGTTTGAGAAGGTCCCCATTGACTTCTTGCCGGCGGGTTTGTCTCTTATCGACTACGACACATTGCTCTGAGAGCAAACCTAGAGCCGCACCCTGGCCCTATTTCTATCATTGATAGGTGACCTTGTGCTCAGCATTTGATCATCATTATGGGTCTTTGACTGAGTGGTTTCCCCTGTGTTCGATGTCAGCATACATTATCACACTTGGGATTCGTGCAGTACCTTGATTTCCATTTGAACCTATCGGTGGATTTCTCGCCTCTGTGTCAGCTTTCATTATTGGTTGGTTCAGAGGGTTTCTTCTGTGCGCTAGCTTCATCTTGTGCATGTCGGAAACGTACTTCGGTTTGGTTCCATCACTCTACTTCGTCCGATTCCTTCCAAATCTTGGCCTGCGGGTTACACTCGCGCTGGACTGATGTGGGATGCCTTAATGCCTTCCTTCCAGCAGATCTTTTCCCATCGACTCCGACTCATTGCTCTGGGAATAAGGTCTAGAGTCTTTTTTTCAGTACCTTAGGGTTTGCAGTCATCAATGGAAAACTCTTCGCTATCGACATTGGGGATTCATCATTGCCTCCTGATTGGTAGATTATTTCAAGTGTTCGACTTCAACTCATTCATTTTCACTTGTTAGATTGTACTGGGGCACCTTGACACTCATTTTCATTATTGGTGGGTTGTCACCGGCATTTGTTAAACGGTATACATCATTGGCGGGTAATCAATGATTTCTCCTAATAGACCCGGCTCATTTATTCCCATTGTAGTAATGAATTGTGCCATAGTGATCGGTGAAGACCTCAGGTTGCATCAGCATTTCTCGGTTCACTTTTGACAGTCCATTCAGTTTCTGCCAGTGATGTCGTCCACCCTTATATGTTGCAGTTCAGTACAGCAGCATCTTATATGTTGACTCCCGAGTTGCGTGATTGTACCGTTTATTCCACCTCTTATGATTCGTTACTTGGAGATTCAGTTACTTATATGATCAGACATCCAGTTGCACCATCCTTGATCAGATTTCTATATGTGATACTTGGACATTGATTCAGACTTATATTTTCGGGCCATGCTCAGATGATTCATGGTGTACTTTCAGTTCAGATATACTTGTATACATGTTGGATCTATTCAGTACTTTTTATATGATGTATTTTTGACTGAGCATGGGTATGCCCGCCTCAACATGAGTTGACTGTCTGTTTTCTTTCATTGGTTTTTGGCAGGCTGAAATCTGGTGAAGTCCTCTCTTGTCCTTGCGAAGTTCTTTCTATGTGCATAATACATTTCGGCCATCATGTACCCCTTCTGAACTCATATATTAGGGGGCATCTGTTATAGCATCATTTCTCACCTTCATATGATTCATGATTGCTTTTATGGCTTTGGGCACCCATTCCTACAGACTTGGACAAAATTCACTAAAAAACAGTGTTAAAATCCCCATACGCGGTTATGCCCAGACTTTTCCGCGTGTATGCGCGAGTCCACATGTAATTTCTCGCGTATGCCATTAAAATCATTAAAAAATATATTAAAATTCCCTATTTTCGGGCTGGGTTGATAGTTACTCTGGTAGTTCAACCACCCCAGCACGTGGCCAACTGTTTCCAACTGTTGAAACTACTTTGAGGGAGTATAAAAGCCCCTCATGTGCATGGCCTAAGGGAGAGAGAGAAATTATTGATATTATACTCTGTTGGTATTCCCTATCCAAGTCTGAATTCCTGTGCCTCCTGCACTTCCCAGTTCATTACAGGAAACCCTTGTTTCCTGGAGATGCTCATCTCTCTATATGTCATCTCGTATGCACCAGTTCGGAAGGAATCTTAGCGAGGCAAGGGTGGGATGGATCCGGACGACAGTCTGCTCAAAGATCGTGGAAGGATTCAGGTGATCTCTCCACTTGTTATTTCTGTACATGCTATTTATAATATAGAAGAACCATCTTGTTCCCGAAATATACGTGTTAGTGTCTGCTTGCATATGTGAGAATATTGTTATTTAAGCATTTATTATGGTTTATCTAATGTTTCACGTGGATTTCACTAACATTTAGATTAGATATATGATGTACAACCAGTTCTTCGTGCTTGTTTCTTCTTGTCTTTCAGGTTAAAAAGGAAGAAGGGTTGTTGGGCGTTTGGACCCCGCGGGATCTGCTTCAACCGTAGGACCTACGGGTAACTTCCTCGATCTGCTCTATTTAGTTTTTCATGAACATGTATGGTTGTATGAGTCCTTCTTGAGTAGCATGCCCTACTCTGTGGAGGTTGTAACCCAACAAACCTCTAGGGTGATTTTCCCCGAAACAGTTATTCAAAGTACGCACATGTTCTTGAAAGCACACACATTTTTGAAAATGTGTGCACATTCCTAAGAAATCTAAGTTGATAAGTGTGAATGGAAGTTCTAGGAGCACAATACTATAAGATTAGGAATGCGTGTGTTTTTAAGAACACACTCGTTCCTACATGAGTGCATTCATAAAAGTCTCATGGCCACCTTTGAAACCATCATTATCTTGTAAGTGCCCCTCTCCATGTTTCATCTTTAAACCAACTAAAAATTTAAAAAAATACATAATTTGAAAAGAAACTCCATCATTAAGCACCAATGTACCTCCACAACATTTTGTAATAATGAAATCTTTTTCATGTTTCGTCTATTAAATAACCAAAATAATAATAAAATATAACTATCCCTTCTTCTCTTTTTAAACTACTCACTTCTTTTATCGTGTGAAGAGTCACTTATGTATAGTTTCCCATACACAACTTATATAAAACAAACTAAAAAAATAAATGTTAACTTATATGAAAGATTTTTCATGAGAGTAACTTGAAAGAATTCAAAATTATGAGGTGTATGGATACTTACGAAGAAAGTATTACTATGACAAATTTATATTTCAAGTGATGCCCTACCTTCAATTGCTATAAATATTTAAAATTAAAATGAAAAATGGAAGTACTGAAATTTAGATGGGAATTTTGAGGTTGATATATACCACATTCTTAATTCCCTTGGTAGTTTGTCATAATTGTGAAGATGTGATGTTGCCTTGGTCGTTTCAGTTGGTATTCATATGACTATTCAGAGTTCTTTTCCACTTTAGGTACATGATGGAAGGAATTGAGTAAATTGGTAACAATGGATTTGGTAATGATCAACGTGTGAAACTTTTTTTTTTCTCCTTATAAGCCTACTTACTTATCATATGTGACTTAATTGAATTAAATATTTTACCCAACTCTTATCATATGTGACTTAATTGAATAAAATATATTTTACCCAACCCTTATCATATGTTTTCTTAATTGAATAAAATATTTGACCCAACCCTAAGAGAGAAGTCGACGTTGTTGCTTATCATATGTTTGCTTATCATATCTCAGTCACTGACATAAAAGTATTTTACTCGAACATCAAAAACTTCTATTTCTCGAGGTATAGATGATTTTATATATGCAGGTGTATATCATATATATTATGTATATCATATATAATGATATAGATTATTTTATTCTATAATTTAAACATATTAATTTATCATACTTTTGTTTTACACAGAAAAATTGTATATTATAATAAAATCAAAATATGCATTAACAAGTTAGTTTTCAAAGTAATCCTAGATAAAAAACTCGACCAAAGACAAAATCAGCATCAAGCATGTAAAAGTATTATATCAGCAGTGTGCTAAAGTATTGAAAAAATTGTCATTAATTTATCAGATTTAAATATAGATGGAAAGGATGCTAATGATTTCACTTAATTATTAGCATTAAACTCAAATCACATATTAATTTTATAATATATATGAAGATAATTGTAATTATATCATTTTAGTCTTTTGAGTATATATTATTTGGAAAGTTTATGCTATGCAAAGTTATGTTCATGATAAGGTTTTATATTCAAATCTTTTAATGGTTAAGTTCATGCATTGTCTTCACAATGGAGTGATTCTTGTTGGAGGATAATTCTAGTGATTTATGTTGGAAGATAATTTTTCATACTCATATTAGAATTAGTTGCAAATTTGTAGGAGGATGTTGAGAGAATATCTCAACCTTCCTATTTATATTTAGAGTTGATTGGATCTCACCAGCACCATAAATATTGTAATGTATTCGTGTGATTTGTGGTAATTTAATAAAATTGTTTCTTTGTGTGTGCATCTCTATTTTTTAACTTGGTATCAGAGCTGGTAGATCTAGGTTTACTCCTTTTAGGAGAACCCAGTAGAATGAGAGGATTGGATTTGAATTTGATCTCGCACTTGTTATCACTCAGTAATTTCTCCAGGTTCAAGAGAAATAGTCTGAGGTAACCACAAACCTACTTCAAATCCTAGGATCTAGCCTTCCTAGAATTAAGAGAGGGCTCTCTCTTTAAGATTTATCTTTTTTTTTTTTTAATGTTTTTAGGCTAGTTATGATAGAACAATTGGTTTTTTTTGTAAAGGTTATGGTGGGTAAAAATCACTTAGGATTAAACTAAAGAGAGATCTACTTGTCCATTGGGCTATGGAGTCTAAGTCTAGATAGCAGTACTAGAAGGCAAGGCCAAAGGGGTACAAATGTATTCAGGACAAGTTAGATAACCCTTCGAGATTTGGAAAAGTGTTTTTGGTGAAATAGTATGATCGGGATGAAGGGAAATGAAGAATCCTTTGATCCGGAAAATGGAAGAAGGAGGTAGAGTTCAAACAAGAGTAGGAGCAATTAAGAATTCCTAACATTGGAAATCAGTAGAAAACATTTAAATGGTAACTTAGTTAAAAATAGGGAGCAAAAGGCTAGTCCTGTAGTAATATTCCTAGTTACACATTAAGATAAATCAAACACATAATGAATTGCATGAAACTCAGAAAAGAAACAATGACAAGAAGAAATGTACTTCACTCTTCAACTTATCGCATGAATCCTGAATTATGATGCCACTTTAAGCTTTGTCCAGTCTGCTACTTCGAAATCAACACATGTAAGCCTCCAATGTATCAGCAAAAGTCTATAGTAATCTTAGCAATTTTATTCCACACAAAATACTTCAAAGAGTGAAGTATTTATACAAATTCTAAACTAAAATATCTTGAAAAAATATCAAGATTGGTTTACAAATATCTCCAACTGTTTTACATAAATAGAACTTAAGTAAAGGAAACTAAAAAATAATGCATCTATTTGGCACTATTCTTTATGGATAGGTGATGACAAAGAGGAGAATTAAAATTTGATCTCAACTCTTAGTTGATGATGAGTCATCAAAGTCACTAACTATTTCCCTCCTTTGTGCATTCTGCTCCAGTAATTCTGCAAATTTGGGGTCCAATGATACCTTTGTATTTCTCAATCTGAAATCGATATGTAAAAAGTGAAAGAGGTTATTGGAGATGAATATGTTGGTGAGATAATTTTCTCCCAGTTTCCTAAATTTCTGCTCCAGCTGTTCACAATAGGCTCTACAAAAAGATGTGTAAAATAGAGTTTTACAGAGTCTGAAAAATAGGCGGTAAATATGCGCATGTATCTTTCATTATGTAATAGATGTGCACAAAGTGAGATAGGTTTTTGTATATGGATCTCGTAGGAACAAAAAACTCCTTCAGTTTTGTAAGATGATTTCTTATTGGCCACAATATTCTCTGCAAAATGATGACTTAACACGAATTTTCTGCAAAACATTCTTTCCAATATTGTTTAATATTTCCCAACTCATAATAGCTGTTAGAAAAGTGAGAGAGGTTTTTCTAGTAGGACACCTTAAAAACATAAACCCTTCATTTTTGCAAAATTCATCTTGGATTGGTCACAATAGTTTCTTCAAAACAATGACTTAAACAGGAAATTTCTACAAAAAGGTTCCTTCTTGCTCTGTTTTCATCTTTTACCCTTTTTGTTCTTTTAACTGTTTTTACTTTCACTTTGGATAAACTTCATTGTTGTTGGTGAAAGTATTTTCATCTCTGTTAACCATTATTGACTATGTTTTTACTTTTACTATTTTACCTTGACTGCTCTGTAACTGTGTTTTAAATTTCACTCTGATTTTTACCTGATACACTTTAACTCTGATGCTCTTTGACTGTTCTGTTTTCACTGTCATTGTGAATTCTGATTTCACTTTTATCATTCACTGTGCACATTTCATCATCATGATCTCTCTCTGACTTGATTTTATTCTTTTTTTGTACACAAACTATTTGTTGAATGAAGCTTTTGAATTAAAATTTCAGAATTTGGAGCAAACAATTTTGTCAACTAGTATTGAAACTGTTGGCTCAATTTCTTATTCTGATAAGAACCTGCAAAAATCAAACAATTTATTAATGAAACATAAGTCTGCAAGGAGGTGATTGAAGGCTTTTGAAAGACCCGTGGAATGAGATCTACCTGTGGAGGTTTAACTCTATTTTTTAGGCATTCTGGCTTCTTCTGTAAGATTAAATGGTTTAGATAAGTAATTTACTTTAAACATAGGGGTAACTGAGAAATTTAGGCTAAGGATAATTTCAAGTGATATCTTTGCTCAATTTAGGCTTCTAAGAGATGAAAATTGGGCTAAGACAGGAAACAAGGGTTTCTTGAATGGTTTAGACTGTAAAAAAGGATTTTTTAAAGAAATCTATAGGCTTTAAACCCCTTTTTGTTTTGGAATTGATCTTCAAAGGTCATAAGCTGAGGAAATTTGGCTTTAAAAGGCTTGCAGTGGAAATAAGGTTTCCTGGAAAAAATTGGCTAGGGTTTGGCTTGTTTTGGGCGTTTTTGGGCAATTTCCACAGTGAATTTTTATAATTGAAAGTTTGTTTTGCTCAAGGACGGTTCAGAATTGACTGTGCAGGGTTTTAAACTAATGAAAAATACCTCAATTTGTAGGTAATTTGACACTTGAAATGGTTTCCGAAGCTTTTGTTTGTTCTTACGGACGGGTCCTAGTGCAGAGAAATGGCTTTTATAGTCTTCAAACATGAGATCTGTGGTGAAAATAGGGAGTTTCCATGGATAAAATCATGTTTCAGGGATTTTAGCACAGTCAGGAGGCTTGATGTAGTTAGGCAAAGCTCTTTACAGTCAGGAATGCACAACTAAACAATCAAAATGACGTTTCAAAGGTTTTTAACCTTTGGAATTAATCACCATTAATGCATCGAATCCCAATCTCATCAAAGGCGGGAGGCAGTTTGGATTTTGAAATGCGTAACCGGAAGTGGTTTTCGCGTTGGATCTTAGTGGTAAGTAGTTTTTGCTGAAACGAACGAGATCAAATGGTTTTCTGCCACGTCGTAGTAGGCGGGAATGGCAAAACCATCCATTTCGCGTCCGTTTGGGCTTTGAACGGGCGATCAAGTTATGGACACAAAATCAATCCTATGCCATTGGATCTGATAATCGAGAGCAAAAGGCCAAGATTAAATGGGAAGGTGCGGCTGAAAGGTATGTGGTGCCGGGGAAAATGATATGCGCTGGGTAGTTGATATATGTAATGAAAACTTTGTAAAATATGTACTTTAATAAAAGTTTTTCTTACGAAAAGGGTTTATACCTATGGTTGGAGGCGCATGAGGCGGGGCTATATAATTGACCCTAGGTTAAATTATGTATTGTGTAAGGCTTTACATATCGGGAATAATGAAAGGGGAAGGCTTGGTTTTATGACAATAAACCTTAGCCTTGGGTTAATAGTTATGCGAGGAGGGATGAAAAAAATTACGAAGGGCGGACTTTGTATGGTCACAGGCTCAAATCTTTGAACCTTATAAAATGATTTAAAATGATCCAAAAACTTAGGATATGATTTGACGAGCGGAATGATATGTTTTTAATTCAAAACACATATGATATGCCTGAAGAAACATATTTATGCAATTATTATTTTATTATATAGTTTTAAACCTGTTGAATGGCTTAATAACCATAGGGGCGGGATATTTGCATTAGTTTTAGTTTTAGACCAAAGGGGGTATAATTTGGGATTTTAATTCACCATGTGGATAATATCTTTGGTCAAAAATATTTATAATAATGGGTTTTAGGGGGTATTTTAGATAAAGGGAATTATATAGATAGGATAAGGTATTTTTAGGGAATTAATAGCATAAGTCAAAAGTTAATATGACAAAGGGAGTGGAATACACAAAAATACACTAAATGACTAAGTAAAGTGAATAACTAAAGCAAAGCTTATTATTTCATAATTTCACGACTTTTACTCAGGATAGAGCATTTTTTAGGGTTTGTATGCTTTATGAATGAAGGGAGTTAATCAAATGGGTTTTTATGTATCATTAAGTAAAAAAGGGAGTTTTTACATATGAAAATGAATTAAATGTATGAATGATGAATGAATATTGGTGAAGGAGAGTTTATCATAAGAATCCAACATTTTCCACTATCCAGTGATTAAACCTTGGGTCTAGTCCCAACAGAAGTCAGAGAAATGCTCTGAGCCTCTTTGACTGGAAGTGTAGAATATTGAAGACTTACAAGGGAAGAAAAATTAGTGATTTTCTGCCTGATGATGAATATTACATGATTTTTCCTACTTCTTTCTACGTACCCAAAATTACTCTAATATTTTTTCTTCCTTTTTGCAAGTGCATTTAAGCTTGCCACCTTGAACATTTTATTCTTTTGAAAGCATAAAAACTATCTAATTCTTCCTTATTTCATCTGAGGGCTTAGATTAAACTGATGAGCTCCTCATTATTCTCTACCTATCTACTAATTAGTCAGGATTAAACTGTCTGACTAATCTTTATTCACTATCTAAAACATGGAAATTGAAAACATGACAAGTCAAGTTTAAACAGTTTAACTCATGATGGATTATGGCATTCATTGACACTGCCATAATCATTTGCAAAAAGTAAAAAGTAGTGGCATTTGGACTTGCACACTTTCCTGTTTTATTTTCATATTTTTCTTTTGGGGTCTATATTTTTTAAGTCCTTTGATCTTTCTTTTAGGACTTTTACCCTCTTTTTGGATTTTCTATTTTTTTTTTTTTTTTTTTTTTTTTTTTTTACAACATATGGGAAAACAACTTGCAGAAAGCAAGGTATGTACATTTTTTACAAGACTATCAAAAGTCAATTCCAGATTATGAATCCTATATTTATAGGACCCTAACAGCACTAAAGTTTGAATGAGTTGGATCTGCGTGAGAATAACATCCGATGTAGCACCGTGTGATCTGTTGTGAGAGTCATATATCCAAAATGCATTTAAGCTGGTTTCCTCTTCTCCCAAGGTGCAGCGGAATTGTGGCACGTCGATTACCAATTTTGTGGCTTACAAAGTTATCTTGCATAAACATGAATGGCAGAATCACTATTATAATTGAGCGGCATCGAAGGCTTCGCCAGAGAAAGAGCAATATCCAACTCTTAGTGAAAGATATCTTTCACAGGAAGTATTATTGTTCGCTAGAGAAGGAAATAGAAGAACATAATATTGTGGGCCAATGTCTTGCGTGTGGGCTAGCATAAAAGGTAATGATTATAGAGTAATTGTTAACTCTCTTTTTTTAAATGGACCAAATAGTGGTTGAGAAATTCAATGGGTCAAATTTTTATACATGGAAGGTCAAAGTTCAAATGAATTTAATGCATAAAAATATGTGGGCCTTAGTAAAAGGACAAGAACCAGCACCTCAAGGTCCAAAGATATTAGCTAATTGGCTAAAAAGGAAAGAGAGAGCTAAATCTATTACAATTCTCTCTTTGTCAGACTCACAACTTCATCTTATTGACCTAGAAAAATATTCTGCTCAAATATGGGAAAAGCTAAGTCAAATATTTGGGGAAAAGTTTGTGAATGCAAAATTCACTTTGAAATTACAATTATTTAAATTTAAGATGAATCCGAGAGTATCACTGCCTACACATATAAATTATTTAAAATCACTCATAATACAGCTGGGAGAAACTGGAATGAAAATATAAAATGAAGATGCTAAAGCTATTTTGTTAAATAGTTTACCTTCCAATTATGATAATGTTATTTTTACCCTCAGTCAATTTTCTTCTAAATCATTACATGAAATGGTAGTAGCTCTTTTAGCAGAAGACTAGAGCATAAAAACAAGTGATGCAGAGGATAACTTACAACTTGATATTGCACTATTTTCCAAGGGCAGGTTCCATAAAAACAAGAACTTAATAAAATTTTTGTATTGCCAAAAACTGTCACACAACATTGTATTGTAAAACTCGTGCCAAGGATCTCTTAAATGGGAAATTAAAAGAATATGCTAACTTAGCTACTATTGAAGACTGTCCAGAAGAAAACTTTGAGGACTTCTCAGATTATGGTAGTGAAGATGAGTTCAATGCAAAACCTCTCAATTTTTTTTAAAGCTATCAGTGATGTATGTTGTATTTGGTGCAGAACCAATTATTGAACAATGAAATATAATTACATTAGTCATTCTCGACGTTCTTCGGTGCCAAGAGAACGAATGACTAATTTGATTGTGTGAATTTGTTATACGTTGATGGGTCTTGTTATGCTTCGGGCTTCAAGAGCATCAACTACAGATTACAGTATGAGATCCATTTGTGTGAAGCAGGTCAAGTTGTTAGATCAGCTCTTAAACACATTCAGTATTCAGACCATTTTCCTAGGCACTAATGGATAACAAAAAGAAAAATATCCGACAGATTGTGATTGGTCCATAGGATGGTTCATCACTTGTCAGCTCTTATCATGGAAGCCCCAACGAGCTAAGTTGTCAATATTGTTGATCTTGAAAAGTTCATTATTGATGGTCAAAATTAGGAATACTTTAAATGAGTCATAAGGTAAGCTCGAAGATGTGGAGAGAGAAAGAGAAGAGTCCAGACGACTCTAGAGTGGGTAGAGTTGCTGATGAAGACCAGTGAGACTAAGATCATTTTTTTATATATAATATGTGTTATAGTATATATGTAAGAATTAAGAGGGGGTCTTGAAAGTTAATTCTTCCATACTCATATTAGAATTAGTTGCAGATTTGTAGGAGGATGTTGAGAGAATATCTCAACCTCTCTATTTATATTTAGAGTTGGTTGAATCTCACCAGCACCATAAATATTGTAATGTATTCATGTGATTTGTGGTAATGTAATAAAATTATTTCTTTGTGTTTGCATTTCTGTTTTTTAACTATTCACTTAAAAGGTATAATGATAATGATTGAAATTATAAATACACATAACTTAATTACTAATTCTTTTAACAAAACAAAATATGTAATTGTATCATTAAAAAAAAATCATTATTTTAAATCAAAATTCAAAAAAATCCAATATTCCATTAAAATTTCAAAAGTTATTAAATAGTAAAAAAATATTCTAATAAAGTCCAACAACAATTAAATATAATTTCATTTTTCTTCTACATTATACTTCCCCTCTGCTCTATGTTCCGTAAATTAAAAACGTTCATAATCAACCGACATTATTCCATTTTGACAGATATAACTTTATGTATAAATCACCTTATTCCATTTCTTCATCATAACTTACGTATGAATTCAATATTTTAATCATAACCATAATCGACCGACTTTATAAGAAGGTATGGGCAGGTCCCACAATAATGTTGGGGTCAAACTTTGTGGGTTGGAGGAATACTCTATATCTGTACTTATAGAGACTATTAATAAATAATTAATTGTATATTCTATTTTGTGGATGGTTATTACTTTATTTTGGATTGATAAAATAATAAATAATGGGTGATCAAATTCTTGATATACAAAGAAAGAAAGAAAGAAAGAAAGAATTTTTTAATGTCCATGAGGCTAAAAATAGCCTATGGGACAGATTGCTTCTCTATCTGACTCTTGTATTTGGCCCTTTTCAACGCCTTTAAACTTATTTTTATGCAAATCTCTTTTTAATCTACGCTATTTAATTTACATTATAAAATAAATAAATTTAAATAAACAAAACATCTTTTTATATTAGGAATTTGGCTTCCGTGATCTATAAAATGTATATAAATTATTTTAGTGATAATCATATTTAAATATATTTTGTTGACACGTTTCAAACCAGCCAAAATATACCAATATAATTTATCATCATCTTATCTTGATAATGAATCACACTAACTAGTTCCAAACACATCAACCAAATATACTTAAATATAATTATCCCCAAAAACAATTATATACAAAAACATCTTTCCCTAAAATTATTTTATACTTAAAACACCTAACACATATCAATATCATTAATATCATGCACCAATATAAATATCATAACCTAAGAAGGTTATAATCTATTAATTTATATGCTATTTATAGCAATGAGGGTTTCCCTAACTCCACACATGTGAGAAGCACTTAGAATAAAGTTATTATTAACATTTGGATTTTCAAACTCTTTTGGGATTTATTTAAAAACACTTTTTGAGGGTTATGATGATGTCGGTATACCCACGTTTAAAGTTACCCAAAAGTTTCATTGTAATATCAATGTGTGACCCACCCATCATACACTTTTGAAAAGAGACCATGACGATTATATAATGAAAAGAGACCATGACAATTATATTTTATATAATTAGTATGTGAATATTTTTTATAATTTTTTATAATATGTATAGTATCTTTTATGATTTTAGTGTTAATGATTTTCGAGATACAAATGTTGATATATTTTTTAATATTTAAAATGAGTATCATCCTTGGAAACATCGTTGGGAAATAATTCATATTTTTTAAATTAACAACCATCTTCAAGATATATTTAAAAAACCTCTAAATTCCTTTGGGAACTTCCATGAAAATCATAAATATTATTAAAACCCATATTTCAATAATAATTTAAAATATAAATTAAAAAGTATTGATTTGTTGCTATACAAATTTTTGCATATTAAAAATTCAAACCTTTTATAAATATAAGAAAAACTTTAAATAAATTAATATAATTAAAATTAAATAATAAATAACATAAAATTATTTTTAACAAAATTTTATAAATAAATATGTTTTTATTATTATATGTTATATAGATATTGGATACTTAAAACTATTTTGTATTATATTAAACACATATAAATATATTAAGTATTGATTTAACATAGCAATATTATCTTAATTACACAATCAATTAGTTGAGAAAATATCCCAACCAAACTCTCAACTAGGAGCTATTTTAGTTAGACTAAATATCTCAAATCCAACTAACTAGCAATCAAACAACTCACATAACAAGTATATTTTATGATGAGGAATATCATTCAATATGCAAAAGAAAAGTAGGAGTTAAATCTCCAACAACCTCCCTTAACAAGTACTTGCCTTTGATCTTCTTGTATGGAAAATATCATATATAGTGAACTCCATCAAGCTATATTATAACCTTTGTAAAGGTGTAGTTGGAAAGTTGAATTTTTGAATGCCACTCTTGAACTCTAGAATCATGGATCTCGTGAATTCAATTACTAAACAACACCCAAAAGTTGTGGCATAACCTCACTAGTAGACCACTATCGTATCTTCAAAAACTAATAAGGGATCCTTCCCTAGCTCCATGACTTCTAGACTAACTGAGCAACCCTCCATATTGAGCTTCACTTCCACTTGATCTCTTGAATATGTAATTTCTTTATACCAACAATAAATTTTCTATTTTTAATCACTGAACTACTCACTAGTCATTCTATGGATGTTCTTCCATCTATCGAGATACATGGGTGCCAACCTTTGTGCTCGCGAGTTATTTAAAAAAATAGACTAGACACTGAATGTACTCTAGTCAATGTTATAACATAACCTTTATCTACTTTTATAAATTCTTCATCACCTATTTTACAAACAAAAGATCAAAACAATTCAGTAAAAATAATATAACCTCACCATTAAAAGCATCTAAATGATCTTTGAACACCTTGGATAATACACAAATAGCTTCCAAAAAGAAAAGCACAAAGGTTCCAAAACCTATCATGGCCTTCATAAAAAAATGTACTGACAGATATAACAATTATCGTATACTTCATACTAGGAGGCATCTAGCACAATAATAGTCAAAACTCTTTTCGCACACCATGACATCAACACCACTAGGAAGCATAAATTTTCTCAAGATTTGTTTCCATGCACAGACACACACAATATTTCTCCTCCTAAAACCATTCATACTTTTGCTTGTCTCCTTGGAAATATATTTATAGTTCATTCTTATATGGATCCAAAATAATTTTTTTTTCATTAATTCCATGAGAAGAATGTGATTTGGTTTCTCTTGTTCATGTCAAGTGTCGTGATGGCCTAAGCAAATAAATTGTTCGTAAAGCAGTGAACGAGAATGAATAGGAAAATGGTACTCATTTTGGAAATTTTTGTTGGTAGTGTCTTATAATTCATTTTAATGTATTTTCTATTTGTTGCATCATATCCAACATAATACATTACCATCCAGGTCTGATGATGCCCACCACACACACAAAAATTATAACATAACACACATAACACGAGGGTTGTATGTTATCAGGATTCTTCATTATGCATAATCGTGATTGCAATCAATTCCATCACATTTTGATACAAACATATTATTTTTACACACCAATCCTAATCCACTCTCACAATATTATTGTTACATTTTCCTCATAGTCCTAGGCCATCCCGTGAGGAAGTTACCCCAGAGTTAGTAGCTCTAATACCAATTTAGAAATATTGTGCACTCAAAACTCTTTTGTATTGTACTAAGAACACATATAAAATACTATCTTAGTTACACACAATCAACTATTTGAGAAAATATCTCAACCAAACACTAAACTAGGAGTTATTTTAATTCGACTAATTCTTTCCAATCCAACTAACTAACAATCAAATAATTCACATAACAACTATATTTTATGATGAAAATTAGCATTCAATTTACACAAAAAATATATATAGATCTACTTTTTGAAATTAAATTTCTATTTCTATTTGCTTAAAATTTCTCATAAATTATCATTTTACTATACATTTAAATTTGGTTTGAAAATTATTATTTTTTGGTGAATTTTAGCAATTTGATTTTCATTAGCAAAAAAAGGAGTACATTGTAATCATATCTAGATCATACTATCATTAAAAAAGACAAAGACATGGGAGTGGATTCATCCTCCTCACTACAACGTATAACAATGAATCATCTTCTGCTGGTGGAGACAACATCATAAAAACTAACATGAACAAACCATTTTCCCTTGAAACTAAGAGGCAAGGATATGCCAATAAAACAAAACATTCATGTTTCCACTACCGATACAACAACTAAAGGAGTATCCAACAGAAATATGCTTTATAGCCAAGAGCTAGAGCCATCTCCAAGACCCCAAGATAGTCATATAGCCATGAACCAAAATGCAAGAAAGAGGAATTTCCAGCGAACATTTGGACAATGTACCACGTAAAGCCAAACTGGCAAGCTATCATTGAAGTCCACAAAAGATATAATGTTCAACATAATATACCATAATCACACGAACCACGAACCAACCACAAACAACACCATTGTCCCATAGATAACAAGTGCATACACCAAGCTCCGAGTTTTGAAGAATGAGAAAAAATAAAAGCCATGCTAATATGAAAAGCAAATAAAAACCCTGAAATGAAAAACATAAGTGTGAGGACATACAAGATCTATATAATTTTAACTATAAACACCAGCTATAGAGAGCATAGCTGATATGCACATTTCGCTACACAAAAATAATAAATATCCAGGAAGAACACAAAAACCACCACATACTGAGCAAATCCCATGTTGTGAGAACTAAGAAAAAACCATCTACAACACTGAAGAAAGATTTTGAAAATGACAACAAAAAACACTTGAGCTCAAATTCTAATCCTGGTAAGATGAGATGATAGTGAGGTCCTGAGTGTTGTCAATTGGTGGATCAGTAGGATCTATAAGAGGGTCGATAAGATCACCAGAGGTTGAATCTAACACCATGAAGCTTTCTAGCCGATTCCATCTAGAAACAAAATTATGAAGACAAAAATGTTGATTTCTTAACATGCATTTAATGTCTTCCAACCCATAAAATACATTATAAGTTTCAAATTTCTTGTCTTTAAAGATTAGGCGCAATAATGTATCCATTTATTTATGCAAAGCCAAATAGTACAATAAATGGAGTATCCTCTTTCGAAATACCCAAATTTGAAACCCCTTTCACATCTACGCTTACCACCTCTGAATCAAAATGATAACCTGGATCTAAAACCCCTTTCATATATCCACCTACATATGAATCATAATGATATCCCAGATCTGAAACCCCTTTCACATATGCACCTACCACCTCTAAATCATAATGATAAGGGTGTTCCCCATTTTCTTTTTACTCCAACAAAAGAATTTATTTCCTCACCTCAAGAGGAACAACATAAAATAATGTCCCAACTGAGTCATAGGCAAAAGGTTGAATTCCCTTGAATTCACATTTCCCACACTACCCCTCCTATTGATCATTCTCTAATGAGGAGGCATGATTATTATAACAAGAGAGTAGGAAAAACAAGTACAAGAACCATGATATATGAAGCAAGAAAATGAATATACCATCGAACCTTGAACCCCGAACCAAATATCTAACAAATCATCCCCCAATTTCTAGACAAGAGGACCAAATTCATGTAGATTTACCAATTCAGGTAAATGCAATGAAGAACACAAAATTCCCTAGAACCATGCCAAACTATGAAGGATCACAATACCCAAACTAACAACAATAACAACTCCTACGTCCATAACACACAGCGTCCTCCCCAAAGTGAGAACCCAAATAATTATGGAGAGTAGCATTAATGTGAGTTATAAGAAGCCCCAGTACATAGAATCTGAGTATTCCAAGAAGGTAAACTATATGAAGCCCAAAAAATCCATTTTTATATACGACACTTTGACATATAGGGAAATAAACTTGATAAATTCAAAGATACATTGTAACATAACCAAGTTATCAATAAGCAGAAACAATCGTTGTAGAAGAAGACATAATACCTCAACACATGCTATTAGACTATTCAAATGAAAAAAGTTAAAGGAATGGACACGAGCTCATCAAGTAATCCAATCTCTATAACATGCAAAAGAGAAACCAAAAGAAACAACTTCAAAATAAACCATCTAAAAGAGTATGAGGATGAAACCTCACCTCCTTTCCCATAATGCACATACCTCTAGCACCCCCACAACATTTAACTCACATTTCTACTGAAGGGATATGTTCTTCGAGCCCAAACCCCCATTAACATATCTTTGCCACACCATAACTGAATATGGACACTTGTATAGTAGGCACGATTTATAAAGATGACCTAATGGCGCCCTCATTTACACCCCATTGAGGATGTAATTTATCAATTTAATATATAACTAAATTAAATTTATTTATGAGAAAATAGTTAAACTCAATTAACCTTTAATTACAACTCTTTTTCTCATTTGCTTAAAGAAAAATCGAGAGGTATATTCTATTAGGTGAGGTGCAGTGTTAGAATCTAGGGATGGATAATCATCGAAAAATATATGACATTTCCATATTTGATGATGAATATTTGAGAAGAAAGTTGTTTAATGAAGTTCGTAGCTTCATGCAATTGTGAAAGTGGGTTAATAAAATCTTATACCTTTATTTAGTTTTTAAAAAAACATAAATTACAAATTGTTTGGGCACCTCTATGTGTCAAGGTGATATTATTTTGGGGCCATTTTTTTCCAACTCATTTTGATTCCTTTTTTACCATAATAAAAAAAAGTTGAAGTTGAAGCGGATTATGTAGACATTTTTTTTATATTTATTTATTTATTATTATTATTATTATCATCATCGCGACCATTTTTTTTTAACTATTTTAGAATTCCATTTCTTTTGAAATTTTTACTTTAAAGAATGAATTGAGAATGATTTATGCATATATAAAATGTATCTATTCTTTATAACAAAATTGTGAATTGTTTTAGAGTTAATGTGTTTCTTTTAAGGAAAAAAAAGTATATTTTTATTAATATCAATCTAGATCCATCTTAAATAAGGATTTACCAAGCACCTAGAAGGATAAAGTAAGGAGTTAATATGGATTTAAGATGGTACCCTTGGATTCGATAATATATTTCCTCATCATAAAAATTATGATGAAAAAATACCCTAGGCTATCCAATACATGGGCTTGTAAAGGATAGTAATTTTTGAAAGAGTATTAAAATACCGAAGGATCAGACTGCAAAGCTAAACAATCCTTCTACCAAGAGATCACAAGATCAAGAACAAAGAGAAAAGACACTTCATTACTTGAGAAAATGAGTTATACATGAACCTAATTTATGGGAACAATAGAGGCTTCTAACGATAGCTAGAATATAAGGCTAATGACTCAATAGATAAGGATAATATTGACAATGTAGTTGATAAGATTGTTACATAAGCTTACAATTTTCAATATTTATTGGAACTCTAACACCCCCCCATAAGTTGTGCTTAGATTTTTAATGGAGCATGAAGATTTTTTCTCAAGAAGAGCTTTAAATGTCTTGAATTTTGCAAATACTTCACTCTTTTACTTGAGAAAATACACCCAAAAGTATCGTGAAAAATCATCAATAAAATTTAATGCATATTTGGCCCCTGAAAAAGAAGGATTTGAAAATGTTATTATATCACTATGCGCGAACTCAAGGGGTGATTTTTCCCTGGAGGCTTTCCCTTTAGAAAAGGGATATTAGTGTTGTTTGCCAAGGGCGCAACCTGTTCACACTCCATCAATACATGAAACCTTACGAATACCTGAAACCAAATTTTGAGTGTACATCAGCTCCAAATACCTATGATTCAGATGACCACATCTTTCATGCTAAATCTTACTCAATGAATCAACATGAGATATAAAAGAAGTAGATGAAGGCTCGAACAAAACAAACTTATATAATCTAGAGGCATGACCAGCTTATCCAATAGCAACAACAACTGCAGGATCAAGTAGTTCTCTAATGACCACTTCATTTAGAGAAAACTCTACAATTTTCCCATTACCAAAATGATAGATATGATAAATGGAAAATAAATTTGCAGAAATTTCAGGGACTAGCAACACATTGTTAATGCATCTATTTGCCATTTGTAAAATGCCTAATCCCAAGACTTCAAGTTGTGTAGAGTCACCAACTGCAATTTGTGAAATGTTGCTATCAATTATAAAGGGAAGAAAGACTTAATAAGGAGTCATATGATGTGAAGCTCGTGAATCAAGTATCCATTTGTTTGTAAATTTACGTATGGCTTAGGATGAAAGAGAATTTCCCTTCCCTATTGAAATATTGTGTTTCTCCATCACCTCTTCTAAGGCATTCAAATTTTTCGAACATCTTGCTCAAATATGCCTCTGTTCGCCACAAAAAGTAAAAATTTCATTTGTTTTGGTCTTCTCCTTTTCCTATTTTTTGTCTTTAAGGAGGGTTCTTCATTCCTAGAAATCAGAGGAGAAGACTTGTATTCTACTTAGGCTTGGAGGGAGACTCACGAGCTTGTCCAAATTTTTTCTTTGGTTGAAACTGAGCTTTGTGCTTACCTTTAGCGTTATGAGCCACTAAATCTTGACTTGAAGAGCTAGAGAGAACATCTAGTTGCATGAGCTTAGATTGTTTTCTTATGATACAATCACAAAATATTTCAAATGAGGTTTTCCATTACATTAAAACCTGCAGGCATTAGTAAACTTCCAAACCATTATCTTACCATTTTTAGTGGTCCCAGGGTGGATCCCAAAGTGGCAGTTAGTCCATGTGATCTATTCCCAACGAGGTGAGTGTGAAAATCCAGCAACCTTCTTTAAACACAAATCAAGGAATTGAACCCGGGCCAAGGCTTTGATACCATGAAATGGTATTAAAATACCCTAGGATTAGAATGCAAATCTTAACAATTCTTTTACCAAGAGATCACAAGATGAAGAACAAAGAGAAAACACACTTCATTACTTGAGAGAATGAGTTATGCATGAACCTAATTTATAGGAATAATAGAGGCTTCTAACTATAGCTAGAAGATAAGACTAATGACTCAATAGAAAAAGGATAAGACTTACAAAGATTGCTATGTAAGCTTATAAATTTCAATATTTATCAGAACTATAACAATTTTATGGTTTATTTTAACTTTATAATTTTATAGTTAAAATTATAAATATGAAGTTTATTTTTTTATTTTTATAATTTTAATTATCTAGATATTTGTGCCACTTATTTATTTTATTTTATTTTTAATCAAGTCAAAAGGTTTATGTTGACATTACAACATCTCTGTTATACTAGGTTGGAAGTCTCTCTCGGTGCAATAATGAAAGGAAAGTGAAATATTTTTACCACATCTACTTCATACTGAGTTATAGTACTTTTAATTAAAACAATCTAAACATGTATATCCATTTTTTTTAATTATAGATGACATTGTTTTTTTGTGTAGATAATATTTTATTTTATTTTAAAAAAGACACTTGTCAACTCAAGAATAACCACAGACCAAATCACATATCTTCCTCTCATACTGGGTTGTAAAATATGCCTCTAGCACAATAACAAAAATAAATTATCAAATTCTCATTAATAAGTAATTTTATGCCCTTTACCTAACATTTTTATAAAAAATCTTTAAAAAGAAACAAAATAAATAAATAAAAATTATTTCCTATTAAAAATTACCCAAATGAAATTTAAAAAATACATTTATCGTTTATTTACAGATTAGCGAAAACTTATTACTGTACAAAAACTATAATAAATTAAATCAATAACTAATTATATTATATAATGTGTCCATTCTAATCATTAAAACAATCCAAGTTCATTATTCCGATCCAACTCCATCTTGTGAGGGCCATCTACATGAAACAGAGAATCTATATATAAGAAATATTTAATCATTTATCAAAAAAATAGTGAAAATTCATCATTACACAAAATCTAAGTTAAAAACTATAATAACTAATATTAAATTAATAATTCAGGATTATATTTGTAATGTTTTTACTATAAATCACTAAAATAATACAATCCAAGTTTTTTAATCAATTTTAACTCTATCTTTGAAGACTTGTTTATATATAAAACAAATTATTGAGCTAAAGCCTTGTTCTATAAACTAGTATGAGGAGATGTGTAAGTAAGTACGTCCGTCTGTCTCTTTTAAAATAAGATTAAAAATTATGTACTAAATAGAAAAATAATGTCAATTATAATACAAAACGAGTTGTTTTTAGAAAATTAAATATGATATAAAGTAATTGGAAGTAAAAAAAATGTGTGAGTAAGATATTTAATTCTTATAGTTTAAAAAAAAATTCAACAAACTATTTAAATAAATTGTTTAAAAATCTATGTTAATTAATTTATGTGGATGTCAACTTATAAAATATTTTAATGTTGTTTATAAAAAAATATTCAATACGAGTTATCAAAAAATTATTTTAATACGAATTAATATTGTCATATATTTAAAAATATATTAATAATAAAAAAATCATTTTAAATTACATGATAAAATGTCTCAATGTACATACTACTTAAAATATTAAGTTGTTATGGTAAAAAAGTTTATTTAATCTTATTTAAATATAAAACATTATATTTTTCACTCTAAATAAATTTAGAAATTTGATTCTTCTTAGCTTATTTTAAATCTGTAAATCTGTACTTGAATATAAATTTATATTAATATATATAAAAGATATTTCAATGAATTGAAATTCTCTGTAAATTTAAAAAAAACACACACAACTTAATATTTAACGTGAAATTAACTCTTAAAAAGTAAAAAATCATATAAATTATTAACTACCCTGGAAAGTTATACAAATTTCTATAATTTATTTTATCAATATAAAACTCTACTAAATTGAAGCGTCCCACATCTGAAATAATAATTATAAAATCGCCACTAAAGAGAATTTGCACCTCTAAAGCTTTCTTCAAGGTGGGTTATACATCATTATGTGTTTAGGTGGTCAATCATAAGTACTTGGATTTTTCAACAAATACTCTTATTAAGTACTTGACTTTTTGAATAGATGCTCAAGTACTTGGGTGTAAAATGATTTGAATCATAATTATAAGTACTTTTAAAAAAAAATATTAAATAGTAAATGTGAAATTATTTTATTTTTTATTTAGAATTGGTTTAATAGTTGATATTATTAATTGAATTATAAAAATAATGAGTTGTTTTTATGAGATTTTTTGAATTTTTTATTATTTATTTTTCCTATTTACAAGTTTGATGGGTAAACTCTATACAATCGAAGTGTCCAGGTTTTGCAAGTTGCTAAAAAAAATAGTTTAAATAACACAAATCAAGATTTCACTCCAAAAAATCACATTATATATAATTAAAAAAAGTAATTAAAATTCATGGATAATTTTAGTTTTTTTTTTTTTTTTTTAATATTTTTAAGTTGAGGCCACTATGGTGACAACACCTTAGTATTTCATGTGTTCCTCCTTTATCATAAGTTATGATATATATTTTCAAAAATCTCATGGGATTTTCCCTTTTTTATTCAAATTATTATTATTATTATAGTAAAAAAATTCTTGAAACAATTAATTTTTTTATTTATTATAGTAAAAAAAATTGGATGAGTATACGTTATTTTTTCTAATTTTAAAGAATTTATGGAAAATTTTGAAGATATATACTTATCTTAAAATGTGAAAATTTTAATGAATTTCCTTAATTCTGAAAATATTAATTAATATGATTTAATCTTTATCTTAGTGACAACACTCTAATATTTTATTTGTCTTTTTTTCTCATAATTTTATGATATATATTTTTCTAAATGGGAGATTAGAGGAGTGATAAGTTGGGGTACATGGTTACTACCTCCACAATTTACACAAGTTAAGGGGCGTGGTCATACGTCACCACCATAAACCATCATCCATATTAATGTAGCCAATACAAAATACCATAGTGTTGAGGCTAGCCATGATGTTGGACTTCACCTCTCTCAGTATGGGTTTGATGGCAAGGAGTAAATGATGTTTGCTCACTTTAATTTAGTGCCATATTGAAATATTAATACTGCAAATGATACCAATATGAGCCAGTCCTCCCATGCAACACCTTTCATCATTTTCAATAGAGGTCATTCTCATATCTCAAAGTGCGATCTTGGCATGAGGAAACGGTAAATTTTGGGCCTCATGCCGAGTGTAAGGCACATCATTGTTCTCTATGGGATTTTATTTCCAATTCGGAATCCTTGACTAGTAATGAATCCATATCCTCCTTGACTCTTCCATATTTATGTTGTTATTTCTTTATATATTGGACCCCTCTCCTTGGTTCATCCTCGAGGTCTTTTGATTTTTACTCCTTATTCATAACATAGTGCTAGTGGTTTTCATTCACTCTTAGTTTATCATTATGTTGGTCTGGAAGGGAAGCCATCTAAGCTCCAGTTCTATGGTTCATTTGTTCTTTCCCTTTATCCATATCCTTGCTCTTGTCTTTACCACCTCCCTATTCTTGGGTAACCACTAAACTCGCATCATTGGGTTGGGTTCTTTGTCACATCCTTCTTAAGTTTCCTTTTTCTACTCAAGCTTCTTTTAGTTGTCAAAGTCCAGTTTACTCTCCCTTGCTAATGAGCAAGGATTTGATGAGGAGTGACCTACTTTCAAGAGCATGGAGGCTCTCGTCCAAAATAGACAACTAAAACTTCTACCCAACAATAATAAGAAAATATACCATCGGAAATCCAAGCAAAAGGCATTGAGTTAAAATAAGATATAGTTGGATAAACGATTGTTTGACAAACATGAAGGTATTGGCTAAAAGAGAAAACTAGGTATTGCATATTGGGAATACCAGAGCACATTGTAGCCAATATATGTCTATATTTGACATCTATTGGAACTTAAGGCTCCTCCTTAGCTCGGTTCTACTTGCTAAAAATGAGGTCAGAGAGGAAATTATTCCTATATTGGATGATTGCAACTCAATATGACGAGTATGGATAAGTATATTGGGTGCATTGAAGATCATATCGACCTCCCACCTAACCTTGGATGCTCTCCTGCAACATCAAGGAGCCCATTTCTATGGATGCCTCCAACTCTTCAAAATATAAATGACAAGTTCTATTTAGTTTAGTTTCTTAAGGCGTTTTAGTTAGGTTTATTTTTTTGTTTAAATACTTTATATTTTTTTTTTTGTGATGTTATTAATGAACTATCACACACTATGTTTAGATGATAAAAAAAATATGGGTTTTCCATTAATATAGTTTCCTTATTGACAAATCAAGGAAAACCAAATTTTGTGATATTGTTTTACTTTAAAGTTTATTTAAAATATTTGATTTAAAATAATTATAATTATAATAATTTTATAATATATGTTGAAAAAAACAATCACCAAATTAATCTTTTATCAATTTCACTTACACAATTATCATATAAAAAAATCTTTCTAATAATATATACTAATTTTTTTTCTAATTTTCATATGAAAAATCCACAATTATTTTAAAATAAAATTTATTAATTCTTGAAATAACAACCAATTTAATTCACTAAATAATGATCCTACAAATCCCCACCATTATAACATCACATCCTATAAATCTTGGTCACTATGACATCACATTAGTCATCTACTTATGGATCCTTTATTATAACTAGATAGCACATGTTTGATAAAAAAGCTCATTGTCACCAAATTGACCCATTTCAATTTCATGACACAATCATCATATGAAAAACCATGGGGTGATATATATTATTTTTTCTAATTAGGGAAACGTTGAGTTTTATATGTGAAAATTTTGGAGGATATCATTAATTTTTAAAATGTTATTTAATATATATATATATATATTTTAATATTTAAAATTTTAAAACAATTTAATATATTTTTTAAAATTACATGTTTTTATAAAATAAAATTTATATAATTATTTAAAAAAATTATAAAATTAAAATTGCTAAATAATAAAATAAATCAAATCAAATTTAAAATAAAAAATTTCTTTCAATCATCAATACTTAAAAATTAAAATTAAAATAAATAATATTCACACAATAACGAAAGCGTTATATATATATTCTACCAAGCTAGCAAATATCGTTTGTGTGATCAATACATCAGTATCTAATTTCTCGAAAAGGAGATGAAAACGATTCTACAAATAGATATATGTTTTCTATGTTTTGCACCTTGTTAAGCAAGCGAATATTGTGATTTAGTTGAAATCAAATATTTATTTATTTTTAAATTAATCAACATTAATCTGTAAATTATCATACAAATATTTATTTATTTTTAAATTATTCAAAAGATTAATATGTAAATTATCATATTGTCTATCTAAAAGAGAGGAAAATAATTCCACAAACATGTATATTTTCCACCATCTGTCTAACAAGAAAATAATCCAATTAATAAATAACAAAAGATTCAAAATTGGCATAAAATAATCGAATTAATATATAGCAAAAGATTAAAATATATATATAGCAAAATGTAGAAATTTATAGTTTCCCACCCCGGTTTTCAGTTTTCACCTTATTACTCCAAAATAGTTAAATGCCCTTTCCCATAACCATACATTCAACAACTGGAAAATAAATTTTGCTGAAAACACAAATTTTGGAAATTTTTCAGAATGCTGGAAAATGCAGAAATAAAAAACAGCAGTAACAAACAGCCATTCAACACATCATAACACAGTAATTTTTGGTCAAGGTGACCCTGGAAAAACCCTCTACAACTCTTGGGGAAAACCAGTTCGAAAGCTCCTTCTTATTTCTGGAAAAATGCTTTTTACAGTGAGAGAAATATTCAGCAAAATAAAAATCAGCAAACAGAGTTTTACAACTTATCTCTTTTTTCGTGCTTAACCACCGCCTCAGAAAACGCACAAACAGCAAAACGGGAACAACAATAAATGCTGTACGGATTTCTCGATTTGCGTGCCCAGAAATCTGCAATAAATGCAGATGTACGGCCACCTCAAAATATGTGCCAAAATAGCAATAAATGTTGCTGTATGGACCTCGAAATTCGTGCCAAAATCGCTGCAAAACTCTGTTGTACGGTACATCCCCTTGCTGCCTTGATTTCCGTGCTCAATACTGCTGTATGGCTTGCTGTACGGCCTACTGTACGGCCTTGCTGTACGGCCTCCTTGCCTAGGAAACCGTGCAAAAAATCAGCCTGCTATTTGCTAAATCAATTGTACTTGTCTTGCTGAAATGTCTTGCTGAAATGCTGCCTTGGAATGCGTGCCAACCTGCTGCCTCCTTCTCCTCACTGCCCAGAAATCTCCCTTGCTCTCTTGTTCTCCTTCTCCCAATCTGCTCATGAAAGAATGAATGACCTTTTCCTCCTTTTCCTCCTTTAACCTAACCCTAAGTGACTTTTGGGGAATCCCTAAATCCAATGGCCGAGATAGATTGAGATCTAGGGCTGAGATTAAATGCTCATTTAAATCTCACTTTTCATTTTTTAATTCACCCCACTTTAATAAAGACCCACTTAGTCTTTTATTTCCAAAGTCACTTTTTCCTTTCTAATTTTATATTGACTTTATTAAAGTCACTTTAAAATTAGACTTGACTTTATAACTTTATAAAGTCACTTTAGTAACTTTATCACTTAAGTCACTTTTAAATTAGATTTAACTTTATAAAAAATTATAAAGTTACTTTAGGAGAAAAATTAAATTCTTTGACACTTTTCCCTAGGCCAAAGATCAAAGCCTTAGGGAACCACCTGTCCTCCGGTACCAAATTTCAAGCAAAAGATTAAAAAAATATATAGCAAAAGATTCAAAATTGGAATGTTTCCACAAACACATATATTTTCTATCACTTATCTAACAAATTTTTTTTTTGAAAGAGTTAGTTTCTGTGATTTATATCTAGTTTAATCAGAAATCTTCCATAAAATCACATATGGAAAATTACATAATCAGAAAGATTTCTGATTAAAAAAAATATTGTAATCTAATTAATATCTAGAAAAAAATTCAAAATTAGAATCTAACAAAATATTGTTAAACTTAATACTATGATGCACCCTAATGTAGTAGCACAACCTCTTGGTAACTTATTTGACAATAGGGTACCTTGCCTCCTAGTGTAATAAACATTTTTAATGTTTTAATTTTCTAATTTAGAAACACATTTGTTTTAATGTTTTAATTTTCTAATTTAGAAACACATTTGTATGTTTTTAAGTGAAAGTCTAAATAATTTGATAAAAATAATGGAGATTATTATTATTATTGAAGAATTGAGTACCGAAGAAAAATTGTCAATAATAAACATAATATAACATTATATGAAAATGATTGTTGATTTTATTTTAAACAATATTAAAATAAATTAAATAAATAATGAATAATATGTTTTATTTTTCAAGTTAATAAAATTACGGTGATTTTAAAACAATTCTTTCACTGCTTTTACTGCTTTTAGATTCTAGATCTATCTTAAACCTAAATTCATCAAGCATTAAGAGATATCAAATTTATTAATGCTTAATTTTTTCAATATAAAAGAATTAATACATGATGTGGAATTAAATAATAAAAAATCTAGACATTAAGAAATTTGATCCCTCTTGGTGCTTAATAAATCAAAATCTTAAATAAAACTAGATTGATTTTATCCACTTAAATTAGATAAAGATAAGAATTACTAAATTTTCTTTATCCATTTAAATTAGATATAGATAAGTATCACAAAAGTAAACAATGGTGATGTGTTATTCTTTCCTGGATCTTTCATTTTTATATTTCTTTTGTCATTTTTTCACATGTTTTTCCTATAAAATTTAGCTATTTTAATTTTTTAAATTAAATATATATAATTATGATTTTTTTTAGACTTTCCATATATATATAAATATAATACAATACAATGTTTTGTCGTGAGTGGTGGTCTTAATAAGAACAAAAATGTGGTACGATATTTATGAAAGCAAGCCAACAACGACGTGATGCATGCTACGTAACAACTGCCAACAACAAAACATGTACCAACGACGACATCCACTTAGGGTTACGCATTGAATGATGCATCGGCAATGAAAGAGATGTCTAAAAGCCAATTGACTTATGAAGGCCTAATTCATTACAAACCACACATAAAAATCCTTCACCATAACACAAGTCTTTCAAAAATAATCACCATGGGTAGAGAATCATGGATAGAAAAGGAGAAGCAGCAGTGGCTAGATGAGTTAACTGGCTGGATGAGTTTAAAGATGAAAGAATAAAATATTTTGATGAATATCAAATTTATTTGAATGGTGTAAAAGAAATATTGGGGATAATGGAGGAGATTATTTTGGGAATAAGGATAGTATTAAAAATATTATTACTTCCAAATTTAATGATAAATTGTGGGGTGATAATGAGCTAGAGGGGAAAAAGAAGCTAAGGTATTACAAGGAGGAGATCAACCCCACCTTTTTTTACCAAAATTATCTCTCTGTCTTGACCAATACTAAGAATAAAATGAACATTGCCAAAGATTAAAACTAATTCTCATGAGCTTTGTAGTGAGACCAGGTATGAGTTTTTTCTCAAATAACTTGAGGACGACAGAATGTGTCCCCTTTTCGATACTAAGAAGGTTGAATATGAAAAAAGAATTCTCTTAGATTGTCCGACTCTTAATCACATACACTCTCATTTCCAAAACATTTGCCACACCTTCAACATTCTCAACTTGTTAAGTCAACAAAACTATAGTGATCTTAGAGCACTTCTCTCCATTTTTCTTTATCATTGAAATAAAATATTAAAAGGTGGCAATTAATCACTTACCTTCTTAAGATCTGATAGACCACATTGGTCTTATTGGACGTTAATCATCATCATCATTATCATCATGAATATTGGATTTCATTTTAGGCGGGTTTCATTTCTATTTTTACTTTTTCAAAGTTTTTTTCTCACATTACTGTTCATGTACTTAAAAGTAAATTAGTATAGATCCATCTTGATTTCAAAGGCAATGTCTACCGAGGCCACAATTTTTTGCGATTTTTTTTCGCCAAAATCTAGTGTTTTTTTGTTTAAAAAAATTCTAACTATAGGAGTGTTTTAATCATTTTTTGGATGGTGGATTCAATGATTCATCATCATCAAAAACCCTTGGGGCACCCAAAATCCTAAAGCTTAACAACTATAACCTAGATTTCCCAAAATTTCTGTCGGACTTTAGTCAAAATATTTCTAGAATTTTCACCATTTTCAGGGCAAATTGTGGCCTCATTATACTACTATGATTTCAAATCTACTATGCATGAAGATAAATTGAATATCTTAATGTGTAAATATCTTTTCAAAAATTTTACTCTAAAAAAGGTTTATGCTTCAAAAAATTTGTTCATTCTAAATACATGATATATTCATCATTAAAGTGCAAGTATCTTTGCAAGTCAAGTTGATACTCTATATAAAAACTACGTATTAAATATCATCAAGCTGATATTTTTTATTAAACTATAACTTTGTAAATTTTATGTTAAAAATATGTGCTTGGGACACAATCTTATATCAAAAGTTAGAAAAGTAAAAATTGTCACCACTAAGATTACTAATAGAGACAAGCATTTTCAAGAACAACAACAAAATTTCTCTAGCTATATTTGGTCCAAAATTGATCAACCTAATTTGAATTTCATGCAAACTAAGCATTAGAGGAAGGTAAATTATCAAATCCCTAGTCTGAAGCAACATCAACGGGAGCATTCAAGTCTCGCAAGCAACATGTGGCCAAAGAAGATGAATGAACCAAACAGGACCATCCCTGTTGAAACTCGCCTTGCAAAAAAATGAAGATCATGCATTTGTTGACAAGAGTTACTACTTCATCTTCTTGACCCTATAATTTAACTCTATGCTCAACAAGTTACTCAATAAAAATAGTCAATGTGGAAGTAGTTTGTTGCGATGAAGCTAGAGATGAAATTATTCCCGCAACTACTCATTCTTTTACCCACACCAAAGGAGGAGAATTACCAAATTCTAGATTCCCTATACTAACAAATGAAACCAATATCAAGGCAAAACTATGTTTTGACAAAACCAAAATAAATTCCTTACTAATATGACTTCCTAACCCTTGAAAATGGGGTCATTGCGACCCAAGCCTAACCAAAGAGACCAAACAACCAAATATAGAAACTTTTAGGACCATGAACCTCACAACCCTAGGGAAATAATGTTGAAAACTCATAAAATGAAACACATAGACCCAAATCTTGCCACCAACTAGGCTCAAAGAAGCAGGAAAACAAACAAAAAGACATGGTGTGACAAATGGAAACCTCATTATCCGAGTTACTAGCTAGCTTGGATATATATCAATATGTGGAATGGAAATTACCAAATTCAAGTCAAAAATAGAGTTACCCAAAATATAAACACCCTCCCTATAAAACAAATTATTCAAATAAACCCCAAGACATTCATTAAGGGAAGACTCTACAAACATAACATGTTTCCATAGATATTGAAAAGAGATTGCTTTCATGACGTGAGACACGGCATACCTGAATGGAAAAACTCGAAGAGGTTAAATAGAAACAAAGATGCTTGAATAAGCCCCGAGGGGAGGCACTTCCCTCCCTATATGCAACAGATGAATAAACTACATTACAAGAAACAATTATACTTGGGAATATGCATTTGATAGGATAAATCCCACAAGGAATTTTGAAACATTGAATCATCTTGGGGTGCCAAAAATTTAATCACACAACATCTATCATGAAGCTCAAACGTCGCTTCCTATAACAGAACCATGGATTCAATCATCTGAGCGATGAAAAACTCATGTCGAAGGATATTGATGGCCTGCAGATCCCTTGCACACCAAGGAAGTCCAATCTCCCACTCACTCATTCAATACCGTATTAGATAGGCGAGCCTTATTTTAGCTGCTATCCGCCCATTAATGCGCCCAGGGGTGGAATGGTCGCCGTCAGATTAAAACCGTAGATCATCATGCGGTGGCCATTCCACCCCTTGGCGCATTAATGGGCGGATAGCCGCTGAAATAAGGCTCGCCGTATTAGATATTTCGTCATCACCCTTACCATGATCCATAACTAGCTTCTCTATGCATAGATGGTTATGGAGGTAGGGGAGAAACACGTAATTATAATCTTGTACATGTAGATACAAGTAGTGTCCACTCCCCCAATGCCCAATTTGTTGACATTCTGTCCATTTTGTCGAGTAATGCAACCTTTGAAATTCCCTTTTTCAGATATACGAATAGTCATGCAATAAAATAATAACATGTTTAATCGTTGATTAATAACAATCCCATTTCTAATCCAACTGCCTTATTTTCCATTACATCTGCCATGATGTTATTGTGCCTCAAGATATGAAAACCTTGATACCCAATAATCCAGAGAGTAGAGTTATTATCTGGTTGAAAATTGAATTGAGGTTAGGGCCCTTAGGATCAGTTCCATTCCAAACTTTGATACCCAATAATTCAGAGAGTAGAGTTATTATCTGGTTGAAAATTGAATTGAGGTTAGGGCTTTTAGTACTAGTTCTATTCCTAGGGTGGTCTATAATACTTTTGAGTCCTTTACAATCTTTTCTATGTTACATTCATGGACTAGAGAAAGCCCCTCAAAGAGTCCATATGCTTCAACTCGATTATTAGAAGCTTATCTCAATCTGTAAGCAAATTAGGGAAATTTTTAAGGATAGAATTTTATCTTTTAGAAATTTTGGTGAATCTTACAAGCCCTTAATATGAAGGTTGTAAAAAGTTTGGTGATATTTTTTTCAAGATATCCAAATTTATAATGACTTTATATAGTTTTTATAAAATTTTGGCCACCTCTAGAAAATCAATTAATATTCATAAAACACTTTGAAACATAATTATAAATTTTTATAATTATTTTAAAAATCAAATATGGGATGCACATTCCTACTTTACATGAATAATATTTTTTTTCAATTTAATATTTTCATCTTTTAAATTTATCATTTGTGTTGCTTTTAAATTTAAGTAAAAAATAATACCATATAATAAATAATTAATATATTTTGAAAAATAAAATTAATTAATTAACAACTTTAATTTCTATTTTACAATATTGATTTATTTTTTTCAAATTAATCTTAAAAATAAAAACTAATCAATTCTTATAATTTCCTATTTTAACACAATTCCCTATTTTAAAAAAAAGCTCATTACTTTTCCCTCTCTTAATAAAAAGCTAATTACTTCCCAATTAAATCTATCCATGTAAACTTGGACCATTTCTATGCACTTTGCATCCAATTCTAACACACATTTCAATTTAAAAAATAAGGCTAATCACTTCCCAATTAAATTTATCCATTTGGGCCATCTCTATTCACTTTGTATCCAACTCTAAGACAATTTTCAGTTTCAAACAATAATTGTAAAAATAATAATGGTATAGGCCAATAATGCTTCCACTTCATGTTCAAAGGAATTTCGATTTTAGATGTTGGAATATCAAATCACCTTATTCCATTTGACCCTCATAACTTATGGATACATCATCTTGTTCCATTTGTTGTTACGTGAAGATTCATCATTTTCATGATAACCATAGTCGACCAAATTTATGGGATGGCAGGGGTAGGTCACACAATAATAGGGGCATTGAAACTTTTGGAAAACCTTGGGCTATGGAGGGGTGGTATACATTGTATCTTCTTTTTTATTTGATGGGTGGTATACATTGTATCTTCTTTTTTATTTGATGAAAACTCTATATATGTAGATGGGTCACAAGTCATTTGCAGTCATAAAATAGTGGATGGTCAAAAATTTTACTTTTTCTGCATAATGGAGCCTTTGGGTATGTCACACAATAATATGGCAGTGAAACTTTTGCAAAACCTTGGGCAATGGAGGGATGTTGTTAGTGGTATACATTGTATCAATTATATGGGTTGAATGAACGCTCTATATATGTAGATGGGTCACAAACAATTGCAGTCATAAAATAGTGTATGGGCAAATATTTTATTTTCTCAACATAATGGAGTCTTTGTGTAGGTCATACAATAATATGGCAGGGAAACTTTTGGAAAACCTTGGGCCATGGAGGGATGCTCTTAGTGGTATATATTGTATCGCTTATGTGGGTTTGAAGAGCTCGCTATACACGTAGAAGAAGGAAAACGAGTTTGAACTTTGCTTCATTTTCTTTTTAAGTACGAGTATAGTTTGAATTTTGGTTTTAAAATATAATTAAAGGTGGAGTAAATTAATTAATTTTTAAAAATAAAAATAAAATATATTAAAATAAAATCTTTGGGGTTGGAACTTTATTTAACAATTAAAAAAAATTAAACTCAATTTTTCTATATTTCTTCAAGATGCTCCACCAAAGTGAAATATTTATTTTGTTAATTGGCTTTTATTGGAATATAAATTGCAAAACAATTTTTCACCTACATGTATTATGGATTTCAGCATATATACTCTTTGGTATAAATTCTAAACCTTTTTTTTGTACGTAGCGTCAAGATACTTTCTATTAATCAAGTGAAATGTACACCATATTTACATCCATATATGTAGCCATAACCAAAGATATTTTAACATAATACTATGTCTCATATGCACATAGCCACCTTAGAAACATAAAAACCAACATGTCATCATAGTCCACGATTTTGGACAACCCAAAGACGAGGACAGAACCAATATGGGGATAGTTAAAGAGCCAGTACAGAGACCTGCAAAGTACCCACATAGAGAGAAAGGAACAATTTCACAATTACTGCAAAACCAACTCCAGGTGGCGTAGAAGAGCATTTTCATCAACCACATAAACATCCAAACCGCGATGCACTAGAAAATCATCCACCTCGACACTAAAGTATGCAACATAAAAGACTAAGAAATAGATTTATGTCATCTAGGTACAAGCATGGAAAATAATAGTTGAGGCACGCCCCACCTGGGCCATCACAAACCAACTCGAGTCGCCACCAAAAAATACAATTTTCTTGCATGAACAAGAAACTGAGGGAGTGAACCGTCAGCCAGGAACACCTTGCACACATACAAAAGAAATTGCACGCACCACATATCTACACTGCACCACACATCCACCAATTCAACATAAACTTCAGAAACATATGGCCAAAAAGGAGCCTTTGAGAAACTTGAATACACAAACCCCACACCCAAGCATGGTCTCCTGAACATAACCCCAATTTCCATTTTGGGCTTCCCATCAGACAAGGAGGTATGTAGGACCGATTAAAGGCTACCAAAAATCCACTGAAGTCCACATGAAGAACCAAGTAAGCCCATTGGGCGTAACATAGAAGATTATACAAAAGAGGAAAAAAAACATTAGACAAAGGCAGTTACTCCTTTTGAGGGGATAATCATGAGATCTGGAATATTATCCATAGGGGGATCGATATAGTCATTAGGATCACAAGCGGAATAAAGTCCCCAAAGGATGAAATTGAAACAATGAAAAATTCCACCTCTGTGAGCCTGGAATCAACATTGTCAAGGCAAAAGCGAATATTGCGCAACATTATTTCTACATCTTCCAACCCATAGAACATATTATAACTATAAACTTGTTTATCTTTAAAAATAATATGGATAAAAGTGTCCATCTGTTGATGTAACGACAAATAATACAAGAAATATAACCTCTTATGATGAAATCTTCCAGGATTCAAGACTCGGTGAAGTTCAGTCTCCATCCCCTGGCTCTTAGAATTAGAATGATATGGGCATTTTTCCTTCTCTTTGGCCTTAAATAGAATAATTTCTCACCGAACCTCCAAAGGAACAACATCAAAAAAATAACCCACAAAATCAAAAGCGAAGGTTTGAGTTCGCTTGGGGCCAAGGTTGCCCAGAACACCCCTCCAACTCACCATTCATTGATAAGGGGACATGATTGAAGAAACCAGAGAGCACATTAAACACCCAAAAAACCCACGACCAACAAAGGAGGAGTATAGAGCACACATAAACCCTTACAAACCCAACCTCAAGACCAAAAAATTGTCCCCCCAACACCACTAAATAGGTCCAAATTCTAACAAATACCCAAATTATATATAACACAAAGACATATGACATCTAAAATCCCATGGTAAGACTCAGTTAATAGACATACTGACACACAAATTCCCACCAAGAACAATTACTCCCCCCACAACAGAGAATATAAATCCAAAATAGGAAAGGAACTAGTAGAAGCAGAATAACTCAGGAATACTAGTGAAGACATCCAAAGCACTGAAAGCCAATAATTCCCACAGATGAAACTTACTAAATTGCATAAAAACCACCACCCCTTGGATAATTATGGAAGTAACAACATCCCAACGAATTAAGCTTGAATTGAAAACCCAAAAGACCATACAAAGAACCCAATAACAAAATTGCATAAAGAACATTGCAATATAGAGCTCGATGCCACACCAAAGAAAATCTATAGTAAAAAAAGTAAGTGAATATTGTAGGAATGAGAGATGCAATACCTCACTAGACCAAAGCAGGCCACCCAATATTAAAGCCAATACCAACCTAAGGTTATGAAGAGACCTAAGAAAATTCACAAACCAACGAGATGCAAAGAACGGTGTTAGAAAGCCTGCCGAGGGGACTATAACCACCCCACCATGCTTGCAAGATACGTTCGTCCACCAACCTACCACAAGATGCCTGCATTTATAACTACCCACATTTCCGACCTCATTCCAATGCATTTCATTAAGCTCATGCCATGCCATAACTAAATACTACTACTTGTGGGAGAGGCTTGTCATCCAAGAAGTCTCAATAATCTCGTAATTCAATCCCCAAACTTACATCAAACATAAAATAAAAATTACATCAATATATAATTATAATTACATATATAATAAAACAATGAAAATTTGATAACAATGTTTTCTTCTATTACATTTGCACTTATTATTAGAATATGTAATTCTTATTTGTTTTAGGTGATTGTGTCTGTGGATCGTTATGATTATTGTTCATTGTTAGGTACAGTTTATCTTTACATGAAGAGTCTATCTAGTAGTTAGGAGGTAGTTAGATCTAGTTGGTTTGAAAGATATTCTCCAACTAGTTAGCTTCCTAGATTTATATTTGATTGAGGTATTTGCTCAACTGGATGATTATATGATCATGGTAGTTTGTATATCTTCAGACCAAGCTTCATGTATTTATATGTGTACTAATTTATTTAATAAAATCTCTGACTCAATTTTGTGTTTGCAATCATTTTTACTCTCCACATTTTTAATTTGGTACCAGAGAAAATATGGACTTGAATCCCTTGTAGGAGGGCCTACGAATTTGGATGTGTGTGAAAGTAATTTATTGTAGAAGAAAATTAATGTAAGAGTGAATTATATGGTTTTCCCATGATTTTCTATTGCCATATTTTATTTGTGGGAGTGTTTTGTTTGTTAATGATGCAAAATTTGGAACTGCTTTTAGTTGTGGAAAAGTTACTAAAAAGGAGAATGGGATTTCTTTGCAAGTGATTGACTAGATAAACAAGGGCCAATTTACATAGAATACACAACTATATTTATTTTTCAGTTATAAGAAACCATAGATACTTTGTTGGTGTTAGAATATTCTTTGAGAGAAGGTGCATTGTGTGTTTGAATTACAAGAATTGTAGAAATGGTACAAAATATAGTTAAGAATTTCTCTTTCTTGTGCACCAACAAGAGGGGAATCATCCACCTCGGAAAGACCTTCGAATTCAAAAGCTCAACATTCACTATGTGATCCCATATTAATGTTCTAGGGTAATAAATTAACACTAGGTAGCACTAGAAAAGAGTCAATCTACAATGATAAGTTTGGTGACAAGGACTTTGCAAAGAAACTCACATGGTCTCGAATACTCTTTGTCACCAATGTCTCCTCTAGAATCAATAATTCTTTGTTATTCATCTATATTTCAGATAACTCGTGTCTATACAGTAAGCATGTCATCTTTGAGAAAGTAGTTGAGGGAACTGAACTCATGCATGGGATGGATCAATATGAGAAATCATGGCGGCCATAAAAGAATGTGCATCGATTAACATCATTGTTTCTGTGACTAATGGCAATGGTAGTGCGAAGGGTGAGAAACACAATGCCCCTTGGGATTTGGGTTTTTGTTTTTATTCATCAAAGAGAATTATATCTACAAGGTTTTCAATAACTTTTTATAACCTTGAAGTTTACTAGGTATGATAGGTGTAGAATGCAATGCCTATGAATCAAGTGAAAAATCGGTAATAGGAAGAAATGCTACTTTAGGGTGTCAAATAAGTTTTATTTGGTCAAGGATGAGATAATATAGGTCAAGGGGACCATCACATATGAAATGAAGCATATGAGGAGTACCATAGTTCTGAATCCTTACCAATACGATGAGAGTAGAAATATATGTCCTCTTGAAATCATTGAAGCAATGCAAAGTGAACCAAAAAACTATGATTTGTAGGTCGAGAAAAGGTAGGGAAAAGAAAAATAAGAATACATCAATAACAAAGTGAAAGAAAACATAAGTAAAGAAAGGGATGATCGATGAAGTATATAAAGATAAATATTTTGACAAAGAAGGAAGACTCTAGATGAAGAAGTAAAGAAGAAGTGATGCATGGTAAATGGGTTTATACTTAGTGCATACGATTGGTAGAAAGAGGCGATGATAAAATTGTATTTTTGTAAATAATCTTGGATATTTGTTGTACTTGAGTTGAAATGTTGTAATTGAGCATATGTGTTGCAAGTGATGCATGTTTAGTTGTACCCAATATCCCAAATTTCATGTTCAAATAGTATAATTATATCGATAAGAAAGTGATTTATTGGGTTATTTTGTAAACCCTATTGACCCAAACCTACATGAATTAGTGTGGTAGTATATGTAATCATGTAGCATGCATCCTCTTAAGCATACAGTGGATGTGGTGTCAATTTGTGGAATGCACCACTAGGTAGACATGAGGGTGGCGTACATACTCATATGCTAGCTTGATGTGGAATCGAAGAAGTTAAGTCTTCAATTAAAGGGGAAATGCAAGATGAAGTAATTTTAGAATGCGAGAAGGTTGGGACCAAGTTATTATTAAGAGAGAATTTAACATGTTAATGAATCATGTAGGTAAAAATATTCCTAAATAATTGGTGAGTAAAATGGATGGAACCCATGTATCTGAATAAATGGATTTATTTTTATGTGAGATCAATGATCAATTGTTTGTATGAAGAAACAAAATGTTCATATAATAATTAGTTTTAGTAGGTACAAAAAAGGAATAAATAGGAATTTTAGTGATGAATCCAAAGTGAATACAATGCATCCAAAAAAACAAATACGAGCAAGTAGGAATGAGGAGATTGCAATATGAATAAGAAGAACATGAATGTGATCGTTGATGTAGCAAAGAAGAAAAGATGATGATAGTGCACCCGAAATTCTCGTGGAAGCTACAAAAGTGAAGTAATGATGAAGGATAAACAAGGTAAATTTTGTGAGTATTGTGGAATAATAACAGACTCAAGACAATACTATAATGTGAGTTACACATTGTATTTGTAATAAATTCTATGGTGTCATGATTGAATTGATGTATTGATCCCAGAGAATGTTTGAGCATGTACTTGGTATCTCCATGAGTGGATATTGTAATTGTTTGAATTAAATATGGTGTACACCCTCATAATACATTGAAAGTTCATGGTACTTAAAAGCTACTTTATGTGACAGTTTGTGGTTAGCCAAAACCATTAATGTAATGTATGGTTCATGGTAAACTAGAAACCATTTAATGTGAAATAATTTTTGTTGTAAGTAGAAACCATTTAAGGCGCGATATTATAGGATCATCCAAAAAATATATACATGTAATTCTAGAGAGTCGTTATGTGAACACCAAGGAAAACCCAAGAAAATGGCACACACACACACACACACACACACAAAATGGCATCCTACTGGACCAACAAATACAAATGCTAATTATCCATGCATTCTAGTGGATGGTTGTTCCTTTATATGGATGCCAAGATTATGATGATGTTTGCACGATTGTGGTATGGTATGTAAAGGATGGATTAGATCTAGAATTCGTTGATTATGAGGTTTTTTCAGTGAGAACATATTGGTGAAGACCTCAACAAATGGATATTAAGATAAGTTTTCATTCAATAAAATATTGTAATATGTAATTCCTACATGTCTTAGGTGTGATTATGCTTGTGAATCATTAGGATTATTGGTCATTTTTAAGTAGATTTCATCTCTATGAGAAGTGTATGTTTCTATTATTTTAGAGATGGTTAGGACTACTTGGTTTGAGAGATATTCTCCAACTATTTAGCTTCCTATATTGGTGTTTGGTTGAGATATTTGCTCAACTTGATGACTCTGTAATAAGATAATTTATCTATCTTGAAATCAAGATTCATTTATATGTGTACTATTACATTAACTTAATATTACATTGAGTTTTGGTTTTGTGTTTATTTTTTATCTTTGATGTGTGGTTCATGGACACCAAAGGTTGATGGTTGTTACATCAATGGAAACTATTTGGGCATATCCACCCAAAGGGATCACTTCCCATAGTCTCATTAGCAAAGCCTAACCCCAAGAGCATCAAGGAGAATTGACCCCGTGACCCCCCATTAGCAAGGTGCTGTAACAACAAGAACTCAATCAATTGAGCTAACCCTTGGGGATTTTTTTAGTGTGGTTCACGTACACAGGATATCGGTGATCACTATGTCCATATAAATATCCAACCAAATCCACGTGAGGGGATCACTTCCCGCCAACTCAATAGAAAATCCTAACCTCAAGAGCATTGAGGAGAATTGATACTGTGACCTCCCATTAGCAAGATGCTTTAATATGAGAACTCGACCAATTGAGTTAACCTTGAGGCTATAATTACATTAAAGTAATAAAATACTCAAGATAATTTTATGTTTACAATAATATATACTCTTTATATTTCTAATCATACAAGAATACTTACTTCACACTCAAATTTCTCTTTGACTGTGTGGTACTTTGTATTTGACCAAAATTTTCTTCCGCTTATCCATAGTTTGACACTATGAATTCAATTTTTGTTATTTTATTATTATTTATTTGTAAGGTGATTGGTTTAGGTCTTATTATAGGTTGTTTAGTAACTTCCATTATTGACTAAAGTCATGATCGACTCCAACTGGAGAAAAACTCGTTGAAAAATATTTTTTATTTTTTCTACTAATTACTGGGTTTTTTGTTTTATTTCCTTTTTATTTAACTTTTTTATTTTTTCCCCTTTTCTAGTATTTCCATTTTCATGAATTATATTTTTATCTCCATATTTTCAATTTAAGATGACAAATTTTAAAGAGAAAAAATAATTTAAAACAAAATTTCAATATTTTAAATTTTTTTTTTTTTCTTATTACTTTTTAATTTGACTTATATTTTTTTTTGTCTTTTTCTAGGGTTTTTTTTTCTCTTCCATTAATCATAATTTTTTTTCTTGTTAATTTTTAATTTGACTTTAATCATTCCCTTTCACCTTTCTATAATTTTATTTCCTTAGAAACAACAACAATAAAATAGAACTTTCATTTCAAAGAATATAATTAAATTAGTAAAAAACAATTCTAAAAATAAGAAACTAATAAATTAAAACAAAATTTGAGTGTAATTTACTCCCCTTGTCATATATATACACATCTCATTCCTCATTCTACTCAAATCTTAAAGACCTCTTTTCATTATTGTCTTCACTCAAATATGAGAGATTTGAAAATTGAGAACTTGTGAAGTTAAAGTTGGCAAATTGATTCATGTGATTATTATTTTATTATTATTCATCATAATTCCTATAGTTGTTATAATTGATACATGTGAGATTACTTTTTATTTTTATTTAGAACTAAATATTTCATATATTTCGTATTTTTATTTATATCTCTACGCTGTATGTTTTAAGAAAATATTTAACATTTTCATATTTTCATCTCTATTGATGAGGATTTAATTGTGTCCGAGTGTAATTATTTATATTTCACATTAAACACTTCCTCATCGACCATTCCAAAATTTTGAATTAGTAGATTCCTGCAAAAATTGTCATATAGGCAGGTCTTGCATTACAAATCACTCTAATATCATTTTGTGTTGCACAATTCAACCTCAATGAGCTCACCTATTTTAATAGTATACAATCTACCACTATGTATTGGGAATTAATATAAGTATTATTATTAATTTATATAATAATTATTTGTACAATGATTTGTCTTCAAAGTAGTTTGTTTTATACAAAATTGTAGCTTTCATTTGAAAGATGGCATTGTGGACATTGGAAATTTCATGGGGTAACCATGGGTTTATTGCATATTTTTCCAGCCATCTTGTTCATTATACATTGGTGAAATTACACATAATTTTTCAACTAGAAAATGTGTTATAGTAGTAGGAAGTTGTATGGTATTGTAGGGTTTTAATTGCAGAAATTTCAACTATCTATTTCCTCAAATATTTTTTATCTTTTGCATGTGCTTTCAGCTGGAAATCATATTGTTTACGTTAGAAATTGTATGGGGAAACATGTTGGAAGTTGTATGGGGCTTTTACGAATTTCATTTATTTTTTATCCTTACTATAGTTTAATTTAATTTTTTTCCCTTGCCATTGGGGGATAGTGGTTTATTGGTGCATAAAATCACCCACTATGTAATGATTACCATAATGTTTGTTTTATACAAAATTGTAGCTTTCATTTGAAAGATGGCATTGTGGACATTGGAAATTTCATGGGGTAACCATGGGTTTATTGCATATTTTTCCAGCCATCTTGTTCATTATACATTGGTGAAATTACACATAATTTTTCAACTAGAAAATGTGTTATAGTAGTAGGAAGTTGTATGGTATTGTAGGGTTTTAATTGCAGAAATTTCAACTATCTATTTCCTCAAATATTTTTTATCTTTTGCATGTGCTTTTAGCTGGAAATCATATTGTTTACGTTAGAAATTGTATGGGGAAACATGTTGGAAGTTTTTCTCCTCATTCAGCTTCTTTGCATCCCACCAGGTTACTTCTTATTCTAAGGATTCAAAATTTAAACTCTTAATTGAAGGTCAAAACATGTTGGAAGTTGTATGGGGCTTTTACGAATTTCATTTATTTTTTATCCTTACTATAGTTTAATTTAATTGTTTTCCCTTGCCATTGGGGGATAGTGGTTTATTGGTGCATAAAATCACCCACTATGTAATGATTACCATAATGTTTAAGTTGCGGGAAATGGATATTCCCAACTTTTTTTTTTCCAACTTTTCACTTTGGCAAATATAATTTTTTGAAAATTTAAAACATTACAAATTGGTAGTACCATTTCTAGTTTAACCATCTATCCATCAATAAATATTTATTATTTTTTACTTTAATTTGGTTATATTTGAACTAAGAAGCAGGTACTACAAATGTCACTTTGCATAATACAAATTATGGTTATGTGTCTAGCCAAGTTGGTCGCAAAGTTCAATTTTTCTCATTCTCACCAATTGAGCTAAGGTCCATCTTATTTCAATGCACAGATTCCACCATGAACAAGTTCCTAATTGAATAAGCTTTTCATTGTATTGTTTGTGCATCCAAATACGATGCACCATAAAAATAGTAATGACAACATTTTATCTAGAAGTAAGATTCAATTTCAGTCAATAACGTCGAATGAGCTAGCAACAACTTCTTGTTGAAGAACCTTTCTAGTACTTTCTAACTTATGCATATTTACATTTTCTACAGAGAATATCCTTTCGATAATACATTAGCTTTGAAGCATCAAGATAGAAATTACTTTGCACCAAACAAATGAATGCATAAATAACATGAGTAATTAATTGTTCTCAAATGTAGTATTAGGTTATTTTCTTAAGCAAACATGCATGATTATCTTATTGAGCATTGAAGCATTTTATGTTTTTCACTTGAGCATATTGAACAATTTGATATGAAGGTGTTGATATTAGTAAAAGAGCTCTCATGTGCATTGAGGATTCAAGCATCAAGATAGTAGTTACTTTCCACCCAACAAGTGATTGTATATGTAACATGAGTAATTAATTGTTCTCGGATGTAGTATTATGTTATTTTCTTATGCAAACAAGCATTATTATCTTATTGAGTATTGAAGCATTTTATGTTTTTTGCTTGAAAATATTGAACAATTTGATATTTCTTGCTTGAATGTGTTGATATTAGTAAAAGAGCTCCCATATGAATTGAGGATTCAACATTGAATTATATTATTTAAGAACATCATAATATTTTCTAACTAACATGTGTTTTGTCTTTAGACAAACAAAAGATTTGGTTTGTGACTCTAACATATTATTTTTGGAAGAACATTACAACAAACCTCTTTTTTATACAAGAGAAACTACAAATAATAGTAACAACGATATGGAGACTCTAGAAATAAGTAAACATAAAGTTAACTTTAAAGATAATGGAACATAAACTATCGATCAAATTTTTATGTCTTTATTAAATTTTACTTTAATTTATCTATGTTTAAACTAAATAGTACTGACCAACTACAATGTAGAATCACTTGAGCAAAACTGTATTAAAATATTTTATTTAGTAACATCAAGTAAACATTAAAAAAAAATAATAATAATAATGCATCAAATACTATTACATTATTTTTCCTAAATGCAATTGCCTTGCTATTTTATTGTTTTTACTTTAATTTAGCTAGATTTAAACTAAGTTGCAAGTACTAGCTACTATGTAACCCTTGTTTATATTTTAGTTTAAAAAAAATTACAATAAAATTATATCTTATATATTAAATAATAATAATATAATAAAACATTGGAATTTTTATTAATCATTTCATTTTTCCATTTCCTTTATAAGTACGCATCGAAATCATAAACTATGTGTTATTTTCTTAGTTTTTCATTAATTTCCGCAATCCCGAATCTCCCTAATAACCACGAGTCAACTTAATTCATAAAGATGGTAACATAACAAATTATTAGAGAGCACCTTTAAACAAAAATCATATTATTCATCTTATTAAAAAATTAAAAAATATTATTTCACTAGTTATATATATGAAACTAAATTTCTCCATAGATATAAATGTTGAATAATTTAAGTTTGTGAGTGGTAGCAGAATCGGAAAAAAACATGTTGGGAAGCCCTTGTGTATCCAAGTAATGAGAAGCTCAATCCCTCAAACATGTCTCTCGCAAACTTTAAAAAAAAATGTTGAATAATTTAAATTAATTTTTATATATTTAGTTAAATCATTAAAATAATAAATTTAATAGAAATATACTTTTATAAAAGAATATTCTTATTTTATAATATTTTAATTTGTACCCCACCATAACACTGACTGAAGATAATAACTTTCTCAGGTGGCTAGCAAACTTCACCCTAAAAAAGAACCCCTAATCTCCCTACACACATTATTGGGCATTTTGACTCCATCAACCTTGAAGCTCATAGGTTACATCAAGCATCAACCAGTCATAGTCATGTTGATAACAACAACACTCACAATTTCATTCAAAAGAGTGGTAAAAGAAACCCATTATTTTCTCCACCTAGTGCACAACTTCCAACTCATGATAGTGAATGGAGGTATGATGAAATGTGGGGGTAAACGTGAAAAATATCAAACTCTTGATGAGTGACTATGACCTCAAAACCCATCTATTTGGATCGATATGGGTGGTTAACATATTATTAGGGATAGAATGACTATGCATTTTGGGACTAGTCACAATGGATTTCAAGGAAGTATATATCCATTTTACTAAATAAAGTCATGTACATATCCTTTAAAGGATTTAGACAGGCTCTCTCAAAAAAATCATCTTGGTTTACAATAAAACATGGGAATTACATATAAAGATCACAATTAGTCACAGGATGTGATTGTCAACATTTTTGTGGTTGGTGATGGTTTCCATGTACGATGTTGGTTTGGTCACTTTAATAAGACAAGTCACTGGAAAGTATTTTGTCCACTTCGTAGGAAATCAATTAACTTTGGGAAATCATGTAAAAACCAACTGGAAAGAATTGTGTAAACTGGTAATGATCAAATCGGTGGGCGTGGAGCATTTTAGAATCCCTAGGATCAACGTGTTAAACTTTTTGACAAAACACAAAGGTTCATTTGAATAATTTGCCATCCGCACATGATCTTTATGCTCCAAATCAATAAACTACCGAGGAGTTTCACGGATACAAATAATCTTTTGCCCCGAATGGATGATTGGGTTATACCTTTATGACCCGTACGTAGTAACTTTGTATATATGCGCTTTGTATATACGAACTAGGGAGAGAAAGTTTGACAATTTCTTGAAATCATGAGAGCTTTTGATATATAAATTTTTTTTGGATGATTTTATTTAATTTTTATTTATTTTATTTTAAGAAAATAGAAAAAAAATAGTGGATTCAAGATAAATAAAAGATTAATTTTTATAGAAGATAAGTTAAATTTTAATATTTCAAATTGAAATTTTATAAATAATAAGAAATTAATTGATTTACTTTACTTAAAAATTAAATATATGGTTGGTGAGAAGTTAAATTTCATATATATATATATCATTGTGGTATATTGGACTTTGAAAAAGTAAGAGATTAATTAAGATTTTTTAATATTTTATTTTTATGATCGAAAAGAAGGGAAAGAAGTGTTATAAGATCAATATAGTTTCATTGACTTAATAAGTCAAGAAGGTTGGTAGTGTGGCAAATGTATTGGAAATGAGAATGGGTATGAGTAATATTCGAGCAATCCATGAGAAAGTGATTTTCATCTTCAACCCTCTAAGTATCGTAAAGTTGCAGTTTCTTTCATCCCAAGGTGTTTTGGGAACAGACCAACACTTAGAGTTTCACTTCGAATCTCATGAGAATTAGTTTGTATCTTCGCAATGTTGATTTTCTTCTTAGCACTAGTCAAGTTAGAAAGATAATTCTAGTTAGCAAGAGTGGGGTTGATTGCCTCCTTGTAATACCTTAGCTTCCTTTTCCTCTCTAACTCGTTATCATCCCACAACTTATCCTTAAATTTTGAAGTAATAGTATTTTTAATATTATCTTTAGTATCCAAGATGATCTCTTCCTTTATCCCCCAATGTCGAGCCAGGACTTGGCATCCTTGTGCCATCCTCACTTGAATCAGAGGTGGGGGTTTTGGCTAGAGTTAAAAGCAACTTTGGGGAATGTCTCACATAAAGTTTCTTCTTATACATTAGATACTGAAACATAGTCATGCTTCCAATGGGGGAGAGGCTAGCTTCAATCAAGAGGATAAGATAGGAAATATTTCCTTTAATCTTGAGGTTGTAGGTTATAAATTGCTTTTGGATCAACTTGATCTTCCTCCATGCTTCTATAGATATATTGCAATCACAAACCTCACAACCATATAAAATAACAAGGGTGACAAGAGTCTCAAAGATGAACATTTTTTTACTCCAAACCCAATGATCATTCGATTTACAATTGTTTCCAAGCTAATAATAAGCTTTCTATCCTCCAATAATCCTCTTCTCAATGCTATAATTCTAGTTGATTTTATTGTTGGGTTCAAATTTTGGTATTTTTAAACACCTTGTTCCAACCTTTTCTATCCTTAGTTTTGATGTGTTTACTTTTTACTTATTGTTAATGAATGTCTATGATGAATAAGGGTTTTGATATGTAATTGAATAATGCAGTATTCTTTATGATTATTTACTTTGTTTAATGCATGATTAAGTAAGATCGTTCAGTTCGTAGTAAGTTCAACATATGTGTTGAACAACGCCTATCGTATTGATAGATCTGACCTGCGAAGAGCTAATAAGAAGGAAAATCCCTAAAGCCACAATCTATTATCCCTATGGATGTAGAAATCTGGTTCTAGCATCCCTCCATATTGCCTCGGGTGAGACTTCAATCTTCGCAAGGAGATCATTGCCGAAAGGGCCGGTAATAGTGGGTTTTCTTGGACTGCGCAGTCACTTTAAACCTGGGTCTAGGCCCCATCAAGCCAAAATTTTGTTATAGAATGGGGCTCATATCAGTATACAATTATGCCTTTTGGGTTGAAGAATTCCCCTGTTATATTTTCCAGAGTGGTGGTCACAACTTTTAGGGATTGCATTCACAAATTTTTGGAAGTATACTTTGATGATTGGACAATATTTGGATTGTTGAAAAACCATGTTGGGAGCTTAAGGCTTATGCTTAACATTTGTAGACAACATCAGATCTCTTTGAATTTGAAGAAGTGCATATTGTGTGTGCCTTTTGGTATATTGTTGGGACATGTTGTTTGCAAGTAAGGACTCATGGTGAACCCTGTGAAGATTGTTGTCATTGTAAATTTGGATCCACCTAAGATAGTAAGTCAATTGCGCACTACATTGGGACATACAAGATACTACAAAAAATTCATTAAGGGGTATGCACAGATCACAACGCCAATGGAGAAATTGCTGAAGAAATATGTGAATTTTCAGTGGGATGAAGAATGCAAGAAGAGCCTAGAAATACTAAAAGAGAATATGGTAAATGCATCTATTCTAGTATTCCCTTATTGGAATAAGGAATTGAATTAGTGAATTGTATTAGTGGGTGTCAAGGTTAACTAAAAGGAAGGATTGCTTTAAGAATGACAAACCTTCAACGTGGATTCCTAAGCTGATACAGTGACTCGGGAGTACTAGCAACAAGATTGAAAGGATTGTTAATTTTTGGATTGATAGCATCTTAGGAGGATTCATTACTAAGTTCACTATAGACTTGATTTGTCTTACAGTGAAGCAAAGTGAACACTCTTCAAAGGACCATGAGGTAAGTATTTTAATTCTTTGAATTTTTGGATTAAGATGCTTTTGTGTGAAAAGGGAGTTTTTTGGATGCAATCAAACTGTTAGTTTACTTATGTTTGGAGAAAGAAGTAAATATGAGCAAGTATTCGATACAATGCAAAGTGAAAAAAAGTATAGAGTAGATACCAGAAAGAGATATCATGAAGAAGACCCGAAGACCCTTAGAGAGATTGATTATAACCCTTTTTTGACTGAATCTGAAGGTGAAAAAGAATAAAAATACCCAGATAAATCCTAAGAAACTTCACAATATGCCCCTTATCAACCTGAGAGATTGTCAAAGCCAGTATCCAGCAGTAGTCAGGGTGCTAGTGGTTTCCCCTCTCCCCCTACCCCTCCTACCCCCCATCATCCTCCCCCTCCCCCTCCCCCTTACACCCGAAAAATAGGTATGGATGATGATATTAAGGTACCTTTTTTAAGAGGAACTAGTTCAGAAGAGTGATAAGTTTTGGTTTTTAGTCAAAGTTGTATGGACAGAAAATTAGATCACTGATGAAAATATAAAGAAGGTGCAACTCGTTAAAATGCTAGGAGATAGAGTGCTGACATGGTACATGAAGTATTCATCCACTCACAATAGTACATTTGCATATATTAAGCAAGCGATGATATAGGAGTTCAAGAGGTCGAAGTCTCAATCACAATGCATTATTGAGTTAATAGAGATCAAACAGAAAGTCAATGAGTCTTTTTGGGAGCTTGATGAAAGGTATAAGGTGTTATTGGATCAAGTATGTTTCAGCATACCCCTAGAGCAGCATAAGGAATGGTTTATAGTTTCCTTGTTGCCACATATCAAGTTTCCATTAACACAACAGAAGATAGTAACTCAATTTGAAGCTTTGGAAATAGTGATGAAGTTGGAAGCTTCGTTGACAGGAGACACAAATGCAGGGATGCAGCAGATTCAGAGTCAACTAGAAAAATTGACCTAGCAATTGCGGGATATCAAGAAGGGAAAAGAAGCCAGATTAGAAGTGTGGTGTACAAAGTGCAAATCAGAGGTCCATTCTAAGGAAAATTTCCCTATTTTCAAATATTACTTGGCTAGTGGAGTTCCTAATCCCTTGAATACAAGATCTAGCTAGTGGTGTGAAATATGCATAACTACATGCCAACATCGCCTAGAAGAGTGTTATTTATTGTTGAAATATGTGAAGACTCCAAGGAACCTATTTTGAAAATTTTGTAAGTTAGTAGGACATGATGAAAATAACTGTTGAAGTTATGATATGATGATAGAGCAGAGTGTTGATACTTACAGAATGAAAGCATAAGAGCATGCATAGGAGGAGAATGGGAAGTGCAATTATCAAGGTTGAGGAGGGCTTCAAGGACGAGGAGGTTATCAAGGAAGACGTCAAGGTGGTGGATCTGGTCAAGGAAGAGGTTAGATCACTTTCTATAACTATGGCTAGGTAGGTCATTTTGCAAGAGATTGCCAGAATTCTACTACGATGTTTAAGTATTGCAAATTTTGATCATGTAATTGAAGAATGTCTTGTACTTATGGGAAAAAATGCAAGAGAAAAGAAACCATTATCCCACAGAAAACATCCAAATGATGAAGGCTAAAATAATAACTGATGAACCTTGTGTTAACATTGTCACTAGAAGTGGAGTTGCGAATGGAAGTGACAAAGATGATGGAATGAAGGAATTTGAAAATCTAGGTGCATGGGTGTTACAGGTCAAAATACCTCCTCATCAGCTCAAAGGAGAAGACAAATATGGAAGGAATACAAAGACCTAAATTAAACCCATTTCCGCCAAGGTAACGCCTCTCTATAACAACACAAGAGTGTTATAACGCATCTGATCAGTGAATGTGTCGCGTTAGTGGTTAGGGAAACACTCTGTTTACAGTAGAGGGAAGCTTTACCCATGTTTTAAGTTTGAAAAAGGAAAAAACCGCGGAGAATGATTTGAATCTCCGGCTTTCCCTCACAAGAGAGTCAGTTCACAAAGGAAACTGCAAAGCACCAATTCATTATTGGTCACTGCCATAAAAGACTGAACTCCCAAGGAGGAAAAAGCATAGAGATTAAAGAAAAATCTTAGTTTTTTCTATTCCAAACTAGTGGAAAGAGAAAGGCAACAATGGCTTTCTCCCTCTCCTATAAAAAGGAGCTCAAGGCTCTTAGTTGAAGGTCGAAGGATTGCTAACGTTCTAAATACTTGTGAAGTAGAGAATAGTGTTATAGGGTGAAGGCCAAGAGTCAAAGAGGTTCCTAGAGAGCTTGTTGACTAAGATTTCACTACTTGAGAGATAGAGAGATTGGAAGGCTGAGGAGGGCTTGGTACAACCGACGGTTGTAATCCTCCTTCTTTCAAAATCAATAGAACTGTATCTGTTTTGTCCATTCGATGCTTAATATTGTCATTATTGTTTGAATATTTACATAGTATGATATGAATGGCTCAGATGGGCATAATTTAGAGGTTCATTATATATTGGTTTAATTGATAGGATATATTTTGTGTTAGAAATTACGCGGGTGCTTTGATTGATTGCAGGACTAAGATTTGGAGTCGGTGAAGAAGGACTCTTGTTTCGCTGCCTAGTGCTCTCCAAGGGACTCCAAGATCGTCAAAGAGGTAATTTTCTATTGCATTCCATCAAGTTGTTTTAAGTTAATATGAATATGTATATGCCATATTTGTGAACTGTACAGCTAATCTTACTGTCTGCCTCGGGCACCGGAAAGCCCTGAGAGGGATATACGATAACCAACAACCCAAGCATTTTATGCTATAGCAATGGGTTAGAAAAAATCCAGAGAAAGATCTTGTTTTTTATGTTTAGAGAGAAAAGAAAGTGTTTATGGAGGCGAAGCAAAATTTCATAGATGCGGGAGCTTCGAATTCTACTACACATCCAGGGCCCAGTCACTGTGACATGACAGTAGTTTCGACATAGAACCAAACTACGACATAGTGTCAAGCTCTGATACAAAGTACGACAGATCATGCAGATATGTTGAGATATATTATGCATACTTGTATGAAGTTTTTAAGAGATAAAAAGGTTGTAGAAGGACTTCAGGAATTGATAGATTCTTTTCCATCAAAATAAGCACCATGAAGTGAGATTCACACAGTTAATAATGTACATCGACAAAAGAGAACTGGAAAATAAATGCGACTTAGTGCGCAGATTGGAGAATATGAAATGGATTCGGTTATTATGGATTTCAACTATGATGCTAATGTTTTGACAAATAAGGCATGGGAAATAATGGGTAAGCTAAAACTACAATGTTCAAACATTCAGTTAATACTAGAAAATCAACAAAATATCTTTCCTATGGGAAGACTATGTGATGTCATAGTAGATATTGAAGGAGTTAGCACCATTTTTTATTTTGAAGTGATAAAATTTGTTGATGACAGTAATCCTTAGCCTGCTTTACTTGGAATTGATTGGGAAATGGTTAATATGGCCATAATCAATCTAAAGAAGAGACAAATGATATTTTAAGGAAGAAATATGAGGATGATTGTGCCTTTAGATCCATTAGAAGGAGTAAGATATACAGAGCGAGTAAGAGAAGATTACAACGTAGCAGATATTGATAACATCTATCAATTTACATCCAAGGAAGAAGACTATACTAACCCCACTACATATCTAAAGCTGATTTGGGATCATGCTAGCACCTTCACATCAGATTTAGAAGAAGAAATTGATAATTGGTAGAACAGATTGCATGAAATATCCACAAAGCGATGTGCAAGAATAAAAAAAGTAGTTTGATGTATGGCATCTGAGGTATGTAATAAACCATACTATGATGGTTTGTGTAATGTAGAAAATTTTCTTAATGATTATGAAGGAAGGGTACCAGAAGATTAAATATTGTTAGCTTTGAAGACATCCCTAAGATCTACCCATGATTGAGAGGTATGTTGAAGATTGTTAACACTGGAAAATCGTACAACAGAAGATTGCATTAATTTATGTCAAGCCTCAGGATTTACAGAGCAGGAACACATTATGGAATCAAGAAAGTATTTAAAATCTCTAAGGTTTTGAGAAAATTATATTTGAACTAGTCATAAATGCTGGATTTCACGCTTAATCCTTCGAGAAGAGCGCCTTTTGCATGCCTTTTTGCCCGATAAGCGCACATTCCTGGAAATGGAAAAAATTCACTTTTCGGGACCACACTAAGCAAAGGAAAGTTACTCCTTATATGAAGCTGCCTAAGGACAGCCATCAACGCCTCCCTAGACATCATGTGAGCACACAAAGGAATATGTGAAGCCCATAATGGAATCGTACCTCTCCCTTGGGTCACGATCCATCATGTACCAAGGAAGGGAAGGAGGATTTGAAACTCCCCTATATAAAGCCACCAAGAGATGAAGAAATGGTGATCACATTATTATGCTGGCCAAAGTTTCCCATGCAACACCAACAGTGTGTGACCCAAAGCTGGAGCTGAAGAGGACTCGATCGTTGGCCACCCAACAATCCTAGTCCACCTTGCCACAGAGAGAGAGGGAGACTGCACCAGAGGCAGAGCTTGGAAGGAAACATCTTTGCATCGGGACCTAGAGCCACTGCCTAGGTGCCCTTTGGCAAGTGGGTAAAATTTCTTCTCCATTTCAAACATTTAATAAGAAGAGGCCTTTGAGCCGTCATTGGTATTATTATCGTTTTGACTCTCTTTGATATCTTCTGTATATTTGTGTTTTTGTTTATTTTAACCAGAGCATACTTTAGCATATTGTTTCAATTAAATTTTATGCTTTTGAGCTCCACCACTTTCTGCCTGTAACCAATAGTTTAAAGAGTAGACCACACTCTTTAAACTAGTGTGATTTCGTACACCCGTGTGAAAAATCCACCACTACAGGATTGGCGACTCCACTGACGTGTTCCAAGTTTATGTGGTTGTGCCATCTTTTGCAGGAGACCCTTTGTCTATGCTGGAGTGGAGCTGACAATCCTCTAACCCATCTTACAGTCCCTAGATTCACTGGAGTGATAGACTGAAGAAGGCAGCTCCTAATTTATTCTTACTTGTGGGATTTTTGTGTGCAGTTTCTTCTCACAGATGTGTAGTGTGTGCGTTCAGGACTGACCCGGGCGCAGGAAAGTGCACCTGTCAGAGCCTTTTCTACGCAAATTACAGAATAAGATTTTTTTCTCTATATTCTACATTTTTCTGCTTGTAAGTGTGTTGGGAAGCCCCTAATGTATCTTCTAGCACCTGTGTTGATACCCCACATCTTCTGAGAACTCTCTTTTTACTGCTTTCTGTAGGCATAGAGTTAGTTTTCATTTAAGTTGGTTTTTGCAAAAATCTTCACATAGTTTAAGTAGGGGGAAAATTAACCATTGCTTCTCGAACGATTTATGTTTTGCAAATTCTGGTATGCACACTTATATTAACTAGTCCAAGTAAGCTAGTTTTATTTTATAGTGTAGAAATTGTTTAGCTTAATTCAATTTTTGCATTTAGGAAATTGCGGGACTAGGTTTGAATTGCCGATTAGAGAAAGTAACCTCTGTTGCCTTTGCACCCTTCGGTGATCCTAGGCAAGTATACGAACACTCTATTTTTGCGATTCACCATCTCCCTTTAGCTATTCACATAGATTAACTAGGAAGATTTGAAAGCAGCCCATTATCCACACACGTTTTCCATTTTGAGCCAAGAACAAGATAACGTAGTTTAACTAGGGGTTTTTTGTAAAGGATCACCGATATCCAATTGTTTTAACTATGAGCTTGTTCACCTTATGCTCACACACACTCACCCACTAAGCAAAGAAAGCCACCTAAAACTAACTTAAAACAATTCACTAAATTCTCACCACAGGGGCCACAAGAGAACTTATAGATTAAGTTAGGATCAAGGGGGTAGGCATCCAATAGGACGCCTTGATCACACTTCATATTGAAACATAGAAGTTGTGTATTTAGGGAGCTTCAAAATCCACCTATCAGCCCACGGAAAAGAAAACCAGAACACGGCAGAGACCCAATTCAGAGGGGGTTAGGCTTAGGCGTAGTGTGTGCGATATCAGTTGGGGCTACCTGACCTGGCTGATACTCAGTACTGTTAGCTAACTACCAAGAAGCCCAAGAATCTAACATTCATGTGGGACGGTGGTTCTTAGTGGCAAAAAACTAGGGCATTCTTTACCCTATAGGTGACGGTGTAGGCAAGCGCCAGATCCTCTACCCTTACCTTGGTGGATTCTCTTCGGCTGACTGTGGGTGTCGCCAGCTCTTACGAGACGTTGTGCCAGAACTCGCAAGAAATATTCTCAAGGCCCAGTTACTCTTTAGTGTGTGAGGACGCATAGGTCTTCTAGGATTTTGAGTCTCATGCGCAAAAAGAAAAAAAACCATATTTTTTCTTGATTGATCACACAGATTAAAGTTAAAGGGAAAATCATTTTATTTTCACTTTGTTTTATGTATGTGACCATAATTTCGCTTTGACCTAGACTCTATCCCCTCAAAATTTTTCCAAAAACTAACCTGGTCGACACCCAAACGGTCCCAACGGAACCTCGTCGATCCAGGCGTCTTTTCGACCTCCCCCCATTACAGGGAGGGGTTCCAGGTATTTCTCCATTTAGGCGTAAAAGATGGAATTCTACCACCATCATTGGTTTATCCTTCATTGGAGAAACCATAGTTGGGAACCCTAGTCGGTCTCCCAACACCACACTGCACACCACTCCCCACTTGACCCTTAGGGGGCAGAGGAGCGCATCTCATTCTGGAAGCCAACTGAACACACATCAGGGTACGTCACAGACTAACCCTCGTTCTAACCAGAACTTCATGTCTTCACACGTTTCCATGGAATTAACCTCCCAGTCACCATTCTTAGCTTTGTTGAATCTACCTGATTTAATCAAGCTCACAAATGACCCCATCACACATGATCCTTCATGGCCTCCCATGCCCACGAAACTCCCTTCAGATATACCAAATTTTGAAGGCAAGCAATCAGAAGACCCAGGTAATCATATAATGACATTTCACTTGTGGTTCTCATCAAATAGTATCATCGATGACACTATTCGATGAGGATATTTCAACGCACTCTTACGAGAGTGGCTGCGAAATGGTATGTGGAGAAACCTCCTGCTTCACATGGAACCTTTAGTACCCTCGCTAACGCATTCCTCACTTATTTTCAGATACCCATTCACCATGATTTGGGAATGGAGTTACTGAATCATTTTAGACAAACCCCTGCCATCCATATCTCTGACCATATTCATGAGTGGAGGCGGCATCATAGTTTATGCAAAGCTAAACTCGACGATCAGGTCCTCTTATATTTATTCTTGGAAACTTTGACAGCGGAGATTTCAAAGGATTTGGTATAGCAATACCCCACATCCAAAAATAATGCAATCAATAAAGCCTAGAAGCTTGAACGGATTTATACGCAGTCAGGATACATTAACAATATCTTGCCTAACACCCCGCACCTGCAAACTTATCAAGAATTGCAAGGCACGTCGAAATCTGCAAATGGACTCATTGGGTCAATGACTCAAGGGTACCTAGGCAGCTGTAGTTCCAATCCCAGTTATGCATAGAATTCTACCTAGAGCATGTCCCAACCCATATTTAAAATTCATCACATGCCTCAACAAGATTTGACTAGTAGGGCGCAAGCGTATCACCACGGAGGACCCTATCCTCCAGCTGAGGGGACCCAGTACGCAGGAAGAAACACTGACGGAAGAGCTCCCCCCCAACGACCAGGTGCAAACAATGGATAGCATTATGCTCAATCCCAAGCACACGACACACTGATGCAAACCAACGCACAGGTGAACTTTATGCAGCCATCCCAGAATCAACCACACCAGTATAACCAGGAGAACTACCCTCCTAAATTGGTTAAGAAGAAATCGAAAAACAAGCCAAAAGGGAACGCTGGGCAGGGGGGCAGCAACCAATAATGCTCACTGCGATCCTAGGCTGGAGGCAACTCTAGTAGGAATCAAAATCAGGAGCCAAGCAATGCCCAATGGCAAGGAAAAAGGCCACCTCTGTGAACAAACCATTCTTGTTCAATATGTGGTGAGTACGGGCACTATACTCACCACTGTCCTGATCTCCCTGAGCTAAAAAAGCTTTAGAGTAACTGAGGACAAGGAGGAGCTTCCCAGCAACTTGCTATTATGCAAGAACCTTTCCCCCACCAAGGGATGATCATCACTCAACAGCAAAACCCAGACGATTCCCGGAAAAACAGCCATGAAATTTACATGACTCGGGAAGAAATGTTTTTCCAAATACGGAATTGTAGTTACGACACCCCACCAGACTCCACTACGTCAGGGACTAGTACCAATGCACCGACTACACCTTTGACCATTTCAAATATTCTTATGGAACTGTAGCCAAAGATGGCAAAGGGACCTAATAGGCGAGCAGGTAATTACTCCAAAGTAGCCCATAATTATAGCATTGTGGACGATTTAGCTCAATAACCTGCTGTTATGTCTGCATTGGAGGTACTACAGTCGTGCCCAAAGCAAAAAAAAGCCCTACTTTCCACATTAGGTGCTATCGACCCTGCCGATATGTGCATGATGGATTTTGAATTAGACAAAGCCACCCCTAGGCTTCCTTCCATGGTCGCATTCCAGATACCAATATCAGTATAGAATATAACTATTCACTGATGTGTCATAGATGAGGGTGCATCGGCATGCATCATGTCAAAAAATGTTTGGCAGAAGTTTGGTTCTCCTGAACTAAAACCCTTGGTCATAACGCTTCGAGCCTACGATGGTCATCCCTCGACACCCATCGCCCTCTACCAAAATGTCTCGGTTTGTTTAGCCAGAAAGACGGTCCACATAGACATTAAATTCCTAGACGCTCACTTGGATTACAATATACTCCTTGGGTGGAGTTATATGTATGCCATGTCTGCCATAGCCTCCTCCATCTTCCGCATTATGATGTTCCCCCACAAGGATCGCATCATTACGGTAGACCAGCTGACACACAATGAGAAGCGTCCTCTAACCAACATGGATGTAATTCTACCCTATGTAGATACAGTCGCAGATGGTCTCTCACGGTACCAATTATATGGCCCTGGCCAATTCAAACCGTCGTCCGTCCTAGGGTCATTCCTAGGAGATCCTCCTATTATCCTTAAGGTGTCACCCGATGCCACAGGGGCCCCAGTGTGCATGATGTCCACATCAAGAACCGAGGTCAGTCAGGATACGGACTCAAGCAGTAACGACACGGAGACATTGGCCACATCAGCCTCTCTAGCCTACGCCTCCTCCCAAACCCCTTTCCTCTACCCCCCAGCTAGCTTTGTCTCCCAGTAGGTTTTGGAAACACTGGTGTTACCCAAAATATCGTTGGCATTCCCAGTTTGGTACATGTTTCCCCCTTCCGGAATAGGAGCCACAAACGTTACTACCATAGGGTTAAAGCCCCTAAGCCCGAGGAGCCCCAACCAACCCGAGAAACGGTCGAGACCGCCTTCGCAAAGGGTTCCCAGTGCAAAATCGGTTATTACAACCAAGAAAACCACAAACATAGGAAAGAAGATGGTGACCCCAACCATGAAAAGGGAATCACCATTCTGCGCCATATGCGATGTCATAGGACATCTGACCCACATATGTCCGGAGCTGGACGAGTTAAAACCACTCGTTGGCTCCAAAGCAGACATCTCGACGCCACGTTCCTGTAAAAAGGAACCTACCTCAAAAGGTAAAGACAAGATGCTGCGTACCAATCACGCATGCTCTCTCTGTGGCACCTATGGGCACTATACCCACCATTTTCGAGAGATACACGGTATAGGGATGCCTTACATGCAGTCGTGCGATCCTATCAAGAGGATCCCTCGATCTAGTCGGTTAACGACAAACCTCGCACCATCCTATACTTACAAGAGGAACATAAGATTGTAGAACGGCTCCCAGTAATGCCCATTATACTTTGTACTCTATGCGATGAACGTGGCCACTACCTCAAAGAGTGTGCAGCTCTGGAACTCATACACAGATGGTATCCAATCGAAAGGATTTACTACGTAAGGCTATGGGCGATGCAATTTAAATGCTCGTTATTCGTCGAAAATCACCTTTTGGAGAATTTTCACTACATACCTCGCTTCCGGCTAGCCCTTGCTAGCCTCCACTCAGCCATAGTCCGCCTTTCCCAAGAAGACGATATGGACGCCGAGTCCACTAGTAATTCCATGACCCAAGCAGATCATATGAGCGGATCTTATGTTCTTGACAGCCGAAGAATGACCTAGCAAGGAACCCCTCGTTACCCCCAATGGCACCTCGTAGCAACGACCACCGTGTGCGTTATGCAAAAACACGGACCATGTAGTCGTCCATTGCCCTGATTTAGCAGCCTTTTGGCGTTGGTTCCCCATTAGACCTCGAACTGAAGTCGGCGAAACTTTCATATCAGGGATATTCTGCCTGATATGTCAAGGTAATCATTACGAGCGACATTGTACTTATGCCTTGCAGATTCGTCCCACTATTGACATGATTAATGCCATAGAGAAGAGACAGGACGATCTTAGAGAATGGCATAAAAAGTACATCGCCGGATCAATGTCTCCACCCCCGCAATGGTGTGTCAAGCTGGACAAGACATCACACCACCAAGGAATAACACCGGCCAAGCCTAGGATGAAATGTGGCCTATGTGATCTAAATGACCACCGAGTCAACCAATGTAGAGAACTCAAACCCCTAGCCAACAGTCTCTGCATAGTCTCTTCTCTCCCCCAGAAACTTCTCTCCAATCAAGAGAAGATCACACGCACTTATTGCTAAATTTTCTCACACTTTCACCATACGTTTAAGTGTATACATATCCCCAAGCTAAGAGTGGCATGAGTTGCATTGATTCTACACTCCACTAAAGAGGAAGACAAGTCTAAGCCAATGACACGGAAATGGAGACAGAAGACAACCTCATCTACGTCTAACCCTTTCCAAGCATCCACATCAGGAACAACGAGTAGCATAGAATCACACACTATCTACTCCGTTGGCTCAGTAACACCATGCACCATCTACACTGGACTGAATCACGCATTAGAGACGTGCCCGTTAATGGAAACATTTAGGCACCTCTATGGTAGGCACAATTTCCATCTACTAGAAATTGACTATCCTAAGGGGGAACCTAACTTTGAACCCATGCAGAATCCTATTACGGAGTTTCTTCCCCCACCGAACGTCGATTATACTATCCACCATATACGATTTTTATCCACTCATATTGGTGAAAGGATTACTGCCTCAACACCGGCCTAGGATTTCCATCATAATCCTGTCACAAAAAACCAAGTCACCTTGTGCTTTTGCATCGATTTCCTCAAAATCCCAAACCTGCACACTGTCATCGAACTCCTTGATGACACCCAGCCTCTAGAGCAATGCCTAGTACAACTAGAGCTAGTTGACGAAAGTCGGCGAAATTCACTGCAACACAATGAGGCCCATAAGAAAAGGGTGAAAGCATCATTCGACCACCACATCAACCCTCACTCGTTTACCGAGGGAGAATTAGTCATTCGCTACGATGTCACAAAAGAGGCCTTAGGGCCAGGAAAGTTCGAGACCCTGTGGAAAGGACCCTACATCATCAAACACTACCTCTGAGAGGGGGCATACATCTTGACCGAATCGGATGGGACTGGCCTCACTAACCCCGTCAACGACCTTTACCTCAAGAGTTCTACCCATAAGGGCCCCAAAAGCCCTTCCCCTGCAGTGAAAGTACACAAAACCCAACCACCAAAATATTTTTGAACCGAAAACATGCTCAAAGTGCCAACATGGATCACCAAAATGAACCATACTTTGAATTAGCTGATGGAGCATCGCGATGGTCTCAAAACTTAGTTGCAACCGCCTGGGTCATCTACCACCCCGATCAATCACCGCTGTGTTAAAACGGCATGTGCATCGGATCAGAAACAAACAATTAGGAAGAATGTGACGTCGTCATTGGACTTATGTGCGATGCCCTCCATTGGGGCATTCGTTGTATGCATATCTACCTGGATTCCCAGTGAGTGGTATTTTAGTTAAACCGAACATTTGAGACCAGAGACACACACCTGTTTAGAAAATATTTACGTGCCAAAAGATTAAGAAGACAATTTGATCACATCACATTTTCACATGTATCAAGGGATCAAAACCAAACAGTTGATCACATACCTAACAATATCCTAGACTGGAATGTATCTCGAATAAACCATCATCCATAAAAAAAAAAAAACATAGATATCCATCAGCATAACACAAAATATATAAACCGAAGTAAATAGCACATCATATAGAGCCGCCAAAAATATCTCTCATATATATATCAAAAAATATGTGTATCTGAGTACAAAAATAAGTATCGCTGGCCCACTGGCCAACCCAAAAATACAAAATTCATCAAAAATAAGGGAAGAAACCTCATAACGGGTGCTTTCCCTGTGTACAAAAATACTCTAGGGGGGAGCCCCATCAAGAGGAGCACCTGGACCCACCACCGCTCCTGAAGCCACCACCATGCTGTCGCCACCGCGATTGCTACCCGATGTAGAGTGGGCCAATAATCCCTCTCATGGGCCATCACCATCTCTAACCAAACCTCCTCGAAGTCATCCATAAAACCTCGAGCAGGCATGCCCTGGGTCAAGAGGTCCACTCTGTTAGTGACCTATAAATATAGGATTCATAATTTTGACTTGACTGATGGTAGTCTTGTAAATATGTACAAACTCTGCTTTCTGCAAGTTATTTTCCCATATTTTGTAAAAAAATAAAAAATCAAAAAATCAAAAAGAGGGTAAAAGTCCTAAAAGAAAAATCAAAGGACTTAGAAAAAATAATATACCCCAAAAGAAAAAAGATGAATAAAACATGAAAGTGTGCAAGTCTAAGTGCCACTACTTTTACTTTTTGCAATTGATTATGACAGAGTGTCAATAAATGTCATAATCTGTGATGAGTTGGACAATTTAATATTGACTCATCATCTTTCAATTTTAAATGTTGTAGATAGAGAATAAAGAATTGTCATACAGTTTAATCATGAAAATTCGGTAGTTGAGTAGAGAATAAAAGAATCCAACATTTTAATCTGTATTCTTGGATGCAATAAGTGTAGAATTAGATAGTCTACTGCTTTCAAAAAGGAATAAAAGATTGTAAGGTTGCTAGTTCAAATGCACCTGATTAAAATAGAAGGAAAAAATGTTAGAAGATATGACAGGGTAGGTAGAAGAAGGTGAGAAAAATCATTGTAAATATATTTCACCAGGCCATAAATAACTAATTTCCCCTTCCCATAGAAATTTGATATTCTAAACTATCAGTCAAAGAGGCTCAAGGAATTTCCTTGACTTCTGTTGGGACTGGACCCAAGGCTCAATGACTGATTAGTTGAAAATGTTAAGTTTCTATATTAATCCCGAAAATTTTCATCATTTACCCCTCCATGCACTCATCACCATTTTACTTCATAAGTAAGAACTCTTTTCTTGCTTAAATGTTACATAAAGGCCCATTTAATTAACTTCCCCCATTTTACAAAGCATAAAACCCTCAAAAAACATGATATACTAAGTAAAAGTGAATGAATTATGAAAATGAAGCTTTACTCCAATTTTCACTTTCCTTAGTTTTATTTATGAAATTTTGAGTATTCATTGTCCCTTTTCATACTAACACTTAACCTATTTTATTAACTCCCTATCAAATATCCTAGTCCTATTAATATAACTTCTTTTTATTTAATATCCCAAAAAAACCCCTTATTATATGCTTTTGTGTCAAAGATATTAATCACATGTTGAAATAACATCCTGAAATTACCCCTTTGACATAAAACTACCTATAAAAATATACCCCTTTCCCCTATGGTTTTTAGACCCCTCCGCAGTCTAAAACTATATAATAAAGTTAAATAATACAAAAAGGTTCATTTTATTTACATTCTGTGTATTTAAAAATGTGCAAAAAAATACTTACATCATTGTACCCTTACCCGATTACCCCTAACCCAAGGTTAAAAGCCCAAGCTTATTTTTCCTTAAGCCTTTTCCCCTTCATAATATGTGAAACCTCATGTTTCATATAAGTATCAAACCTTGGTTAAAATCTCCATTCACCCGCACCATGCATTTTTTCCCTATATATAAACCCAGTTTATATATATGAAACCTATTAATCCATTGAATTAAACCCAACATTTTCACGATTCATCCCCAGCCGCCTGATCACCAATGCTCGACTTGATACTACGGTCCAAATCTAATGCGATAAAACATTCCCTTGCCCCACCACTCCTCATCACATTAAAACTCAACCGTTGATCATACCTATCGAATCAACGACGGACATTCAACCTGGGTCCCACCTTTCCTTACCCTGCAGCTTCCCAAGAAATCTTGGCTGTTTGCATCATACAATCAAATCTGACGGCGCATATTCAATATCGCATAACAAAAGTGATCGGGAAAAGTTCGTAAAAAATAATGCGATAAAAGTTGTTTCGTGAATCCACCATCTGCTACGTGTCTCATTTCTACTGGATCACATTCCAAAAGTGAAAAAATCATTTACCGCCCAGGAGAAATACGATAACAACTAATGGTTTCGCCTTCAATGCGAAAACCACTCCCGCCATTTCAACTTGACCTGTAATTAATACTTCACATATCGATAAAACTTAAGATTTTAACCTTAGTTTTTATCATTTGCATATCTTTTCGTCTTTATCCTTTGAGAAATCACTCACAAACACCATTTCAAAGCTATTTTCGAACCAGTTTGACGTTCTAAAACCATTTCCCCTCTGAAATTCACCATCGAATACTCTCAGCACCTTCTACCAAGAAAATGCGACTAGTTTGAAGACTAGTATAAACCTGGAAACCCTCTTCGACCGCAACCATACCTATTGAAGGTATTTTTCAGTAATCTGACCTGCAAAATCTTAATTTCAAAGAACAAAATTAAAACACTTTGAAAATATAAACCAAAATTACTCATCTGAAAGTATTCAAACCCTGAAGAAATAGGGGGAAACCTGTCAAAATTTTCTTAGAATTTGCCACTTCCGCCTAATTCAATTGTAAAGAGTTTTTGACCATCCAAAAGCTATTTCTACAATTAAAATCCATTTGAATTACTAAAAAATCCATTAAAATCCCTTTGTAGTCTTTTTCACATTGTAAGTCTGCATTTTCATCCTAAAACCCTCACCCAGATTCTGAATTATTCCTAAAAGCATCTCAATTAGCCTTCTATTTCCCAAAAGAAACTAAGCAAATAGTCTAATCTTGCTCAGTTTTATTCAAAATGACAAAAATGCAGGTCACTCCTAGGACTGGAGGTCCCAAACCTCAGAAGCCTGCCTCCAGCAAGCTTCCAAACCCTAAACCTTCAAACATCAATAAACCTACTCCTGCCCTAACTATTGATTCCACTGAAGTAGTTAGACCTTTGTAGCCACCTGTCACCTTTGAAGAGAACAGTCCCTTGATTGATTTAGACTATAGAATTGTTGATGCTACCTTAGAGTTCGATCTACTTGAAGTACATAGCTGGTGTCATGATAAATTTGAGAAGAAAGTGGAAAATGATATACCTGTATGGGACTCCAACTTGCCTAAATACGTGGTTCCCATCACCCATCAAGCTCAAGATTTCATTAGGCTATGTCAGTTACACTATATCCCCAACCAGAGATGCATGGTGAAAAAAGATAATGAGGTCATGTTTTACATAACCGTTGAAGCCATCAATGATATTCTCCAACTGAGCCACGATCCACGAGCAGTATCATTGTCCATTGAAGATTTAACTCAGATGTATTTAGACTTGGATTTCCCTATGAAGTTTATGATCCTTCAAAACTTCATGCCTAATCATGTTAACCTTCCTAAGGTAAATCCACCCTATGACACTTTTGATTTCCCTGAGGGCTCTAGACAAATCATTTCCATGCTTTCATTCATTTTAGGCTATGCTAATGATGATTTTACAGATGCCTCCATTCTAGGTTTCCTCTCTACCTTGTCTCCAGGACAACATCCAGAACTATTTTTCAAATTTTCCAAATTCATTGCTGATAATATGCATTATCAGTTGAATAAATTACCTGAGGAAGGAGTATTCAGATATTCATCCTATCTGTTACATCTCTTTCTACTTTTTTAGGTAGACAATTTCCCAATTGCATTACAAAAGATGGATGTGGAAGGTAAACCTATTTCAGTGATATTCTGGACTTCTCTACTCAAGAAAAACAACAGTGAATACAGCTACAAGGACTTCAATGATTTGTTTATTAAACCTGCCATGAGTTGTTTGAACAAAGCAGAGCCTCCAAGGATTAAAGAAGACATCAAAATAATTTTACAGTTGTTTGAAAACTGTAAGGTAGGAGACTGGTATTTGTATGAAAATAACACAGAAATCAGAGTGTATGACGCACTCCTGGCTCCTTACAAATTACCCAAGTTTCTAACTACCAAGATTTTTTCTTTGGAGTACTTAAGACAGATCTTGAATGCAGATGCAGTGAATTTCATAAACTCCAAAAAGAAAGCACAGTTCAAGCTAAAAAGTCAAATTGGCCCCTTCATAGTCAATAGCAGAGATGCTTTGAGAGACATAGTCAGCAAATTATCACAATTTAAATTCCAAGAAAGCTTTTACTGGAATTATGACCCTCAAGGTGTTATAAGTAACCTCAAGGTCAAGTGTAAGTTAACCCCATTCCTCCATGATTCAAAGCCACAAATTGAAAAGTATGCTAATCAGATTGAATGGGTTGTAAACACATTGATTGATGATATTCAGGAGATGCAAATAGATAACCTGCAGGAAAAACAAATGGACAATACACTGGTGATTACAGTTGGCCAACAAGCAGAAGTGTCTAATAAAAGACCTAGAAAAGAAGAAGGTTATTTAGCAGAAACCATTATAGAAAATAAATTTAAAACAATTTGCAGCAAGAAGGCCAGAATGATTACTGTAGAAGAAGAAAAGGCCATAGAGACAGATGACAGGAAGATAAGAGCATATGCCAAAGAACAGGTAAATAAGCCTCTGCCACAAGGTTCCCCAACTGGAAAAGTTATTTTGGAATATTTTGAGAACTTGTTCTTTCTACAAAATGAGATTAAACACATCTTCATTGTGAAGCCCAACTTTTCAAAGTACACAGAGGCAGATGAGAGCTACAAGAAATTGAAGAACATAAAAATTCCTAGTGCAGAACAATGGCAGGAATTCACTGATTTGATATAAAGGTTTGCAAACAAGAGCAAAAAATTACATGAAAAGTAGAACATTACTGTTACCTAAAGGTAAAAAATGAGATTGAAAGTGCATCAGGGTAATGATCAGAGTCAAAGAGTACCAGTGAAAAAGCTTTTTTACTACAGGTTATTCCTTATTTTACAGCAGTCAGACAGTAAGAAAAAAGCGTAAAGAGTATCAGAGATAAAGCACAGGATAAAGAAAGTGAATTGGAAAGAGTGTCTTCCAAGCTATCTTCTAACAAGATATGGTTTCCAAGTACCAGCAAGCAACTACAACAAAGAAATAAGTTAAGATAATTAGTCCTATTTTTTATTGATAAGAGGACAACTTTCCAGTTTGTTTTGCAGCTGTCCCTCTTTCTATGTAATAATCTTTATTTTTGCCTAGAGATATTCCTACATGTCTCTCAGATATTTTGTAATAATTTTTGTATAAATACTTCTCTTTTTGAAGTATTAAAGGTGGAATAAAAGTTACTGAGATTATTATATATATTTTGCTGGTACTTTGGAGGCTCATGTGTTGATTTCATAGCAGTAGACTGGACAACAGCTAACTGGAATTCATAACTCAGGATTCTTGCGATAAACTAATGAGTAAAGTGATTTCTTTATGTCATTGTTTCCTTTTCTAAAGTTCCATTCAATTTCATATATGTGTGCAAATCTGAATGATTAATTAGGAGTATTATTTTAGGATAAGTGTAAAAAAACTCTCTATCTTAACTAAGTGATCATTTCAATGTTTTCTACTGATTTCCGGACATAGGAATTCTTAGTTGCTCTTGAGTCCCGTTTGACCTCTACCTCCTTCTCCTTATTTCTGGATCAAAGGATTCTGCACTGCCCTTTATCCCGAAAACAAGCCATCCCATTCAATCAAAACTATTCAAATCTCTGAGGGTTATCTACCTTGCCCTGAGTACATTAACATCCTTTTGGCCTTGCCTTTTAGTCTTGCTTGCTACATTTTGACTCCATAGCCCAATGGACTAGTAGATCCCTCTTTAATTTGTCTCCGAGTAATCTTATTTCCCACCAAACGTTTCAAACAAACCAATTGTCCAATCATACCTAGCCTAAAATTTAAATCTAAAACAAAGTTAAATCATAAGGAGAGATCCCTCTCCAGAATTCAGGAAGGCTAGATCCTAAAATCTAAAAGAGGTTCTTGGTTACCCCTGTTTTCCTTAACTATAAACCAAAATCCCACGACCTAAGAATTACTAAGGTGATAACATACTGGCGACCATACTAGGGATCTAACCACTCTCCAGTTTTAAGTTTAAACTTAGAGGAATATTTTTAAAACATATCTTTTCTACTTTAAGGTTAAGTTTAAAGGTTGTGGGTATTTATACAATAATCATTCTGGCTCCAAAGAAAGTCTATTATACTAGATCCAACCCTGATCCCAACCCTGCAGATATAGTAGACAATCCGAACCAAATAGGAGAAAAGAAAAAACAGATTGTTAGTTTAGAAACTGAAGTGCCCCTAAGAAAGGCTAATTCCTTACCCAAATAATTAGTAAGCTTATCAGATATTGAATTCGATTTCAAGTTTGAAAATTCATTATTTAGAAATAAATCTGAAACTGATTTAAAGAAAACTGTTATAGATCCTGTTTTTACTTCCTTTGTGAATGAGAAACATAAAATTATTTCAGCCTCAATAAAATTAAACAAAACTAAAACTCAAAGTCCATTAGAAAGGGTTAATGTTACACGAATTCAAGACATTGATGAAGCTATTAAATTAGCCAATTTTGTGTCTCAATTTAAACCTCCAGTTTCTCAATTATCCACCACCATCTTTTTAGCAGCAAATTCTAATCTGTATGCTGCCACTTCATTTATAGATTCCACTGTCAGTTCACCCATAGAGCTTGTTAGTCCTGAGTTGCTTCTGCAGCCTAGGATCATATATTCATCATACCCTCAATCCATAGAACCATTCATCCCTGAGCTGCCTTTGCAACCTAAGGTAGTATTTCCATCATCTATTTAGTCCACTACATCCACTACCACTACACCCACTAGCTTCATAAGTACTTCATCTATATTTCCTAGCCATACCACTTATTTTTCATCCCCTTTTCCAAGCTCTTCAAGTACAGCCTTCAGCACATCTACTGTTATAACCAACACTATCTGTGCCACTACTATTGTACCTCCCAGTTTAGCAAAAATCCAAGCCATGGCAGCCAGATATGCTCCCCTGGTCTTACCTCAAAACCTCCATGACATGCCCCAAAATTACCAAAAGGATATCCCATTATTTGATAATTGTTCACAAATTACTGCACAACAACATATCACCAGAATGAATGATTTTTGGGAAATTTATGAGATAGATGAATTTGATGTCTGAATGAGGTTATTTTCACAAAGCTGAACTGGAGAAGTAAAAACATGGTTTAGAAATTTAGGTGCTGGTAGTATAGCAGACTTAGCTGCCATTCATAGAGATTTCCTGAATAAATGAGAAAAGAAAAAGAATCCCCTACAAATATTATCTGAGTTTGATGTTGTTAAAAGAACTCCTACTAAGTCTGTCCAAGACTTTTGCACTAGATACAACAATATCTACAATTCTATTCTTGTAGACCTTAAACCCACTCCATATTCCGTGCTACTCAAATTCCTTGATTGTTTTGATGTAGACATGGCCTACCAACTTAGAGAAAGAGATGCAAAGACCCTAGAACAAATGCAACTGAATGCTATTGGTGTAGAAATCAATATCCTTGCCAAAAAAGCCAGACTTAGAAATGAGAGGAGGGTCACCATCAAAGAAGAAAATTCAAACTTAGATGGTAAATTTGATTTTATTAACAAAATTTTAGAAAAATTAGTTGAGAGATTAGACCACATTGACAGGAAACCGTAATGGGATAATCAATCCCAAATCATAAATCCCAACTATAGAAAAAACAAAAATCCTGGGAAAGGTAAAGAACCCTCCCCAAATCAAAACATTAGACCCCCATTCCAAGAGAACTTTGCTGAAATTTCTCAAAACAATGTTGAGGATGAGCAAGACATCAACATAGTAATGGGGATAGATGAAAGAAATACAATTTTCCTCACTCAGGAGGATCAGGAACTCTTTGAGCTACAACAGTTCAAAGTGGAATCTGGTGAATCCTTTGACTATAATCAAGGTTATGACTTTGCAATCAATGAAATTCACAGTCAATATAACCTTAGGAGCAGGAAAACAAATGAGCCTACTACAAAAAATAATGCTCCAAATCAACAAAATCAAAACAAAAAGAATATAGAGGCTCCCAAAACGAAACTTTTGTAGATTCTTCCCAGAGAAAATAAACAAAATTTGAACCCACCCAGTCCTAAAAAGTAGCTTAGTCCTAAGATTTTAGATATCATTGATGAGGTGGCTCAATCCTCCAAAGATGCACAAAAGACTAATACCACAAATGCCACCAATTCAGTAGCAATTACTGATCCAAAAAAGAATCCAGTTGACTCAAAATCATCAAATCCTAAATCTTTTGCTGAAAATTCCAAATCTGAAAAAGCATCTGTTAACACTCAAACTCTTCCTGAAAAAATAATCAAAGATAGCAGAAATCAGGAAAATCAAACTGAAGATAAAAGAAAATCTCAAGCTAAAGGTAAAACTGCTGAACCTCAAGAAAAATCATCGCAAACAATAGTTCCAAAAGATGAAATAATTCAAGCTATCAAATCTCAGTCAACATTTAACATTCAATCTGAAATATCCAAGTTGAAGATAGCCATTCCCTTAATTGAATTGGCTAAAAATGACTTGTATAGATCTATTATTACCGAAACATTAAATGTAAATGAAAATGAGGATACAATTAATATGAGTGATGATAGACATGAATTAATATTTGGTCCAAATGTAGATGGTAAGCATTCAGATGGGTCAATACCTCCATTTTACTTAAGTCTTACTATCCATAATCAGATATTACATAATGCAATGCTACATACTGGAGCTTCCCATAATCTAATGCCCAAAGAAATAATGGAAACCCTGAATCTAGACATAACCTGGCCATATAAAGACCTGTTCTCATTTGATTCATCTAAATTCCAATGCATAGGATTGATTAAAGATTTGTGTGTAAACTTGGTCCAATATCCTAGTAAAAGCATGATCATGGATGTTGTGGTAGCTGATATCCCGCCAAAATATGGCATGCTTCTTTCTCTCTCATGGGGAGAAAAGTTGCAGGGATATCTACAACTTGACATGAGTTATGCCACTATCTCGGTATTTGGACAGTCCAAAAAGCTTTACAGAGAAACCTTAATGAAGTTTATGATCAGCAGTGCCGAAAGACCTACCAATTACCCAATCTATTCAACTCCTATTGATCTTGATTCCTCTATTCTCTGTAACTATGATCATAATAATATCCAAACTGAACTCACTGATATAAAGCCTAAAACAATGGAGGATTACATTGGTCATGAAGCTTTATGGCATTTGGATTTTGATGGATCAGTAAATAAATCAGGAGCTGGAGCTGGTGTATGGATCACCAACATTGAAACTAGCCATTCCCAAGGGCATGCCTTTAGATTGAATTTCAAGTTTACCAATAACATGGCTGAATATGAGGCTTTAATCTTAGGTCTCCAAATCATTAGAAAATTGGGAGGTCAAATAATATTGATCATGGGAGATTCAGAGTTAGTTATCAAACAAATAAATGCATAATACTCTGTTCACAATCAAAATTTGGCCAGATACAGGGACACAACAACAGATTTGGTTGAAGATTTGTTAAAATGCAAGTTTGCTATTATTCCTAGAAAACAAAATTTACAAGCTAATTGTTTAGCAACCTTTGCCAGCACTTTCAAACTTCCATTTTCACCAATACAAAAATACACTGCTGAAATCAAACACAGACCTATTGTTCCAGATAATGTAAAATACTGGCAATTTTTTTCAGAAGATGAACAAATCTATCATTTTTTGAAAAATGGGGGAGAGTTTCAGAATTTCCAAATTGATAATTATTGTAATATAGATTCACCTTGTAACATAGATTCAAAATTTTGTCAAATAAATGATTTTAATGTACATACTTTTAATGGACCTACTATATTTACTCAAAGTGACATAGATGACTTGGAAAAAGTAGATATAGAGGAAATGATGGAAGATGAACCAGATTTGATAGATTTAAAACATAACATTTTACCCAGAGGTTTAACTCCCTTAGAAGACTTGTTTGATTCCAATGATGTGCCCAAAAGGCAAAAAATGGAACCAATCAAGTCTAATATAGAAGAGTGTAACATAGGAACAAATGAAAAGCCAAAAATGATCAAATTATCAAAGTCCTTATCATCAAAAGAAAAGGTTAAATATATAGAAATTTTAAAAGAATATCAAGATGTCTTTGCATTGGGCTACGAAGATCTGAAAACTTACAACAAAGATATAATTAAACATAATATTCCTTTGAAAGAAAATAAAAAACCTTTTCAACAAAAATTAAGATGGATTAATCCAATTTTGTTATCTTTAATTGAAAAAGAGATTAAAAGAATGTTTGATGCACAAATAATTGCACCAGTTTGGTATTCTAATTGGGTTTCTAATTTATTGCCCACCAGAAAGAAAACAAGAGAAATTTGACTGTGTATAGACTTTAGAAATCTCAATAAAGCTTCCTTGAAAGACAATTACCCCTTGCCTAAAATGGATCATATTTTGCAGAGGGTGGCAGTTTCTTCAAGAATTTATTTACTAGATGGTTTCTCTGGTTATAATCAAATTCTAGTTCATAAAAATGATCAAACTAAAACTTCATTTACCACTCCTTGGGGCACTTTCATGTATGTGAAAATGCCTTTTGGATTGAAAAATGCAGGAGCTACTTTTCAGAGGGCCATGGATATTACCTTTGCTAAAGAGATCCATGAATTTTTAGTTATCTATCTTGATGATATTACTGTATTTTCAAAAACAAAGGATGAACACTTGGATCACCTGAGACAATTCTTTATCAAGTGTAGAAAATATGGTATATCCTTAAACCCTAAAAAGTCTCTTTTTGGACTAGAAGAAGGAAAATTGTTAGGACACATAATCTCCAAGGACGGCATTAGAATAGACCCTGCAAGAATTGAAGCTATTTTGAAAATTCAACCACCAAGAAACATAAAATAAATTCAAGCATTCTTGGGTAAAATCAATTTTTTAAAAAGATTTATCTCTAACCTGGCTGAAATCATAAAAGAACTCAACAATATGCTTAAAAAGGAATCTGCAATAAAGTGGACTGTAAAAGCAAAACAATATTTCGAATCCATAAAACAGGCCTTGACAAAAGCACCAGTTCTCATCAGCCTATATTATACAAAGGATTTCATAATCTTTTCCTTTGCATCTGAACATACCATAGCTGCAGTTCTTCTGCAGAAAAAAAACCAAGGTTTTGAACAGCAAATTGCATTTTTTAGTAAAGCCCTTAGAGATGCACCTCTGAAATACAATATAATGGAAAAGCATGCTTTAGCCCCGGTTAAAGCCATAACGGACTTCAGAGTTGACATACTCCATTCCCACATCATTGCATATGTTCCCAATGTTGTAATCAAAGATATTTTGAAACAAGATGGACCTGATAGTAGGAGAGGAAAGTGGATTGCCACTATCCTTGAATACGATCTGGAAATCAAACCAACAAAGCTCATTAAAGGACAGGGTTTAGCCAGATTGTGGCTGAATCCAATTGTAATGCTTTAGATATAAATTTCATTGCACAAATAGATGACCAGGAGGAGATGGCGACTCCATTGATCAGTGAGGCCTATCTAGACTCACCATGGTATTCTGATATTATCTTTGTACTCACACATTTACAAGCTCCTCCTGGGTTAACTAAAACCAAAGCAAGATTCATCAAACAAAAATCAATGAGGTTCTGTGTACTAAATAATGCACTTTATTGGAAAGAAAGTAGTGGGATTTTACTAAATTGTTTATTAAAATCAGAGGCTGACAAAATTATCGAGGAATTTCATGCAGGTGATTGTGGAGGCCATTTATACTGGAAGAGTACAACAGACAAAATACTGAGAGCTGGTTTCTATTGGCCAACTTTATTTTTTAATGTCAAAAAATTTGTTACCTCCTGTCACAAATGCCAAATTTTTTATGGGAAAAATAAACTATTTCCCTTATCTCTTAAGCCTATATCTACTGAAAAGCCATTTCAACAATGGGGGTTAGACATCATTGGTGAAATTCACCCTCCATCCTCAGGCCAACATAAATGGATTTTAACTGCTACAGATTATTTTACAAAGTGGATAGAAGCCATTCCTACTAGGCAAGCCATTGATTCAGTTATAATCTCATTTATAGAAAGTAATATTTTATCAAGATTTGAATGTCCACATAAGATTATTACTGACAATGCAGCTGCATTCAAATCCAAGAAAATGATTTCTTTCTGTCATAAATACCATATTACCTTAGGTCATTCCACTACTTATTATCCCCTAGGTAATGGTTTAGCCGAATCATCAAACAAAAGCTTAATCAATATCATCAAAAAATTACTTCAAGAAAACAAAAAGACCTGGAACAAAAAGCTAGTCTATGCCTTATGGGTTGATAGACTTACCACAAAGAAGTCTATTGGAACTTCACCTTATCAGATTGTCTATGGAATGGATGCAGTTTTCTCTCTCCCTTGGGTGTTCCATTCATGAAGATCATTCAGGCATCACAGGTGGAAACAAATGATATTCAACGAAGAATTAATGAAACTATACATCTCCAACAAACAAGGGAAGAAGTTTATAAAAGATCACAAGTTTTACAAGATAAAATTAAAAATATTTTTGACAAAAGGATTAAAGAATATGATTTTTTCATAGGAAATCAAGTCTTGAAATGGGATTCACGGAGAGAGGATAAAGGAAATCATGGAAAGTTTGACTTTCTATGGCAAGGACCTTATGTGATATATGGTTACATAGGTAACAATTTATTTTTCATCAAGAATTTGGATGGAACTGAACTCCAAGAAGGACCAGTGAATGGCAGGATGTTGAAACACTACTATTCTTTTGAATCAGTCATCAGTTAGATTCATTTATTTTTATCATTGTAAATATTCATTGCAAGTGTGTAGATTGGATTGGAGATTTTATCTACAAAGTTGAAGCCCGAAGAGAAGGCCCTAAGCTTTTCAATAGAAAATGTCATCAGTCTGAATTGTTGCAGAAATCAGAAGGCAATTACAGGACCACCAAGGTTAAAGTTGAGGGCTACTAATCTTAGAAGTTCTTGACATTCCATCAGGAAATTTCATCCCCAAGTGAAGCCGATGTTAGTGACCTATAAATATAGGATTCATAATTTTGACTTGACTGATGGTAGTCTTGTAAAAATATAGGATTCATAATTTTGGATTTCGAGGATCCAAAATTGATTTTTGTCCCAAGAAAACAGAATATTTCCGCTCACAATTTAGCTTTTACAGCTAGAACGTGTTTAGCACCATATGAAAACGAGGACAGCACCATTCAGGTAAAATTTAGGCCATCCATACCCGATAATCAAAAATATTGGCAGGTCTTTGAGAATGATAAACAGATAGAGGATTTCCTGCTCGGTAAGAATGAGTTTGAATCATCCAATTCAGATTCTACATCCGATGGAAATTGTCTAAACGAAGAACCCCCTGAACAAGAACAACCATCTAGTCCTACAGATATCAACGTGTTAACTCAAAAACTCGAAACTCATGCTGAAGAGTATGAAGACCCAGAAAACAAAGACATTGAGGTAGCAACAGGAAAGACGGTAGCACCCGGGGGCTATGCCAGTTAGAACACATTTGATTTAATGACGGCGATAGCTAGGAAACACAGGTAGAATATCTGATCTGACGTTGAAGAATGCAACATAGGCACGAAGGATCGACCTAAAATGATTAAATTAGCTAGGTCCTTGCCACCAGACATGAAAAATAAATACATTGACTTGTTTAAAGAGTTTGCCGATGTGTTTGCCTGGAGCTATGAAGATTTAAAAGCTTACGATACAGAAATCATCCAACACAAGATCCCTTTGAGAGAAAAACAAAAACCTTTTAAGCAGAAACTGCGTCGAATCAACCCAATACAACTGCCTCTAGTCAAAAAGGAAATTAAGAAAATGTACAAGGCAGGAATCATTGTGCCTGTAAGGTTTTCAGATTGGGTTTCTAACCTTGTAGCTGTGAGGAAAAAGACAGGAGAAATCAGACTGTGCATTGATTTCAGAAACCTTAACAGAGCTTCCCTAAAAGACAATTACCCTTTACCCAAAATGGAGCACATCCTACAAAAGGTTGTTGGTTCAAAGAGGATTTCTCTGTTAGATGGTTTCTCAGGATATAACCAACTTTTAGTACTCCCAGAAGATCAACTCAAGACAACCTTTACCACTCCTTGGGGCACCTTCATGTATGTGAAAATGCCTTTTGGACTAATGAATGCTGGGGCCACTTTTCAAAGGGCCATCGACATTGCATTTTAAGAGGAAATAGGACACTTCATTGTAATTTACCTTGATGATATAACAGTTTATTCCAAAACCGATGAAGAGCACCTCAAACATATAAGAAAGGTCTTTGAGAAATGCAGGAGATTTGGGCTATCTTTCAATCCCAAAAAGACAGTGTTTGGCTTGCAAGAGGGTAAGCTCCTTGGCCACATTATATCAGAAAAGGGGATTAAAATAGATCCAAAAAGAGTTGAGGGAATACTACAGATTAGCCACCCTAGGAACATAAAAGAACTGCAGTGCTTTATTGGAAAGATTAATTTCTTAAGGAGCTTTATTCCCAACTTAGCAGAGCTCCTTAGAAACATGAATAATATGCTCAAAAAGGAAGTAGGAGTGAAATGGACTGTAGAGGCCAGAAAATCCTTTGAATTAGTAAAACATGCACTCACCCAAGCACCAGTCTTGATCAGCCCATACTTTTCAAAATATTTTCTTATTTTTTCCTTTGCCTCAGAACATACAATAGCTGCAGTTCTGTTGTAGAAAAACTCAGAAAGACAGGAACAGCCTATTGCTTTTTTCAGTAAGGCTTTAAGGGATGCACCCTTGAAATATAACATAATGGAAAAACAGGCCTATGCTTTGGTAAAGGCCTTAAAGGACTTCAGGGTGTATATTCTTCATTCCCACACCATTGCCTATGTACCCAGCATTGTGGTAAAAGACATCTTGTCACAAGACCCTGATGGAAAGAGAGGCAAATGGATAGTTGTAATATTAGAATATGATTTGGAGATCAAACCCACCAAACTCATCAAAGGTCAGGGCTTGGCTCAATTAATGGCTGAATCTAATCTACAAGCCCTAGACATTAACATGATAGATACCTTGGATGAGCAGGAAGAATTACCCCCTCCCACTATGGAAGAGCAGTTCCAAAACTCACCTTGGTACGCCAACATCTTGTATGTACTTACAAATCTTAATGCTCCTCCTGATTTATCAAAAACTAAGGCAAGGTTTTTAATGTTGAAAGCTAAGAATTATTTCATTTTGAATGAATGTTTATACTGGAAAAATGCTAATGGTTTATTGCTAAAATGTTTTCCTGAAGTTGATGCAGAGAAGATCAAGCATGAATTCCATGAAGGAGAGTGTGGAGGTCATCTCTACTGGAAAACCACAGCCAACAAAATCCTTAGAGCTGGCTATTATTGGCCCACCCTCTTCCAAGATGTCCATAAAATGATAATTGCCTGTCACAAGTGCCAAATTTGAGGGCAAAAGAAAACTCCTTCCCTTACCATTAAAACCTATCATTGTTGAAGCTCCTTTTCAACAATGGGGCCTAGATTTCATAGGAGAAATCCATCCTGCTTCATCTGCCCAACATAAATGGATTCTTACAGCCACTGACTACTTCAAAAAGTGGATAGAGGCCATCCCTACCAGGAATGCCACAGATTCTGTCATTATAAAATTTCTTGAAGACCATATCCTTTCTAGATTTGGATGCCCTAGGAAAATCATTACTGATAATGCTGTTGCTTTTGATTCCAAAAAGATGATTGATTTTTGTCACAAGTATCAGATTACATTGGGTCATTCTACTGCTTATTACCCTCAAGGTAATGGGCTAGCTGAATCATCAAATAAAAGCTTGGTGACCATCATCAAGAAGTTACTTGAAGAGAATAAAAAGTCATGGCATAACAAGCTGGTGCATGCATTGTGGGCAGATAGGTTGACCACAAAGAAATCCATTGGAACCTCCCCCTACCAACTTGTTTATGGAGCAGATGCAGTGTTTCCTACCAGCCTGGGTGTACCAGTAATAAAATTAGTTCAAGAAATTCATTCAGAAGAAGACAGTATGATAAGAAGGATTAATGAGACAATACATCTCCAGCAGACGAGGGAATAAGTTTACAACAGAGCTCAAAAAGTGCAAGAAAACATCAAAAAAATGTTTGACAAGAGAACTAAGGCTTGTGATTTCAACATTGGAGATAAGGTACTCAAATGGGACTCCAAACGAGAAGATAAGGGTAAACATGGTAAATTTGACAGTTTGTGGCAAGGCCCTTATATCATTCAGTCCACCATTGGTCCAAATGACTTTTTTCTGCAAGAGTTAGATGGCACAGATCTGTTTGGGGGTCCTGTCAATGGCAGGGTCCTTAAGCATTACTACTGCTGAGTTCAATTTTCAAGTTTCATTTCCATTGTAAATATCATTGCTTCGTTAGTTTCATAAAAACAAAAAGAAAAAAAAATACAAAAACAATAAAAGATAGAAAAGAGGGCAGAAAAAAAAAAAAAAAAAGGCAAAGCCCCATGCCAAAAAAGAGAAATAAATCTGAAAGTGTGCAAGCTCAAATGCCACTCCTCAAAAAACACACTTCTGGTTAGTCAAACTGTTTAATCTTGACTAATTAGCTTTAAATTTTTCTGCTGATAGGATAGTGAATTGGATTTGCCAAACTGTTTAAACTTGGCTTATCAGTAGATAGATTAGGCTAGAAAAGAAAGGTTCAAACAAGCCCAAAACCTGAACCTAAAGTTTCCAAGCAAGAGATGACTCAAATATGTTTTATTTTTCTGAGTCATAAAGTTGTAATTCTAGTTCTAATCAACTCAAAATCTGAACCAGAAAGAAAGAAATAACAGCTCAAACAAATTCGAACCAGAGCTGAAATCAAGGAAAGCAAGTGGCTCTAACAAGCTCAAAACTTGAGCCACAAATAAGAAGAAGGATGCTTCAAAAAATTTTCATATTTCAAACCTTCATTTTTTGATTTTTAATAGTCTATGTGCAGCTTGTTTTTATGCCATAGATCACAGCAAGTCAAACAGTTCAATCTTGACTTGACTGTTTTTGAATTTCTGTCTTAGAATCTAGAGAATGAAATCTGTTGGACAGTTTAATCCCAACAGATAGTAGATTAGGTAGAGAAACATCTGAGCTCAACTGTTTAATCTGAGTTCAAGGAGAAATAAGGGGTAGAATTAGGTTAGATTTCCTGTTTTCAAAAGAATAAAATGTTGAAAAAGAGTTTGCCAGTCCAAGTGCACTCTAAATGAAGAAAAAATGTTAGATCAGTAGGATTGGGTAGGTAGAAAGCCTGTGTTGATGAAGATTCATTGTTTTTCAATGCTGCTAACCTTTTTTCAGCCAGAATAAGATCATTTCAGCAAAGACAACAGCCCAAAGAACGAGGCATTGGTCAGCCTCCCAGAGAATGCAGTTCTGAAGTTCTTGATGCCTTCAACAAGGCACCATCCCCAAGTGGAGCCACTGTTGGCCACCTATAAATTTTGGTCTATCAAAAGGTGGCCAAAACATGTTTTTAGCCTTCAAGAAACACTTTCCTGGCCAAAATGTTATCTCTTGAAGCCTGTAGATGATCTCATGCTCATGTCTCAAGGTTTTCACTGTTATTTCTCAGAAACTCAAAATCCTGCTAAAAATTCCATGAGAAGACTACTGCAATATCCTCCTTCTTTTGCCCTTTTTCTGCTCAGAGACTAACCTTCATATTTTTCATCATTTTCCTTTGTGTCCATTTTCCTCACCTTTCTTTCATGAAAATTGCCTCGCAGAGTTCCAAACTTCTTTCGAACTCTGTCGAAACCCTCAGAAACCTTTGAAAATCATTGAAAATATGTGTAAAAAACCCATTTCTCTCTTAAGGGTTTAAGCCCCTTGGCCTGAGTTTCCAAACCACTTCCCCAATACGCCCTCATCATAAAAACCAAGCGCCAAACCCATGAAGCGCTAATTGCATTGGAAAGATTCAAAGTGTGCATTTTTGTGAGCCATTTTAAATGCCGATTGCGATCAGCCCCTTTGTCATAAAACGAAGACCGTATTATCATTTCATCTACCCCATAAGCCCGCAATCGGGCGCTAAGATTCTTTGAAAATCGTATCCGATGGACGTTTTTCTTTGTAAAACTTGAAAACCCATTTTTTCCAAAGTTTGTTTTAAAATGCCAAAATCACGTGTTTAAATAAAATGGGTTGATCAAAAAGATCGATCGCGCAATCGCGATCGGAGAATTCACAATGGGTAGATCAAAAAGACCGATGCGCAATCGCGTCGGAGAAGTTACAAATGGGTTGATTGAAAGACCGGGCCCGAATGTTCCAATTGCGATTGGCCCTCGTTATATAAAGCCCCGGGCCCATGGTACTACATACACCCAGTGGCCCCGCAATCGGGCGCCAGCCTATCATATATATATTCCGCCCGATCTACTCAAAACCTTGGTTTTTATTGAAATTTGTAGGTTTCTTACAAAGTATAAGGGTCCCGCCGGTGCAAAAAATTAAAGGATCTGGACCGTTGATGTAGACCCAATCTAACGACCCACGCACAATCGCAATATTTCAATCGCATGCTTTGTTGTGACCTCCCCGATTGCGATCCTCCGATTAAATCCGGGCCGTCCATCTCCCTGTTGATCGGACGAACATCGCTCAATCACATCGCTGCGTTCCAATCGCATCCCCTTTGCTGCCCTCCCGATTGCCGATCCCCGATTAAATCCCGACCGTTGATCTTGTTCTCAGATCGACGGCCTGCGCTCAATCGCAAGTTCCCTCCGATCGCAATCACAGACCTTCCCGTCTCACCCCCGATTCCATCGCAGCCGTCCGTCCCGCCAGATCCAACGGTTCAGATTTGTCCCGCACCTCTCCCATCATTCTTCTCCCCTGCCCCTCCGATTACATCCCGTCCGTTCATTTCCCGCTGATCCAACGATCCTTATTCCCTCCGATCACAAGTCTTGCCCCCATTTAGAAAACCCTCCGATTCACTTTCCGCCGTCGATCTGATCTGCAGATCAACGGCCAGCGCTTAATCGCATTGGAAATTTACATCGCATGCATTTTTTGCCCTCCCCGATTGCGATCCTCTGATTAAATCTGGGCCGTCCGTCTCCCTGATGATCGGACGGCCTGCGCTCAATCGCAAAGTTTCAATCGTAGTGTTTCAATCGCATGTTGTTGTGTGACCTCCCCGATTGCGATCCTCCGATTAAATCTGGGCCGTCCACGTGTCCAGATCGGACGGTCCCAGGTCACTCCCACCGTTGCTCATCGCGCGATCGACGGTTCTGTTTTATTCTTCCTCCCGCGTCATTTAAAATTCCTCTCAGTTAATCTCCACCGTTGGATGATGCCATCCGACGGTCCTGCTCTCTTCCTACGCCTCTGAAGCAGTAAAACCAAATACGCAGGATTTTATAACAAATTGTTTGTCTTTTGCAGGTTTTCGAATGAATTCTTCCGCCATTTTTGAAGAAACCACAAAGGCCGAGGGTGACGATCCTCTGTCTTCTGAGTTTATAAAGAATCATTCGAGGGGTGTTAGATTTACGTTTTATCAGTGATTTCATGACCCATTGATGCCATTCAACCCCGCTACTGCCCTGCGCACCAGAAGACAAGCAGAAATCATCATTTATTAAAGAGTATCAGTGCCAAAGAAAAAATTTATCAGAACCGGAGATTGAAGACCCAAAAACACAGATCTCAAGTAACTTAAAGTGTTTTAGGAAACGACGAAGACATCTTTCAAGCTGAGAAATCCTCCACCGCTATAAGAAGAGGCTAATTGAACCCTCTACAACTCCAAAAGACACCTGCAGTCTCGTTGAGATCAAAGACCGCCGAACAATTAATACTAATTGAGCTATCTTGTCTCTAATTGTCGGCAGAACCATTCGAGAAGATTAAAGAACAGTTCAGAAGAAGATATTTAGATCATTTCATCTCGGGAAGCAGAAATAAAGTCACTCCAGCATGACACCGAGCTTCAAAGGACGGCAAAAAGCTCCCACTGAGCTTAATTGTAAGTGTACATCAATTAATGCTGATGAACACCTATAAATTTCGTGATCGAGGCCCTCAAATTACCGAAGAGTCATCTTCTGTATTAATTGATCCAAATAGATCTTTTCATAGTTTACCACCGCCTCATTCTTCTATAAATACCTCTGTAGAAGATGAGCAAAAGGTTGGTCTCGGGACATCTGAACGCATGTAATAGTCATTCTGAAGCCACTGATGCCCTGTTCTGTAATTGAAAGATACATAAGCTGATATGAGAAGTTCAAAGCTGTAGAGACCCACTGGGCTTGCTGATTGTAACTGGTTTGAACATCAATACAAGCTTCTGATTCATGGAATTTTGAAACTATGTCAATGGTGATGTGTTCCTTACTGTCAATTGTCGTTTTACTTAATGTTTTCACTCTGTTCACTTTCTCTGATAAAGAGCAGAAAACATAGAGGTAGGATATATTCTCCACGGTACCCTACTCTTATTGAAAGCTTTGTCTTCTATGTTTTCTTTATTTGAATGTCCTCTTTGAAGAGTTTATTAATGCAGGTTAGTTTAAAAGTACTTCCCTGATCTAGATAGCTCTTTGAGATGAATTATTTCTATGTTATCCTTGGAGTTTATCAATGCAGCGTAGTTTAAAAGTACTTAGCTGATCTAGATTCCTCTTTGTGATTATCATCTGTGTTCCCTTATCGAATATGCTGAAGCAGGCTGGTTTAAAAGCACTTACCTGAGCTTAAGCTATTTGAACTGTTTTTAAATGTTTCTGATGGAAATTACTTCAATGCAGGCTAGTTTAAAAGCACTTACCTGATCAACAGAAATACTTTTATGTTTCTCCTTTAGTACATGTTGAAAGCAAGCTAGTTTAAAAGTACTTACTTGATCTTAGACTGTGCTTTGTTTTTTCACTTGTTTAAGTCTTTCACTGCCTATTTGTTTCACTCCATTAATCACCTTAAGAGATCCTTTGATGTACATGACTTGCTCCATGGATCCTTCTTGAATTTGCTATCCAATTAAATCCTCCTATGACTCCATAGCCCAATGGGTTAAAATTTGTCTTTGTCCTTTGCTATCAGCTGAAACATTCCTTCTTTTGCAGGCTCTTCACCCTTTATTTTGAACTGCTTTCACCTTCACCATGTCTTCGCCCAACCAAAAAACAAACAAAACAAACCCATGCTCTTCATAACTAGCCTAATATCATAATTCCAGTCTTTAAAGATCACATCTTTGAACTCATTTATAGAGAGATCCCTCTCTGGATTCAGGAGGGCTAGATCCTTGAATCCCAAAGCGGTTTGATGTTACCTCTGCAGTTGGACTTTGCCAATCTTGCTAATTACAGAGTGATAACATAATGGCGACTCCACTGGGGAATCTCCTGAGTATTTATTCGATTAGAAGACAATCATAGGATACCAGATATCCCTTGCTAACTGAAAATTAACTCAGAAAAACCCAAAAATATTTCAGATTGGTATTTAATAAACATGGTAGTGGACCATAACACCTCTTACCTCTGAAAAGGAGCTAAACACTTCCACTTGGCGACTCCACAATCCTGAACAGACCTTAAGACTCCACTGGGAAGAACCCTCATTACTATACTATCCTTCAAACTCAGTCAGAGGACTGTAGGATTGAAATTTGTGTAAAACAGATTAGTTAACCTCTCAAAGATTGTCATACCTGGTTGAACTTTTCTTGTTATTTGGGTCTAAAAATTACAGCATAGTGGCTCCTAGAAAGATTCACACTAGAGCCCATCCTGACCCGGATCCACCTGAAATAGTTGATGACCCAGAAAGCATCCTTTGGAAGTCTCCTAGGATTAAATTATCAACAGTTTTCAGATCACCCTTGAGAGCTAATTCTGTCCCAAAAAATCTTTCGGCTCTACAACAATCACAAGAAGACTTAGTAAATCCTTTTAGAACTAGGTCTCTTGGTGATTTAGATCAGTCAGATTCTGAGTCTTTGCCTTCTTCTCCTGAGACAAGTACACATCTTGGTAGTAGAGAGACTACACCACCTAATTTACACTTCCTCCACAATCTAGGTGTCTCTCATCCAAGATCCGCTCAGCAATCTATCCCTGGTCCATCCATTTTTGCTCACCCTGTATCCACTGTTCCAACCACTCCCCTCCAACCCACTTTCACTCTTGTTAATCCACCTCCACCTCCTGCCATGGCTACATGGTATGCCCCCTTAGTTCTTCCTGTACCTTTAGTGAATCTGCCACAGGACTATCTGTCCAAAATTCCATTGTATGATGATAGTGGTGCCACTACTGCATCACAACATGTGGATAAGATGAATGACTTCTTTGACAGAAATGAGATTGCTGATGATTCTGTCAAAATGAGATTATTTGCTCAAAGTTTGGGAGGAGTAGTAAGAAAATGGTTCAAAGGCTTAGCCCCTCATAGTATTAATGACCTTCAAGGTTTCCATCAATCTTTCTTAAACAAATGGGAAGTGAGGAAGAATCCTCTCCAAATCTTGGCTGACTACAACAATCTCCACAGGAACCCAGGGGAAAGTGTACAGGCTTATTGTACTAGATTTAATAGTATCTATAATGCACTTCCCCCAGAACTAAAACCTCCGCAAGGCTCAGCTTTGAACAAATTTCCTGAAGGTTTTGACTCTGACATGACCTATTCGCTAAGAGAGAGAGACTTTGAAACTCTTGAAGATATGCAAAGGGGTGCTCTTTCTGTCGAAGTCAATCTAATAGAGAAGAGAGCAAGAATGAAAGCTGAAAAGAGAGTATCTTTTAGAGAGAAATCCACACCTTCCACTTCAAACTCAAAGATGGAAAGAATGATGGAAGAGATGATGAAAGAGATGAGCATAATTAAGAGAACACAAGCAAGCCTAAACCAAACTACTTCTCAGAATAGAAACCAGAACCAGAATCAAAATTTAAGAAGAAACCAACTTCCAAATAGACCTAGAGAAGATGATCAGCAGATCATTTCTCCCTTTCATCAAAACTATATAAGTGAGACAGAGGAAACAGGTGAGATAGCAGAGGAAAATGATATCAACATGCTAGGTGTAGATAACGATGACTTTGAGATTCATTATGAAAAGAAACGAGGTCTATACACACCTTATGATGAAAACAGGGATGATGATCGACATTGTTATCAAGATATGGAAAATGTCATCATAGAGCCTCACAGAGAATATGACCTTAGAAGCAAAGCCAGTCAAAAAACTCCCAACACTAAAACCTCTGATAAATCTTCACAAAATAGCACCATAACCAAATGTAAAAATGTCAATCAAAAGGATAAAACAGTGGCTGTTGATTCTGGTAAAGGTAAAGAGAAAGGTAATCCAAATTTTGAAAAGCAGGATGCAGATCTTAGCAGTACTAACACCTCAGCTAGTACTCCTGTCAAAACCATGTTATCAAATGTAAATAGAACAAATCAACAAGGTGATGTTGCTGAAAGACTAGCAGCTAGTAAGGCTGAGGCAAGTTCTTCAAAAAACCAAATTCCTTTCAGCCTAGAACAAGAACTTTCAAAGATTAAAATCTTTGTTCCCCTTACTGAGTTAGTTTCCCATAATGTGTACAGGACCCAAATTCTGAAGGCTTTAAACATAGAGGACCAGAATGACACAATAAATTATAATGATGACCAGCCAGAGCTCATTTTTGGTCCTAAAGTTGAAGGGAAATTTCAAGAAGGAATAGTACCTCCATTCTACATCAGTCTGAATGTTCATGACAAAATTCTACACAATGCTATGCATGATTCCGGAGCCTCACATAATATTATGCCAAAGGTGATAATGGAAAGGCTAGGACTAGAAATAACAGACCTTACAAGGATTTATATTCCTTTGATTCAAGCAGGGTCAAATGTCTTGGCCTAATTAAGGACCTCTGTGTGAATTTGACTCAAATCCCAGCCAAGTGCCTAGTTATGGATGTAGTGGTGGCCGATGTCCCTCCTAAGTATGGCATGTTGTTGTCTAGATCGTGGGGTGCCAAGCTACAAGGTACAATGCAGATGGACGGGACATATGCCACTATTCCTGTTTTTAACCAGCCTAGAAGACTATACAGAGAGGCACACATGAAATTCATGGTCAGTAGCCCAGAAAAACCTGAAAACTGTCCCATCTACTCTGTCCATACTGACCTAAACTCTTTTATCCTTTACCATGATGAACCTTCGAATAAGTCAGAACCAGAAGACAGTAACGCATATAACCTGTTAGAGGCCCCAAATCTAGAAATGAATGCAGTTCTAGACATGGATGAAAACGAAAGGGAAACTTTCAAACAATGCATTGAAATGACAAACCAAAATGAATATGGCCAAGATGGCCAACAACAAATGCCCCATCGAGTTCATCTCCATGAAATTCCTGAGGAACGAGGCCCAGTACAACAACTTGTTGACCTTAAAACAGAACATGACACTAAAACAGTTGGCGAGCAAGTCACTACAACAAGATTAATCGCCGATGAAGCTCAAGAAACACCTAACTCACAAGTATCAAAACAGTTTGATGCATTTGAAGATATTAACGAAACAAATGAAAGTCTCGACCCACAAGTCATGTGCCCACGGCTCTCAAAACTTGAAACTCAGGAAAACAACCTTCAATATGGCGAGGAACTTGAAAACGAGACACAAATTCGACTAAGTGCTGACATACCACCACAATCAGATAGCATGTTAGTTAGCGAGATTACCAACCAAGGCGAAACCAAAAATTATCCTCTATGGACCATGTTCTTTGATGGGTCATGTACTAAGAATAGTGCTGGCGCCGGTGTTTGGTTAACAAACATCGAAAACGGCCTTACAGAAAGTGTTTCATGCAAATTGAATTTTCGATGCTCTAATAACATTGCCGAGTATGAAGCTCTCATTTTGGGATTGCATCTGTTAGAAAAGCTAGGAGCCAAAAGAATCCACGTATATGGCGATTCAGAATTAATCATTAGGCAAGTTAATGGGGAATACACTGCTAATCATCCCAGACTTAGAGCCTACCGAAATGACGTCCTGGATCTGTTAAACATTTTCGAGGATCCAAAATTGATTTTTGTCCCAAGAAAATAGAATATTGCCGCTCACAATTTAGCTTTTACAGCTAGAACGTGTTTAGCACCATATGAAAACGAGGACAGCACCGTTCAGGTAAAATTTAGGCCAGCCATACCTGATAATCAAAAATATTGGCAGGTCTTTGAGAATGATAAAAAGATAGAGGATTTCCTGCTCGGTAAGAATGAGTTTGAATCATCCAATTCAGATTCTACATCCGATGAAAACTGTCTAAACGAAGACCCCCCTGAACAAGAACAACCATCTAGTCCTACATATATCAACATGTTAACTCAAAAACTCGAAACACATGCTGAAGAGTATGAAGACTCAGAAAACGAAGACATTGAGGTATTAACACCGAGAGACAAGAACATACCCAGGGGGCTAGCACCGTTAGAAGACCTGTTTGATTTTAATGATGTGGCTAAGAAACCTGCAGTAGAATATACAAAGTCTGACGTTGAAGAATGCAACATAGGCACAAAGGATCAACCTAAAATGATTAAATTAGCTAGGTCCTTGCCACCAGACATGAAAAAGAAATACATTGACTTGTTTAAAGAGTTTGCCGATGTGTTTGCCTGGAGCTATGAATATTTAAAAGCTTATGATACAGAAATCATCCAGCACAAGATCCCTTTGAGAGAAAAACAAAAACCTTTTAAGCAGAAACTGCGTCGAATCAACCCAATAAAACTGCCTCTAGTCGAAAAGGAAATTAAGAAAATGTACGAGGCATGAATCATTGTGCCTGTAAGGTTTTCAGATTGGGTTTCTAACCTTGTAGCTGTGAGGAAAAAGACAGGAGAAATCAGACTGTGCATTGATTTCATAAACCTTAACAGAGCTTCCCTAAAAGACAATTACCCTTTACCCAAAATGGAGCACATCCTACAAAAGGTAGTTGGTTCAAAGAGGATTTCTCTGTTAGATGGTTTCTCAGGATATAACCAACTTTTAGTACTCCCAGAAGATCAACTCAAGACAACCTTTACCACTCCTTGGGGCACCTTCATGTATGTGAAAATGCCTTTTGGACTAAGGAACGTTGGGGCCACTTTTCAAAGGGCCATGGACATTGCATTTTCAAAGGAAATAGGACACTTCATTGTAATTTACCTTGATGATATAACAATTTATTCCAAAACCGATGAAGAGCACCTCAAACATCTAAGAAAGGTCTTTGAGAAATGCAGGAGATTTGGGCTATCTTTAAATCCCAAAAAGACAGTGTTTGGCTTGCAAGAGGGTAAGCTCCTTGGCCACATTATATCAGAAAAGGGGATTAAAATAGATCCAAAAAGAGCTGAGGGAATACTACAGATTAGCCACCCTAGGAACATAAAAGAACTGCAGTCCTTTATTGGAAAGATTAATTTCTTAAGGAGGTTTATTCCCAACTTAGTAGAGCTCCTTAGAAACATGAATAATATGCTCAAAAAGGAAGTAGGAGTGAAATGGACTGTAGAGGCCAGAAAATCCTTTGAATTAGTAAAACATGCACTCACCCAAGAACCAGTCTTGATTAGCCCGGACTTTTCAAAAGATTTTCTTATTTTTTCCTTTGCCTCAGAACATACAATAGCTGCAGTTCTGTTGCAGAAAAACTCAGAAGGACAGGAACAACCTATTGCTTTTTTCAGTAAAGCTTTAAGGGATGCACCCTTGAAATATAACATAATGGAAAAACAAGCCTATGCTTTAGTAAAGGCCTTAAAGGATTTCAGGGTGTATATCCTTCATTCCCACACCATTGCTTATGTACCCAACATTGTGGTAAAAGACATCTTGTCACAAGACCCTGATGGAAAGAGAGGCAAATGGATAGCTATAATATTAGAATATGATTTGGAGATCAAACCCACCAAACTCATCAAAGGTCAGGGCTTGGCTCAATTAATGGCTGAATCTAATCTACAAGCCCTAGACATTAACATGATGGATGCCTTGGATGAGCAGGAAGAATTACCCCTTCCCACTATGGAAGAGCAGTTCCAAAACTCACCTTGGTACGCCAACATCTTGTATGTACTTACAAATCTTAATGCTCCTCCTGATTTATCAAAAACTAAGGCAAGGTTTTTAAAGTTGAAAGCTAAGAATTATTGCATTTTGAATGAATGTTTATGCTGGAAAAATGCTAATGGTTTATTGCTAAAATGTTTACCTGAAGTTGATGCAGAGAAGATCAAGCATGAATTCCATGAAGGAGAGTGTGGAGGTCATCTCTACTGGAAAACCACAGCCAACAAAATCCTTAGAGCTGGCTATTATTGTCCCACCCTCTTCCAAGATGTCCATAAAATGATAATTGCCTGTCACAAGTGCCAAATTTTTGAGGGCAAAAGAAAACTCCTTCCCTTACCATTAAAACCTATCATTGTTGAAGCTCCTTTTCAACAATGGGGCCTAGATTTCATAGGAGAAATCCATCCTGCTGCATCTGCCCAACATAAATGGATTCTTACAGCCACTGACTACTTCACAAAGTGGATAGAGGCCATCCCTACCAGGAATGCCACAGATTTTGTCATTATAAAATTTCTTGAAGACCATATCCTTTCTAGATTTGGATGCCCTAGGAAAATCATTACTGATAATGCTGCTGCTTTTGATTCCAAAAAGATGATTGATTTTTTTCACAAGTATCAGATTACATTGGGTCATTCTACTGCTTATTACCCTCAAGGTAATGGGCTAGCTAAATCATCAAATAAAAGCTTGGTGACCATCATCAAGAAGCTACTTGAAGAGAATAAAAAGTCATGGCATAACAAGCTGGTGCATGCATTGTGGGTAGATAGGTTGACCACAAAGAAATCCATTGGAACCTCCCCCTACCAACTTGTTTATGGAGCAGATGCAGTGTTTCCTACCAGCCTGGGTGTACCAGTAATAAAATTAGTCCAAGAAATTCAGTCAGAAGAAGACAGTATGCTAAGAAGGATTAATGAGACAATAAATCTCCAGCAGACGAGGGAAGAAGTTTACAACAGAGCTCAAAAAGTGCAAGAAAACATCAAGAAGTTGTTTGACAAGAGAGCTAAGGCTTGTGACTTCAACATTGGAGATAAGGTACTCAAATGGGATTCTAGAAGAGAGGAAAAAGGTAAACATGGCAAATTTGACAGTTTGTGGCAAGGCCCTTATATCATTCAGTCCACCATTGGTCCAAATGACTTTTTTCTGCAAGAGTTAGATGGCACAGATCTGTTTGGGGGTCCTGTCAATGGCAGGGTCCTTAAGCATTACTACTGCTGAGTTCAATTTTCAAGTTTCATTTCCATTGTAAATATCATTGCTTCGTTAGTTTCATAAAAACAAAAAGAAAAAAAAATACAAAAACAATAAAAGATAGAAAAGAGGGCAGAAAAAAAAAAAAAAAAAGGCAAAGCCCCATGCCAAAAAAGAGAAATAAATCTGAAAGTGTGCAAGCTCAAATGCCACTCCTCAAAAAACACACTTCTGGTTAGTCAAACTGTTTAATCTTGACTAATTAGCTTTAAATTTTTCTGCTGATAGGATAGTGAATTGGATTTGCCAAACTGTTTAAACTTGGCTTATCAGTAGATAGATTAGGCTAGAAAAGAAAGGTTCAAACAAGCCCAAAACCTGAACCTAAAGTTTCCAAGCAAGAGATGACTCAAATATGTTTTATTTTTCTGAGTCATAAAGTTGTAATTCTAGTTCTAATCAACTCAAAATCTGAACCAGAAAGAAAGAAATAACAGCTCAAACAAATTCGAACCAGAGCTGAAATCAAGGAAAGCAAGTGGCTCTAACAAGCTCAAAACTTGAGCCACAAATAAGAAGAAGGATGCTTCAAAAAATTTTCATATTTCAAACCTTCATTTTTTGATTTTTAATAGTCTATGTGCAGCTTGTTTTTATGCCATAGATCACAGCAAGTCAAACAGTTCAATCTTGACTTGACTGTTTTTGAATTTCTGTCTTAGAATCTAGAGAATGAAATCTGTTGGACAGTTTAATCCCAACAGATAGTAGATTAGGTAGAGAAACATCTGAGCTCAACTGTTTAATCTGAGTTCAAGGAGAAATAAGGGGTAGAATTAGGTTAGATTTCCTGTTTTCAAAAGAATAAAATGTTGAAAAAGAGTTTGCCAGTCCAAGTGCACTCTAAATGAAGAAAAAATGTTAGATCAGTAGGATTGGGTAGGTAGAAAGCCTGTGTTGATGAAGATTCATTGTTTTTCAATGCTGCTAACCTTTTTTCAGCCAGAATAAGATCATTTCAGCAAAGACAACAGCCCAAAGAACGAGGCATTGGTCAGCCTCCCAGAGAATGCAGTTCTGAAGTTCTTGATGCCTTCAACAAGGCACCATCCCCAAGTGGAGCCACTGTTGGCCACCTATAAATTTTGGTCTATCAAAAGGTGGCCAAAACATGTTTTTAGCCTTCAAGAAACACTTTCCTGGCCAAAATGTTATCTCTTGAAGCCTGTAGATGATCTCATGCTCATGTCTCAAGGTTTTCACTGTTATTTCTCAGAAACTCAAAATCCTGCTAAAAATTCCATGAGAAGACTACTGCAATATCCTCCTTCTTTTGCCCTTTTTCTGCTCAGAGACTAACCTTCATATTTTTCATCATTTTCCTTTGTGTCCATTTTCCTCACCTTTCTTTCATGAAAATTGCCTCGCAGAGTTCCAAACTTCTTTCGAACTCTGTCGAAACCCTCAGAAACCTTTGAAAATCATTGAAAATATGTGTAAAAAACCCATTTCTCTCTTAAGGGTTTAAGCCCCTTGGCCTGAGTTTCCAAACCACTTCCCCAATACGCCCTCATCATAAAAACCAAGCGCCAAACCCATGAAGCGCTAATTGCATTGGAAAGATTCAAAGTGTGCATTTTTGTGAGCCATTTTAAATGCCGATTGCGATCAGCCCCTTTGTCATAAAACGAAGACCGTATTATCATTTCATCTACCCCATAAGCCCGCAATCGGGCGCTAAGATTCTTTGAAAATCGTATCCGATGGACGTTTTTCTTTGTAAAACTTGAAAACCCATTTTTTCCAAAGTTTGTTTTAAAATGCCAAAATCACGTGTTTAAATAAAATGGGTTGATCAAAAAGATCGATCGCGCAATCGCGATCGGAGAATTCACAATGGGTAGATCAAAAAGACCGATGCGCAATCGCGTCGGAGAAGTTACAAATGGGTTGATTGAAAGACCGGGCCCGAATGTTCCAATTGCGATTGGCCCTCGTTATATAAAGCCCCGGGCCCATGGTACTACATACACCCAGTGGCCCCGCAATCGGGCGCCAGCCTATCATATATATATTCCGCCCGATCTACTCAAAACCTTGGTTTTTATTGAAATTTGTAGGTTTCTTACAAAGTATAAGGGTCCCGCCGGTGCAAAAAATTAAAGGATCTGGACCGTTGATGTAGACCCAATCTAACGACCCACGCACAATCGCAATATTTCAATCGCATGCTTTGTTGTGACCTCCCCGATTGCGATCCTCCGATTAAATCCGGGCCGTCCATCTCCCTGTTGATCGGACGAACATCGCTCAATCACATCGCTGCGTTCCAATCGCATCCCCTTTGCTGCCCTCCCGATTGCCGATCCCCGATTAAATCCCGACCGTTGATCTTGTTCTCAGATCGACGGCCTGCGCTCAATCGCAAGTTCCCTCCGATCGCAATCACAGACCTTCCTGTCTCACCCCCGATTCCATCGTAGCCGTCCGTCCCGCCAGATCCACGGTTCAGATTTGTCCCGCACCTCTCCCATCATTCTTCTCCCCTGCCCCTCCGATTACATCCCGTCCGTTCATTTCCCGCTGATCCAACGATCCTTATTCAATCCGATCACAAGTCTTTCCCCCATTTAGAAAACCCTCCGATTCACTTTCCGCCGTTGATCTGATCTGCAGATCAACGGCCAGCGCTTAATCGCATTGGAAATTTACATCGCATGCATTTTTTGCCCTCCCCGATTGCGATCCTCCGATTAAATCTGGGTCGTCCGTCTCCCTGATGATCGGACGGCCTGCGCTCAATCGCAGTGTTTCAATCGCATGTTGTTGTGTGACCTCCCCGATTGCGATCCTCCGATTACATCTGGGCCATCCACGTGTCCAGATCGGACGGTCCCAGGTCACTCCCACCGTTGCTCATCGCTCGATCGACGGTTCTGTTTTATTCTTCCTCCCGCGTCATTTAAAATTCCTCTCAGTTAATCTCCACTGTTGGATGATGCCATCCGACGGTCCTGCTCTCTTCCTACGCCTCTGAAGCAGTAAAACCAAATACGCAGGATTTTATAACAAATTGTTTGTATTTTGCAGGTTTTCGAATGAATTCTTCCGCCATTTTTGAAGAAACCACAAAGGCCGAGGGTGACGATCCTCCGTCTTCTGAGTTCATAAAGAATCATTCGAGTGGTGTTAGATTTACGTTTTATCAGTGATTTCATGACCCATTGATGCCATTCAACCCTGCTACTTCCCTGCGCACCAGAAGACAAGCATAAATCATCATTTATTAAAGAGTATCAGTGCCAAAGACAAAATTTATAAGAACCGGAGATTGAAGACCCAAAAACACAGATCTCAAGTAACTTAAAGTGTTTTAGGAAACGACGAAGACATCTGTCGAGCTGAGAAATCCTCCACCGCTATAAGAAGAGGCTAATTGAACCCTCTACAGCTCCGAGAACACTGCTCAATGAACGCGGTGTGAGATAAGGAACCGCTGATATAGCTTACATGATTGAGCTATCTTGGTCTCCTGGTGTCGAGCGGAACCATTCGAAGATTAAAGAACGAGTTCGAGAACGGATATTTAGATCATTTCATCTCGGGAAGTAGAAATAAAGTCACTCCAGCATGACTCCGAGCTTCAAAGGATGGCAAAAAGCTCCCACTGAGCTTAATTGTAAGTGTACATCAATTAATGTTGATGAACACCTGTAGATTTCTTGATCGAGGCCCTCAAAGTACCGAAGAGTCATCTTCTGTATTAATTGATCCAAACAGATCTTTTCATAGTTTACCACTGCCTCATTCTTCTATAAATACCTCTGTAGAAGATGAGAAAAAGGTTGGTCTCGGGACATCTGAACGCATGTAATATTCATTCTGAAGCCACTGATGCCCTGTTCTGTAAGTGAAAGATACACAAGCTGATATGAGAAGTTCAAAGCTGTAGAGACCCACCGGGCTTGCTGATTGTAACTGGTTTGAACATCAATACAAGCTGCTGATTCATGGAATTCTGAAACTATGTCAATGGTGATGTGTTCCTTACTATCAATTGTCATTTTACTTAATGTTTTCACTCTGTTCACTTTCTCTGATAAAGAGCAGCAAACATAGAGTTAGGATATACTCTCCACGGTACCCTACTCTCACTGAAAGCTTTATCTTCTATGTTTTTCTTCAGTTGAATGTCCTCTTTGAAGAGTTTATTAATGCAGGTTAGTTTAAAATTACTTCCCTGATCTAGATAGCTCTTTGAGATGAATGTTTTCTATGTTATCCTTGGAGTTTATCAATGCAGCGTAGTTTAAAAGTACTTAGCTGATCTAGATTGCTCTTTGTGATTATCATCGGTGTTCCCTTATCGAATATGCTGAAGCAGGCTGGTTTAAAAGCACTTACCTGATCTTAAGCTGTTTGAACTGTTTTTAAATGTTTCTGATGGAAAGTACTTCAATGCAGGCTAGTTTAAAAGCACTTACCTGATCAACAGAAATACTTTTTTGTTTCTCCTTAAGTACATGTTGAAAGCAAGCTAGTTTAAAAGTACTTACTTGATCTTAGACTGTGCTTTGTTTTTTCATTTGTTTAATTCTTTCATTGCCTATTTGTTTCACCCCATTAATCACCTTAAGAGATCCTTTAATGTACATGACTTGCTCCATGGATCCTTCTTGAATTTGCTATCCAATTAAATCCTCCTATGACTCCATAGCCCAATGGGTTAAAGCTGTCTTTGTCCTTTGCTATCAGCTGAAACATTCCTTCATTTGCAGGCTCTTCACCCTTTATTTTGAACTGCTTTCATCTTCACCATGTCTTCGCCCAACCAAAAAACAAACAAAACAAACCCATGCTCTTCATAACTAGCCTAATATCATAATTCCAGTCTTTAAAGATCACAGCTTTGAACTCATTTATAGAGAGATCCCTCTCTGGATTCAGGAGGGCTAGATCCTTGAATCCCAAAGCGGTTTGATGTTACCTCTGCAGTTGGACTTTGCCAATCTTGCTAATTACAGAGTGATAACAGTTAGGTAGAGAATAAAAGAATCCAACAGTTTAATCTGGATTCTTGGATGCAACAAGTGTAGAATTAGATATGTTACTGCTTTCAAAAAGGAATAAAAGGTTGTAAGGTTGCTAGTTCAAATGCACCTGATTAAAATAGAAGGAAAAAATGTTAGAAGATATGACAGGGTAGGTAGAAGAAGGTGAGAAAAATAATTGTAAATATATTTCACCAGGCCATAAATAACTAATTTCCCCTTCCCATAGCAATTTGATATTCTAAAGTATCAGTCAAAGAGGCTCAAGGCATTTCCTTGACTTATGTTGTGACCGGACCCAAGGCTCAATGACTGACTAGTTGAAAATGTTAAGTTTCTATATTAATCCTGGAAATTTCATCATTTACCCCTCCATGCACTCATCACCATTTTACTTCATAAGTAAGAACTCCTTTCTTGCTTAAATGTTACATAAAGGCCCATTTAATTAAATTCCCCCATTTTACAAAGCATAAAACCCTAAAAAAACATGATATACTAAGTAAAAGTGAATGAATTATGAAAATGAAGCTTTACTCCAATTTTCACTTTCCTTAGTTTCATTTATGAAATTTTGAGTATTCATTGTCCCTTTTCATATTAACACTTAACCTATTTCATTAACTCCCTATCAAATATCCTAGTCCTATTAATATAACTTCTTTTTATTTAATATCCCAAAAAACCCCCTTATTATATGCTTTTGTGTCAAAGATATTAATCACATGTTGAAATAACATCCTGAAATTACCCCTTTGACGTAAAACTATCTATAAAAATATACCCCTTTCCCCTATGGTTTTTAGACCCCTCCGCAGTCTAAAACTATAAAATAAAGCTAAATAATACAAAAAGGCGCATTTTATTTACATTCTGTGTATTTAAAATAGCGCACAAAAAATACTTGCATCATTGTACCCTTCCCTGATTACCCCTGACCCAAGGTTAAAAGCCCAAGCTTATTTTGCCTTAAGCCTTTTCCCCTTCATAACATGTGAAACCTAATGTTTCATATAAGTATCAAACCTTGGTTAAAATCTCCATTAACCGGCCCCATGCATTTTTTCCCTATATATAAACCTAGTTTATATATACGTAAACCTATTAATCCATTGAATTAAACCCAACATTTTCACGATTCATCCCCATCTGCCTGATCACCAATGCTTGACATGATCCTACGGTCCAAATCTAATGCGATAAAACATTCCCTTGCCCCACCACTCCTCATCGCATTAAAACTCAACCGTTGATCATACCTATCGAGTCAACTGCGGACATTCAACCCAGTTCCCACCTTTCCTTACCCCGCAGCTTCCCAAGAAATCTCGATTGTTCGCATCATGCGATCAAATCCGACGGCGCATATTCGATATCACATAACAAAAGTGGTCGGGCAAAGTTTGTAAAAAATAATGTAATAAAAGTTGTTTTGTGAAACCACCATCTGCTACGTGTCTCATTTCTACTGGATCACATTCCAAAAGTGAAAAAATCATTTACCGCCTAGGAGAAATGCGATAACCACTGATGGTTTCGCCTTCAATTTGAAAACCACTCCCGCCATTTCAACTTGACCTGTAATTAATACTTCGCATATCGATAAAACTTAAGATTTTAACCTTAGTTTTTATCATTTGCATATCTTTTTGCCTTTATCCTTTGATAAATCACTCACAGACACCATTGCAGAGCTGTTTTCGAACCAGTTTTTCATTCTAAAACCATTTCCCCTCTGAAATTCACCGCCGAATACTCTCAGCGCCTTCTACCAAGCAAATGCGACCAGTTTGAAGACGAGTATAAACCTGGAAACCCTCTTCGACCGCAACCATACCTCCTCAAGGTATTTTTCAGTAATCTGACCTACAAAATCTTAATTTCAAAGAACAAAATTAAAACACTTTGAAAATATAAACCAAAATTACTCATCTGAAAGTATTCAAACCCTGAAGAAACAGGGGGAACCCTGTCAAAATTTTATCAGAATTTGCCACTTCTACCTAATTCAGTTGTAAAGAGTTTTTGACCATCCAAAAGTTATTTCTGCAGTTAAAATCCATTTCAATTACTGAAAAATCCATTGAAATCCCTTTCCAGTCTTCTGCACATTGTAAGTCTGCATTTTCATCCTAAAACCCTCGCCCAAATTCTGGATTCTTCCTAAAAGCAACTCAATTAGCCTTCTATTTCCCAAAAGAAACTAAGCAAACAATCTAATCTTGCTCATTTTTATTCAAAATGACAAAAAAACAGGTCACTCCTAGGATTGGCGGTCCCAAACCTCAGAATCCTGCCTCCAGCAAGCTTCCAAACCCTAAACCTTCAAACATCAATAAACCTACTCCTGCCCTAACTGTTGATTCCACTGAAGTAGTTAGACCTTTGCAGCCACCTGTCACCTCTGAAGAGAACAGTCCCTTGATTGATTTAGACTATAGAATTGCTGATGCTACCTTAGAGTTCGATCTACTTGAAGTACATAGCTGGTGTCATGAGAAATTTGAGAAGAAAGTGGAAAATGATATACCTGTATGGGACTCCAACTTGCCTAAATACGTGGTTCCCATCACCCATCAAGCTCAAGATTTCATTAGGCTATGTCAGTTACACTATATCCCTGACCAGAGATGCATGGTGAACAAAGATAACGAGGTCATGTTTTACATAACCGCTGAAGCCATCAATGATATGCTCCAACTGAACCACGATCCATGAGCAGTATCATTGTCCATTGAAGATTTAACTCAGATGTATTTAGACTTGGATTTCCCTATGAATTTTATGATCCTTCAAAACTTCATGCCTAATCATGTTAACCTTCCTAAGGTAAATCCACCTTATGACACTTTTTATTTCCCTGAGGGCTCTAGACAAATCATTTCCATGCTTTCATTCATTTTAGGCTATGCTAATGATGAGTTTACAGATGCCTCCATTCTAGGTTTCCTCTCTACCTTGTCTCCAGGACAACATCCAGAACTATTTTTCAACTTTACCAAATTCATTACCGATAATATGCATTATCAGTTGATTAAATTACACGAGGAAGGAGTATTCAGATATTCATCCTATCTATTACATCTCTTCCTATTTTTTCAGGCAAAAAATTTCCCAATTGCATTACAAAAGATGGATGTGGAAGGTAAAACTCTTTCAGTGATATTATGGACTTCTCTACTCAGGAAAAACAACAGTGAATACAGCTACAAGGACTTCAATGATTTGTTTATCAAACCTGCCATGAGTTTGTTGAACAAAGCAGAGCCTCCAAGGATTAAAGAAGACATCAAAAGAATTTTACAGTTGTCTGAAAACTATAAGGTAGGAGATTGGTATTTGTACGAAAATCACATAGAAATCAGAGTGTATGGCGCACTCTTGGCTCCTTACAAATTACCCAAGTTTCTAACTACCAAGATTTTTTCTTTGGAGTACTTAAGACAGATCTTGAATGCAGATGCAGTGAATTTCATAAACTCCAAAAAGAAAGAACCGTTCAAGCTAAAAATTTAAATTGGTCCCTTCATAGTCAATAGAAGAGATGCTTTGAGAGATATAGTCAGCAAATTATCACAATTTAAATTCCAAGAAAGCTTTTACTGGAATTATGACCCTCAAGGTGTTATAAGTAACCTCAGGGTCGAGTGTAAGTTAACCCCATTCCTCCATGATTCAAAGCCACAAATTGAAAAGTATGTTAATCATATTGAATGTGTTGCAAACACATTGATTTATGATATTCAGGAGATGCAAACAGATAACCTGCAGGAAAAACAGATGGACAGTACAATGGTGATTACAGTTGGCCAACAAGCATAAGTGTCTAATAAAATACCTAGAAAAGAAGAAGGTTATTTAGCAGAAACCATTATAGAAAATAAATTTAAAACAATTTGCAGCAAGAAGGCCAGAATGATTACTATAGAAGAAGAAAAGGCCATAGAGATAGATGACAAGAAGATAAGAGCATATGCCAAAGAACAGGTAAATAAGCCTCTGCCACAAGGTTCCCCAAATGGCAAAGTTATTTTGGAATATTTTGAGAACTTGTTCTTTCTACAAAATGAGATTAAACACATCTTCATTTTCAAGCCCAACTTTGCAAAGTACACAGAGGCAGATGAGAGCTACAAGAAATTGAAGAACATAAAAATTCCCAGTGCAGAACAATGGCAGGAATTCACTGATTTGATATAAAGGTTTGCAAACAAGAGCAGAAAATTACATGAAAAGTAGAACATTACTGTTACCTAAAGGTAAAAAATGAGATTGAAAGTGTATCAGGGTAATGATCAGAGTCAAAGATTATTAGTGAAAACTCTTTTTTACTACAGGTTATTCCTTACTCAGGAGGATCAGGAACTCTTTGAGCTACAATAGTTCAAAGTGCAATATGGTGAATCCGTTGACTATAAGCAAGGTTATGACTTCGCAATCAATGAAATTCATAGTCAATATAACCTTAGGAGCAAGAAAAAAAAAGAGCCTACTACAAAAAATAATGCTCCAAATCAAGAAAATTAAAAAAAAAAGAATATAGAGGCTCCCAAAACGAAACTTTTGCAGATTCTTCCTAGAGAAAATAAATAAAATTTGAACCCACCCAGTCCTAAAAAGCAGCTTAGTCCTAAGATTGTAGATATCACTTATGAGGTGGTTCAATCCTCCAAATATCCACAAAAGGCTAATACAACTAAGGCCACCAATTCAGCAACAATTACTGATCCAAAAAAGAATCCAGTTGACTCAAAATCATCAAATCCTAAATCTTCTGCTGAAAATTCCAAATCTGACAAAGCATCTGTTAACACTCATACTCTTCCTGAAAAAATAATCAAAGATAGCAGAAATCGGGAAACTCAAACAAAAGATAAAAGAAAATATCAAGCTAAAGGTAAAACTGTTGAAACTCAAGAAAAATCATCGCAAAAAACAGTTCCAAAAGATGAAATAATTCATGCTATCAAATCTCAGTCAACATTTAAAATTCAATCTGAAATATCTAAGTTGAAGATAGTCGTTCCCTTAATTGAATTGGCTAAAAATGACTTGTATAGATCTATTATTACCGAAACATTGAATGTAAATGAAAATGAGGATACAATTAATATGAGTGATGATAGACCTGAATTAATCTTTGGTCCAAATGTAGATGGTAAGCATTCAGATGGGTCAGTACCTCCATTTTACTTAAGTCTTACTATCCATGATCAGATATTAAATAATGCAATGCTAGATACTGGAGCTTCCCATAATCTAATGCCCAAAGAAATAATGGAAACCCTGAATCTAGACATAACCCGGCCATATAAAGACCTATTCTCATTTGATTCATCTAAAGTCCAATGCATAGGATTGATTAAAGATTTTTGTGTAAACTTGGTCCAATATCCTGGTAAAAGCATGAACATGGATGTTGTGGTAGCTGATATCCCGCCAAAAAATGACATGCTTCTTTCTCACTCATGGGGAGAAAAGTTGAAGGGATATCTACAACTTGACATGAGTTATGCCACTATCTCGATATTTGGACAGCCCAAAAAGCTTTACAGAGAAGCATTAATGAAGTTTATGATTAGCAGTGCTGAAAGACCTACCAATTACCCAATCTATTCAACTCCTACTGATCTTGATTCCTTTATTCTTTGTAACTCTGATCATAATAATATCCAAACTGAACTCACTGATATAAACCCTAAAATAATGGAGGATTAGATTGGTCATGAAGCTTTATGGAATTTTGATTTTGATGGATCAGTAAATAAATCAGGAGCTGGAGCTAGTGTATGGATCACCAACATTGAAACTAGCCATTCCCAAGGGCATGCCTTTAGATTGAATTTCAAGTGTACCAATAACATGGCTGAATATGAGGCTTTAATCTTAGGTCTCCAAATCATTATAAAATTGGGAGGTCAAAGAATATTGATCATGGGAGATTCGGAGTTAGTTATCAAACAAATAAATGCATAATACTCAGTTCACAATCCCAGATTGGCCAGATACAGGGACACAATAATAGATTTGGTTAAAGATTTGTTAGAATGCAAGTTTGTTATTATTCCTAGAAAACAAAATTTACAAGCCCATTGTTTAGCAACCTTTGCCAGCACTTTCAAACTTCCATTTTCACCAATACAAAAATACATTGCTGAAATCAAACACAGACCTATTGTTCCAGATAATGTAAAATACTGGCAATTTTTTTCAGAAGATGAACAAATCTATCATTTTTTGAACAATGAGGGAGAGTTTCAGAATTGCCAGATTGATAATTATTGTAATATAGATTCACCTTGTAACATAGATTCAAATTTTTGTCAAATAGATGATTTTAATGTACATACTTTTAATAGACCTACTATATTTACTCAAAGTGACATAGATTACTTGGAAAAAGTGGATATAGAGGAAATGATGGAAGATGAACCAGATTTGATAGATTTAAAACATAACATTTTACCCAGAGGTTTAACTCCCTCAGAAAACTTGTTTGATTCCAATGATGTGCCCAAAAGGCCAAAAATGGAACCAGTCAAGTCTGATATAGAAGAGTGTAACATAGGAACAAATGAAAAGCCAAAAATGATCAAATTATCAAAGTCCTTATCATCAAAAGAAAAGGTTAAATATATAGAACTTTCAAAAGAATATCAAGATGTCTTTGCATGGTGTTACGAAGATCTGAAAACTTATAACAAAGACATAATTCAACATAAGATTCCTTTGAAATAAAATCAAAAACCTTTTCAACAAAAATTAAGAAGGATTAATCCAATTTTGTTACCTTTAACTGAAAAAGAGGTTAAAAGAATGTTTGATGCACAAATAATTGCATCAGTCAGGTATTCTGATTGGGTTTCTAATTTAGTGCCCACCAGAAAGAAAATGGGAGAAATTCGACTGTGTATAGACTTTAGAAATCTCAATAAAGCTTCCTTGAAAGACAATTACCCCTTGCCTAAAATGGATCATATTTTGCAGAGGGTGGCAGTTTCTTCAAGAATTTATATTCTAGATGGTTTCTCTGGTTATAATCAAATTCTAGTTCATAAAAATGATCAAAATAAAACTTCATTTACCACTCCTTGGGGCACTTTCATGTATGTGAAAATGCCTTTTGGATTGAAAAATGCAGGAGCTACTTTTCAAAGGGCCATGGATATTGCCTTCGCTAGAGATCCATGAATTTTTAGTTATCTATCTTGATGATATTACTATCTTTTCAAAAACAAAGGATGAACACTAGGATCACCTGAGACAAGTCTTTATCAAGTGTAGAAAATATGGTAAATCCTTAAACCCTAAAAAGACTCTTTTCGGACTAGAAGAAGGAAAAATTTTAGGACACATAATCTCCAAGGAAGGCATTAGAATAGACCCTGCAAGAATAGAAGTTATTTTGAACATTCAACCACCAAGAAACATAAAATAACTTCAAGCATTCTTGGGTAAAATCGATTTTTTAAGAAGATTTATTGATCAGGAGCTCAAATCTGAGCTCGGGGAAAAAGCTCAAAAATGAAAGTGCTCAAATTGACTTGGAACCTAAGCGATGGGATAGGCCTCGGTGATACGATCCCAGTGCCGCGAATGGTACTCAAATCCGTTACCGTATGAAGAAGTTGTTGCACTTTGAAATCGCCCAATAACCTCTAATGCTGAATGGGTTCATGATTTTAATGTGGAGAAATATTTTTTAATATATTAAAGTTTAATTAATGTTTTATATATATTAAAAATTTAATATTTTATTTGATTTAAAGAAAAATCATATACTATATTAATATTTTATATATATATATTAAATATTAATTAAAAAATTATATATTAATTATATTAATTCAAAATCCATATTAATTAAAACCCAAATCATATGTTACGTTCAAGGTTTAATTAAATCATATGGCAACGTAATGTTTCAAAGTGGCAAATGGTTAATGTCAAAGTTAAACCATATGGTAAATAAAATCAAAGGTTGGAATATGTTCCATGGGTTACATGGTCAAAGGTTGAAGTACGTATTGGAGCGGAAAATTAAATGTGACCGTATGTATTAACCAGCAGCATCCACAACCGGCTGGGTTCAATTAAATTTTACGGTTAAGGCAGTGGTGTTCACATGTTTAAGCGGTAACTTTGGAGGGAACTGTACAGTTGCGGTAACCATGGCACCAACATTTGTTGCAAAGTGCGGTCACATGCCCGTAACGTTAAATCTTTACACCCTAACCCTTTGCAGTTGTGTTAGTTCCTCCCGGTTAGCGATTTTCCAAGTTTATCCGCAGTTAACTAAATGTGGCCCACTTTTTGTGGGATTTTTGCTTAACATTGGGCAAACACTGTTTTGATGATATCTTTCACATGGGAGATCCTTTTGGAGTGAATTTTTTTTTGATTTTGGGTCTCTTCGACTTTCTGGACTCAATGGATCAGGTCTAAAATATAACAGAGGTAATATTCAGAGGTTTAAGCATCGAAGAAGATGAAGGAGCCATTAGGGCCTGGAAGGAGAAGGCTGTGTATTGGACTATTTTTCTCTGTTTAAGGTAAATTAATAGGCATTCTTAACTATTTCATGCCTTTTGAATCTTTTTATATGGTTTTTAGAGCCTGTTAAAAACTTTAGAAAGCCTAAAAGCTTCATTTAAGTTCTAGAGGCCATTTTCCAAACAGAGTGCGTAGGCGAAACCGGAGCAGCCGAAGGCCGTTTTTGATGAAAAAAAATATATCTTGACTATTTAAGTCATTATGGAACCAATGGAAGTGGTTTCATATCATTTTTAGTACTTATATAGCTCGAGAAGTTGATATGAAGTCGTGGGAAGCCCTGGGAAAACCATGGAGGAGAGCCATTTTTGGGGATGTTGTGCTTAATGTAAGCAATTTACCAGTTGGTATTTGATTTCTGATCATTATTGGATGTATAAGTAGTGGTTTCAGGACCAGAAACATAAATCTGAGGGATTTTATGCCATTTAGAAGCTCAGAGAAGCTCAGTGCACCAACAGAAGGATGTGTGTCCATGGAAGCCTAAAGCTGTTTGCAGGAATTGGATAGCCATTAAAGGGATTCAAAATGGTATTCTCAGCCCTTTGAATCATTTTCATATTCATTTTGGTTAAGTGTGGAGCTTATAAAATAATTTAAGTACCTTAATCCCAAAGAGTCTAGTCATGTTGACGAAGCTCAAAGGAGATGTAGCCCAAGAGTTGGGGTGAACTCCTATATTATATTGTTGTTGTGTTTTGTTATTCTATGGTTGAATTATGTTGCTGATATACATGTTAAGTTTCAGCAAAAACAAATAAACTTAAAACACATAAACAGAAGAAAAGACATACATCTCTTCCAAGCAAAAATTCTGCATAATGTCATGTTTGAGTAAGGTCATTTTAATTAAGTCTGAGTGTTTACTTCTATTATTTCTTTAGGAAGAGTCTGTAAGAGGGCCAAGTAGCTTCTGGATTCATCCTTTCTTTGAAAGGTGACATATCCGGTAAATGCCCCTACAGTCTATCTCTGTATTAGAAAAAATAAGTTCTCACATTTTCAAATTTAAAATTTGGAGTATTTGCACTCATTTACATAAATGAAAATGGATACCTTGCACCCTTTTCAAGTACATTCCATTTTCAGATCAGATGGTATCAAAGCTCGGGTTGATAATTTGTTATTGTGCAAAAGGTTTTAAAACAGTGTAAGAGATTTACTGTTTTATTAGTTGCAAAATGGTTGCATGTATGAGTTTTCTTGAATGAGAAGGGGTCTTTACTGACATTTGGTTAAAAGATTTTCGTTTGATTGAAAGCTTTGAGGAATTTTCTTTGGAAGTTCCTTTTGGTTGTTTTGACCATTCACATTGTTGTGGATCATCTGCATATCCTTTTCTATTTTATTTTGAAAATAAAAAAATAACAAAAAATCTGAAATTCAGAAAAAGTATATGCTATAGGATAATGTTTTTATACTATAACATAAAAAGGAAACGTTTCTAAAGGCTCGATGCAAATTGAGTTTATTGTTAAACTTTATTTGGATGTATATTATAGTTTCATGTTTAAGCGTCGAGCAAGTCTCCGAGCGGAAGTAGAACGTGTTGAAGATTGTAACCGGATGATCAAATGCGGAGACGCAAAGAGCTCGTGAGTTATTGAATCAAGTGCCCCCGCAGTTGACCTGTTTGATCGTGGGGTAAACAATGATCAACGGTGTGGATTCATTGCGGGGGGACTAGCCGAAGTTTGCCGCCGTACTCCAGGAGCCTCCGCAATGACGTCATGAGGCAAAGTGGAAGACAACTGTAATCCACGATAAACCTTGTCAACATCTTTTTACACGTCATTTCAGGAATTTAATACGGGTTTGTGCAGCTAATAAATTGATCTTTATCCCATTTTCAAATTATTTGTAATCATTTTCCCCTTTGAGCCGTGTCATCGCCACCTTTTCATTCTCCATTACCCTACGGATTGCTTCTGTTGTCTATTCAGCCATGGCCAAGCGATTTTCACTACCTGGTTCAACTAGCCACATTTCCCTCATGGATAGTGAGAAAGACATCCAAGATACTGCGTGTTCCGTAAACCATCCCCTCTTTTATCATCAAGTAACCCTAAATGCCGAGAATTCCCCAGTTTTTTCTGCCATGAAGAAATCTGGTGTCCTGTCTGCATGTATCCCAAAAGCTCATTTCTTTCCCGAATTTATCTATTGGCTAGTTTCTTCAATGTATCCTGGTAAGTTCTTTATAATGAATTCGCATGGGGAGAATGTTCTATAGGTGTAAACGCAGTCGATTCGCCAAGCGTTTTGCTTCTCTAAAGATGAGTCACCACTTCAATTCTCAGAAGCCTCATTGGCAAGTTATTTCGAAAACCTTTCAGGAGAAGAATTTAAACAGTGTATGTTTCATTTGAGACAAAATTCAAAATAATTTCAACTAGAAGGTGAAGAATTCGATTTGGAGATTTTTGATGCTGAGATTAGATCAGTTCTGAGTTGTATTGCAAAAATTCTGGGCAAAGATAATGACCTTATAGTTGACAAATCAGTATTAGGAATGTACATAATGATGATGAAACCAGGGACAGTTCTGGACATTCCATCTTTCTGGCAAGAGATTTTCAACTCTCAGTTGATGAGCATTTCTGTCACAGGTTCCTTTAAATTCCCCTTGTTTATTGTTTATTTATTCTTATATCAAAATGTTGAGGAATTTATCAGTTTGGGGTTAAATATAGTGGATGTCAAGAAACAAAAGCAGTCAGTTATATTTTGGACTGACATAATTAGAAGAGAGGGAAATGAAGAAGGGTTGTTTGAGTTTGCTAGTCAGTATATTTCAATTGCTTATAGAGTATTGAATGGGGTTTCTCCCCCTTTTTTTCTACCAAAATCCAGGGAGTTTTTACAGTTGGCACCTAGTTGCAGGTTTGGGGATTGGTTTTTGTTTGAGGAATATTCTGAGATAAGATTGTATGGAACTAATATTGAGCCTTAAAGGCTCCCAAATTTTGTGCCTATGAGGCTTTTTGCCCTTGAATTCATCAGACAGAGTCTCAATGTATATCAGGTGCATTTTTTTCCCATGAAGAAAGGTCTCATGTATAAGTTGCCCATGAGTGTGGGACCCTTTGTGGTAAATACGAGACAAGCATTTGGTGAAGTGTCTAAGTTGTTGGAAGAGACACATCTGTTACTGGGTGAAAAATGGTCATATGATCCTCATGGAGTGATTTCCCAAAGGAGAGCTGAAAATGGATATTCTACTTTTACTCACGAAAGCAGACCTGAGCAGGAAAAGTTGGCAAACCCAGGAGAAGTAAATTCAGCAAAAACAAGCATTCAGACACCTATTATAACTGAAAAGATAAATAAAAGAAGTAAGGATTCTGTTGTTGAGTTAGATGATGAAGAGCCAAGAGAGGATAAAAGAACTAAGTTGGCTGAAGATCATTCTTCAAATTCACCAGGTTTTACCTTCCATTTAAATGAAGAGAAAAATGCTCCCTCTTCTCCTGGAGGTCATGAGCTTTACCAAGAAAAGGTGCCCTCAGTCAAACAGGTGTTTACACAGATTGAAGAGAATAATCAAAGAATAAAAGCTAATGTGGAGGCTCAGGCAGAGCATCACATAGCTACTAATCAGACTAGGTTGCTAACTGTGATGGATCTCGAGAAGGATCAGTTCAGAATGGCTTTAACACATCCAACAGGGATGTCTCTTGTATCTTCAAGCAATTTTAATGCTGTAAATATAACTATGGATGTTAAGAAGATAACACTGTTGGATAAGATGAATCTACATATGCAGACTGGACAATTAATTGTCAATGATCTAACTAAGACCAATGCCACGGCTGTTAAAGCTGAAAATATGCTAGCAAAATTTATCAAGCAGTTCAAGTTGGAGAAGGCCAATTCAAGGGCCTTATCAGTTCAAAATGAGGAGTTGAAAAATATTATCATAAAGGTTGGTGTAGATCCTAGTGACAAAGCTGCAGTACAGAAGCTCATGAAGAATGCTGAAATAGAGATATCCACCTTGAGGAAAAAGCTGAAGTTACCTGCTGCAGAGCATTCAATCGCTGCAGAAGTGGCAGAGGTGGAGAAAGAGAAAGAGGAACTCCGTCATCAATTGTTGTATAAAGATGAAGAATTTTCTAAAATAAAGCATACTGCCATCTCTTTACAAAATCACATTGAAAATCATACTTGTACCTTTGCTTTTCCTACAGGTGATACAGATCCCCAAGCATAGATTGCTCAACTCAACACAGAAATGAAGATGGAAGAAAGAGATCTCAAGCAAGCTCAAATAGAATTAGAAATGGCCACAAAGATCATACGGTCACTACAAAATGAAGCTGATCAGAATAAACAGAATTTACAAAAGGTTGAAGCCGAGATTAAAGATCTCAAAGACAAATTAAAGGGAAATATCTCACTTATAAAGGCTAAAAATATCATTTGGGGTGAAATTATCTCAGAAATGAAGTCCAATTGGAACTTCTTGAATATAGTTGCAAAGGAGAAAAGCCTTGTCTCAGAATATGAAGAAGAGATCCTATCGGATAAGCAAACAGCAATTAAGAGAGCCAACTGGGCTAGCAAGTTCATAAAATTTATTAATTCCAAGTTAGATGAGGAATTAGAAGACATTGGAATAAACGATAGATATTTCTATGCTGTGGAAGTTAATAAGATGATAATTAGGAATGATCTCCGAAAGGTTACAGAAAAGAAACTACTGCGAATCAAAGAAAAAGTGAAAAATTTTGATATATCATTTGATAAATTGATAGGAATAGGTTTACCTTCATGTTGGTCAGAGAAAGGAAACATTTTGTCGTGGAAATTTTATGAAGATCTGTTAATACTGGCAAAAATCAAGGTGGATAACAGGCATGAAAAGACAGATTTTAAAAGGAGAGACAATGTTTAATTTCTTGCAAAGGTGTGGAGCGATAAAAAGGTGTCTTTGTAACTCCTAATTACCTCACATTAATTGTCAACCCAGGGACGAATTTTTATTTCAAGAGTGTACTCAGTCTGAGGCGGCTATTTACTCAAGAGTAATGTTTGTGAAGATGTAGTATAGAAATACAAATGCAGAAATAATAAATGCTTGAAAAGAAATCTACTTGAAAAGAAATCTAATTACAAATGACAGAAATGTAAAGACTACACTACAGCAACCTTGCTAGACATTGATTAGGGATGCAGTAGTAATAACTCTTTCCCCTAGAAATCGATGTGAGATGACCAAATCTGGGGACCTGGAATGATTAGATCTGCCCCCTACAGTTTAGAGATCTCAAAGCAAGTGAAAACAAATCAAAGGAAATGAAATCTAAAACGCAAACTGGAAAGGAACACCAATCTAAAAGCAATGAACACGAATTGAATAGCAGCGTAAAATAAACAGTGAATTCAATTCATAACCAAGCAAACTAGATTTCTACTCTTTAATCCAGTCGACAGCCACGCAACAATCAACTATCGTAATTCATAAACAAAAGGAACAACAACTGGAATTAGATACAGAAAAACAACATTTTATAACAATTGAATCATGAATCATGCTTCTTGTAAAGAATGGAATAAAAATGACTCTGTATTTGATCCAATTAGCAATAACTCAATAAATAAATGAACTTCACACAACAGAAATAAACCAATAGAAATACAAACAGCAGATCGCTCCACCAGGGCCGGGCCCTCAACCACCGGTGAAGCGTTGCTGTGCTTTACTCCAGCGCTTGAGAAATGGAACAACAGTGAACTCCTTTATTAATCAGGCATTAATAATGTTTACAAACAGCTCACACTCTCTTAACAAAAGCCGATGCACAATTCTGCAAATTACAATAAGAAAAGTCTCTCCATCCCCCATACACAATACATGTTCTCCTTTTATAATCAGAAGGAGGAGAAATTGAATAGTAAATACAATCTCCCATAACAATATTGGATTTCTTCCAACCAATTGATCAACAAGAAAATAGATTTACATCCCTCTTTCAACAACAGCAAGTCGAATTTGGCTTTGTAGCTGAGATTTGGAGGACGGCCGCAACCACAGATCTGAGAAAATCATGCTCAAAGAACCCTATGTATCTCTCAGTACAAGCCGAATTTGGGCAAACCGTTCTTTGAATAAAGTTAATTGGGTCCGTTCTGAACAAAACCCATGTTCCGGATTTTCCAGATTCGTATTCATTTGCTCAGAATCTCAACCGCAAAACTGTCACTCCTTATTCCAGCGCATTTCTGAGTTGGCACTTTTAATGATCAAATCTTCAATCTGGAAATTATCTTGGAGGCTAAAAATGGTGAATAATGTTATAACCAACTTATTAAAACTATTATTGATAAAATAATTCATAATCATCAATTTATTAGAAATAAAGGAGAATAAATAACATTCATTCATAGAAGCATAAATCATCATAAAATGGATTTAAATAATAAATTATAATAAATGACATGATGAAGAATGGTAGAAATGGGTGGAATAAGCGTTCACAAGTGATAATAATAATGGCATATTAATGGCCCAACATACCCCCACACTCAATATGTTGCATGTCCTCATGCATCGAAAACCTGAATATATTGCATGTCCTCATGCAACCCAAAGACAAAAACCCATGTGTTAACCAAGCAATAAAAAATATGTTCATCTTAGCTCATGAAATGGATAGAACAAATGAATTCTTCCTTAATTAATGAATATTCACTTTTAGTAATCTTGATGAAGGCATAACAAATTTTATATTGACATTCAACTATATGTATATATGAAGTTGCAACAAAATATGATATAAGTAACAACAAACTTCATTAACCATTTTCTCAAAAACTACAAACCAGCTTTTGTTGAAATTTGGCAAGTAAATTTATAATATATGAATGCCTTTATGATCCAAAAATCGGATCGTTTTGATGCACGGATCATGAGATATAAACAAAATGGCTGTAGGTGAGAGTGCATGATTTCCGAAATTTTATGAACCAATTTATCTTGAAATTATCTGGGTTTGTATTAATGATACGTCTGTGTTTTCCAGAAATCACAAGAATTGAGTTCATGGTTTTAAAAATATTATGGAAATCAATTTCTGCATTGTGTAAAAATGAAATTGTATGCCTTAAATGAGAAAGAAAATTGAAAACATCCATCATGCGTAGTAATTCCTCCCCCTCTCTGAAAAATTAGCATGCCCTCATGCGATGCTAGAAAAAATTGAGGTGGTTGCTACCAGCTGTTGAATTCTATGCTTGGTGTAAAACAACCTGGAATAAGGGAGGTGGTGAGAGTGAATAAGAATAGCAATGGATGATAAAGAAGATGAATAACATGGTCATAAGAAAGAAAGGAATGAAAGGAACACTCCCCCATACTCAAAAATGATATGCTGCTGAAAAAGGGAAAGTGGTAAAGATGTGGAATGAAGGATGATAAATAATGCTCAAAATGGATTTTCATGAAATTCTCCTAAATTGGTAATAAATCAGAAAATTATGCTATTTTACCTCAAGTTTTACCTCCAAAAATGTGGAATGACATATATGGACTGGCAGTTGTTGAAGCTGATGTAGGCAGAGTTGGTGCTGAAAGTGATGCAAAAGGTGGAATCTAGGTAAGCACATCATGTCTGAAGAATTGTTCACGTTCGCGAGTTGCTCGAGCCTCTTCTGTTAGTTGCAATAGTGTGGTCATGCTGTGAATAGAATTCTGCCCATACTTGTTGTTCTCCTGTAAACAAAGCACTATTTTGCATACAATATTCTTGAATCCATAGTGTAAGCAATAGATAAGATGCATGCAAAAATTTCAATCAGAAATACTTATGTATACATGCAATACTAATATTTTGGCAAATCAACAAGTGATGGCAGAGTGCAGTAATCATATCGCATGCAATCCCATAATGCATACATTCCCCCTCCAATTGGAAAATGAATTCCATGACCATAAAGCATATGAGAGGTGTTGTGCTGATGGCAAGGCAAGGGAATGAACAATATAGCAGTGAATGAAGCAGAGTACACATATCAATGATAGGATAGCGGGAGTTATGGTTATAATGAGAGCAGAGTGTGTAAAGATAGTTATGAATAAGAGATAGGACGCTTTGGATTGATGATAAGTTACGAAAAAGAGAAAAAGAACAACAATATGCCAAAAGATGCTTTACTGATAGTATGCTAGCTGAAAATGATGCGATTGATCATAAAACAATTTCTCATGCATAAAGGTTCAAAACAGGGAAAAAGTTAAGGAAATAACTTCTCTGATAAAAAGAAAAAATAAGAAAAGGGTATTATAGTAATAATTGACGATAAGATATAACTTCAATACCATAAGCAGAGCCGCTGCTGCCAGCAGGCGTCCATAGCCTCGGCAGGGTTGCTTTTTAACTCATATGAGCCAGAATCCTCAATTTATAACTAGAGAGTTACATTGTTGTTCTACAAAAGAGATCAATGTGCTGGCGTGGTAACCAGATAACCACACTGCCATTCACTGGGATGTAGCAAAAGTGATCAGGCCGGCTCGTGATGAGACCTCCTGTTCCAAGGATAATTGGGCTATCCAATGGATCATAACCCTGGTGTGGTGGCCATAATGGGAATGCCACTTTGTTACAGCCTTATGAACATGGTAGGCTGGCTCGTAATGAGACCCCCTATCCTCCATTTGTGAACAAAATTTTGTTGTTATTACACAATTTTATGATAAAAAGAGGGAGGCTCAGTACTCCTTAAGAGCAGGGATGGTGGAAGAATTTGAACATGTCAATAAAAAAATATACCCATAATCTCATTTATTACAGACAGAGAAGATTATAATCCAGAAGGGTGGAACCAGCATGGTATTAAGATGATCAATCAATATCATATTCAACAGAAAACAATGCAGTAAAGTAGTATATAAATAATTGTGTCCCTTTTGAAAATAATCTATCATCAAGGAGCTGTCCTGTTAAAGATCATAACGTGAATGATATTAGCTCGCTTCAATAGAATCCATAATTCTTGTCCTCATAAAAATAGTGTATTTCATGCCATGAAGGGGAATCAGTAAAATGTGGTTGAGATGAACTAAAAATAATTCCACAAGAGGAAGGAAGGGTTGCTCCCAAAGTGTTGCTTCTTTGAAGGAACAGTAAAAACACTCAAAAAAAGTGTTGTTCCTTGTAGGGAACAACAAAGGAAATGCACACAAAAAAACAAAAATACACACAAAAAAAAGTGTGAAAATGCAAATGTCGTTCCTTTGGAAAAAGCAGCAGCAAAAACTAAAAGTGTCGTTCCTTTAGAAAAGGAACAGCAAAAACGCAAGTGTCGTTCCTTTGGAAAAGGAACAGCAAAATGGACAGTCATACAATGCAAACATGCAAAAAAAACAAATTAGCTGTTCACGGTATTGATGCTGAGGATGAGTTACACTTTGAATGAAGCAACACCTGAAACACAAAATATAAGAGAAATTAGAAAAGAAACAACATTTTAAAAAACAATGTGAGATGACCAAATCTGGGGACCTGGAATTGAATAGCAGCGTAAAATAAACAGTGAATTCAATTCATAACCAAGCAAACTAGATTTCTACTCTTTAATCCTGTCGACAGCCACGCAACAATCAACTATCGTAATTCATAAACAAAAGGAACAACAACTGGAATTAGATACAGAAAAACAACATTTTATAACAATTGAATCATGAATCATGCTTCTTGTAAAGAATGGAATAACAATGACTATGTATTTGATCCAATTAGCAATAACTCAATAAATAAACGAACTTCACACAACAGAAATAAACCAATAGAAATACAAACAGCAGATCGCTCCACCAGGGCCGGGCCCTCAACCACCGGTGAAGCGTTGCTGTGCTTTACTCCAGCGCTTGAGAAATGGAACAACAGTGAACTCCATTATTAATCAGGCATTAATAATGTTTACAAACAGCTCACACTCTCTTAACAAGAGCCGATGCACAATTCTGCAAATTACAATAAGAAAAGTCTCTCCATCCCCCAATACACAATACATGTTCTCCTTTTATAATCAGAAGGAGAAGAAATTGAATAGTAAATACAATCTCCCATAAAAATATTGGATTTCTTCCAACCAATTGATCAACAAGAAAATAGATTTACATCCATCTTTCAACAACAGCAAGTCGAATTTGGCTTTGTAGCTGAGATTTGGAGGACGGCCGCAACTACAGATCTGAGAAAATCGTGCTCAAAGAACCCTGCGTTTCTCTCAGTACAAGCCGAATTTGGGCAAACCGTTCTTTGAATAAAGTTAATTGGGTCCGTTCTGAACAAAACCCATGTTCCGGATTTTCCAGATTCGTATTCATTTGCTCAGAATCTCAACCGCAAAACTGTCACTCCTTATTCCAGCGCATTTCTGAGTTGGCACTTTTAATGATCAAATCTTCAATCTGGAAATTATCTTGGAGGCTAAAAATGGTGAATAATGTTATAACCAACTTATTAAAACTATTATTGATAAAATAATTCATAATCATCAATTTATTAGAAATAAAGGAGAATAAATAACATTCATTCATAGAAGCATAAATCATCATAAAATGGATTTAAATAATAAATTATAATAAATGACATGATGAAGAATGGTAGAAATGGGTGGAATAAGCGTTCACAAGTGATAATAATAATGGCATATTAACGGCCCAACAAAAGGCATTTCAATTTGTTATGGATGGTGAAGACTCTCTTCATAGAAATACCTACACACAATCATATTGTTGCATTCAGGTTAGAATGTCATAGTTTCAAGAATTCATCAACGACCCAAAGTGAGATATGGAAAAAGTGCAAAACATTCTCAATGGACTCAGCAAAAGAAATTCTAGCATCTCAACAAAAAGTAGCCGTTGACTCAGCAACCGTATCAGAAGTGGCTGTTCTCTTAGATTAGGAATTTTCAATTTCATGTTATGTTATTTTCTTAAAATCATGTAAATTGTAATAGGACCTTTTTGAGGCATGTACCTCCGTAACTATAAGTAGTTAAAGCAGTTAGAATTAGTTTCATCACTGGAAAACGTTTTGTTATTTTGTATTTAAAGAAGATTCCAAGAAAGAAAGAGGTTCCAAGTTTTTGAACCTTGAAGCCAAATTTTTGTACTCAAGAATGGAAAATTAATGAATGAGTATGCGAGTTCCTATCATTCTGTTTATGCTGAAAAGTTTTCCAGTTTACACTATGTTTTCTTATCTGTGAATAAAATAGAGTAAGAGCAGCAGGTCTCTTTATACATATGTATTTAAGAGTTAAACAAACCTTAATGTGCGCTCCTCTATTTTAGCTTTATCTTTATTTAATTCTTCAGGGTTTTAAAATGATAGATTCTGTTTGAAACAACATATCAGATTGAAATCCTCTTCTCTTTTTCTTCCGTTCATTCATTTCAGCATAAGTGGAATATAGCATTGCAGAATATACGTGGATTTGATATTTAAGGGTTACATAATCAATGTTCAAGGGTTATAAGACAGAGACATATATATATTCATTTGTGACATAATTAGATAATGTCTTAAGCACTGTGCCTTATCACAGTTAAGGAGCTGTCTCTTAAGGTACAACATAAATTGGCGTCGTTACTGGGGACGAAGATTCAAAGGTTTTCCCTGGGTTTTATTTTACATTTCCTCTGGTTGTTCAGAGAGGAGGAAATAATAAGTTGTGTTTGTTTTAAAATAGCTCTGGCTCCTAAGAAACCTCACACGAGATCGAATACCTCTCAGCAAAGAGTTCCTGTTTTGTCTGATCCTGAGAAGCTTGTTTCAAAGAAGGGCCGGAAACCAAAAATATTTGATACACCAGACGCTACACTGCTTGCACCAGGCAGCAGTTCACGCACTTTTTCATCCAAGGATCTTTCCAAGAAACTCATTTTCTCGGAAAAAGAATCCTATCCATCACCCATTCAATTTCAAGAGCCTACATTAGAAGAGAAACTGAGGAATAAAGAGTGGAAGAAAATGAAGAAACTGATCTTTCGTTCGATCAAGAAGAGATGGATGATTATTTCAAATAGTTTACAGACTTCATGCAATCAGAATTACATAAAAAATACGATTTGAGGTCAAAGAAGAGGTTAAGAACTCAAGATGATGGGGAAAAAGAATCAGAATCAGTACCTGCTCCAATGGTGACTCCATTACAGAAAAATCCGATTAAGAAATCAGATAAGGGGAAGCAGCCCATGAATGAAGGAAAAGAAAAGGAAAAACAACCAGTTGAGACTTCTCAAACAAGGATTAAAGATCCTAATATTTTGGAGAAAGTTGTTACTGTTTCTAATCAAAGTCTAAATTCCAATAAAAATCAAGAAGAACCTGAAAAGTTGGAAAAAAAAAATCAAACTTTCAGTTTGTCGAAAGAGTTAGAAAAAGTGAAAATTCAAATACCTCTTCTTGAGTTAATCAAAACACCTGGTTATAAGAAGGAGATTGCAGAATTTATCAATTTATCTCAATCTGATGAAGTAGGTGATATAGTAAATCTACAAGAAGAAAAACCAGTGGTTACTTTTGGGCCTCATGTTGAAGAGGTAGATTCATTTGTCCCTCCTTTTTATATATCACTTCTGTTACATGATTTTTTTTTACATAATTGTATGCTAGATTCTGGTGCATCCCACAATCTGATGCCATTGTGTGTGATGAAAGAGTTAAACTTACAAATCACTAAGCCATACAGAGAAATTTATTCTTTTGATTCAAAAAGGGTGAAGTGTGTGGGTCTTATTAAGGATATGGTTGTTTCATTGGCTCAAATCCCAGCCAAGAGCATTATGATGGATGTGGTAGTGGTAGATATTCCAGCCAGATTTGGTATGTTATTATCTAGATCTTGGGGGGGAAAGCTTGGAGGAGTTTTGAAGTTAGATTTTACATATGCCATCATTCCTGTTTTTAATGGGGAAGAAAGGAGGTTGTATAGAGAAACTAGATTTCAAAAAACTGCTACCAAGAAAGATGCAGGTAATTCACCTATTTATGGCCAAGAGAAGGAGGACCTCTCTTGCTTTATGCTGCATGAAGATGCAGAATTTGCTGAAGAGTCACAAGGGCAGCTCCCTTCAGCCATTGTACATAAGGAGCTGCATTCAAATAAGATTTTGAAGTGCTATTTTTATGGTGCATTTTCTAAAGAAGGCACTGGAGCTGGTTTCATTTTTGTATCTCCGGAAGGTAACCTTGTACCTTTCTCTTTCAAATTGGAGTTTGAATCCACCAATAATGTAGTTGAATATGAAGCACTAATCATTAGTTTGCAGACAGCTAAGCAAATGGGAGTTCAGTCTATAACCGTGTTTGGTGATTCTGAATTAATCATAAGACAAGTTAAGAATTTGTGTCAAACTAAACATCCCAGGTTAAGAGCATATAGGAATGAGGTATGGGATTTAATTGAAAACTACTTTGAAGCTTTCAACCTACAGTTTATCCCAAGAGAAGAGAATAGAATGGTTGATTCTTTAGCAGTTGCAGCCAGTACATTCAAACCTCCAATCAATCCAAGACTAAGATATGAAATTGAGATGAGACACAGACCTTCAATCCCTGACAATATCAAACATTGGCAGGTTTTTGAAGATGATGAACAGATTAAGCAATTTTTGTTGATGATTGAAGATTTTGAAGATCATCAGATTGATTTGGAAACTGATTAAAATGACTTGGCTGATATGTCTAAGAATCTGAAAAAGAAGATTGGTGATCAACATATTATTCAGTTGAAAGACAATATTTTACCAAAAGGTTTGGTACCTCTCGAAAGACTGTTTGATGCTAATGATGTGGCAGTGAATCAGAAGAAAGCACATCAAGATGAGAATGTGGAAGATTGTAATCTAGGAACTCAATATGAGCCTAAAATGGTCAAATTGTTCAAAGGCCTTCCGAAGGACTATAAACAAAGGTACGTAGATCTGTTCAAACAATTTGAGGATGTATTTGCTTGGTCATATGATGATCTGAAGACTTATGATAAGAATATTAGTCAGCATAAAATTCCATTGAAAGATGGAGTCAAACCACATAAACAGAAACTCTGACAAATCAATCCATTGTTGTTGGCCCCGATTGAAAAGGAGATAAAGAAATTGCTGCAGGCTAAAATAATTGTTCCGCTCAGATATTCAGATTGGGTTTCCAATATTGTACCAGTCAGAAAGAAAAATGGAGAGATAAGGCTGTGTGTAGATTTCAGGAACTTGAATAGGGCTTCATTGAAAGATAATTATCCTTTGCCGAAAATGGATTTTGTCTTGCAAAAAGTGACTGGAGCTTATAGATTATCTATGGTAGATGGTTTTTCAGGGTATAACTAGGTTTGTATGGAGAAGGAAGATAAAAGAAAATTGCTTTCACTACACCCTGGGGAACATTCATCTATGCCAGGATGCCATTTGGCCTAATGAATGCAGGGGCCACATTCCAAAGAGTAATGGATATTGCATTTGTAGGAGATAATTTTGTGGTTATTTATCTGGATGATGTCACAATTTTTTCAAACTCTGATGAGGAACATCTACAACATTTGCAAAAAGCCTTCTTGAAGTGTAGGAAATATGGATTATTGCTGAATCCTAAAAAATCTTTGTTTTCTCTGGAGGAGGGTAAACTGCTGGGCCATATTGTTTCCAAACAAGGTGTGAATATTGATCCAGCAAGGGTTGAAGCAATACAGTTAATTCCACTGCCCCGAAGTAAGAAAGATATTCAAATATTTCTTGGAAAAATTAATTTTCTAAGAAGATTTGTTCCTAATTATGCAGAGATTGTCAAGAAAATAACAGACATGTTGAAAAAGGATGCTAAGGTGAAGTGGGACAAAGAAGCAAGGGAATATTTTCAAAGGATTAAAGAAGCTCTACAAGAAGCACCTGTTCTAATTAGTTCAGATTATTTGAAGCCATTTCAAATTTTTTCATTTGCGTCTTCCTCAACGATTTTTGTTGTGTTATTACAGAGAAATGAAGAAAAGTGTGAACAACCTGTAGCATATTTCAGTAAGGTGCTCCGAGATGCAGAATTAAAATATAATATATTGGAGAAGCAAGTATATGCTCCGGTGAAAGCATTGAAAGAGTTCAGAATCTATATTCTTCATTCCCAAATTTTAGCATATGTTCTGAATTCTGCTGTAAAAGATATTTTAGTACAGAGCGATGTAGACGGAAAAAGAGGTAAATGGATTGCTAAAATCCAAGAATACGACCTGGATGTTAAACCAACAAAATTGATTAAAGGATTGGGACTGGCCAAATTATTAACAGAGTCAAATTTCCAAGCACTGGGAATTAATTTATTGGCACCTGTAGAGGAAGTCAATGAAGAAAAAGGTGATATTCAGTCAAAGTCAACAATAAAATATAAATTCCTGTGCTCAGATTGGTACAAGGATATTATTCACTATTTATGCTTTCTTTCTTGTCCTCCTTCAATAAATAGAGCTAAATACAGAGCTTTAAAACTCAAGGCTCAACCTTATGTCATAATTGGAGCAAAGCTATATTGGAAAGATCCTGCTGGTGTGTTATTGTTATGTTTGAAAGAGGAGGAAGTTTCAGAAGTAATTAAAGAATATCATGAATGTTTGTGTGGCGGTCACTATAGTTGGAAGGTAACTGATCATAAAATTCTCAAATCAGGTTTTTATTGGCCCTCTGTATTTGCTGATGTATATAAAACAGTCAGAAGTTGTCAAAAATGCCAGGTGTTCGCAGAAAAGAAAAGGTTAGCCCCTTTACCTCTTCTCCTTGTTTTTGTTGAAGAACCTTTCAGACAATGGGGATTGGACTTCATTGGAGAAATAAATCCACCATCTAGTGGGAAATTTAAGTGGATCCTTACTGCTACAGATTATTTCACAAAATGGGTAGAGGCAATCCCTACCAGGAAGGAAAATTATTTGGTTATTATGAAGTTTTTAGAAGAAAATATCTTTAGCAGATTTGGATGTCCAATAAAGATTGTGACAGATAATGCCCAAGTTTTCAACTCACTCAGGTTTATTAATTTCTATTAGACTTATAATGTGATATTGTCTCATTCAACAACTTATCATCCACAAGGAAATGGATTGGCAGAATCTTCTAACAAAACATTGGTAAAATTTTTGAAGAAGACAATAAATGAAAACCAGAAGAATTGGGATTCGAAGCTAGTTTTTTCTCTATGGGAAACAAGGATGACCACTAGGAGATCCACTGGTAAGTCACCTTATGAACTAGTATATGGTACTCAAGCATTGTTTCCCACCCAGTTGGTGAAACCTGTGATTTCTTTCCTTTAAGATGCTCAAGCAGAACCTAATGCCATGATTAGAAGAATGAATAATGTAATGGAGTTAAGTGAAAGCAGAAATGAAGTTAGAGAGGATTTGCTTACTTATCAGCAAAAAATGAAGACAATATTTGACAGGAAAGAAAAATAAATCATGTTTCAAAATGGAGATTTGGTATTAAGATGGGATACCTGGAGGGAAGACAAAGGGAAACATGGAAAATTTGATCCCTTGTGGTATGGTCCGTTCAAAATTAGTGAACCCGGGATGAATAATACCTTCATGCTGAAAAATCTTGAAGGAGAAGTAATAGATATTCCTGTGAATGGGCAATATCTAAAGCATTATTTCCAGCACTAAGAGTTGTTTCACCATCATTGTATATATCCAGTTTTGTCATTGTACATTTTTCATCTAGCAATTTTTGACTCCATGCCCGAAGTGAAGGCACTGATCTGCAGGTTCTTAGTGTTTCATGGCAAAAAAACTATCCCCAGGTGGAGCCAGATGTTGTGGATCATCTGCATATCCTTTTCTATTTTATTTTGAAAATAAAAAAATAACAAAAAATCTGAAATTCAGAAAAGGTCTATGCTATAGTATAATGTTTTTATACTGTAACATAAAAAGGAAACGTTTCTAAAGGCTCGATGCAAATTGAGTTTATTGTTAAACTTTATTTGGATGTATATTATAGTTTCATGTTTAAGCGTCGAGCAAGTCTCCGAGCGGAAGTAGCAAGTGTTGAAGATTGTAACCGGATGATCAAATGCGGAGACGCAAAGAGCTCGTGAGTTATTGAATCAAGTGCCCCCACAGTTGACCTATTTGACCGCGGGGTAAACAACGATCAACGATGTGGATTCATTGCGGGGGGACTAGCCGAAGTTTGTCGCTGTACACCAGGAGCCTCCGCGATGACGTCATGAGGCAAAGTGGAAGACAGTTGTAATCCACGATAAACCTTGTCAATGGATTTTTACACGTCATTTCAGGCATTTAATACGGGTTTGTGCAGCTGTTAAATTGATCTTTATCCCATTTTCAAATTATTTGTAATCATTTTCCCCTTTGAGCCGTGTCATCGCCACCTTTTCATTCTCCATTACCCTACGAATTGCTTCTGTTGTCTGTTCAGCCATGGCCAAGCGATTTTCACTACCTGGTTCGAATAGCCACATTTCCCTCATGGACAGTGAGAAAGACATCCAAGATACTGTGTCTTCCGTAAACAATCCCCTCTTTTATCATCAAGTAACCCTAAATGCCGAGAATTCCCCAGTTTTTTCTGCCATGAAGAAATCCGGTGTCCTGTCTACATGTATCCCAAAAGCTCATTTCTTTCCTGAATTTATCTGTTGGCTGGTTTCTTCAATGTATCCTGGTAGGTGCTTTATAATGAATTTGCAGGGGGAGAATGTTCTACAGGTGTCGACGCAGTTAATTCTCCAAGCGTTTTGCTTCCCTGAAGACGAGTCACCACTTCAATTCTCAGAAGACTCATTGACAAGTTATTTTGAAAACCTTTCAGGAGAAGAATTTAATCAGTGTATGTTTCATTTGAGACCAAATTCAAAATAATTTCAACTAGAAGGTGAAGAATTCAATTTGGAGATTTTTGATGCTGAGAATAGACCAGTTCTGAGTTGTATTGCAGAAATTCTTGGCAAAGATAATGACCTTACAGTTGACAAATCAGTATTAGGAATGTACGCAATGATGATGAAACCAGGGACAGTTCTGGATATTCCATCTTTCTGGCAAGAGATTGTCAACTCTCAGTTGATGAGCTTTTCTCTCACAGGTTCCTTTAAATTCCCCTCGTTTATTGTCTATTTATTCTTATATAAAAATGTTGAGGAATTTATGAGTTTGGGGTTAAATATAGTGGATGTCAACAAACAGAAGCAGTCAGTTATATTTTGGACTGACATAATTAGAAGAGAGGAAAATGAAGCAGGGTTGTTTGAGTTTGCCAGTCAGTATATGTCAATTGCTTATAGAGTATTGAATGGGGTTTCTCCCCCTTGTTTTCTACCAAAAGCCAGGGAGTTTTTATGGTTGGGACCTAGTTGCAGGTTTGGGGATTGGTTTGTGTTTGAGGAATATTCTGAGATAAGATTGTATGGAACTAATATTGAGCCTTACAGGCTTCCAACTTTTGTGCCTATGAGGCTTTTTGCCCTTGAATTCATTAGACAGAGTCTCAACGTAGATCAGGTGCATTTTGTTCCCATGAAGAAAGGTCTCATGTATAAGTTGCCCATGAGTGTGGGACCCTTTGTGGTAAATAAGAGAGAAGCATTTGGTGAAGTGTCTAAGTTGTTGGAAGAGACACATCTGTTACTGGGTGAAAAATGGTCATATGATCCTCATGGAGTGATTTCCCAAAGGAGAGTTGAACATGGATATTCTGCTTTTACTCACGAAAGTAGACCTGAGCAGGAAAAGTTGGCAAACCCAGAGAAGTAAATTCAGCAAAAACAAGCATTCAGACACCTATTATAACTGAAAAGATTAATAAAAGAAGTAAGGATTTTGTTGTTGAGTCAGATGATGAAGAGCCAAGAGAGGAGAAAAGAACTAGGTTGGCTGAAGATCATTCTTCAAATTCACCAGGTTTTACCTTCTATTTAAATGAAGAGAAAAATGCTCCCTCTTCTCTTGGAGGTCATGAGCTTTACCAAGAAAAGGTTCCCTCACTCAAACATGTGTTTACACAGATTGAAGAGAAGAATCAAAGAATAAAAGCTAATGTGGAGGCTCAGGCAGAGCATCACATAGCTACTAATCAGACTAGGTTGCTAACTGTGATGGATATCGAGAAGGATCAGTTTAGAACGGCTTTAACACATCCAACAGGGATGTCTCTTGGATCTTCAAGCAGTTTTAATGCTGTAAATATAACTATGGATGTTAAGAATATCCCACTGTTGGATAGGATGAATCTACATATGCAGACTGGACAATTAATTTTCAATGATATAACTAAGACCAATGCCACGACTGTTAAAGCTGAAAATATGCTAGCAAAAGTTATCAAGCAGTTCAAGTTGGAGAAGGCCAATTCAAGGGCCTTATCAGTTCAAAATGAGGAGTTGAAAAAGATTATCATAAAGGTTTGTGTAGATCCTAGTGACAAAGCTGCAGTACAGAAGCTCATGAAGAATGCTAAAATAGAGATATCCACCCTGAGGAAAAAGCTGAAGTTACCTACTGCAGAGCATTCAATGGCTACAGAAGTGGCAGAGGTGGAGAAAAAAGAGGAACTCCATCAGCAATTGTTGTATAAAGATGAAGAATTGTCTAAAATAAAGCAGACTGCCATCTCTTTACAAAATCACATTGAAAATCATACTTGTACCTTTGCTTTTCCTATAGGTGATACAGATCCCCAAGCACAGATTTCTCAACTCAACACAGAAATGAAGATGGCAGAAAGAGATCTCAAGCAAGCTCAAGCAGAATTAGAAATGGCCACAAAGATCATACGGTCACTACAAAATGAAGCTGATCAAAATAAACAGAATTTACAAAAGGCTGAAGCCAAGATTAAAGATCTCAAAGAGAAATTAAAGGGAAATATCTCACTTATAAAGGCTAAAGATATCATTTGGGGTGAAATTATCTCAGAAATGAAGTCCAATTGGAACTTCTTGAATATAGTTGCAAAGGAGAAAATCCTTTTCTCAGAATATGAAGAAGAGATCCTATCGGATAAGCAAACAGCAATTAAGAGAGCCAACTGGGCTAGCAAGTTCATAAACTTTATTAATTCCAAGTCAGATGAGGAATTAGAAGACATTGGAATAAACGATAGATATTTCTATGCTGTCGAAGTTAATAAGATTATAATTAGGAATGATCTCTGAAAGGTTACAGAAAAGAGACTACTGGGAATCAAAGAAAAAGTGAAAAAGTTTGATATATCATTTGATAAATTGACAGGAATAGGTTTACCTTCATGTTGGTCAGAGAAAGGAAACATTCTTTCGTGGAAATTTTATGAAGATCTGTTAATACTGGCAAAAAGCAAGGTGGATAACAAGCATGAAAAGACACAGATTTTAAAAGGAGAGACAATGTTTAATTTCTTGCAAAGGCATTTCAATTTGTTATGGATGGTGAAGACTCTCTTCACAGAAATACCTACACACAGTCAGATTGTTGCATTCAGGTTAGAATATCATAGTTTCAAGAATTCATCAACAACCCAAAGTGAGATATGGAAAAAGTGCAAAACATACTCAATGGACTCAACAAAAGAAATTCCAGCATCTTAACAAAAATTAGCCGTTGACTCAGCAACCGTATCAGAAGTGGCTGTTCTCTTAGATTAGGAATTTTCAATTTCATGTTATGTTATTTTCTTAAAATCATGTAAATTGTAATAAGACCTTTTTGAGGCATGTACCTCCGTAACTGTAAGTAGTTAAAGCAGTTAGAATTAGTTTCATCGCTGGAAACTGTTTTGTTATTTCGTATTTAAAGAAGATTCCAAGAAAGAAAGAGGTTTCAAGTTTTTCAACCTTGAAGCCAAATTTTTGTACTCAAGAATGGAAAATTAATAAATGAGTATGTGAGTTCCTATCATTCTGTGTATGCTGAAAAGTTTTATAGTTTACACTATGTTTTCTTATCTGTGAATAAAATAGAGTAAGAGTAGCAGGTCTCTTTATACATATGTATTTAAGAGTTAAACAAACCTTAATGTGCGCTCCTCTGTTTTAGCTTTATCTTTATTTAATTCTTCAGGGTTTAAAATGATAGATTCTGTTTGAAACATCATATCAGATTGAAATTCTCTTCTCTTTTTCTTTCGTTCATTCATTTCAGCATAAGTGGAATATAGCATTGCAGAATATGCATGGATTTGATATTTAAGGGTTACATAATCAATGTTCAAGGGTTATAAGACAGAGACAGATATATATTCATTTGTGACATAATTAGATAATGTCTTAAGAACTGCTCCTTATCACAGCTAAGGAATTGTCTCTTAAGGTACAACACACATAATGTCAACTTCTTCTACAAGTGAAGTTTCCTCCTTCACGAGATTCTTCAATGATGACATGAAGAATGAGTTCTTTAAGGTGAAGGACATGGTGCAGATTCTCCTTGAGGATCAAAGGGAAAGTGTTCAACTTTGTGCACAATTGCTAGATATGCAGGAAGAGAAAGAAGCCATTCTTCAAAGATTTCATGATATGGAGTTGCAGCTTCTTCAAGCTCAAGAAGCTTTGTCCAAGAAAATACCTCATCTTCAGGATGTAAATCATGAGGTAAATCATTCTGATTTGTCTTCAGTTTCCTCTATTGAAAAGTGTGTTGGTTCTTTTGAAAGGCATACAAGAGGTATTGGGTCCAAATTTATGTTGAAAATGGGCTATCAAGAAGGCAAAGGTTTGGGCAAGCATGCACAAGGCATTGTTGAGCCTATTTGTGTTGTGGAGCATCCCAAGAATATTGGTCTTGGCTATGAGAAGCTTAATGGCGAAGCTTTGAGCACATGCATTCAAGAATGTGATGCAAATTTGAAGATAACATTTCTCCCAAGTTCTCAATTACATCAATGTCATGATGGAAATATTCCTTACCATTGTTTTAAGCCATCTTTGCAGCAAGAAGATGGACATTCCATGCAGCAAAAGAGGTATAATCATTCACATGATCAATTTGATTATGTTTCAACAAAGAATGATAATTTTTCTTGTTCAAATGAAAAGAAGTTTTGTTGCACATTTTGTGGTCGATTTAACCATCATGTTTCGAGATGCTGGATGAGGAAGAAGGCACACAAGAAGCAGATGAAGCAAAGACTACCTTCAAAGAAGGTGCATATGATATGCACTTTTTTCCAAAATAAGGGACATGTTGTCTCTCATTGTTGGACTTTGCATCCTACTCGTCGTCCCACGCACATGCAACAAGAGGATAAAAATATTGGCGAAGGTGGAACCTCATATTCCATTATTGATGTGGAAAGGGAAGTTTCACATGAGGAAAATTTGCAGCAGCAAAAGTCGCCATGGAAGTGGCTTGGTGAGAAGTGGATGGACTTCTTGACACAGTAAGACGTACTCCTTTTGTACATATGCAAATTTCAGATGCATGCATGTATTTTATGCTGTAATATCTTGTTTGTTTTGAGCCACCTTAGATCATGGATCAAGGCAGCATTGTACAGTTTCATTCTGTAAATTTCTCGCCAAAAATTTCTGTGTGAGTTCAAGAAAGACAGTTGTGGACAGTTGTGGACAAGCGCATTCAGGAAGGGAAATGTCGATTTCTTTCCATTTGTGGTTCAATTTCACTTGCTTTGCAAGGCAAAAGTGTTTGAAGGGCTGAAGAGAAGAGGATTTTTATTCTCTCATTTTCTGTACTACAGTTCAGTTCTTCATTTTAGTAAGCTTTTGGGTACCAAAAGCCTCTCATTTGGGAAGTGTGATCAGGAGCTCAAATCTGAGCTTGGGGAAAAAGCTCAAAAATGAAAGTGCTCAAATTGACTTGGAACCTAAGCGACGGAATAGGCCTCGGCGATACGATCCTGGCGCCATGAATGGTACTCAAATCCATTACAGTATGAAGAAGTTGTTGCACTTTGAAATTGCCCAATAACCTCTAATGCTGAATGGGTTCATGATTTTAATGTGAAGAAATATTTTTAATCTATTAAAGTTTAATTAATGTTTTATATATATTAAAAATTTAATATTTTATTTGATTTAAATAAAAATCATATATTATATTAATATTATATATATATATATATAAATTAAAAATATATATATTAATTATATTAATTCAAAATCCATATTAATTAAAACCCAAATCATATGTTACGTTCAAGGTTTAATTAAATCATATGGCAACGTAATGTTTCAAAGTGGCAAATGGTTAATGTCAAAGTTAAACCATATGGTAAATAAAATCAAAGGTTGGAATATGTTCCATGGGTTACATGGTCAAAGGTTGAAGTACGTATTGGAGCGGAAAATTAAATGTGACCGTATGTATTAACCAGCAGCATCCACAACCGGCTGGGTTCAATTAAATTTTACGGTTAAGGCAGTGGTGTTCACATGTTTAAAGGCAGCGGATTTGGAGGACTTTAATGCCACGGTTAACAGTAACCATTGGCACCAACATTTGTTGCAAAGGGTGCGGTCACATGCCCCGTAACGTTAAATGCTGCCCCTAACCGCCTGCCGAATTTAGCGCTGGTTCCTCCAGTTTAGGCAGATTTTCCAACTTTATGTGCAGTTAACTAAAGTTGGCCCACTTTTTGTGGGATTTTTGCCTAACATTGGGCAAAGACTGTTTTGATGATATCTTTCACATGGGAGATCCTTTTGGGGTGAATTTGTTTTTGATTTTGGGTCTCTTCGACCTTCTGGACTCAATGGAGCAGGTCTGAAATCTAACAGAGGTCATCTTCAGAGGTTTAAGCATCGAAGAAGATGAAGGAGCCATTAGGGCCTAGAAGGAGAAGGCTGTGTATTGGACTGTGTTTCTCTGTTTAAGGTAAATGAATAGGCATTATTAGCTATTTCATGCCTTTTGAATCTGTTTAGATGGTTTTCAGAGCCTGTTAAGAACTTTAGAAAGCCTAAAAGCTTCATTTAAGTTCTATAGGCCATTTTCCAAACAGAGTGTGTAGGCGAAACCGGAGTAGCCGGAGGCCGTTTTTGATGAAAAAAAACTCTATCTTGACTATTTAAGTCATTATGGAATCAATGGAAGTGGTTTTAGATCATTTTGAGTACTTATACATCTCAATAAGTTGATATGAAGTCGTGGGCAGCCCTGGGCAAACCGTGGAGGAGAGCCATTTTTTGGGATGTTGTGCTTAATGTAAGCAATTTATTAGTTGGTATTTGATGTTTGATCATTATTGGATGTAGAAGTAGTGGTTTTAGGAGCAGAAACAGAAATCTGAGGGAGTTTGTGCCATTTAGAAGCTCAAAGAAGCTTAGTGCACCAACAGAAGGATGTGTGTCCATGGAAGCCTAAAGCTGTTTGCAGGAATTAGACAGCCATTAAATGGATTTAAAATGGTATTCTCAGCCCTTTGAATCATTTTCATATTCATCGTGGTTAAGTGTGGAGCTTATAAAATAATTTAAGTACCTTAATCCCAAAGAGTCTAGTCATGTTGACGAAGCTCAAAGGAGATGTAGCCCAAGAGTTGGGGTGAACTCCTATATTATATTGTTGTTGTGTTTTGTTATTCTATGGTTGAATTATGTTGCTGATATACATGTTAAGTTTCAGCAAAAACAAATAAACTTAAAACACATAAACAGAAGAAAAGACATACACCTCTTCCAAGCAAAAATTCTGCATAATGTCATGTTTGAGTAAGGTCATTTTAATTAATTCTGAGTGTTTACTTCTATTATTTCTTTAGGCAGAGTCTGTAAGAGGGCCAGGTAGCTTCTAGATTCATCCTTTTTTTGAAAGGTGACATATCCGGTAAATTCCCCTACATTCTATCTCTGTATTAGAAATAAGAAGTTCTCACATTTTCAGATTTAAAATTTGGAGTATTTGCACTCATTTACATAAACGAAAATGGATACCTTGCACCCTTTTCAAGTACATTCCATTTTCAGATCATTTATCTCTAACCTGGATGAAATCATAAAAGAACTCAACAATATGCTTAAAAAGGACTCTGCAATAAAGTGGACTGTAAAAGCCAAACAATATTTCGAATCCATAAAACAGGCCTTGAAAAAAGCATCAGTTCTCATCAGCCCAAATTATACAAAGGATTTCATAATCTTTTCCTTTGCATCTGAACATACCATAGCTGCAGTTCTTCTGCAGAAAAACAACCAAGGTTTTGAACAACCGATTGCATTTTTTAGTAAAGCCCTTAGAGATGCACCTCTGAAATACAATATAATGGAAAAGCAGGCTTTAGCCCTGGTTAAAGCCATAAAGGACTTCAAAGTTTACATACTCCATTCCCACATCATTGCATATGTTCCCAATGTTATAATCAAAGATATTCTGACACAAGATGGACCTGATAGTAGGAGAGGATAGTGGATTGCCACTATCCTTGAATACGATCTGGAAATCAAACCAACAAAGCTCATTAAAGGACAGAGTTTAGCCAGATTGATGGCTAAATCTAATTGTAATGCTTTAGATATAAATTTCATTGCACAAATAGATGACCAGGAGGAGATGGCGACTCCATTGATCAGTGAGGCCTATCTAGACTCACCATGGTATTCTGATATTATCTTTGTACTCACACATTTACAAGCTCCTCCTGGGTTAACGAAAACCAAAGCAAGATTCATCAAACAAAAAGAAATGAGGTTCTATATAATAAATAATGCACTTTATTGGAAATAAAGTAGTAGGATTTTACTAAATAGTTTATTAAAATCAGAGGCTGACAAAATTCTCAAGGAATTTCATGCAGGTGACCGTGGAGGCCATTTATACTGGAAGAGTACAGCAAAGAAAATACTATAAGCTGGTTTCTACTGGTGAACTTTATTTTTTGATGTCAAAAAATTTGTTACCTCCTATCACAAATGCCAAATTTTTTATGGGAAAAAGAAACTATTGCCCTTACCTCTTAAGCCTATATCTACTAAAAAGCCATTTCAACAGTGGGGGTTAGACTTCATTGGTGAAATTTACCCTCCATCCTTAGGCCAACATAAATAGATTTTAATTTCTACAAATTATTTTACCAAGTGGATAGAAGCCATTCCTACTAGGCAAGCCACTGATTCAGTTATAATCTCATTTATAGAAAGTAATATTTTATCAAGATTTAGATGTCCACATGATATTATTACTGACAATGTAGTTGCATTCAAATCCAAGAAAATGATTTCTTTCTATCATAAATACCATATTACCTTAGGTCATTCCACTACTTATTATCCCCTAGGTAATGGTTTAGCCGAATCATCAAGCAAAAGCTTAATCAATATCATCAAAAAATTACTTCAAGAAAACAAAAAGACCTGGAACAAAAGCTAGTCTATGCCTTATGGGCTGATAGAATTACCACAAAGAAGTCTATTGGAACTTCACCTTATCAGATTGTCTATGGAATGGATGCAGTTTTCCCCTCTTCCTAGGGTGTTCCAGTCATGAAGATCATTCAGGAATCACAGGTGGAAACAAATGATATTCAACGAAGAATTAATGAAACTATACATCTCCAACAAACAAGGGAATAAGTTTATGAAAGATCACAAGTTTTACAAGATAAAATTAAAAATATTTTTGACAAAAGGATTAAAGAAGATGATTTTTTCATAGGAGATCAAGTCTTGAAATGGGATTCACGGAGAGAGGATAAAGGCAAACATGGAAAGTTTGAATTTCTATGGCAAGGACCTTATGTGATATATGGTTACAGAGGTAACAATTCTTTTTTCATCAAGAATTTGGATGGAACTGAACTACAAGAAGGACCAGTGAATGGTAGGATGCTGAAACACTACTATTCTTCTGAATCAGTCATCAATTAGATTCATTTATTTTTATCATTGTAAATATTCATTGCAAGTGTGTAGATTGGATTGGAGATTTTATCTACAAAGTTGAAGCCCGAAGAGAAGGCCCTAAGCTTTGCAGTACAAAATGTCATAAGTATGAATTGTTGCAGAAATAAGAAGGCAATTATAGGATCACCAAGGTTAAAGTTGAAGGTTACTAATCTTAGAAGTTCTTGACATTCCATCAGGAAATTTCATCCCCAAGTGAAGCTGATGTTAGTGACCTATAAATGTAGGATTCATAATTTTTACTTAACTGATGGTAGTCTTGTAAATATGTACAAACTTTGCTTTCTGCAAGTTATTTTCCCATATTTTGTAAAAAAAAAAAGTCAAAAAATAAAAAAGAGGGTAAAAGTCCTAAAAGAAAAATCAAAGGATTTAGAAAAAATAATATACCCCAAAAGAAAAAATATGAATAAAACATCAAAGTGTGCAAGTCTAAGTGCCACTACTTTTACTTTTTGCAGTTGATTATGGTAGAGTGTCAATAAATGCCATAATCTGCGATGAGTTGGATAATTTAATCTTGACTCATTTTCTTTCAATTTCAAATGTTGTAGATAGAGAATAAAGAATTGGCATACAGTTTAATCATGAAAATTCGGTAGTTAGGTAGAGAATAAAAGAATCCAACATTTTAATATGGATTCTTGGATGCAATAAGTGTAGAATTAGATAGTTTACTGCTTTCAAAAAAGAATAAAAGGTTGTAAGGTTGCTAGTTCAAATGCACCTGATTAAAATAGAAGGAAAAAATGTTAGAAGATATGACAGGGTAGGTAGAAGAAGGTGAGAAAAAACATTGTAAATATATTTCACCAGGCCATAAATAACTAATTTCCCCTTCACATAGCAATTTTATATTCTAAACTATTAGTTAAAGAGGCTCAAGGCATTTCCTTGACTTCTATTGGGACAGGACCCAAGGCTCAACAACTGACTAGTTTAAAATGTTAAGTTTCTATACTAATCCCGGAAATTTTCATCATTTACCCCTCCATGCACTCATCACCATTTTAATTCATAATTAAGAACTCTTTTCTTGCTTAAATGTTACATAAAGGCCCATTTAATTAACTTCCCCCATTTTACAAAGCATAAAACCCTCAAAAAACATGATATACTAAGTAAAAGTGAATGAATTATGAAAATGAAGCTTTACTCCAATTTTCACTTTCCTTAGTTTCATTTATGAAATATTGAGTATTCATTGTCCCTTTTCATATTAACACTTAACCTATTTTATTAACTCCCTATCAAATATCCTAGTCCTATTAATATAACTTCTTTTTATTTAATATCACAAAAAACCCCCTTATTATATGATTTTGTGTCAAAGATATTAATCAGATGTTGAAATAACATCCTGAAATTACCCCTTTGACATAAAACTACCTATAAAAAAATACCCCTTTCCCCTATGGTTTCTAGCCCCTCCGCAGTCTAAAACTATATAATAAAGTTAAATAGTACAAAAAGGCGCATTTTGTTTACATTATGTGTATTTAAAATAGCGCACAAAAAATACTTACATCATTGTACCCTTCCCCGATTACCCCTAACCCAAGGTTAAAAGCCCAAGCTTATTTTTCCTTAAGCCTTTTCCCCTTCATAATATGTGAAACCTCATGTTTCGTATAAGTATCAAACCTTGGTTAAAATCTCCATTAACCCGCCCCATGCATTTTTTCCCTATATATAAACCCAGTTTATATATACGTAAACCTATTAATCCATTGAATTAAACCCAACATTTTCACGATTCATCCCCAGCCGCCCGATCACCAATGCTCGACTTGATCCTACGGTCCAAATCCAATGCGATAAAACATTCCCTTGCCCCACCACTCCTCATCGCATTAAAACTCAACCTTTGATCATACCTATCGAATCAACGACGGACATTCAACCAGGGTCCCACCTTTCCTTACTGAGTAGCTTCCAAAGAAATCTTGACTGTTTGCATCATGTGATCAAATCTGATGGCGCATATTCAATATCGCATAACAAAAGTGACTGGGCAAAGTTTGTAAAAAATAATGCGATAAAAGCTATTTCGTGAAACCACCATCTGCTACGTGTCTCATTTCCACTGGATCACATTCCAAAAGTGAAAAAACCATTTACCGCGCAGGAGCAATGTGATAACCACTAATGGTTTTGCCTTCAATGCGAAAACCTCTCGCCATTTCAACTTGACCTATAATTAATGATTCACATATCGATAAAACTTAAGATTTCAACCTTAGTTTTTATCATTTGCATATCTTTTCACCTTTATCCTTTCAGAAATCACTCACAGACACCATTGCAGAGTTGTTTTCGAACTAGTTTGTCATTCTAAAACCATTTCCCCTTTGAAATTCACCGCCGAATACTCTCAGTGCCTTCTACCAAGCAAATGCAACCAGTTTGAAGACTGGTATAAACCTGGAAACCCTCTTCGACCGCAACCATACCTCTTCAAGGTATTTTTCAGTAATTCAACCTACAAAATCTTAATTTCAAAGAACAAAATTAAAACACTTTGAAAATATAAACCAAAATTACTCACCTGAAAGTATTCAAACCCTGAAGAAACAGGGGGAACCTTGTCAAAATTTTCTTAGAATTTTCCACTTCTGCCTAATTTAGTTGTAAAGAGTTTTTGACCATCCAAAAGCTATTTCTGTGGTTAAAATCGATTTGAATTACTGAAAAACCCATTAAAATCCCTTTCCAGTCTTCTGCACATTGTAATTCTGCATTTTCATCCTAAAACCCTCGCCCAGATTCTGAATTCTTCCTAAAAGCAGCTCAATTAGCCTTCTATTTCCCAAAAGAAACTAAGCAAACAGTCTAATCTTGCTCAGTTTTATTCAAAATGACAAAAAATCTGGTCACTCCTAGGACTGGAGGTCCCAAACCTCAGAAGCCTGCCTCCAGCAACCTTCCAAACCCTAAACCTTCAAACATCAGTAAACCTACTCCTGCCCTAACTGTTGATTCCACTGAAGTAGTTAGACCTTTGCAGCCACCTGTCACCTCTGAAGAGAACAATCCCTTGATTGATTTAGACTATAGAATTGCTGATGCTACCTTAGAGTTCGATCTACTTGAAGTACATAGTTGGTGTCATGAGAAATTTGAGAAGAAAGTGGAAAATGATATACCTGTATGGGACTCCAACTTGCCTAAATACGTGGTTCCCATCACCCATCAAGTTCAAGATTTCATTAGGCTATGTCAGTTACACTATATGCCTAACCAGAGACGCATGGTGAACAAAGATAATGAGGTCATGTTTTACATAACCGCTGAAGCCATCAATGATATGCTCCAACTGAGCCACGATCCACGAGCAGTATCATTGTCCATTGAAGATTTAACTCAGATGTATTTAGACTTGGATTTCCCTATGAAGTTTTTGATCCTTCAAAACTTCATGCCTAATCATGTTAACCTTCCTAAGGTAAATCCACCTTATGAAACTTTTGATTTCCCCGAGGGCTCTAGAAAAATCATTTCCATGCTTTCATTCATTTTAGGCTATGCTAATGATGAGTTTACAGATGCCTCCATTCTAGGTTTCCTCTCTACCTTGTCTCCAGGACAACATCCAGAACTATTTTTCAACTTTGCCAAATTCATTGCTGATAATATGAATTATCACTTGATTAAATTACCTAAGGAAGGAGTATTTAGATATTCATCCTATCTGTTACATCTTTTCCTATTTTTCCACGCAGACATTTTCCCAATTTCATTACAAAAGATGGATGTGGAAGGTAAACCTCTTTCAGTGATATTATGGACTTCTCTACTTAGGTAAAACAATAGTGAATACAGATACAAGGACTTCAATGATTTGTTTATTAAACCTGTCGTGAGTTTGTTGAACAAAGCAGAGCCTCCAAGGATTAATGAAGACATCAAAATAATTTTACAATTGTCTGAAAACTGTAAGGTAGGAGACTGGTATTTGTACGAAAGTCACACAGAAATCGGAGTGTATGGTACACTCTTGGCTCCTTACAAATTACCCAAGTTTCTAACTACCAGGATTTTTTCTTTGGAGTACTTAAGATAGATCTTGAATGCATATGCAGTGAATTTCATAAAATCCAAAAAGAAAGCACAGTTAAAGGTAAAAAGTCAAATTGGCCCCTTCATAGTCAATAGAAGAGATGCTTTGAGAGACATAGTCAGCAAATTATCACAATTTAAATTCCAATAAATCTTTTACTGGAATTATGACTATCAAGGTGTTATAAGTAACCTCAGGGTCAAGTGTAAGTTAACCCCATTCCTCCATGATTCAAAGCCACAAATTGAAAAGTATGCTAATTAGACTGAATGGGTTGCAAACACATTGATTGATGATATTCAGGAGATGCAAATAGATAACCTACAGGAAAAATATATGGACAGTACACTGGTGATTACAGTTGGCCCACAAGCATAAGTGTCTAAAAAAAGACCTAGAAAAGAAGAAGGCTATTTAGAAGAAAACATTATAGAAAACAAATTTAAAACAATTTGTAGCAAGAAGGCCAGAATGATTACTGTAGAAGAAGAAAAGGCCATAGAGCGAGATGACAAGAAGATAAGAGCATATGCCAAAGAACAGGTAAATAAGCCTCTGCCACAAGGTTCCCAAAATGGCAAAGTTATTTTGGAATATTTTGAGAACTTGTTCTTTCTACAAAATGAGATTAAACACATCTTCATTGTCAAGCCCAACTTTGCAAAGTACACAGAGGCAGATGAGAGCTACAGTAAATTGAAGCACATAAAAATTCCCAATGCTGAACAATGGCAGGAATTCACTGATTTGATATAAAGGTTTTCAAACAAGAGCAGAAAAATACATGAAAAGCAGAACATTACTGTTACCTAAAGGTAAAAAATCAGATTGAAAGTGTATCAGGGTAATGATCAGAGTCAAACAGTATCAGTCAAAACACTTTTTTACTACAGGTTATTCCTTATTTTACAGCAGTCAAACAGTAAGAAAATAGCGTAAAGAGTATGAGAGATAAAGCACGGGATAAAGAAAGTGAATTGGAAAGAGTTTCTTCCAAGCTAACTTCTAACAAGATATTGTTTCCGAGTACCAGCAAGCAACTACAACAAAGCAATAAGTTAAGATAATTAGTCCTATTTTTTATTGATAAGAGGAAAGCTTGCCAGTTTGTTTTATAGTTGTTCCTCTTTCTATGTAATAATCTTTATTTTTGCCTAGAGATATTCCTACATGTCTCTAAGATATTTTGTAATAATTTTTATATAAATACTTTTCTTTTTGAAGTATTAAAGGTGGAATAAATGTTACTGAGATTATTATAGATATTTTGCTGGCACTTTGGAGGTTCATTTGTTGATTGCATAGTAGCAAACTGGACAACAGCTAACTGGACTTCATAACTCAGGATTCTTGCGATAAACTAATGAGTAAATTCATTTCTTTATTTCATTGTTTCCTTTTCTGAATTTCCATTCAATTTCATATATGTGTCCAAATCTGAATGATTAATTAGGAGTATTATTTCAGGATACGTGTAAAAAAACTCCATGTCTTAACTAAGTAATCATTTCAATGTTTTCTGCTGATTTTCGGACCTAGGAATTCTTAGTTGCTCCTGAGTCCCGTTTGACCTCTACCTCCTCCTCTTAATTTCCGGATCAAAGGATCCTTCACTGCCCTTTATCCCAAAAGCAAGCCATCCCATCCAATCAAACTATCCAAATCTCAGAGGGTTATCTACCTTGCCCTGAGTACATTAGCATCCTTTTGGCCTTGCCTTTCAGTCTTGCTTGCTACATTTTGACTCCATAGCCCAATGGACTGGTAGATCCCTCTTTAATTTGTCTCCAAGTAATCTTATTTCCCACCAAAATTTTCAAACAAAACAACTACCCAATCATACCTAGCCTAAAATTTAAATCTAAAACAAAGTTAAATCATAAGGAGAGATTCCTCTCCGGAATTCAGGAAGGCTAGATCCTGAAATCTAAAAGAGGTTCTTGGTTACCCCTGGTTTTCTTTAACTATAAACCAAAATCCCACGACCTAAGAATTACTAGGGTGATAACATACTGGCGACCATACTGGGGAACTAAACACTCTCCAGTTTTAAGTTTAAACTTGAAGGAAGATTTTTAAACATATATTTTTTACTTTAAGGTTAAGTTTAAAGGTTGTGGGTATTTATACAATAATCATTTTGGCTCCAAAGAAAGCCTATTATACTAGATCCAACCCTGATCCCAACCGTGCAAATATAGTAGACAATCCTGACCATATAGGAAAAAAGAAAAAACATATTGTTAGTTTAGAAACTGAAGTGCCCCTGAGAAAGGATGATTCTTTACCCAAAGAATTAGTAAGCTTATCAGATATTGAATTTGATTTCAAGTTTGAAAATTCATTATTTAGAAATAAATATGAATTTGATTTAAAGGAAACTGTTATAGATCTTGTTTTTACTTCTTTTGCGAATGAGAAACATAAAATTGTTTCAGCCTCAATAAAATCAGACAAAACTGAAACTCAAAGTCCAGTAGAAAAGGGTTAATGTTACACGAATTAAAGACATTGATGAAGCTATTAAATTAGCCAATTTTTTGTCTCAATTTAAACCTCCATTTTCTCAATTATCCACCACCATATTTTCAGCAGCAGATTCTAATCTGTATGCTGCCACTTCATTTACAGATTCCACTGTCAGTTCACCTACAGATCCTGTTAGTCCTGAGTTGCCTTTGCAACCTAGGATCATATATTCATCATACCCTCAGTACACCGCCAGTTCATCCACAAAATCATTCATCCCTGAGTTTCCTTTGCAACCTAAAGTAGTATTTCCATCATTTACTCAATCCACTACATCCACTACCACTGCACCCACTAGCTTCATAAGCACTTCATCTATATTTCCTAGCCATACCACTTATTTTTCATCTTCTTTTCCAAGCTCTTCAAGTACAGCGTTCAGCACATCTACTGTTATAACCAACACTATCCCTGCCACTACTACTGTATCTCCCAGTCTAGCAAAAATCCAAGCCATGGCAGCTAGATATGCTCCCTTGGTCTTACCTCAAAATCTCCATGACATGCCCCAAAATTATCAAAAGGATATCCCATTATTTGATAATTGTTCACAAATTACTACACAACAACATATCACCAGAATGAATGATTTTTGGGAAATTTATGAGATAGATGAATCCGATGTCCAAATGAGGTTGTTTGCACAAAGCTTAACTGGAGAAGTAAAAACATGGTTTAGAAATTTAGGTGCTAGTAGTATAACAGACTTAGCTACCTTTCATAGAGATTTCCTAAATAAACGGGAAAATAAGAAGAATCCCCTACAAATATTATCTGAGTTTGATGCTGTTAAAATAACTCCTACTGAGTCTGTTCAAGACTTTTGCACTAGATACAACAGTATCTACAATTCTATTCCTACAGACCTTAAACCCACTCCATATTCTGTGCTACTCAAATTCCCTGATTGTTTTGATGTAGACATGACCTACCAACTTACAGAAAGAGATGTAGAGACCCTAGAACAAATGCAACTGAATGTTGTTGGTGTAGAAATAAATATCCTTGCCAAAAAAGCCAGACTTAGAAATGAGAGGAGGGTCACCATCAAAGAAGAAAATTCATGCTTAGATGGTAAATTTGATTTTATTAACAAAACTTTAGAAAAATTAGTTGAGAGATTAGACCACATTGAGAGGAAATCGCAATGGGATAATCAATCCCAAATCAGAAATCCCAACTACAGAAAAAACAAAAATACTGGGAAAGGTAAAAAACCCTCCCCAGATCAAAACATTAGGCCCCCATTCCAAGAGAACTTTGCTGAAAGTTCTCAAAACAATGTTGAGGATGAGGAAGACATCAACATAGTAATGGGGATAGATGAAAGCAATACAATTTTCCTCACTTAGGAGGATCAGGAAATCTTTGAGCTACAACAGTGCAAAGTGGAATCTGGTGAATCCTTTGAAACGTTTGCAGATTCTTCCTAGAGAAAATAAACAAAATTTGAACCCACCCAGTCCTAAAAAGCAGCTTAGTCCTAAGATTGTAGATATCACTGATGAGGTGGCTCAATCCTCCAAAGATGCACAAAAGACTAACACCACAAAGGCCACCAATTCAGCGACAATTACTGATCCAAAAAAGAATCCAGTTGACTCAAAATCATCAAATCCTAAATCTTCTGCTGAAAATTCCAAATCTGACAAAGCATCTGTTAACACTCAAACTCTTCCTAAAAAAATAATCAAAGATAGCAAAAATCAGGAAACTCAAACAGAAGATGAAAGAAAATCTCAAGCTAAAGGTAAAACTGCTGAAACTCAAGAAAAATCATCGCAAACAAAAATTCCAAAAGATGAAATAGTTCAAGCTATCAAATCTCAGTCAAAATTTAACATTCAATCTGAAATATCTAAGTTGAAGATAGTCGTTCCCTTAATTGAATTGGCTAAAAATGACTTGTATAGATCTATTATTACCGAAACATTGAATGTAAATGAAAATGAGGATACAATTAATATGAGTGATGATAGACCTGAATTAATCTTTGGTCCAAATGTAGATGGTAAGCATTCAGATGGGTCAGTACCTCCATTTTACTTAAGTCTTACTATCCATGATCAGATATTAAATAATGCAATGCTAGATACTGGAGCTTCCCATAATCTAATGCCCAAAGAAATAATGGAAACCCTGAATCTAGACATAACCCGGCCATATAAAGACCTATTCTCATTTGATTCATCTAAAGTCCAATGCATAGGATTGATTAAAGATTTTTGTGTAAACTTGGTCCAATATCCTGGTAAAAGCATGAACATGGATGTTGTGGTAGCTGATATCCCGCCAAAAAATGACATGCTTCTTTCTCACTCATGGGGAGAAAAGTTGAAGGGATATCTACAACTTGACATGAGTTATGCCACTATCTCGATATTTGGACAGCCCAAAAAGCTTTACAGAGAAGCATTAATGAAGTTTATGATTAGCAGTGCTGAAAGACCTACCAATTACCCAATCTATTCAACTCCTACTGATCTTGATTCCTTTATTCTTTGTAACTCTGATCATAATAATATCCAAACTGAACTCACTGATATAAAGCCTAAAATAATGGAGGATTACATTGGTTATGAAGCTTTATGGCATTTGGATTTTGATGGATCAGTGAATAAATCAGGAGCTGGAGCTGGTGTATGGATCACCAACATTGAAACTAGCCATTCCCAAGGGCATGCCTTTAGATTGAATTTCAAATGTACCAATAACATGGTTGAATATGAGGCTTTAATCTTAGGTCTTCAAATCATTAGAAAATTCGGAGGTCAAAGGATATTGGTCATGGGAGATTTGGATTTAGTTATCAAGAAAATAAATGAAAAATACTCTGTCCACAATCCCAGATTAGCCAGATACAAGGACACAGCAAAAGATTTGGTTGAATATTTGTTAGAAAGCAAGTTTGCCATTATTCCTAGGAAACAGAATTTACAAGCCCATTGTTTAGCAACCTTTTCCAGCACTTGCAAACTTCCATTTTCACCAATACAAAACTACATTGCTGAAATCAAACACAGACCTATTGTCCCAGATAATGTAAAATACTGGCAAATTTTCTCAGAAGATGAACAAATCTATCATTTTTTGAACAATGAGGGAGAGTTTCAGAATTTCCAAATTGATAATGATTGTAATATAGATTCATCTTGTAACATGGATTCAATTTTTTGTCAAATAGATGATTTATATGTACATAATTTTGATAGACCTACTATATTTACTCAAAGTGACATAGATGACTTGGAAAAAGTAGATATAGAGGAAATGATGGAAGATGAACCAGATTTGATAGATTTAAAACATAACATTTTACCTAGAGGTTTAACTACCTTAGAAGACTTGTTTGATTCCAATGATGTGCCCAAAAGGCCAAAAATGGAACCAGTCAAGTCTGATATAGAAGAGTGTAACATAGGAACAAATAAAAAACCAAAAATGATCAAATTATCAAAGTCCTTATCATCAGAAGAAAAGGTTAAATATATAGAACTTTTGAAAGAATACCAGAATGTTTTTTCATGGGGTTACGAAGATCTGAAAACTTACAAAAAAGACATAATTCAACATAAGATTCCTTTGAAAGAAAATCAAAAACATTTTCAACAAAAAATAAGAAGGATTAATCCAATTTTGTTACCTTTAATTGAAAAAGAGGTTAAAATAATGTTTGATGCACAAATAATTTCACCAGTCAGGTATTCTGATTGGGTTTCTAATTTAGTGCCCACCAGAAAGAAAATAGGAGAAATTTGACTGTGTATAGACTTTAGAAGTCTCAATAAAGCTTCCTTGAAAGACAATTACCCCTTGCCTAAAATGGATCATATTTTGCAGAGGGTGGCAGATTCTTCAAGAATTTCTTTACTAGATGGTTTCTCTGGTTATAATCAAATTCTAGTTCATAAAGATGATCAAACTAAAACTTCATTTACCACTCCTTGGGGCACTTTCATGTATGTGAAAATGCCTTTTGGATTGAAAAATGCAGGAGCCACTTTTCAGAGGGCCATGGATATTGCCTTTGCTAAGGAGATCCATGAATTTTTAGTTATCTATCTTGATGATATTATTGTCTTTTCAAGAACAAATGATGAACACTTAGATCACCTGAGACAAGTCTTTATCAAGTGTAGAAAATATGGTATATCCCTAAATCCTAAAAAGACTCTTTTCGGACTAGAAGAAGGAAAAATGTTAGGACACATAATCTCCAAGGAAGGCACTAGAATAGACCCTGCAAGAATTGAAGCTATTTTGAACATTCAACCACCAAGAAACATAAAATAACTTCAAGCATTCTTGGGTAAAATCAATTTTTTAAGAAGATTTATCTCTAACCTGGCTGAAATCATAAAAGCACTCAACAATATGCTTAAAAAGGACTCTGCAATAAAGTGGACTGTAAAAGCCAAACAATCTTTTGAATCCATAAAAAGGGCCTTGACAAAAGCACCAATCCTCATCTGCCCAGATTATACAAAGGATTTCATAATTTTTTCCTTTGCATCTGAACATACCATAGCTGCAGTTCTTCTGCAGAAAAATAACCAAGGTTTTGAACAGCCAATTTTATTTTTTAGTAAAGCCCTTAGAGATGCACCTCTGAAATATAATATAATGGAAAAGCAGGCTTTATCCCTGGTTAAAGCCATAAAGCACTTCAGATTTTACATACTCCATTCCCACATCATTGCATATGTTCCCAATGCTGTAATCAAAGATATTCTGACACAAGATGGACCTGATAGTAGGAGAGGAAAGTGGATTGCCACTATCCTTGAATACGATCTGGAAATCAAACCAACAAAGCTCATTAAAGGACAGGGTTTAGCCAGATTGATGGTTGAATCCAATTGTAATTCTTTAGATATAAATTTCATTGCACAAATAGATGACCAAGAGGAGATGGTGACTCCATTGATCAGTGAGGCCTATCTAGACTCACCATGGTACTCTGATATTATATTTGTACTCACGCATTTACAAGCTCCTCCTGGGTTAACTAAAACCAAAGCTAGATTCATCAAACAAAAATAAATGAGGTTCTGTATACTAAATAATGCACTTTATTGGAAAGAAAGTAGTGGGATTTTACTAAATTGTTTATTAAAATCAGAGGCTAAAAAAATTATTGAGGAATTTCATGCAGCTGACTGTGGAGGCCACCTATACTGGAAGAGTACAGCAGACAAAATACTGAGAGTTGGTTTCTACTGGCCAACTTTATTTTCTGATGTCAAAAAATTTGTTACCTCCTATCACAAATGCCAAATTTTTGAAGGGAAAAAGAAACTATTGCCCTTACCTCTTAAGCCTATATCTACTGAAAATCCATTTCAACAATGGGGGTTAGACTTCATTGGTGAAATCCACCCTCCATCCTCAAGCCAACATAAATGGATTTTAATTGCTACAGATTATTTTACCAAGTGGATAGAAGCCATTCCTACTAGGCAAGCCATTGATTCAGTTATAATCTCATTTATAGAAAGTAATATTTTATCAAGATTTGGATGTCCACATAAGATTATTACTTACAATGCAGCTGCATATTTCTTTCTGTCATAAATACCATATTACCTTAGGTCATTCCATTGCATATTATCCCCAAGGTAATGGTTTAACCGAAACATCAAACAAAAGCTTAATCAATATCATCAAAAAATTACTTCAAGAAAACAAAAAGACCTGGACCAAAAAGCTTGTCTATGCCTTATGGGTTGATAGACTTACCACAAAGAAATCTATTGGAACTTCACCTTATCAGATTGTCTATGGAATGGATGCATTTTTCCCCTCTTCCTTTGGTGTTCCAGTCATGAAGATTATTCAGGAATCACAGGTGGAAAAAAATGATATTCAACGAAGAATTAATGAAACTATACATCTCCAACAAACAAGGGAAGAAGTTTATGAAAGATCACAAGTTTTACATGATAAAATTAAAAAGATTTTTGACAAAAGGATTAAAGAAGATGATTTTTTCATAGGAGATCAAGTTTTGAGATGGGATTCACGGAGAGAGGATAAAGGCAAACATGGAAAGTTTGACTTTCTGTGGCAAGGACCTTATGTGATATATGGTTACAGAGGTAACAATTCTTTTTTCATCAAGAATTTGGATGAAACTTAACTACAAGAAGGACCAGTGAATGGTAGGATGCTGAAACACTACTATTCTTCTGAGTCAGTCACCAGTTAGATTCATTTATTTTTATCATTGTAAATATTCATTGCAAGTGTGTAAATTGGATTGGAGATTTTATCTACAAAGTTGAAGCCCGAAGAGAAGGCCCTAATCTTTGCAGTACAAAATTTCATAAGTATGAATCGTTGCAGAAATCAGAAGGCAATTACAGGATCACCAAGGTTAAAGTTGAAGGCTACTAATCTTAGAGTTCTTGACATTCCATCAGGAAATGCCATCCCCAAGTGAAGCCGATGTTAGTAACCTATAAATATAGGATTCATAATTTTGACTTAACTAATGCTAGTCTTGTAAATATGTACAAACTTTTCTTTCTGCAAGTTATTTTCCCATATTTTGTAAAAAAAATCAAAAAATCAAAAATAAAAAAGAGGGTAAAAAGTCCTAAAACAAAAATCAAAGGACTTAGAAAAATAATATACCCCAAAAGAAAAAAATATGAATAAAACATGAAAGTGTGCAAGTCTAAGTGTCACTACTTTTACTTTTTGCAGTTGATTATGGCATAGTGTCAATAAATGCCATAATCTGTGATGAGTTGAACAATTTAATCTTGACTTATCATCTTTCAATTTCAAATGTTGTAGATAGAGAATAAAGAATTTTCATACAATTTAATCATGACAATTCAGTAGTTAGGTAGAGAATAAAAGAATCCAACAGTTTAATCAGGATTCTTGGAGGAAATAAGTGTAGAATTAGACAGTTTACTGCTTTCAAAAAAGAATAAAAGGTTGTAAGGTTGCTATTTCAAATGCACCTAATCAAAATAGAAGAAAAAATGTTAGAATATAATGACCAAGTAGGTAGAAGAAGGTGGGAAACATCATTGTAAATATATTTCACCAGGCTATAAATAACTAATTTCCCCTTCCCATAGCAATTTGATATTCTAAACTATCAGTCAAAGAGGCTCAAGGCATTTCCTTGACTTTTGTTGGGACCGGACCCAAGGCTCAATTACTGACTAGTTCAAAATATTAAGTTTCTATATTAATCCCAAAAAATTTCATTATTTACCCCTCCATGCACTCATCACCATTTTACTTCATAAGTAAGAACTCTTTTCTTGCTTAAATGTTACATAAAGGCCCATTTAATTAACTTCCCCCATTTTACAAAGCATAAAACCCTCAAAAAACATGATATACTAAGTAAAAGTGAATGAATTATGAAAATGAAGCTTTACTCTAATTTTCACTTTCCTTAGTTTTATTTATGAAATTTTGAGTATTCATTGTCCCTTTTCATATTAACACTTAACCTATTTTATTAACTCCCTATCAAATATCCTAGTCCTATTAATATAACTTCTTTTTATTTAATATCCCAAAAAAAACCCCTTATTATATGCTTTTGTGTCAAAGATATTAATCACATGTTGAAATAGCATCCTGAAATTACCCCTTTGACATAAAACTACCTATAAAAATATACCCCTTTCCCCTATGGTTTTTAGACCCCTCCGCAGTCTAAAACTATATAATAAAGTTAAATAATACAAAAAGGCACATTTTATTTACATTTTGTGTATTTAAAATAGCGCACAAAAAATACTTACATCATTGTACCCTTCCCCGATTACCCCTAACCCAAGGTTAAAAGCACAAGCTTATTTTGCCTTAAGCCTTTTCCCCTTCATAATATGTGAAACCTCATGTTTCATATAAGTATCAAACCTTGGTTAAAATCTCCATTAACCCACCCCATGCATTTTTTCCCTATATATAAACCCAGTTTATATATATGTAAACCTATTAATCCATTGAATTAAACCCAACATTTTCACGATTCATCCCCAGCCGCCCGATCACCAATGCTTGACTTGATCCTACAATCCAAATCTAATGCGATAAAACATTCCCTTGCCCCACCACTCCTCATCGCTTTAAAACTCAACCGTTGATCATACCTATCGAATCAACGGTGGACATTCAACCTGGGTCCCACCTTTCCTTACCCCGCAGCTTCCCAAGAAATATCGATCGTTCGCATCATGCGATCAAATCTGGCGGCGCATATTCAATATCACATAAAAAGTGATCGGGCAAAGTTTGTAAAAAATAATGCGATAAAAGCTTTTTCGTGAAACCACCATCTGCTACGTGTCTCATTTCTACTGGATCGCATTCCAAAAGTGAAAAAACCATTTACTGCGCAGGAACAATGCGAAAACCACTCCCGCCATTTCAACTTGACCTATAATTAATACTTCGCATATCAATAAAACTTAAGATTTTAACCTTAGTTTTTATCATTTGCATATCTTTTCGCCTTTATCCTTTGAGAAATCACTCACAATCACCATTGCAAAGCTGTTTTCGAACCAGTTTGTCATTCTAAAACCATTTCCCCTCTGAAATTCACCGCCGAATATTCTCAGCGCGCCTTCTACTAAGCAAATGCGACCAGTTTGAAGACTGGTATAAACCTGGAAACCCTCTTCGACTGCAACCATACCTCTTCAAGGTATTTTTTAGTAATCCGACCTGCAAAATCTTAATTTCAAAGAACAAAATTAAAACACTTTGAAACTATAAACCAAAATTACTAATATGAAAGTATTCAAACCCTGAAGAAACAGGGGGAACCTTGTCAAAATTTTCTCAGAATTTTCCACTTCCGCCTAATTTAGTTGTAAAGAGTTTTTGACCATCCAAAAGTTTTTTCTGCGGTTAAAATTCATTTGAATGACTAAAAAATCCATTAAAATCCCTTTCCAGTATTTTTCACATTGTAAGTCTGCATTTTCATCCTAAAACCCTCGCCCAGATTCTAAATTCTTTCTAAAAGAAGCTCAATTAGCCTTCTATTTCCCAAAGAAACTAAGCAAACTGTCTAATCTTGCTCAGTTTTATTCAAAATGACAAAAAATCTGGTCACTCCTAGGACTGGAGGTCCCAAACCTCAGAAGCCTGCCTCCAGCAACCTTCCAAACCATAAACCTTCAAACATCAATAAACCTACTCCTGCCCTAACTGCTGATTCCAATGAAGTAGTTAGACCTTTGTAGCCACCTGTCACCTCTGAAGAGAACGGTCCCTTGATTGATTTAGACTATAGAATTGTTGATGCTACCTTAGAGTTCGATCTACTTGAAGTAAATAGCTGGTGTCATGAGAAATTTGAGAAGAAAGTGGAAAATGATATACCTGTATGGGACTCCAACTTGCCTAAATACGTGGTTCCCATCACCCATCAAGCTCAATATTTCATTAGGCTATGTTAGTTACACTATATCCCTTACCATAGATGCATGGTGAACAAAGATAATGAGGTCATGTTTTACATAACCGCTGAAGCCATCAATGATATGCTCCAACTGAGCCATGATCCACGAGCAGTATCATTGTCCATTGAAGATTTAACTCAGATGTATTTACACTTGGATTTCCCTATGAAGTTTATGATATTTCAAAACTTCATGCCTAATCATGTTAACCTTCCTAAGGTAAATCCACCTTATGACACTTTTAATTTCCCTGAGGGCTCTAGACAAATAATTTCCATGCTTTCATTCATTTTAGGCTATGCTAATGATGAGTTTATCGATGCCTCCATTCTAGGTTTCCTTTCTGCCTTGTCTCCAGGACAACATCCAGAACTAGTTTTCAACTTTGCCAAATTCATTGCTGATAATATGCATTATCAGTTGATTAAATTACCCGAGGAAGGAGTATTCAGATATTCATCCTATCTATTACATCTCTTCCTATTTTTTCAGGCAGACAATTTCCCAATTGCATTACAAAAGATGGATGTGGAAGGTAAACCTCTTTCATTGATATTCCGGACTTCTCTACTCAGGAAAAACAACAGTGAATATAACTAGAAGGACTTCAATGATTTTTTTTTTAAACTTGCCATGAGTTTGTTGAACAAAGCAGAGCCTCCAAGGATTAATGAAGACATCAAAAGAATTTTACAGTTGTCTGAAAACTGTAAGGTAGGAGACTGGTATTTGTACGAAAATCACACAAAAATCAGAGTGTATGGCGCACTCCTGGCTCCTTACAAATTACCCAAGTTTCTAACTACCACGATTTTTTCTTTCGAGTACTTAAGACAGATCTTGAATGCAGATGCAATGAATTTCATAAACTCCAAAAAGAAAGCACAGTTCAAGGTAAAAATTCAAATTGGCCCCTTCATAGTCAATAGCAGAGATGCTTTGAGAGACATAGTCAGCAAATTATCACAATTTAAATTCCAAGAAAGCTTTTACTTGAATTATGACACTCAAGGTGTTATAAGTAACCTCAGGGTCAAGTGTAAGTTAACCCCATTCCTCCATGATTCAAAGCCACAAATTGAAAAGTATGCTAATCAGATTGAATGGGTTGCAAACACATTGATTGATGATATTCAGGAGATGCAAACAGATAAACTGCAGGAAAAATAGATGGAAAGTACACTGGTGATTACAGTTGGCCAACAAGCAGAAGTGTTTAATAAAAGACCTAGAAAAGAAGAAGGCTATTTAGCAGAAACCATTATAGAAAATCAATTTAAAACAATTTGCAGCAAGAACGCCAGAATGATTATTGTAGAAGAAGAAAAGGCCATAGAGATAGATGACAAGAAGATAAGAGCATATGCCAAAGAACAGGTAAATAAGCCTCTACCACAAGGTTCCCCTACTGGCAAAGTTATTTTGGAATATTTTGAGAACTTGTTCTTTCTACAAAATGAGATTAAACACATCTTCATTTTCAAGCCTAACTTTGCAAAGTACACAGAGGTAGATGAGAGCTACAGGAAATTGAAGAACATAAAAATTCTCAGTGCAAAACAATGGCAAGAATTCACTAATTTGATATAAAGGTTTGCAAACAAGAGCAAAAAATTACATGAAAAGAAGAACATTACTGTTACCTAAAGGTAAAAAATCGGATTGAAAGTGTATCAGGGTAATGATCAGAGTCAAACAGTATCAGTCAAAATTCTTTTTTATTGCAGGTTATTCCTTATTTTACAACAGTCAGACAGTAAGAAAACAACGTAAAGAGTATCAGAGATAAAGCACAGGATAAAGAAAGTGAATTGGAAAGAGTGTCTTCTAAGCTATCTTCTAACAAGATATTGTTTCCAAGTACTAGCAAGCAACTACAAAAAAGCAATAAGTTAAGATAATTAGTCCTATTTTTTATTGATAAGAGGACAGCTTGCCAGTTTGTTTTGCAGCTGTCCCTTTTTCTATGTAATAATCTTTATTTTTTCCTAGAGATATTCCTACATGTCTCTTAGATATTTTGTAATAATTTTCGTATAAATACTTCTCTTTTTGAATTATTAAAGGTGGAATAAAAGTTACTGAGATTATTATAGATATTTTGCTGGTACTTTGGAGGCTCATGTGTTGATTGCATAGCAGCAGACTGGACAACAGCTAATTGGAATTCATAACTCAGGATTCTTGCGATAAACTAATGAGTAAATTGATTTCTTTATGTCATTGTTTACTTTTCTGAAGTTCCATTCAATTTCATATATGTGTTCAAATATGAATGATTAATTAGGAGTATTATTTCAGGATAAGTGTAAAAAAAACTCCCTGTCTTACCTAAGTGATCATTTCAATGTTTTCTGTTGATTTTTGGACCTAGGAATTCTTAGTTGGTCCTGAGTCCCGTTTGACCTCTACCTCCTTCTCCTTATTTCTGGATCAAAGGATTCTTCACTGCCCTTTATCTCGAAAACAAGCCATCCCATCCAATCAAAACTATTCAAATCTCTGAGGGTTATCTACCTTGCCCTGAGTACATTAGCATCCTTTTGGCCTTGCCTTTCAGTCTTGCTTGCTACATTTTGACTCCATATCCCAATGGACTAGTAGATCCCTCTTTAATTTGTCTCTAAGTAATCTTATTTCACACCAAAATTTTCAAACAAACCAATTGTCCAGTCATACCTAGCCTAAATTTTAAATCTAAAACAAAGTTAAATCATAAGGAGAGATCCCTCTCCAGAATTCAGGAACGCTAGATCCTGAAATATAAAAGAGGTTCTTGGTTACCCCCGGTTTTCTTTAACTATAAACCAAAATCCCACGACCTAAGAATTACTAGGGTGATAACACACTCGACCCCAGAAGTCCTCAAGAGCGGTCACCTGAGCCATAACTACTTCAATACGTGCCTTAGCCGCATCTGCATGAGCTCCCTCGGCCGCAACCTCTGCGGTAGCCGAGCTGCTGCCCTCACCAGAAGGGCCAGCACCATCTCCACCAGGTCCACCACCACCACCACCCAGTCCACCTGCATCACCTCCACCTTGACCACCTCGAGGTCGGAGCAGAGGGTCGTGACCCACCAGCCGAGCCACTGGGTGACCTACCTCACCAACATCTGCACGAGTAACCAAAATAATGTCAGTTTCAAGTACAAAACACGTAAGAACATAAATAATCACACAAATGTAGAACCAATATAACACATACCTGCAGGCCCCCAAACATAACCAAAAGGGAGACCCATGTTTGGGTCACCCTGGAAGTCCATCCCCGCATACGGGTATGGCAAGAACATCTGTGGGTTGGCCTCAAACCAAGCCTTTGTCATGGCGTTCCAATAACACCCCACCATGCCACCACCACCCCGCAGCATCACCGGATCCCACCTCCTCATCCATTGCTCCCGTGGCCCCACAATGGGCACCGCCACCACCGGCCTCAGCAGCACCACCCTCTCGTACATAATGCTGCATAGGATGCTAGAGTACGCAAATGACTTAGATCCACATTGGACCTTGTTCAATTGCGACACCATCCCATAAAAAAAAAAGCGGGAGAAATTGAAAAAGTGCCCGCCCCTCAGTCGGCGTAAAACTACAGCTTGCAGGCCGGATGCCCGATGTGGAGCAAACGACCCCGCCAGCCGCACAATAACTGCCAAAGCACACTGCTCTTCCACGTCTGTCACTGATGCAATGTTGATGCACCCCTCAATAAGAGGTGCACCACTGCAATTTCGCCTGTGTAATCTATCTAGGTTCACTCTCCCAGCAGAGAGTGGATACCTCAGAGCCTCACCCTGAGGTAGTAACCCGGTCACAAAGTAAATATCCGTCTCAAGACAGATCACCAGGTTCGTCCCCCGCAGTATGAACATGTTGCGCCTCCGACGCCAATGTTGTATAAGGTAACGCAATAGTCGGTCCTGAGACCGAAGGAACTCGTTCTTAGCGAACTTTAGAAGGCCCCATGCGGCCAACTGACAACGAACCCCAGCATCAGCAACTAGAGCGGTCTGGATCTCGGGCCAATCTTGCTCTCTCCACACTAAGCTGCCAAGCAACACAGGCACCCATCAGTACAGAGAAAAACATAAAAAACAGACAAGAAACCAAAATTTCTTGTCACTATGGCCTTTGCACGCCTATCCCTTAGACAGGCATGCCCTCGCGTGCCTGTTTCCTTTACAGGTGCTCATTTGTGTGTAAAAATTAGGGAATAGTGCGCCCTCGCGCACCTATCCCTCAGTATTGTGCTCAAGAAAGACGCACTTTTTCCTAGATTGCCCACGCAATCTAGGGAAAAAGTTGCTTAGAGGCCGTACAAACCTAATTTGTACAGTCCCCGACACCATCAAACTGAAGAAATTACAATGTGGGACGTCATGAAAGTTACCTCGACATAGTATTGCTAATCCCTGGTACACAGGCTGACCGCAACGACAAGAAAGGCTCTGCAAGCACCTCTGATCTCCCAAAACTCAACAAGTACAGATGAATAGGAGTAGGGTCAAAATCCCATATTTATCGCCCTTTTCCAGAACTTCGGAGGTCCATAACAGGAGATCAGAAGGTCCATTCAGCAAACCGTAAGTTGCACCATAATCAATATGCCATGACGAACGAAAGCGATTCCACACATTTTCTTTCCAAGAAAAATAAATTTTCAGCGCTAGCAGGTATGCCCTCTCCCATATTCTTTTTTAATGCTCCTGTCTTTCAAATAATATTTGACAAAAAGAAGATGCTTTCACTTGAGGTAGTTGTTTTTTCAGGAAAAACCTACAGCCTGCTTACAACACCATCTGCTGAAAATCTTGGAGCAGGTATCATTCTACCACCAGCATGATAGAGTCCCAGAAAACTCTGCATATCCTGACATCATTTCTCCATTAGAAATAAACCATAGGGTCCTCATACCCGACCGCATTTATCATCACTTCAACCTGCACATGATAAATTTTCGTGTTGGTCGGTAGAGCCTCCCCTCCATGGTGCTCATCACCCAAAGTAGACCATTTATCACATCTCAAATGACGCCATGGCCATACCATTTCAGTCCTGGAAGCACCTTGTGCCCATCCATTCGTCATGCATAAGGCCAAGTTTACCATTCAAACTCAAACCCCCTTCCTGGACGATCAGGTTGTACAAGCAGATTGAAAGCGTACCTCTGCACATTGCATTTGGCCCACCATACCTCCATCAACATAACCCCATCTGCGACACTACTTCATCCGCTTCATTAACCCGACACATGAGACCAACCAATGGAACCCCCACCCCCAACAAAAAATCATCCTCACACCTTCAGTGAATGAACCCTTTCATGTTTTGGGGTACCCGTCTCTATGTTTTGTACAAAACAAACCTCATTATTTTATTCTTTTGGTAAGTGTACAAAGACCGCCAACGATGCCCTTCGCCTCTTTGCCCTCATATATCATATTTTCCCCCATGGCAGCAGTCCCTCATTCCCCTTGGTCGGAGTATTTCACATCCATGCACGCACCATCATGACATTCATAGCCGGTTCACACCCGCCCTAGAAGTCCTACCGGCTCCGGGGATTTTCCCTTCAGAAATACCTATGACTCCCACCAAGCTGCTAAAATTATAATCCGACCTCGGGCCACTGAATCCCCATCATCCATTTTCAATCACCTCTCACCAACATGCCTATGTTAAACCCATCATCGAAATCCCAGACCCCTCAGGTCGGCAACCCATGGTTCGGTTAAGGCTTCCTTTTTGTCAACCTCGACACCTCTTTTCCAAAAAGGAAGCGGTACCTTGGATCACCCCTCCCCATGCAAAGGGGTATCCTTGGGTAGCACCGTGGGAGACATCATTGTCCACAAATGTCATCGATCCTCCTAACATTCGACTACAGCAAAATATTTCATGTCACGATGGTATCATACCATTCAACCATTTCACTTTGATCAGATCCATCGAAGACCCATGCCTCCATAAGCGTCTCTGCCAAAAATTCTTACACGGGAAGGTCCCAACCAGTACTCATGCAGTTTACACATATGGGTACCACATTCCACCTATAGTCAAAGAAAAAACGCCCCTGAGGGCGTCAGAAGTTGTCGTCAACAACCATCAGCATCACTACCACAGTAGTGGCACCGACAGCACATCTATCTGTCAATTTTGTTTGACTAGCCATAGCATCACGAGCATGGGACATGCCCTCCTCATTGAACTTTTGTATATATGTTGTATATTTTATTTGTTTGCAGGGGACCCTTAGGCCATGGTCATCTAGGAAACGGTGTAAGGTGTTTTCAATTCCAAGATTCACGTAGTCCTCTCTCTCTCTCTCTCTGTGCACGATACAGAAAAGAAACTATAATGTATTTCGGCTATTCTTCCTAGACCTCACACATTAGGGGGAAACTGTTAACATTGGAAAATTGTACAGTAGAAGATAGAATTAATTAATGTCAAGCCTAAGGATTTACAGAGTAGGAACACATTATGGAATCAAGAAAGTATTTAAAATCTCTAAGGTTTTGAGAAAATCAGATTTGAACTAGTCATAAATGTTGGATTGCGCACTTAATCCTTCGAGAAGAGTGCCTTCTGCGCGCCTTTTTGCCCGATGAGCGCACATTCCTGGAAATGGAAAAAAGTCACTTTCCGAGACCACACCAAGCAAAGGACAGTTACTCCTTATATGAATCCGCCTAAAGAAAGCCACCTACGCTTCCCTAGACATCATGTGAGCACACAAAGGAATATGTGAAGCCCACAATGGAATCATACCTCTCCCTTGGGTCGCCATCCGTCATGTACCAAGGGAGGGAAGGAGGATTTGAAACTCCCCTATATAAAGCCACCAAGAGATGAAGAAATGGTGATCACATTGTTATGCTGGCCAAAGTTTCCCAAGCAACACCAGCAATGTGTGACCCGAAGCTGGAGTTGAAGAGGACTCGATCGTTGGCCACCCAACAATCCTAGTCCACCACACCAGAGAGAGAGAGGGAGACTGCATCAGAGGCAGAGCTTGGAAGGCAACATCTTTGCATCGGGACCTAGAGCCATTGCCTATGCACCCTTTGGCAAGTGGGTAAAATTTCTTCTCCATTTCAAACGTTTAATAAAAAGAGGCCTTTGAGTTGGCGTTGGTATTATTATCATTTTGACTCTCTTTGATAACTTCTGTATATTTGTGTTTTAGTTTTAGTTTAATCAGAGCATACTTTGGCATACTGTTTCCATTAAATTTTATTCTTTTGAGCTCCACCACTTTCTGCCTGTAACCAATAGTTTAAAGAGTAGACCACACTCTTTAAACTGGTGTGATTTCGTACACTCGTGAGACAAATACACCACTACAAAGATTAATTAGGATAAGGTTTGGACAAGTGGAAACAGAAATACATAATAAATATGATGCTAAAACTGACCCTAGAGAGAATATCCAATTGTGCATTACATACAGCATGGAAGTATATTCCACGATAGGAATGGGTGCATGGATTTATTCACACATTGGAGATAATTCCTATAAATTGGTACCTGGAAACAGAGCTCTGACATGGTACTATGAATTGGATAGACTTGGTTGATGCGTTTATACTAACATTCAAATTTGACAATGAATGTCCAGGCATAGATTCTACCTTGTAGATAGTAAAAGAGAAGATCTTTGAAGGTATAGCCACATTGACATGGAAGCAGCCTAATTGGACCGTGTAGTTAGAATATACACTAGAATGCTATAACATTAATACATAAGAATAAGAAGACCCCAGAAACATCAACATAGTAGAATCATAAGGGAACCGTGAAGTACATGTATCAGAGATAGAGATGTCAGATATCACACATCCATTAAAGACTAAGAAGGTGAACATTGGATCAGAAGAATAGCCGAAGTTTGCAACAGTAGGATATTATTGGAATGAAGAGACAGTGAGCAAAGTCACAACATTACTTCATGAATATCAAGAGTTGTTTCTCGCTAAATTTTCAGATATGAAGTGAATATTAGGAGAATTGGGTGTCATGAAGATTCCCTTGAAACCTGATGCAAAGCTAGTCAAGCAGAGACCCTATAGGTTGAACCCAAAGTATAAGGAAAAGGTGAATCTAGAATTGGATAAGATGATAACAGTGGGGATTATTGAAGCTGTTGATGAGTCAAAATGGGTAAATCCTATGGTGATGTAGGAAAAGAAGACAAACCGTGAGATCAAGATATGTTTAGAGTAAAGAATTTCAATTATGCATGCTTACATGATCCTTTTGCAACCCCTTTCACATATGAAGTATCGGATAATGTAGGAGGTCAGAAATGTTATTCATTTACAGATGGATTTTTAGGATATCATCAGATCGTAATTGCATCTGAAGATCGACACAAGACCAACTTTTCTATAGAATGGGGATCAAATCAATATATCATGATGCCTTTTGGGTTGAAGAATGACCCTTCTATATTTTCCAGAGTGGTGGTCGCAACTTTTAAGGAGTACATTCACAAATTTTTGGAAGTATAATTTGATGATTGGACAATATTTGGACTGTTGAACAAACATGTTGGGAGCTTAAGGCTTATGCTTGACACTTGTATACAACATCAAATCTCTTTGAATATGAAGAGTGAATATTATGTGTGTCTTTTAGCATATTGTTGAGACATGTTGTTTGCAAGCAAGGACTCATGGTGGACACTTCAAAGATTGTTGTCATTGTAAATTTGGATCCACCTAAGACAGTAAGACAACTACGCACTACATTGGGACATATAGGATAATACAGAAAATTAATTAAGGGGTATGTGCATAGATTCACTGCGCCAATGGAGAAATTGTTGAAGAAGGATGTGAATTTTCAGTGGGATGAAGAATGCCAAAAAAGCCTCGACATACTAAAAGAGAAGATGGTAACTGTGTCTATTCTAGTATTCCCTGACTGGAATAATGAATTCCATGTTCATGTCGATGCTTCTTGCATGGATTTAGAAGTGTTATTAGCACGACATGGTCAAGGAGAAATTGACCATCCTATAGCTTTTGCAAGTAGAAATTTGTCTATAGATGATAATAATTACACTATCACAGAAACAAAAGGTCTAGCTATGGTGTATGCCCTACAGAAATTCATACATTATTTACTAGGATCACATTTTAAGATGTTTACAAATCACTCTGCATTGAAGTATTTGGTCAATAAGCCTATCCTAGGAGGGAAGATTTGTAGATGGTTATTATTATTTCAGGAGTATGACTTTGAAGTTGTTGTTAAAACAGGAAGGCTGAATGCAAGACCTGACCATATGTTAAGATTGGAAACATGATAAGAACCAACTAGCATATAAGATAATATCTCTGATGTGTAGTTGTTTTCAATCAGAATAGCAGATGACCACTTTGCAGACATTATTCACTTTTTGACCATAGGGATGGCTCCTTCGGAATATACTATGCAGCAGAAGAAATAATTGGTGGTAAAGGCAACTGATTTTTCATTGATAGCGAGACAGTTATATCAGATGGCACCAGATGAGATATTGTGCAGATATGTCCCTGAACATGAAAGGTCAATGATTCTAGCATAATATCATGGAAGGGAAGCTGGCGGGCATTATGCGGGAAATGCTACTGCGTAGAAGATCTTGAGAGAATGATTATGGTGGCCCACACTACATAAGGATGCAAAGGTGTATTGTAGAGCATGTGATATATGTAAAAGAATAGGGAAGCCCTCTATAAGAGATGAGATTCCATTAGTTCCCCAAGTGACATTGCAGGAGTGTCATCAACACTGCCTATGTGAGATAGTTGCTCGTGTTGTTGCACGATGGACACCTCTAGCTGGGATAGAGGATCCCCATTGATGACATGATGATAGTGAGAATTACCAAATTACCATACCAAGGAAGGGACCCTATCGAAGATTTTGTGGGTAAGGACCAAGACAAAGTTGTACCACAGACTATGAAGGAAAATTTTGAACTGGTCAAGGAAAAGCGAGGCTACGACATAAATTCAATCAAGGAACAAGGATTACACTTCGCCGCGAATATATTGGATGGAAATATTATGCGGAAATGTCGAGTTAATGAAGTCCCTGTAGCAGTGATTTCACTAGCTGCATAGTGCAACAAAGGGGTCTAGTACAACTAGGCTGGGTATTTGTGTAGGGAATTTCTGGAGGATTGTCGCAAAGCACAGGTGAAATTTTCAGCCTTTCACTACTCATGGCTAATTTTTATCATCGCACTAATGGCATGGAAAGGACTGGAAGAATCATAGTTTCCAATGGTAGAAAAATATGTGTGTGAAGAAATGTTGTATGTCTCGATGTGGCATTCGACTGAGTTGACGAGAGTATAGGAGAACTGAGTTTTCTTCATATTATACCATATGGTGGTGAACCACCATCCTCGGCTGTCACCAAGTCTATACCAGTAATAGAAAGGAGTTGTGAAGTTCCAAGTGGACTTCCACAGAATATATGTGTAGGCCAGAAAGGATACAATGAATGCATGACATCCTCCTCCATACTTAGTTAACGAAGATGATTTGGCTACACTGATACAACAATGGCCCACATAATGGATGAATACGGTGGAGAAAGGAACAAAGGATATTCAAAGAGATGAAGAAACATCGGAGCATGGAGGCCCAAGCAGAAAGGACAAGGACAAAGAGGAACAAGAGAAATATAAGGTGCTAGAGCATGATGAGGGTCAGCCAAATCCTCTTGGAGGCGTACATCTGCTTGGAGGCAATGCACAAAATAAGGAAAATACAACAATAGATAAAGGAAAAAGGAAGATGAACAACGAAGTCTCCCCAAGGAGTAGGAAGAAGCAGAAGGCTCATATGTCAAAGGACACAATGGCCTTGGTTCTTACTGAAGGGGACATCAACGAAGTCAGGGAAAATTTTTACGAAGTGGTGGAGGAATCATGGGGCAGAATCAAGGATCGCTCTGATGTGCTCTTGATAAGAGTTGAGCATAGTGTTAAAGATATAAAGTTTTTGCACATACATCTAGACAGCCAGTGGCGATAAGACAGCCACTCCATCCAGAGAGATTGATAGAAACAACATTTGGGATGAGGCTCCTGCAGATACCTGTCGAAGCTCTGCAGTTCGATATAGTTGAAGCAAAGCAGCAAGAGAAAACTTGGGACAAGATCGACATGAACCTTGAAGCGTTGCCCATTTCAATACTGTATGAACTACATCAAGGAGTTGTAAATGAGTTAAAGGAGAGGAAGCAGTGCACAACAAGATTAAACATTCACATAGAACAAGAGCGAGTTGCGCTGAAGAAAAATATCGACCAAGAAATAAAGGAGAAGGAATAGGCAGAACAACAACAACAGAGGTTGAAAGAAGTGGTCGAAGCCACTTTTAGAGAAGTTCCAAACATGGATGTCTGCGAAGAGGAGCTAGTCGAAGACAATGTCGCGAAGCTCAACCTTGCTGTCAAAGAATCCAAGAAGAAGGTTGCAGAAGTACGGTTTTATTATGAGCTTAAGATTAGCGAGTTGCAAATGAATTTGTAGCCAGACATGCCACTATAAGTATGGGAACAGATGGAGATCGATCAGAAAAGTGTAGTAGCAGGCATCTCTAGCACAGTAGCATACTGTGGAAAACTACTGGAAGAAACCTTGTTGATTTTGACTTCGCTACAGGAAGATCCAAATGTACAAAAGATAGAGGTAGATATCCAATAGAAGCAGAAGCAGTTGGAGGAAAATAAGACATCAACGAAGAACTTCCCAGTTTCGAAGAATATTGCAAGGATCAATGAAGGCAAGGCTCTTCAGAAGGAGATTGAAGAACTCATGATGGAAGAGAAAAATTTGACATTGAAAACTCAACCGTGGTAGGATGAGTCTCTCCCATTGTCGTAGCAGGTGGATGGGAAGCTTCTAGAGCTTGATAACTAGGAAGAAGCAGCACTGAAGAACACTGCAGGACTAATCACGAAGGAAGTTTTGAAAGAATTCCACAGTCTAGAGAAGCAGGTTGCAGAGGTGTTGCAGAAGTTCAACACTGCCCACAATAGCATAGCAATAAAGATGAAGGGAAAATCAACTGAGTGACTTGGGATGAGTCGCATGTCAATGTTGGGGGCTTGTTGGGCGCAACCCAACTTGGCCTCGATTTTGGCTAATTCTCCGCATTTTGAGGATCAGAGCACGAAGTATACTGCGTAACACAACATTTTGAAGATACCGCATGATATCCTAGGGGCTTTGGGGTGGGTCGAAGCCCCTCGTTTTGTAATGGGCTTGGGATAGATTTGTTAATATTTTGATTAGCCCATGGTATTTGGACCATGGTTTTGTCACTATGTAATGCTATATAAAGTGATGTAATGTTATGTTAGTATAAGTAATTCATATGTGAATGTAAGTTCTATAATCACGGGCTAGTTGTATCTGTCTTTGTAGTGAAGAAAAGACTTTGCAGTTCAGTGCACATAGACCTTGGAAGAGTTTGCAGTTTAGTGCGCAGACCACCTGCACTTATGTGCGCAGGTCGGAAAAGCTGAATGTACCTAAATATCCATCATGATAAGAAAAGAAAAAGTTTTGTGAAGATGTGTGTTCTTGTCTATTTGCTTAATATCAGTTGTTGCGAAGTTATTGTTCTAATTGTGCGTTATAACAGTGCAGTTTATGATATTGTTTATATGTTATGTTGAATATGACGAAGTAAGTGAAGGGTTTAATACAACACAGTAAGCTTATGCATGTTAAGGGATAATAGTAGCACAATAGATTATCCACATTGCATAGTCCCTCAAAGTTGCAGAAACCTGGTTCTGCAACCACCCATAGTCACCTTAGGTGAGACTGTGATCTGCGTGGAGGTCGTTTCCAAAAAAGTCAGCGATTAAAGATTTTGTTGGTGTGAAGCATATATAGAACCTAGGTCAAGCCCAAACAACCCAACCAGACACCACAAAAAGTGTATATATATGTGGCCATTATATTAGTTATTCTTTTATTATATATAAAAGATGCAAATTTCCCATTTTCGCATTAATATCCCAAAAATTTTATTTTATTTACACATATATGGAAATCACTATGGAAATTCCAAACCAATGTAGATATCATGTGACATATCCATATCATAATGAAATAATTAATGGCTCAGTGCACAACCTGCCACCATAGCCAATGCCAAGCCCCTTCCATTGACCTAAGATTGAAATTTGTTGCATAAATGTACGCAAAATTATTTTGATTCTCCATTACCACAAGATCTACAAGATCTACGCATGAGATTGTTTTTGGTCCATTTGCAAATTACTTCCCATAATTAAATCTTCTCAGTAGTTGGTGGTTAAATGTTTTTTTAGATTATGCTAATCTATGGGAACGTCTAGAATTATAAAATGTTCCTGCAATTTTAGTTAATGATTTTCTGATTGCAGATATTCATGGCGAAAGAGGAGAAAACACAATAATGAAAACATGATTCTCTGAATCACGATGGGAAAAAGGGAAACCAACCAACGAAAATCTGGAATGTTGATTCATCATTTTAAAATATGTTGCTCACAAATTTTAGGAAAATTTGTTAAAGAAGTTAAAAAACGAGTGCTCAATGAACGCGAATTGAGGCTCAGGCTCTGTTATGAGAGGAGTACGCACATCTGGGAGGAGCACGCAAAACGTTAGGGAGAAAGCATCACGCAGAGCGTGAGAGCAGAACGTTGGCAATGTTAAGCATAAGGCTGGAGCGTAGGGAGAAGGCTGGAGTGTAGAGACAGAACGCTGAGAGAAATTTTGTAAAGGCAATAACGCAGAGAAGAACACGCAGTTGTCAGTGTTGTTATCAGTTCTTCTTGTTTTCTCACCAAACTAAAATCGAGAGTTTGTGTTTAATGGATCAATTTGTTTTCCTATTTTTCTAGAGAGTTTTATATAATGGTTTTTAAGTTTGTGGTTGGTAATTGAAGAAGAGTGATTTTGATTATGCAAACTGTTAACAGAATTCAGTAGACATTTCTAATTCCAACTATCTTCATGACATATTTTAAATAAATATTTGAGGGGAATAAATAGTGAAAGAAAAATATTTTTTTAATTAAAAGAGCTATCAAATATTTTTAATTAATTTATCACCAGCACAATCACATTCACCAATGTAGTTGATATAAGCTAATAGGCTTATATGAAATAGATTTACAACCACATTCACTAATATGTTTGGTATTTTGAAATAGACCTATATCCATAGACACCACATATATTTTACCAAAATACTCATTATATATTTATAAATATAATTACCAATATATTTTATATATTTACTTGTAATATATTAATAATATAAAAAATATATATAAAAGAATATATATATATAAAATATATACTTGTAATATATTAATAATATAAAAAATATATATAAAAGAATATAATATATTAAAATACATAATATTCTATTATTTTATAATATAATAGTATTAAATTTTTTCAAGACATTAATAGTGATAATTCAAACTATACTAAAATTAAAATATAACATAATTCTAATATTTTATTAATATTTATAGTAAGTATATATCTCTTACCAATATATCAAGGGTTTATTAATATTATAAGCCAAAAAAACTAATAAGCCCAAGGGTGTAATATTATAAACCCAAGGGAAAAATATTTAAAAGCTAAGAGATTAAGAAGCCCAAGAGATCCATATTAAAAAGAGAATAAATTAATAAAACCTAAAAATTAATATTTTAAATATAAATGAATGATAAAATCACATGATTATTAATATTATAAATGGAAGAGAACAATCAACTTTAGAGATTGTTAATATTATAAACCCAATAAATTTAAAAAATAAAGGATTAATAAACCCAATGGATTGAAATTAAAAACTCAAGAAAATAATAAAACCAAGGGATCAATAAAGCCAAGGATTAATATTTAAAAAATAGGAAATTACTAAACCCTATGAATTAATATTTTAAACTTAAAAGCCTATGATATTAATAAACCATAATAACCAATATTTTAAACTCCAAAAATTGATAAACTCAAGGGATTATTAATATTACCAAAAGAACCAATAAATGCAAGGGTTTAATATTATAAACCAAAAGAATCGGTAAACCCAAGGGATAAATATTGAAAACCTACGGGATCAATAAGACCAAGGGATCAATATTAAAAACACAAAAGAATAATAAACCCTAAGAATAATGTTTTTAAACTCAAAAACCTAAGAAGTTAATAAACCCTAATAAATAATATTTTAAATTAAATAGATTAATAAACCCAAATATTTATTAATACTATAAAACAAAAGAAGTAATAAATCCAAGGGTTTAATTTTATAAACCAAAGTAATTGGTGAACCCAAGGGATAAATATTAATATTATAAACCAAGAAATTAATAAACCATAATAATTAATATTTTAAACTCAAGAGATTAATAAACCCAAGGGGTTATTAATATTATATATAAAAAAAGAACTAATAAACCCAAGAGTTTGATATTACAAACCAAAGGAATTGGTGAACCGAACGGATAAATATTAAGTACCTAAGGGATCAACAAGGCCAAAGGATCAATATTATAAACACAAGAGATCAAAAAACCCTAAGAATTCATATTTTAAACTCAAAAACCTAAGAAATTAACAAACCCTAAGAATTAATATTTTTAACTCAAGAGATTGTAAGACCCAAGGGCGGTTTAATATTATAAACGAAAAGAAATAATAAACCCACAGGTTTTATATTATAAACCCAAGGAATTGGTGAACCCAAGGGATGAATATTAAAAACCTAAAGGATCATTCATGTGAAGCGATCAATATGAAAAACAGAAGAGAGTAATAAAGCATACAAATTAATATCTTAAACAAAAATTTTGATAAACTCACATGATTATTAATATTATAAACTAAAGGGAATGATATTAAAGCTAAGAGATTAATATTATAAACCTCAAGTATATAAAAAACTCTAGATAAATAATATAAACCGTAAAATAAATATGGTTGAGCATGCTTGATTTAAACATTGAGACAATTGTTGTTATAATGCGACATTGGACGAAGAATGACCATGGTTTGCCATGGTTGATTTTCATATTGAGACAATCTTTTTCACAATGTGACATTCGAACATGGAAGACCTTGATTGACTACGACTAGTTCTATGATTAACAATGGTAGCCCATGGTTGATTTCCATATTGAGATAATGTTTTTCATAATGTGACATTGGACCATACATTAATATTAAAGTGTACAACTAATATTTAACATCTACTATTACCAACCCAAAGAATTAGAAATCTTAAGGGATTAATAAACCCTAATAATTGATATCTTAAACTCAAAACATAAGAAATCAATAAACCCTAAGAAATAATAATTTAAACTCAATAGATTAATAAATCAAAGGGACTCTTAATATTATAAACCAAAATAACTAATAAACCTAAGGGTTTAATATTATAAACCAAAAGAATTGGTGAACCCAAGGGATAAATATTAATATTACAAACCAAAAGATTAATAAAGCATAAGAATTAATATTTTAAACTCAAAAGATTAATAAACCCTAAAAATTAATATTTTAAACTCAAGAGATTAATAAACCCAAGAGGATATTAATATTATAAACCAAAAGCAGTAATAAACCCAAGGGTTTAATATTATAAACCAAAGGAATTGATGAACCCAAGGGATAAATATTAAAGACCTAAGGGATAAAAAAGGCCAAGGAAGTAATATTAAAAACAAAAGAGATCAATAAACCTGTAAGAATCAAGATTATGAACCGAAATATTATAATACCCAATGTTATAAACTCTAAATATTAAACAAAATATTATAAACCTAATATTAAACCCAAATATTATAAACCCTAATATTAAACCCAAGTATTATAAACCCTAATTATAAACCCTATATATTAGAATATATATTATAACCCAACATATTACGCCATAATGTAAATCATAATATTAAAACTCAAAAGGTTAAGAAACCTAAGGAATTATTAATATTATAAACCAAAAGAACTAATAAACGCAAGGGTTTAATATTATAAACCAACGAAATTGGTGAACTCAAGGGATAAATATTAAAAACCTACAAGATCAATAAGACCAAGGGATCAATATTAAAGACACAAAATATTAATAAACCCTAATAATAGAAATTTTAAACTCAAAAACCTAAGAAATTAATAAACCCTAATAATTATTATTTTAAATTAAATAGATTATTAAACCCAAGACATTATTAATATTACAAACCAAAAGAAGTAATAAACCCAAGGGTTTAATATTATAAACCAAAGTAATTGGTGAACCCAAGGGATAAATATTAATATTATATACAAAGAAATTAATAAACCCTAATAATTAATATTTTAAACTCAAGATATTAATAAATCCTAAGAATTAAAATTTTAAACTCAAGAGATTAATAAATCCAAGGGGTTATTAATATTATCAATAAAAAGAACTAATAACTCCAAGGGCTTAATATTACAAACCAAAGTAATTTGTGAACCCAAGGGATGAATATTAAAGACCTAAGGGATCAATAAGGCCAAGGGATCAATATTTAAAACACAAGAGATTAATAAACCCTAAGAATTAATATTTTTAACTCAAAAACCTAAGAAATTAATAAACTATATGGATTAATATTTTTAACTCGAGATTTTAAGTCACGAGGGTGGTTTAATATTATAAACGAAAAGAAATAATAAACCCAAGTGTTTTCTATTATAAACTCAAGGAATTGGTGAACCCAAGAGATAAATATTAAAAACCTAAGGGATCAATAAGGTGAAGGGATCAATATGAAAAATAGAAGAGATTAGTAAAACCTATAAATTAATATCTTAAACAAAAAGGTTTGATAAAATCACATGATTATTAATATTATATAGTCAAGGGAATAATATTAAACCTAAGAGATTAATATTATAAACCTCAAGTATATAAAAACTTTTAGATAAATACTATAAACCGTAAAATAAACATGGTTGAGCATGCTTGATTGAAACATTAAGACAATTGTTGTCACAATGCGACGCTGGACGAAGAATGACCATGGTTTGCCATGGCTGATTTTCATATTAAGAAAATCTTTGTCACAATGTGACATTCGACCATGGAGGACCTTGATTGACTATGACTAAATATGATTAACAATGGTAGCCCGTGCCTGATTTTCATATTGAGACAATGTTTTTCATAATGTGACATTGGACCATGCATTAATATTAAAGTGTATGACAAATATTTAACACCTAATATTACCAACCCAAAGAATTTGAAAACTCAAGGGATTAATAAACCCTAAGAATTAATATCTTAAACTCAAAACCTAAGAAATGAATAAACCCTAAGAATTAATAATTTAAACTCAAGAGATTAATAAACTGAAGGGATTATTAATATTATAAACCAAAAGAAATAATAAACCTAAGGGTTTAATATTATAAACCAAAGGAATTGGTGAACCCAAGGAATCATTTTTTATTTTTATTTTACAAAATCGGTTGCTAAATATATTCAAAAAAGAAAAGGGAGCAAGAGCTCCAAGGTTACATGGAGAATTGCTTTCTTTGCAGTGGAGAAGATAGTTGCATTAAGCCTTACAATTATTTTGATTCTAGTGTTCGATAGGAATAAAAATACTGTAAATTTATATATGCGAACAAACTGAGAAAACAGTAAAACATATTTAAAGGACATGATGAAAGACAAGAGGAGAATTATTCAATGTTTATATGACTGATTTGGTGCACAGTAGAACTCTTTGGATTTTCTTCATTTCCCGCGTTCCTTATTTTATTGGAATCAGCACTAGGATCATTGTGATTTTGAAACATATATTTTAATATTTGGATCGATTCTTCAGCGTGGCCACACTTGTTGGAAATTTTATCAAACTGAGATTGGAGTGAAGACACTCTTGAGAGAAAGAAATTGACATCAGCTATGTGTCTATCTTCAAGGGCTTTGACATCATTCTTTAACTTGGCTTCAAGAGTTCACTGATGAGCACGAATTTGTTCTAGCTCTGCCTGCAAGTCTGCACAGTTCAGGAAAGCTTCGTTCTTAGCCATGCTAAGAGTCAGAGAATGAAGAGACCTGGGAGAGCAATAGCGCCAACCTGCACAAAAAAGATCAACACAGATCCAGCCTGCACAAGAACAGTTAAGAGGAGAAAGATAGCAGTAGGGAGAGGAGAATAATGAGTCAACCGCATAGGAAGAGCTTAATGGAGACTGCGGAATGATTAAGAAAAGGATCTAAAGGCAAGAAGACCAGCAGCTTTGAGCTTTACGATTCGGCCTGAAAATAACGCTCTGGATATAGGAGAGGGGATGAAGTAAAAGGTAGGAGAAACAGAGGTATATGAAGGCACAAAGGAGAGAGGGCACCTTGCTGAGAAGGATCCAAGGCAGAGGAGTCACAAGTGTAAAGAGATAAGAAGTACCAGAGTCACGAGCACATTAAGAAAAGCCAGATATGGGAATCGGGAGAAATCTATCAGCAGCAGAAATCATGATTAAGGCAGAGGGGAAGGGCATAAAGATTCTTTGCACTACAGAAGGCTCGGAGATCGAGCACAGGCATGATTAGCAAAAATATCGGCTTCTTTGTTGAGGGTTCGGAGGATGTGATAGAAAGAGGCATATTTCATTTCACTGAGAAGGATTCAGCATCGGTTGATGATTTGATTAAGAGCTATATTTGCGACAGGGAAATTGTGCACCATTAGACTAATAATTATTGAGGAATCACCCAGAATGATGGCATTTTCAATATTTAGTTTCTTGAGTTGACAAAGACCTTGGTAAAGAGCCAGAGTCTCAGATTGATTATTGGAATATAATCCCAACCTCCATTCAAAGGTAGTAAGGGTGATTCCACATTAATTTTTTATAATACCACCAGCCTCGAAAAACCCAGGATTGGATTTGGATGCACCATCAAAGAGCAACGTGGGTCTGCCTCCAGTCTTAATGCAATCGACGAAGTCGATCTCTCTGAGACAGATTTTCCAAGTGATATCAGATCTGTAGTGAGGTTTCAGTGGGGGATTCACCTGATTGTGTCTAACCAAAAGATCTCGGAGAAAAATATTTTCCTCGGCACAGAGATCATTAAGATCTATCCTGAAATTACTTTTAACAGATATGATCTCCAAGGTGAGACTCCAAATTTTATGGCACGACTTCCTATAGGATGGAATTTTACCTCTAAAAATCTAGTTATTCCTGGAGAGCCAGATATTCCACAGTGCTACATGCGGGAGAGTGTTCTAAACCCTTGTCGAAAGATTGGTCTTCTTTTTTCTCCAAGGGAAGCTAAGTTTCCAATAAGAAAGAAGATCAACAACAGAAATTAGAGTATTCCAATTAGGCTAATAGAAATTAGAGAGCTCTGACTAGAAGTGAATGGCGAAGGGACACCGGATAAAAGGATGGGATATAGTTTCCTCTTCATTTTGACAATTTGGGCAGATTGAAGGTCCTATGATACCTCTTTTTTTGAGGTTTTCTGCAGTTAGGATGTTGCCTTTCAAAAGAAGCCAAATAAAGAATTTTATTTTTGGAATTGCCTCCGACTTCCAAACCATCTTCAAGATGGTCCACGTAGGAGAAGGATAGATATCCTTGTAGAGATATTAATAGGTTGATTTGATTGTGAGGACATTTCCCGAAGGATCCCATCAGAAGCCATCGATGCTACCTTTTTTAGTGGGTGCTAAGCCTTGAAGATGTGATTACAAATTTTTTAGCTCATCTTCAAGGTATGAGGGGACTTTTGGAAAATTCCATCCAATCCACATTTGGTTCTGAGCATCCCATTGAGAAAATTGGCTCAGGAAATTGAGTCCCATGTTGCTATAAAATTGCAGAATGTTCTGAGATCCGGGCTTGTCCATGATGGGAGATTTTCCCATGATTCTATCCATACCAATATGGATGGTATTACCACCTTTTAGAACTTTTGGCAGATTCTGAAGAAGAATAGGGATGGCTTTTTTATAGGAAGACCAAATTTTGGAGCTTGGTCTATTTGGTATTTCATGATAAAGAAGTTGCTGCCGGGTGGAGTTTAAGTATTTGACTTCTAGAACTTGCTTCCACCAAGTCTAGTTGCCATTAATGAGTCTCCACAACAGCTTACCTCCAAAGGCTTTGTTCATGAGTTTGGGGGATCGAACACCAATGCCTCCATGTTCCTTGTCTTGAATTAATGACTCCATTTAACAAGGTTGTACTTTTTTCTGTCATTCTTTCTACCTTTCCATAAAAAACGCTTGATGAGGGATTCAATTCTATTATGAACATTGGCGGGGGCCAGAAGAAGAGTGAAGTGATATAAAGGAAGGGAGGAAAGCCCAGACTTTATAAGAGTGAGGCGGCCTGCTGGGTTGAGCCAAGAAGATCCCCATTGCTGAACTTTCCTCTTCATTTTATCAATAGTCACATTCTAGACTTCATCCTTCAGAGAATTTGTGCTTACTGGCATGCCTAAATAAGTGAAGTGGTCCCAATTGAGCTTGCAAGGAACACCAAAAGTGTTGGCTCTACTATGTAGAGTTTGTTCAGAGACATTCCATCCATAAACACAGCTTTTGATGTGATTTATCAGACCTCCGGAGAAGAGCATAAATTTATCTAATATTCTTTTAAATCGCTGAGAAATGATATTGGATGCTTCTCCCATTAGCGAAGTTTCATCTGCGAATTGTGAGTGGTTCATATTTTTAGCTCCATTTCCATATTTTATGCCCGTTATGAGACCCACCTGTCTCATGTGGTCCAGAGCTTTGCTAAAGGATTCTGACATAAGAATGAACAAGAAGGGAGAGAGGGGGCATCCCTGCCTTAATCCTCTTGTGGATTGAAAGTAAGGAGCAGGTCTTCCGTTGATGAGAGGGGAAATCCAAGGTCCCGAGATGCAGGCTTTAATAAAGTCAAGAAAACTTTGGTCAAATCACAATTTTTGGAGCACAGCAAAGTTGAAGGGGTGCCTCACCCTATCGAAAGCATTTACAAGATCTAGCTTTAGAATGAAGCCTTTTTCATTTCGGGAAATACTAGAATGGATTGTTTCTTGAAAAAGGAGGATAGAGTCCGAAATTTTTCTTTCAGAAATGAATCCTCCTTGATTCTCAGAGATGATGCTATTCATATGAGACTTGAGGCGAGTGGCCAGGATTTTCATGATGATCTTGTAAGAGGAATTGCAGAGGGAGATGGGTCGGTATCTAGAAAATGTAGAGGGGCGGTTTTCCTCAAGAATGAGAGCTAGGAAGGTTGAGTTAGTATATCCTGGAGAGTTTGCCGGATTATCCACAGTCTCACGAAATCATGAGACTATGGATAATCCGGAAAACTCTCCAGTAAAAAATAACCACAGGAATTTGAAAACCAAAATTAGTATATCCTCCCATTTTTTTTTTTCCGATGGGCTCACTGTATCATTTTCATGAGATCTTTTTTAATGAGATCCCAGTTTTTTCTATAGAAATATATCGGGAATCCGTCTGGACCCGAAGCCTTATCCGAGTGAAGAGTCCAAATGGAATTTTCAACCTCAAATTCATCTATTTCCCTATTAAGGGAGTGATTTATCTCATTAGTGATCAGGGTAGGAAGGTGTTGAAGCAGCTTCGAATAATCTTCAGGCAAACTGGTCTCTATGAGAAGTTCTTTAAAATGCGAAGTTTCAACGTGTTTTATTTCTTCTTGATCTGTTTGAAGGTTCATATTTACATCACTTATTGAAACCATGTTGTTTTTAGCTTGGTGAACTATGGTTTTCTTGTGGAAGAAAGTTGTATTCTTATCTCCAACTTGGAGCCATAGATTCCGAGATTTTAAATGCCATTTCTCCTCTTCTTTCCTATTTATTCCATAAAGCTGCTAATATAATTATTTTTCTTGGTTAAGGGTGTCTTGACTTGGCCCTTGACCATCCATAGAGGCCTGCACATCCTTTATCTTTTCTTTGATTTTTATTTTTACCTTTTCAGGTTCCTTATAATGGTTTTTTTCCCATTCTTTTAGAGCCTGTTTTATTTTCTTTAGTTTGGTCTCCCATATAAATACGGGTGAACCTTCAACATGCTGAATCCACTCACTATGCACAATCTAATTTGCAGCCTGTGTATCGGTCCATAGAGGGAAATACTTGAATGGGATGGGCCCAAGAGGGCATTGCTCAGCAAGGGAGAGCATGATTGGATAATGATCAGAAGAGAAGAATGTGAGCATGCTGGCAGATGCTGAAGAGAAGCGAGAAATGAGTGAGACAGCTATTAAAATTATGTCCAGCCTTTCCATTATATTGCCTTTACCGATTCTCCTAGTAATCCATGTAAATCTGCAATTTTTTGGAGTTATATCAACCAGTTCCTGTTCTTGCATTAATTTTTCAAGATGGCTTCTGAAGGGATCTATGCCAAAACATCCTCCCCTTTTTTCGTTCGCATGAAGGATGAGATTAAAGTCCCCGCCAAAAATAACATTACTGTTTTCTTCACTATTCATATCTTCCCTTAAGGAGTTCCAGCAAGATTCCTTATCTCTATAGTGATTTGGACTATACACATTATATATAATGATGTTCTATTGGTTTTTTTTGTTTTCTAGAACAGTTTTGAGCCAATTTGGATTTACAGTGGCTTCTTTAAGATGCCATGTATTTGTTGTCCAGAGAGTAGCTAGACCTCCAGATGCACCTTTTCACTCCATCAAGGTGCCATCATATTGTTTTTCAGTGCTTATTATTCTTTTCATATCTGCCTCCCCTTGTTTTGTTTCCTGCAAGAGGATGATTTCAGGTTTTTCTTGGTTTATTAGGTCTCGAAGGGCTATTGTTTTGGAGGGATGCCCAAGACCCCTACTATTCCAATATAGTATTTTCATCATTGCATAAGAACAGTTTGAGGGGTTGCTTTCCCTCCCTGCTCCCTTTGGACCACTTCTTTACTATTCTGCCCCAATATATAGTTTTCTATGGGGTTTTGTGTACCCAATGCTATGTCTTTTTGAGAATTTTCATTTCGTTGTTGTTTTATAGATCTTCTTCCACGACCGTGCTTTTTATGAGATTCTAGAGAAGCCCCATGCTCTTTAGAAGCGTTTATGGTGATACGAAGGGAAGCAGTTTCTTGGGAAGATGAAGGGAAATCAGGGATAAGGGGAGAGGAAAGGGGAGGATCCTAGGGGGGGGAGAGGGGAAAGGAGAAGAGTTGGATCTTCATTGGGGAGGGCTAAGGTAGAGAAGGGATTAGAATGATACAACAGATTAGAAAGGGGGGCTGAAGAAGCTGAGGGGAGAGTACTTGGATTCGGGGCCTTATCAGGGGAAGGAGGCACTGCAGATGGTTTAGATTGCGGTGCTGGTTGGGGATTATTTTTTGCAGATGGATTAGATTTATTTTTTTTAACAGGCTCCCAAGGCTGTTCCGAATCCTGGCTTTCAACATCTATATTTTTTTAACAACGATTTGCAAAGTGGCCATATTTGTCACATACCTTACATTTGAACGGGATCTATTCGTAGTCGATCTGCTGGATGTGCGTCAAGTCCTCCACTTTTAACTTGATAACTTCAGGGAGGCCTTTGCCCAAGTCAACCTCAACACAAATCCTGGTGCAGGCTAGCATATTTTCCTTAGGCTCACTCATATCTATGTATTTTCCAATAGCATTTCCAATAGTTCGGACAACATCGTCTCCCCAACAGTGCAGAGGGAGGTGTGGAAGACACACCCAAACAGGGACAGCACTCAACACGTTGAGCTCAGGGTCAAAATTAGGAGTCCATTTATTGAGATATAGCCTCTGGAGTCCATAAAATAGGGCCCGTTTCTGAATATTAAGTCTTTATCTTCTTTTGATTTGAAATGGAAGGTGAATTATCCCTTCCCACAGAATCTAATCAAGATTTTACCAACTACCTTATCGGACCAGTTTCTTTCAATCCATATTTGGACCGTCTTAGGAGAAGGCCATAGGCCCAGGAACTGGCCTATCAGACCTTTTTCTACTAATGAGAAGGCGGCCATATGAGGTAGAGAGGGGGAAGAACAACTTCTTGAAGACCTTCGAGCTTTTTAAAAAATTTAGATACTGATGGTCGAGGTTTCGAAGATCCCAGGGAAGTAATAATATCGACAAAGGCATGGGCCTGAGCCATGGTGGGGGTCATAACTAAAGGGGATTCCGAAGATCCCATGCTATAAACAGACCGACAAAGCTGGACCCCAGGCCAGAGGCGCAGGAGAAGACAAGAGGAGGGGCCCAATCACAGCAACCCAAGCACTGCAGGGGCACAGGGGCACAGGGCAGGGGCCCAGATGTAGCACAACACAGAGAAACAGGGCAGGAGGCCCAGGGCGTAGAGGCATAGGGCGCAGAGGCCCAGGCGTAAAGGCACGAGGAACAGACAAAAAACCTAGGTTAGTGAAGCGCCATTTCTCCCTTAGGTTTTTGTGCTTTTGAACCCAAGGAATAAATATTAATATTATAAACCAAGAAATTAATAAAGCATAAGAAATGATATTTTAAACTCAAGAGATTAATAAACCCAAGAGATTATTAATATTATAAACCAAAAGAATTAATAAACCCAAGGGTTTAATATTACAAACAAAAGGAATTGGTAAACCCAAGGGATAAATATTAAAGCCCTAAGGGATCAATAAGGCCAAGGGATCAATATTAAAAACACAAGAGATCAATAAACCATAAGAATCAATATTATGAACCGAAATATTATAATCCTCAATTTTATAAACTCTAAATATTAAACACAATATTATAAACCCTAATATTAAACCCAAATATTATAAAACCAATATTAAACCCTATATATTAGAATCTATATTATAACCCAACATATTGCGCCATAATGTAAATCATAATATTAAAACCAAATATTATAGGCCCTATATATATTAAACACTCAATATTATAAACCCTAATATTAAACCCAATATTATAAGCCTTATTATTAAACCCAATAATATAAAACTAAATAAAATAAACCTTAATATTATACATAAATATTAGAAACCCCCATCTTATAAACCACAAATATCATAGACCTAAATGTTATAAACATTACAACACCCACATTAGTAAATGTGTTTCATACATGTTGATTATCGTATATTATTAAGCACACTCATAACCACAAATTCAATGTTCTTTCATAATTTATACTAAATACTATATTATAAATCTAATGACCCAAATGGTTAGTAAACCTAAGGGATTATATATTAAGCACTAATAATATTTACATAGTAATATTATAAAACCAAGGCATTAATAAACCAAAGACATTAACATTATAAACCCAAGGTATTATTATTATAAAATGAAGGGATTAACAAACCCAAGGGATTATATATACTATAAACCCAAGTTATTAATGAACCCAACGAAGTAATACTATAAACCATTAGGATTAAAAAACTCAAGGGATTAATAAACCAAGGGGGTGTTATAAACACAAGGGAGATTAATAAACTCAAGAGATATTATAATATTATAAACGCATTACAACATAAAAATATATATATATATATCATGTTCATTATGGTTGATCATGGTTGACCATTTTTCAACCATGATCATGTTGATTATGGTTGACTATGGTTAATCATGGTTGACCATATTCAACCATAGAGGCATTGATCATGGTTGATGATGTTCAACCATGGATGATCATGGTTGACTATGGTTCACCATTTTTATCATGGTTGACCATCGTTGACCATGGTTAACCACAAAGACTATGATCATGGATAACCATATTCAACAACGGTTAATCATGGTTGACCATAAAAAACATTAATTTATCATAATGACCATGGTTGATGATGTTTGACCATGGTTGATTATGGTTGACAATGGTTCACATTAAATGACCATGGTTGGCCATGGTTGATCATGGTATAAATTCATTGTTTACCACACTCAAGCATGGTTGACCAAGTTCAATGAGAGAGACCTTAATCATGGTCGATAATGGTTGAAAAAATTGATCCACGAGTAATCATGGTTGACCATCGCTAAAAATGGTTGAATATGGTTGATCATCATTGAATTTTATTAATTGTGATTGATCATGGTTGATAGTAGAGACATTGTCCATGGTTGACTAAATTTAGCCATGATTAACCATGATTTACCATGGTTGACTGTAGAGATATGGATTAACCATGAATAGGGAATTGTACCGTATGTTAGGGTCCTATAAATATAGGATTCATAATTTTGAATTGAATTTTGATAGTCTTGTAAAATATGTACATATTTTTCTTTCTGCAAGTTGTTTTCTGATATTTTGAAAAAAAAAAGAGGGTAAAAAGTCCTAAAAGAAAGATCAAAGGACTTAAAAAATATATAGACCCCAAAAGAAAAAGATGAAAATAAAACATGAAAGTGTGCAAGTCCAAATGTCACTACTTTTTACTTTTTGCAAATGATTATGGAAGATTGTCAATAAATGCCATAATCCATGATGAGTTAAACTATTTAAACTTGACTTGTCATGTTGTCAATTTCCATGTTTTAGATAGTGAATAAAAGTTTTGTCAGACAGTTTAATATTGACAAATCAATAGATAGGTACAGAATAATGAGGAGCTCATCAGCTTAATCTGAGCCCTCGGATGAAATAAGTAGAATTAGATAGTTTTATGCTTTCAAAAATGTTTCAAGGTAGCAAGCTTAAATGCACCTGCTAAAAGGAAGAAAAAATGTTAGAGTAATGTTGGGTAGGTAGAAAGAAGTGGGAAAAAGCATGTAATATTTATCACTGGGAAAAAATAACTAATTTCCCTCACCCTGTAGGTATTCAGTATTCTATACTTCCAGTTAAAGAGGCCCAGAGCATTCCTCTGACTTCTGTTGGGACCGGACCCAAGGCTCAATGACTGGATAGTGGAAAATGTTGAATTCTTATGATAAAATTCTCTTTACCATTATTTATCCCTCATTCATACATTTAAGTCATCTTCATAAGTAAAGAATCCTTCTTACTTAATGAAGCTTAAAATCCCATTTAATTAAAACTTCCTTCATTCATAAAATTACAAAAACCCTAAAAAAACACTATATCCTAAATAAATTGGTAAAATGATGAAATAAATAAGCTATGCTTTTATTTATTCAATCTACTTGGTCATTTAGTGTATTTTGTATATTCCATTTCCCCTTGTCATATTAACTTCTAACTTACTTTATTAATTCCCTAAAAATACCTTATCCTATATATATAATTCCCTTTATCTAAAATACCCCCCAAAACCCACTATTATAAAGTTTTTAGACCAAAATTAATATGCACATGCTAAATTCAAAACCCAAAAAATACCCCCTTTGGTATAAACTAAATTTAAATAAAAACCCCGCCCCTATAGTTAGTAGACTCTTCAAACAATTCTAAAGACTATATAATAAAATAAAAAATGAAAATATGGCTTTTCGCGCATATTTTATGTGTTTGGAAAACGCAAAAGCATTACACCACTCATTATTTGTTGGCTCAAGGGGTCCTGACCCAGGTTTGGAGCACAAGGTTTGCCAACAAACCCCTATACTACTGGCCCTTTCGGCAATGACCTACTTGCACAGGTCAAAGTCTCATCTGAAGTAGTATGGGTGGGTGCTGGAACCAGGTTTCCGCACCCTGAGAAAGAATAGGTAAGGAAAGTAGAGCTACGCTAGGCCATGTGATACCCAGATTACCTTGTTCTGTGCAGGGTCAATTAGGTCTATATTCACATCCACATGCACTAGATATATAATTATATGCTTTTATGACAGTAGCACAGTATTGCATAAGCATAATAGAACAGATCCAGATACAGAAAACACACTTGCATAGATCTTTGCAGCGTAAAGATAGAAAATGCATAATGTAGTAATTACCAATGATTCACACAAATAGTACTAACATATTCAATTCTTTATCAACCTTTCTTTACTCATCAATTCATCAATTCCTTCTTATAGTTCCCTTCCCAGCCTGTGCACACAACAGTAGGGTCCGCACACAGCTGGACTTGGATCGTCGCGCACACAGCCAGCAGGAGTCCTTTCCCCGAAAACTCAAACATATAACTTAAACCGCAATTCACATCAATAGCTCTTCATTTCTCTACCTTACAATACAAAATGTTCCTCTATTTATATTAATCTAGCCTAGACTTTCCTATGGTCCGCAAACCGTGGTTTTCGGGCCCCTGGTTTACCCTTTTACCCATTACAATGCTTTCGGGGCTTTGACCAACCGCAAAACCCCTGCGCTAGACTAAATTTAATCAAAAGTATTCAAAATGGACCAGTTTCGCAGCTTGTAGGAGACCCTGTTCCAACATTATTTTATCCTAAGGTATTACAACAAATTAAATCTTTTATAAAGGTTTAACCCACCCCCCCCCAAACCCCCCGCATTTGTAATACACTTACCAAACCTTACCCTTTTCATATTTTTCTATATAAAACCTCACATTTTATATAATTAACCCATGATATATAAACTATGCAACCCCGCCTCATTTTCCCTTGCTTATATATAAAACTCTTTTATATATAAACATACGATTATTTAACCCTTTTAAACCATATGTATCAAACCCGATTTTACATATAAAACATTTGACAAACCCCACTTAATAAAGCCCGGTCCCACCATCTTTTGCCCGCATCTTTTGATTAAATCATGACCCTTCGCTCCCGAACGCAAGATCCAACGGCGTGAAATCGATATCGCGCAGAAAAATAAAATGCCCGTTCCAACACCAATCGAGCGTGAAATGAGTGGTTTTACCCATTCCACCCCCAGCGATGTGTCAGTTTTCTGTTGGATCGCGTTCATTTGGGTAAAAACAGCTTACTACCAGAAACGAACGCGAAAACCATCACCGGTTTCGCATTTGAAAATCCAAACCACTCCCGCCAGTTGATAGGACATGCATTTAATGCACCTATGATAATTAAAAATCAAAGTTTAAAAACCTTTGATATATCGTTTTGATGTTTATTTGTGCATTCAAACTGTAAAAACTTCTGCTCGACCGTGTAAAGAAATTTATGCTTCAATTTTTCAGTTTATATCCAAAATTCCCGAATTCAACCCTTAAAGATTGACCAGGAGCAGTTTTCTTAATCCAGCAATCCGGACCAGACTTCAAATTCAACTACGATTTCCTCAGAACCTTTCGAGAAGCCAAATACATACGGTTGAGGTATTTTTCGACCAGTTTAAAACCTGCAAATTCCATTCAAAACCTTCTATAAAATAACTGGGTTTTCAATTAAGGTTTTTTACCAAAGAAATTACCTAAAAATCCTGAAAAAGAGTCCAAACCCTGGCCATTTTTTCCCATAAATTTCCAAGTCCGAAAGAAGCACTTGCTTAGCCAATTTCCTCAAATTGTGACTTCTAAAAGATCAATTTCACATGCAGAAAAGGGTTTAAATCTCTCAGATATCCTAAAAACCCTTGTTTACAGTCAAATCTATTCATAAAACCCTCGTTTTTTGTCTTATCCCAGTTTATATCCTCTGATAAAGAAAATTCACTCCTGCAAACAGTTTAAGCTTGCAGTAGTTGGTCCAAAATCACTAAAAAGAAAATCACAGTTAAAGCTAGAGGTTCTAAGCCAACCAAGCTTGGAGGATCCAAACCTCCTAAACCTGTAACTCCTAAAGATGTTAAAGCTACTCTAGCCCTCACTGCTAAATCCACTGCGTCAGTAAATCCTCTCCAGCCACCTGTAGTTGCTGAAGAAACCATTCCATTAACTAATATGGACTACAAGATTGTTGACCCTATGGTAGAATTTAACCTTTTGGAAATACATAATTGGTGCTATGATAAGTACTTGGACAAAGATGAAATGCCTATTTGGGAGACTCATTTACCCCAATATGTAGTTCCATTGACCCACCCTGGACAAGACCTTGTTAGACTGTGTCAAAAGCATTATGAACTAGACCAAAGGGCCATTGTTAATGCAGACAAAGGAATCCTTTTTACTATTACAGCAGATTCCATAAATCAAATGCTGCAATTACAGTCTGATTCTCAATTAGTCCCCCTTTCTATTGAATTTTTAACGCAGTTGTACTTAAGCCTAGATTTCCCAAAGAAGTTTATGATATTTCACGACTTTTTGCCTTCCCATGTTGACATTCCTAAGTTAAACCCTCCTTATCCAACTGCCAAATTTCCTGAAGGGTCAAGGCATATTATTTCCATGCTATCTTTTATACTGGGATACTTTACAAATGGATTCACTGATGAATCCATTCTTGGATTTCTATCCACTTTATCTCCAGGCCAACCTCCAGCACTCATTTTTTGTTATGCCAGTTTTATAGTAGACAGTATTCATCACCAGCTTACCAAACTACCCATTGAAGGGGTTTTAAGATACTTGTTTCATTTGTTTTTATTCTTCCAAGCTGACAAATTTCCAATTGCATTTCAAAAGATGGACTTGGAGGGTAAGCCTTTATCTATTGTCTTCTGGACTATTTTCAGATACTCTTCCTACTTGTTTCATTTGTTTTTATTCTTCCAAGCGGACAAATTTCCAATTTCATTGCAAAAGATGGACTTGGAGGGTAAGCCTTTATCTATTATCTTCTGGACTTCCTTGCTAAGGAAAGAGAATAGTGAATTCACTTATACAGATTTCTCGGACCTTTTCCTCCATCCATCAATGAGCATTTTGTACAAAGCAGAGCAGCCCAGGGTCAATGAAGAAATGAAGAGGATCTTACAACTATCAAAACAGAGAAAAATGGGAGACTGGTTTCTTGATGAAAAACATACAGAGATAAGAATTTTTGGATCCAACTTATTACCTTATAAGTTGCAAAAATACATGAAAATGAGATTTTTTGCATTGGAATATTTAAGACAAATTCTTAATTCCGACTCTATCAACTTCTTAGCTGCAAGGAAAAAGACTCAATTCAAGTTGAAGAATCAGATTGGTCCTTTCATCATCAATAATAGAGAAGCAGAAAATTAGATCTCAAAGAGACTAGTAGAATTCAAAATTCAACAAATTTTTCCTTGGAACTATGATCCTTAAGGGATCCTGAGTAATTTAAGGGTGAAATGCAAACTTACACCCTTCATTCATGAGCCCAAACTAGAGATTGAGAAGTTTTCCAATCAAGATGAATGGATGGAAAACACATTGATAGATACAGTCATTAATGCAAAGACAACAGGAAAAATGGTTACAACACAAGCTTTGGAAGTTGTAAAGCCACTAGAGACTTCAGCTAAAAGAAGCAGAGAAGAAAAGACATACACAGCTGAAAAAACTACAGAAACAAAATTTAAGTTGATTTACAATAAAAGGCTTAAATTCAGTTCCATATGGAAAGAAAAGGTAATTGATGTTGAGGATACAAATGAGCCAGAGGTAAATAATGATGAAGCCACAGTGATAATCAATGAAACTCTTGCAGAGATTGAAAAATATCAAACAACAGGTAAAGATGATACTCAGATGATTGAGAAACAAAATATGGATGCTTCTTCCTCACAGACAGCTGAGGAAAAAGACTTGGATATAAAAGAAAAATATAAGAAGATAAAGCAGAAGAATGAGGAAATTAAATCAGAGATATATTCTCAATTCCTCAAGCAAAAACCAGGGAATTAGAATAGGCTACTGACAGCCTTTGACTATTCCACAAACAAAATGATTATGCATTTTCTGCAACCAACTACTTTAGCACCAAAGACAACAGCAAATTATAAAAAATTTGAGTTTGAAGTAGATACTGAAAATGTGCATGAACTAGACCAATTTGAATTCCACAGACATCGCTCTAAAATGTTATATTCAACTGTGGTGACAAAGGCAATGAGTGCTACCAAGTTGCAGAATACCATTCTTAACATGCAGGATCAAATGAAGCTAGGCAAAGGCTCTTTGTATGCAAAATACCTAAGGATTAAAGCCTTAGAGGATTTGATTTTAAAGGTGGGATATGATCCCTCAAATGTGCAGACAACTGAATTGTTGATTAAGAAAAATAATGATGATATTGCAGCTTTGAGGAAACAGCTTAAGCTTCCTCAAAGTGAGCATCCACAGACTAAAGAAAAATTTCAAGAGCAAAGTGAAAAAGAAGAGATGATGAAGCTCATCCTTAAACTAACTTCTCAAATCAAAGAAATGGAATCTCAAATGGACCAACTTGTCCAAGAGAAAGAAACTGTGAAAGAGACTGAAACTCCTATTATTCCTTCAGTTATACCAGTGATTACCACAACAGTGGCATCCACATTAGGAGAAAATATAACACCAAAGGAACCACTGGCAACTACAGTGCTAGTGAGTTCAAATACTACTTCAAACACAAATTCTTCTACAACACAGGTCCAACAAACAGATGGAGCAGGTCAAATTATTAAGGCTATGGAGGAAATGTCCTTGAAAACTAATGAGATCAATAGCCTAAAGAAGGTAATTTAAAACCTTGAAGCCACAAATAAGTTAGCTCAAATAATGCTAAAACCCATGAGCAGAAGGCAATTAGACTTGGAGAGTAAATCAAAGGATTGAAGAAAGAGCTAACATTCACTGAACAAATTTCATTTGTCAAGAATCATCTATAGACAACCATAATTGAGGCCATTCACACTCAGTGGCCTTCAATTCATATTATATATCAGAAAATAAACTTATTTTTATCAGCACAGGCAGAGATTCAGAAGACTAAGGATGAGTTAACTGATAAGCCAGCTCATGCTTTAAAACTCATCACATTCCTGAATAGCAAGAACAGAGCCAAATTGGAAGAGTTATAGATACTAGATAGAACAGAGACCATTTTACACATTAAAAAGGTAGTAACAAAGAAAAATTTGATGAACTACCTAGAAGAGAAGTGTGAAACAATGAACATTTCCATAACAAAGTTTATGGTGAAATATACAAATTTGGGAAAGAAGGGCTTGCCAGATATTCATGTCTTCAATGAAAAACTAATGCCCTAAAAATATTATGATAACAAAATCAGAGAATTTGCCAAGGAGCAAGTCAACAAACCATTACCACAAGGCACTCCTACAGGTAAAGTCCTCCTTCAACACTTTGAAGATTTATTCTTTCTTCAACATGAGGTCAAACATCTTTTTGTGTTTAAACCCAATTTTGCTAAATACATGGAGGCAGATGAGAATTTTAGAAAACTAAAGAATGTAAAAATTCCCAGTGAAGAATAATGGCAAACATTTACAAATTTAATGTGAAAAGTAGAGGTAAAACATTGAAGAAATTACCTTGAAAACAGTCAAGAAGAAACAGTGAAGAAAAAGAACAGTTTGCTGATTTTTTACTGCAAAAAAAATATATTTTTACCGCAATAAAATAGTGGAAATATCAGTAAAAAGTGTATCAGAGTTAAAGAGCAGCGTTAAAGATTATCTGATGAAAGAGTATCAGCCAAGGCAACTCAAATGAAGATATTTTCTAGCAGCCAGCAAAGAAGGACAACTAATCACTCAAAAGCTCCTTGATTAGATAAAGTAGTTCTATTTATTTTGGATAAGAGGACATCTTGTTGATTTGTTAAGCAATTGTCCCTCTTATTTTGTAAAGATATTTTCTATTTCCTAAAGACATTCCTAGATGTCTCCTAGGATATTTGTAACTACATTTTGTATAAATACTTCTACATTTGAAGTATTTAGTGTGGAATAAAATTGCTAGACTTTACTATAGAATTTTTGCTGAAACATTGGAGGCTATTATGTGTTGATTTTGAAGTAGCAGACTGGACAAAGCTAAACTGGCATCATAATTCAAGATCCCTGTGATAAGCTGATGAGTGAAGTAATTTCATCTTGTCATTGTTTTCTTTCTTGAGTTTCATGCAATTCATTATATATGTTTGTTCTATCTTAATGAGTAACTAGGAATATTACTACAGGCTAGTCCCATACTCCCTGTTTTTAACTAGTTACCATTTAAATGTTTTCTGCTGATTTCTGGTGTTAGGAATTCTTAATTTCTCCTACTCTCGTTTGACCCCTGCCTCCTTCTTCTATTTTCTGGATCAAAGGATCTTCATAGACCTTTATCTTGATCATACCATTTCACCAAAAACACTTTTCCTAAATCTCTGAGGGTTATCTATCTTGTCCTGAATACATTTGTACCTTTTTTGCCTTGACTTCTAGTACTGCTAGCTATATTTAGACTCCATAGCCAAATGGACAAGTAGATTTCTCTCTAGTTTAATTCTAAGTGATTTTTTCCCACCAAAACCTTTAAAAATGAAACCAATTGTTCTATCATAACTAGCCTAAAAACATAAACCATAAACAAAGATAAATCTTAAAGAGAGAGCCCTCTCTGAATTCTAGGAAAGCTAGATCCTAGGATTTGAAGTAGGTTTGTGGTTACCTCTATTTTTCTTAGACTAAAAACTCAAATCCAACAACTTAAGAAATTACTAGAGTGATAACACCATATTCAACCACAAATATCAGTATTGTTCACAATGGATTACCATGATCAGGCTTAGAGACCTTGGTTGACCATGTTTGACCATTATAACAATTGTTGACTATGGTTGTTGATGAGGAGTCTATAGAACATGAAATGTTCTTGGTTAACCATGGTTGACCAAAGATGACCATGTTGATAATGGTTGACCATGGTTGATCATGGTTGACTAGATTCAACCATATGGACCTCGACCTTCGTTTACCATAGTTGATCATGGTTACTGATATTTAACCATGCATGATCATGGTTGACCATATTCAACCATATGGACCTCGATCTTGGTTGACCATATTTTATCATGGTTATCGATATTCAACCATGCATGATCATGATTGACCATAATCAACCATGATCGACCATGCTTAACCATGGTTGATCATGGTTCACTATTTTTACCATGGTCTATCATGGTTGGCCATGGTTAACCATAGAGACAATGACCATGGTAAACCATATTCAAACACAGTTAATCATGGTTGACCATAGAAATATTGGTTGACCATTATATCCATGGATGATGCTGCTTGACCATGGTTGATGGTGTTTCAACATTATTGTTCATCATTAACAATGGTTCACATTAAATGACCATGACTCATCATGGTTGATCATGGTTAACCATGGTTGGCCAAATTCAACCAAAAAGACCTTAATCATGGTTGACGAAATTCAATCATGATTAATCATGGTTAACCATGCTTGACCTTGGTTGATCGTGGTTGATCATAGTTCATAATAGAGTCATTTTCCATGGTTGATCATGGTTGATCGTAGAGACAGTGATTAACCAGTAATAGTGAATTGTGTTTGACTGAACTTGAGGAGTGATAATTACCAAACATAATCCAAAATAGTCAATTGTATTAGCAATTTTTTTTTACTAATGTAGTAATGATACATTGCGACGTTGGATAAATTGCAGTGTCTAACATTGCGAGAATGTTTTTCACATTGCAACGTTTAATAGATTTCTTTACCATTCGAGCATCATAATATATTTAATTATCAATATTAATAGGAAATTATTTCTCACTAAAGTTAAATATTGTCGAATTTTTAAACAGAGTCAAACATAGTGAAGGAGTCACCCACATTTTGAAACGTGATTGACCAAATGTTGTAATGTCACATTGCGATGTTAGAAACATTTGTTTACAATTCCAATTATAATAAATTATATTAATTAATGTTAATATCAATATTAATATGTTTATTTAAACATTTTTAAATTATTGGTTAATGTTATTATTATTATTATGTGTGTGTGTGTGTGTGTGTGTGATCTTCTAGACTTTAGGAACCATGATAGAGGGACATCTAAGTCGTTAAAGTCACCTAGGGATCACACCTAGAATGGCCACGAGAGCCCTTAGCTAACTTGATTTTTCAGCATGTATATATATATATATATATGTGTGTGTGTGTGTGTGTGTGTGTGTGTGTGTGTGTGTGTGTGTGTGTGTGTGTGTGATCCTCTAGACTTGAGAAGCCACGATCAAGGGACATCTAAGTCATCAAAGTCACTCGAACAACCAGCATGGGCCACGAGAGCCCTTAGGTGACTTGAATTTTTAGCATGTCCCCTCCACCTAGCACATGACATAACCACCCTCCGTGAGGTTTCATCTTCGGTCACCTTGCTAATGAAGCCGATCCTCAACTCATGTGCTAGTAAGACATGGCTTTTACATAGATATTTTATTTAATATATTGTCAAGTATTTTAATTAACTTAATATTACTATTAATTAATATGAAAATATTAATTTTAAAATCTAAAAATTAATGTTTATTGTAATTGAACATTTTTATATAAATGTTTTAATTAATATATTGCCAAATATTTTAATTTATGTTCTTAAACATTTTAATGTTTTTATTATTGTTATCAATGTTTCATGTGATGTTTAAAATTAATTAATTAAAGTTAATTTTAATTAATCTTAATGTTTTAATTAATTAATATTAATGTGAATTATTATTTTAATTATTTAATTAATTAATGTTGTATTAATTGATGATTACTTTGATTGAATAAGGTCAATTATTGTGAAATACACTAAACATATTGTTGATCTAGATGTAGTCATATTTTCCTATGTTTGACTAATGTCATTACCTATTTATAATTATGTATTAATTATTAATTTTTAATTATGTATTGATGTTTTTATTACTATATCAATATATTAATGATAATAAATTGGTAAATTAATATTATTATTAATTCTTTTTTTTAAACATGTTTAAATTAATGTTATTAAACATTTTTAAATAAATGTTTTAAATATAATATTTTCAAAAATTTTAATTAATATTTTAAAGTTAAAAACATTTAAGTACAATTCCAACATCATATTATTATTATTATTATTAACCAAATCTGAATATATTTATGTTTAAATATATTTGAATATTGTAGTTAAATATAATAATTATGTATTAATGATTTAATTAATATGTCAATGTAATAATGATAATATAATCATTATTTAGCTTTATTATTAATTAATATTAATATTATTTTTTACATATTTTTGAATTAATGTTTGATGTTATTAAACATTTTTATATAAAAATTTTAATTACATATTGTAAAATGTTATAATTAATGATGTTTAATGCTCCAATTTATTAATGTTTTAATGTTTTAATTAATTAATGTATATTAATTAAAAATTGCAGTATAGTCAAATACAATAAACATAGGGTTGAACAAGTCTTAATATGATTATATTTGGCTCTGTTTAACTAATGTGATTAGCTATGATATATTAAGTAATAGTGTTTTAATTAATATATTAATGTTAATAAATAAACCAATTAATATTAAAATATTTTTAATCATATTTCGATTAATTTAATTAATTAATTAAATTAATGAAAATAATTAATCTATTTAATTAAATCATTAATAAATTATTTTCATAAATAATATAATATAAAAATAATTTAATATATTTAAACAAATTACTAATGATTTCCCCTAATTTTTTCCATTATTAAGATTTCCACAAATATATATATATATATATATATATATATATATATATATATATATATATATATATATATATATATATATATATATATATATTATGTATGTTTCTTTGGATATAAAAACATAATTTATGATATAGAATTATTACCCACATAAAAACTTAAATGTGTAAATGTGTATTTCGCTAACTTTATCACATCAAAAGAGAAAGTATAAAAAACCTTGTGTTGTTAAAGACAATGGTTCTCGTCCATCAATAGTGTCTAGGGAAAAAGAGATTAGTTAAAATTAAGTAAACATGGAGAAACATATTCTAAAATAGAGATTGTTTTTAAATGTGTTGTAAATATGCTAAAACATTTTTTTAAATGTATGAATTTTTTTTAATATGCGATTATTATGTTTTTTATGTGATGAAAGTTATATATCCATAAAACTTAGGAATTTTGGTTCAAAGAATAACACTTTTTTCCCTCTAATTGAACTGTTGATTTGATTCTATGATATACACTATATTCGGATCTTCAGCTTAGGTGCTAGTAGCATTCAATTATCAATCATCATGGTATTGATCTCTGATTGTGCCAAAGTAGTTCCCTCATTTCAGTACAAGAGTAAGATACCTAATTTTATAAAGAAGAACAACTCTATGTCACATAAAGCTTTCATGGATCTTATTATAATTAGTTGCAAACACTTTTATTTAAATTTCTTCAATTTAAAATACAATTTACTCATCTCAAGTGATCAAGTATATTTTTTTAATGCTTAAAGATTAAAATATTATTAAAATGAATTTTAAATTTATAATAATTTATTATTATTATTATTTTATATAATAATAATAATATAATAATATAATATTATAATATAATTGTATTAAAATAATTATGATAATTTAATCTTACATTTTATTATTGTATTAAAATAATTCTATTATAACTTAACCTTAGGGTTTATCTCTTATATGGAAATTATGTGACAATGAAACCTTAATATTAATCATTGTATATTTGTTTGTGCACGTGGATATATTAACAAAGGAAGTCTACATTAAGGAAGTCAAGGAAGTCTAAACAGGTAGCATGGAGAGTTGAATACCCTAGAAACAACATTTTTTTAAGTAATAAAAAATAAATCCACCCGAGCAAGAATAATTTAATAAAATAATATGTTGTTCTTTATAATTAACTCTGAGTGGGCATACATTTGAATGGCATGTGTAGGAAACCACTATTCCATTACCCCTATAATAATTTAATAATATAATTGAATTAAAATAGGTATTATAATTTAATCTTACAATTTATTATTTATTATTGTATTAAAATAAATTTATTATAATTTAATCTTAAGGTTTATCTCTTATATGACAATTGTGTGCTAATGAAATCTTATTATTAACCAAAGCTTTCAATACACCAAATGTTAACACAAATTTTGAATACAACAAGACTTATAATTGCATTAGTTAAGTGATATATAGTTAAGTGATATATGATCACATGATAGTCACAATTTTGTTTTTACGCTAAATTATGAAACCTAAAACTATATTATAGTTTAAACCTGCCATTTATTATTTATTCATTATATTGTTTAAATAATATGAAATTGTAATTATTTTTTATTATCATACATCATGTCATTGTAGATTTTTGATCAATCATTGTATATTTATTTGTGCACGTGGATACATTACAAAAGGAAGTCGAAATGGGTAGCATGGAGCTTTGAATACCCCATGAACAACATTTTTTTTTAAGTAATAAAAAATAAGAAAAAAAATATAAATCCACTGCAACACAAATAATTTAATAAAATAATATTTTGTTCTTTAGAGTAACTTGTGAGCGTGCATACATTTCAATGGCATGCATGGGAAACCATTAGGGTAATGCATTGGAGGAAAAGTTTTTAAATGCACACTTGCTAAGTGGTCAAATAGGTACACGTTTGAAAATGTGAAGAGTTATAAGTTTCAAAATTAATCCACGTTGCAATGCAATGTTTTATAAGTTTTTTTTTTTTTAATTTCATTTCTAACTAATTAGCATACATGGTTATCAACAACATGCACAAAAAAATTTTAATCATGTTTTGTAAAAAATTAATTTAAGTAAATAATGATTATAATGTTAATAATTGTAAATAATAATTAATAGTAATAAATATATTGATTAATATTAATAAGTTTAACTATAATAATTATCAATAATGATTTCTATGATAAATTAATTAATATTTTTTACCAATAATAATAATTATTAAATTTGTAATTCAATAAATTTTAATTCATTAAATATTATTAGAATTTTGGCTTTTGTTATCCATCGTAAATATTTTTCTTTCCGTAATAATCACATGCAATAAAACATTGTTGACCCATTCGAACTAACTAGTGTCATTCATCATCATGACTAGGTGAGAGATTAAATCCAGATGTTGAGTTTAAATAAATGTAGAAATGGCTAAATTAGATAATGGCAAGCTTGACTATGAAATCAAATTAAATTAATAAGAAGATTAATTTTATTAAAATAATAATCTAAAAAGATTTTGGATTAAGTTTTTATTATATTATTAGAATAAAATATTTTATTTATTTATTAATTTTTTTATTTGTTTATTATATTTATTTATTAGTTAATTTATTATTATTATTATATTTTTTATTTTATTTTTTGAATAAAAATTAGGAACATAAAACAAGAAATGCAACAATGTTTCATTGCATGTAATTACTACTAAAAATTTTCTAAATAAGAAAATTATTAAATATTAATTGTTAATTAATATTTTAAAAATAATATAATTGTTGGTTAATCTTTAATTATTATTAAATTTTAATTTTTTTTAATAGTAATTTTTTTAACTCATTATTATTAAATTTTAACTTATTTTTGAAAAAACATATAACTTTTATTTTTAATATTAATTAACTATTACTAAATAACATTATACTTAATACTAACCATAATAATAATAAATTTTAACAATTTTAACTTTCAATAATAATTTAGATTAATCCTCCATTTATATTACTCATAAATTTTTTTAATATTAATCACAAATTTAAAATAATAATTTTAAATATTTTTTTTAATAAGCATATATATATTTTTAATAATTGTAAAACAGTAAACCTTGTAATGTGGGATAGAAAGAAATTCCTCTTTGACACTTTAGTCACTCATGTTATCTTATATGGATGTGAGGTTTGGGGTTGCAACATCTCTAGAGAATCCTAGAGAAAGATTGAACAAATCCATAAGCATTTTATAACGTATAACCTTAAAATTAAAAACAATACACCCTATCCTATTCTTCTTATAGAAGTGGGTCTTTCCCCTATTCAGAGCCTAGCTATGACTAGGCTTCTATTGTACACGCACAAGCTCAATATAATAGGAGACCATAGACTTCCTAAGCTAGCTTCAAACTCTAGCCAAAACCACCTAAGGCTTAAACGAGGTTGGTATAAAAACACCAGGGCCTGGTTAAACCATTAGGAGATCGACAAGAATGTTGCATTGCAAAACATCAATAACATTAAAAAATTGTTACTTCTAAGTTCAAAGAAAAAATGTGGTGTGAGAAAGATCTAGCAGCTAAAAGAAAATTAAGGTATTATAAGGAGGTCATCAACCCCACCTTAGAAGATCAAAAGTATCTCTCTGTTTTAACTAGCTCAAAGAAGAAAGTTAATATAGCCAAGATTAGAACAAACTCTCATGAGCTCCATAGTGAAACAGGTCATTGGACAGTTCCTAAAACACCATGGATGGAAAGGATCTACCATCTCTCTGAGAATATGAACATCGAGGATGAAAATCACTTCCTCTTAGAGTGCCCCACATAAAACCACATTAGAGCTCAATTTCATAATCTTTGTTGCAATACTGACCTTCCTAGCCTTTTAAGATGTCAAAATTATAGTGAGATGGGGAGGCTTCTCTCCAAGTTTTCTGAGCATAGGAATAAAATCTTAAATCAAATTAAACAACTCTTTTATTTAGGTCCGATAGGCCAAAGATTAGTCTCAGTGGACGTTAACCATCATCATCATCATCATCATTATTAATTTTAATAAAAATTATTTAAATGTCAAGCTCATCAGTTTAATAAAATACCTTTCGTAACCATTATTTTAACTAATATAAATTATTTAATTAAATTAATGGTATCATAATTAATTTAAATAATAATAATTCTAATAAATTTTAAATAAATAAATAAATAATTCCTTGGTAATTTATGGTCGGCCCTTACTTTCTCATCTTCTTCCCATTCGTTCCTGCTTGTATTTATCACACTAGTCTTTCTCTCTTCTTGGCACGATTTGTCCTGATAATGAGTCTTTGTTAGACTCGAAACGTAAACTTAAAAATGGATACTGTGGAGATTCCAAATTCCTCTTCTTAAAACTCACACCACAGAAACCTTCAAACTAATAAATATATACTTATAAATAAATATTAATAAATCAAATAATTATTTCTTATTTAATAATGAATATTGGTTAATATTGATAATTATTCTTGTCACTATTTATTTATAAATAATATTACAATTAAGAGGTAGATTTTAATTAAAAAATAATTAATTAAATTTTTTTCTATAATGTTATGATTTAATAATTCATAGATTGGAGGTTTCTATGGTGTAGATTTTTAGATATAAATTTCAGAATCTCCACAGTTTTCATTTTTTGTCGACGTTTCGAGTCTAAATCAAGACTCATCATCAAGACAAACCTGCGAAGAAGAGAGTGTTAGAATGTGTAATTCCTACTTGTCTGGTTGTGACTCTCTATGAATAGAGTCTGTTCCTATTTCCTAGGTTAGCTAAAAGTGGTTTCCTTATTTGGTGTGAGGTTGAGATATTCCCTCAACCAACTTATTGTACGTCCAAGATAGATTTCCTATCTTGAGACTAATTCATGTATAAATGTGTGTAATCTATTTGATGAATTATATAGATATAGTTTTGTATATTCAGATTTTATTTTGGTATCGGAGCTTGTGGCCTGGACCTCGGCCCTTGTGGGCTGAGGAAAAGTAAAAGTATATAACGCTGTGAGCAAATCTGAAATCGAAGTCATGGAGGCTGAGCAAATTTGAAATGTTTGAGTGAATTTTTGTTTGACTGTGATCGCTGTAATCGCCGCTGAGTAACATCGCAGCGGAAGCGTATAGTTTGCAGCGGAAGCGTGGAGTGGTTGCTGCCAGGGCGTGTGCAGCAGAGAAATCGGCTTGCGTCCAATCAAACAGTTGACTTATATTTGAAGCCGAAGTTTTTTCAAATCGCATTTTTTTTTGAAGCCGGACTTTGGAAAAAGGCTATTCGTTTTTTGCTGTACGTTGGATACAGTAAGTTAGTAAAGGCGTTTTTGTTGTGCTCGTTTTGAATTGTGCTCGTTTGTTTTTGTTGTGCCGCCTCTGTGAGAACGTGGAAATAGTTTGCAGATTGAAGATTTATTTTGGTATTTAGATTTTATTTAAATGTGAATCCGAACCAGCTCTGAAACAATTAAGAATTTTGCATCCTTAGACATCAGGAAATGGAATTACTCTAACGCATGGCTGTGCTTCGAATACGGAAATATGCATAAATGTGGGGTGTAAGGCATGTGTTTTGTTAATTTAGATCAGAAAGGTGGCTACAAGCAGCTCTCTCCCGTTATAACATGAAGGTGAAAGCAGAGATTTTGATTAAAAAAACAGAGCTTGACACCATCTGCCAAAGGACCGCACAAGGTGTTAATGAAGTCATCACTTTCATGTGATAATAGTTGAGTCAGCATGGAGTGGTAACAGCTTGACATCATCTACCACAGGACCGCACAAGGAGCTGGAGTCATCACTCCTCATGTGATAATAACTACTGAAGAATGCAATGCGAGTCCTCGCAGAAGTTGCTGTGAGTTTGGCCCTCTTGAAGCCTCCAGTGCCCTTAGATTTGTAGGGAACTTGCACGGTCTCTCGTCCAGCAAAAGCGTCGACCCTCATGGAGCCACTGCACGTGTTGTTCACGTCTCCCACCAAAAAGCTCAGAACGTACGGCTTCCCCACCAGCGTGGTTACCATCTGTGAGGTGGCGCTCTCCATCCCCGAGTGGAGCTCGATCGCTCTCTTCCCCTTTTATACAAGGCAAGGAGAAGAAAGTTCTGAATTTCCACTACCCTTGAGTGCAAACTGTGGCAGAGGGGCGAGTCAGAGGATAATATATTGGCTCATATGTGTTTAATTATGGTAAGTATTTTTGGATTATTCAAACAAAACTTTTATTGAGTTTAGCCAACTCAATGGGTGGTGATGTTGTTAGAATTGGCTACTCTAGCAAATTACACCTATATGATTATGAAAATCCAATATAATTGGTGGAAAATGACACTAAAGATGCCAATGATAAATTCAAAAGATGAAGGAAAGGAGAAGCAACATTTAAAGATGATGGACAACGAAAGTAAAAGTTTTTTGGTGTGAGTTACTTGGAATAGACTCAATAGCATGTTGTATTATGAGTCACACATTTTAAATTGTAAGCAAGTCTAGGATGTTTTTTATAGTGGTCTTTGGAAAGTTTGTACCTGATAACTCCAAGAGTTGGAGTATGTAAGCCTTATAAAGGCATGTGTATCCCTGTAAAAGTTCGTGGTCATCTCAAAACCACTTTGTAACTACAGGTTCATGGTCAGCCAGAAACCATTTTGCAGTGTCAGTTTGTGGTCAGCTAGAAACCACGTATAATAGTGACGGGCGACGGTTCCATGTCGGTGTTTGCCTTTGATGAAGAGCATGGTTACGGGTCATCCGATAAAACCCGATGAAGGAAGAGCATGGTTACGGGTCATCCGATAAAACCCACATTGGAGGGGGATCTGTAGATACAGGTACATGTATGCAGTGATAATGGTTGACAGAACCATGTATACGAAGGACATCCTACAAGACCAGCGGTTGCAGCGGTTGGTACCCATGCATTCCGGTGGATGGTTGCTCCTTTATATGGACGTCGACATATTCTTTGTTATGTTTGATCACAACTAGATTTTGTGAAGTGATATCGAGACAAGTAGTCATTAAGGGGGTGTGTTAGAATGTTTAATTCCTACTTGTCTGGTTGTGACTCTCTATGAATAGAGTCTGTTCCTATTTCCTAGGTTAGCTAAAAGTGGTTTCCTTATTTGGTGTGAGGTTGAGATATTCCCTCAACCAACTTATTGTACGTCCAAGATAGATTTCCTATCTTGAGACTAATTCATGTATAAATGTGTGTAATCTATTTGATGAATGATATAGATATAGTTTTGTATATTCAGATTTTATTTGAGAGTAGATTAGGGTAAATAAATAAATGAAAAAGGATGATGGGCAAAAAAAGCCGACCAGTTTCTAATAATTTATAAAAGGTTAATTTATTTGATTAATTATTTATTTACTTTTGTTAGTTTTATATCCATTTTTATTTCTAATTAAATCTATGAAATTTTAAAATATTAAAATACTTATATCCATTAATATATTGTAAAACATAGATTAAATTAGAAATAAAAATTACAATATATTAATGGATATAAGTATTTTAATATTTTAAAATTTCATAGATTTAATTAGAAATAAAAATGGATATAAAACTAACAAAAGTGAATAAATAATTAATCAAATAAATTAACCTTTTATAAATTATTAGAAATTGGTTGGCTCTTTTTGCCTATCATCCTTTTTCATCTATTTATTTACCCTAATCTACTCTTTTCTTAGCAGGTTTGTCCTGATGATAAGTCTTGATTTAGACTCGAAACGTCGACAAAAAATGAAAACTATAAAAAATTAATAATTATTAAAAAATAATTAATTTAATCAAATAAATTAATATTAAAATTTGTTTTTAATGTAATCTTTTTTAATTAAAAAAAAAAAACAAAAACAAAAACAAACAAACACACCATAAAATTTATGTCCCAAGTTGAGACCTTCTTATTCATAACACACCAGAGAAAGAGTAAAGCATAGGTTGAAATGTAAAGCATAGGTAGGCCATTTTAGGTATTAACATCAACAATCTACTTTTGTCTATTTGTCATATTGATGAAGGGTTGCTCACTAAAAGAAATTTCATTAAGAAGTTGTTTTTGTAACTTAAAATTCATATCCTACAAAACTTTAAGAGAAAAATAAAAACAAACTTACTTTTTTATCAACTTATCCATATCGAAGACAAAATAAATATTTGACCATTCTCTATGTTATCAGTCCACATATATACAACGTCATTCAACCCACATGATAACTGATTCAAAGAAACGTGAATACCAATGACAGCAACCAGAGATTCAAATCGAAGTTTGACAATCATCAACATCTAGAACCAAAATTCATTGAACGTTGAAATTTGTGTTAGAATTGGGTACAAAGTCCATAGAAGTATTTGAAAGGATGTTCAATTGAGAAGGAAAGAGCCCTCGTCATGAGAACAAGCGTTAGAGTTTGGTGTAAGTTGTATGGAAATATTGAATTGGGTACAGACTTTGATTTTTTATTTGATCTTGTATCATGATAACATAAATATTGAATTATATCTTTTTTAATTTTAATTTATAACTAAATATTTCAAAATTCAATTGATATTAAATTTTTTTGAGCTAGATAATATTAGAATTTAACATTAATTGAAATTTTTAATCTAACAATTGGTCATATAATAAAAAAAGGACTATATTAAATTTTGGAACAAATGATAAGGATAAGTGATGTAGTTTTGTAGCTAAGTATTAAATCAAAATGATATAAATAATGAGTAATTTACCTTATCTATCACATAATGTATCTATTATAATCTATTAATAGTTTATTAATGTAAAGTTTAAAAATTAAATTATAAGAAAAGACTTGTAAAGTTGAAAAATTAAATTATAAGGAAAGGCAAGACAACCTTGTTTAATTCCTGCAATGCTTTAGAATCCCTTTATATCACTAACACATGTGTACTCTATTAATGATGGTTTTATAAAGTGTGATATTAAGCAAAACCACCAAGTCTAAAAGACTTAGAACCTTGAGTCATTACATCGATAGATATCAAGAGACTATCTCAAATTTATTATGGAAGCCAACATAGTAGCAATAAATTCTATGCCTACTAGCCTTAACTTAATAAATATGTATTCATCAAGGGAATACTTTCTCCTAAAACCTACTTATTTCCTTCCACTCTAAATCTCTTGGTAACTCCCATTTTGAGAAGTACATTCGAATTTGTGGAAAATATATTCACTATGTTATACACAATCGTAGTTGTATGATAGTTTTGAAGGTAATTCTTATCTAGATGGTGTGGATGAAATATGAAATGTAAAAAGATAAAAATCATAAAAAATTATGAAAAAAAAGGTAAAACTAATTAAATTTACAACATAAGTTATAAAATCTTCAAAATTTTATCCAAAGAATTCAGTTTAGATATCTAATACATTTTAAACTTTATTAAAATTAAATTTAATACTTACATAAAACATTATAGAATTAAAGAGTGACAATGCTTTCAAAAGTTAATTAAATTTTTACTTAAAGGGTAAATGTATGAAGGCGGGTTACATTTTCGTGAGAAACATGTCTTAAAATTTCACTCTTCCACAATTCATAAGCTCGACTGAATTTTTGAAATTACTTCAGCCGAACTTGTTCTGTCGTTAATCGAATTTCTTTCACTATTTACGTTGACGGCAATAATAACCGTATTTTTGGCCAGAGGCAGAAAACCAACATTAACAGTTCGGCCGAACTAACAATTCAATCGAACTTTTCTTCTTATAAATATAACGGCCCTCAGACCGCTAGAAGATTTTCGTCATTTTCCTGTTGCATGACCATTAGAGAGGGCTTATGTTGAGTGACCATTGGTCTGTTTTCTCTGATTTTTACCTTGTTTTTATTCATTTGCGTTGTTTTCCTCCTAATTTTGTTTTTTGTAGTGTTTTCAGGGTGTCCTGGGCGTGCTCCTTGTGGCCTCGGCGTTTTCGACCTCTTTGTGTCCTCATCATGCTCGACCTTTCTACATCCTCGCCATGCTCGACCTCGCTACGTCTCAGTTCCAAGTGTTCCAGGTATTCTTCAATGAGACTGTATAACTATATAAACCTTTCTATAATTTATAAATGGTTTGTTTTTTATAATTTTTTAATTGATTTATTATAATATATGTATGCATTGATTTCATTTGTATAAGAAACATGTTTAGAATGTTTATAAAAATTATATATATATATATATATATATATATATATATATATATATATATATATATATATATATATTAAACAAAGCTATCAACTTAAGGATAATTGTGACTTCAACTAGAACTTTAATTTTAAAAATCCATGTTTTTGCATAAAGATATGAAAAAAACATGCCAAATGCAAAACTCTCAAAATAATAATGCAAAATCAATGTTTTTTATTTTTCAACCTTTTTATTAAAACCAAATATCACAACACTCAAAATTCCAACATTGGTGCTACGAGCATTACCCTTTTTAGTGTTAAAATTCCATTTTTAGACCATAGCAATAATGACCAAATATCATGGCTATACAAAAATTTAAAAACGAACACTTAAATCAAAGTGGTTTTACCAATAGCATTTTTTTCGTTTTTTCTGTAGCAATTTTTTTAAAAGTTAAAGTTATAGCTCATTTGAATTCTTACCCAAATAACTTGTACCATCACAACTAAAGTTTAAAATTTAACTATAAAATTAAAAAGCATTGCTACCTATATCACCACCTTTCAAATGAACATTAAAATTGCAACATTTTTCAATTATAGTTTAAAAATTATTCTTAATGTAAACAAAAGCATATATATATTAGAATTTTTAATTTTTTAATTAAAAAAAAAAACAAAAAAAAATTAAAACTTTGACCCAAAAAATGCAAATTAAAAAATAATAATAAGCAAAATTTTAAAATTTTAAATTTTAAAAAATTTAAAATCTAAAATAATGATAATAATAATTAAAAGACTTAGCCCGAAGGGGGTGTGCCAAGTTATCTATACTAATGGGGCCTGACTCCTATGGACCCAAGGAGAGTTGAACCCACAACCCCATGATCGATGGGCAAAGACTTGGTGGGGGACTTCAACCAACTAAATTACCCATCAAAGCTAACATTACATATATATTAAACAATCAGAATCAATTATATATATATATATATATATATATATATATATATATAATGAAAAAATTTATATTAAAAATAAATTAAAAAATAAATAAATAAATAAACTAATCAAATGATGGAGTGATGCCATCCATCATGGTTGGCCTTTCAAGTGGAAAGTCATGTTGCTTGTGTGCACCATGTTACGAGCAGGGAAATTGAGAGGGGGTTGTTTGGTAGGGGAGAGGGGGTGATGCCTAGAATTATCTTCACTTGGAAATGTCGTAGGGGAGAGGGGAAATACTTAGCATCACCCCTATTTGGTTATGTGGTTTATATATTTTTAATTATGTTTTGTGTTTTTTTTTTTAATTTTTATTATTATTTTTATTTTTATTTTTATTATTATTTAATTTGGTAAGAATTGTTATTTTTATTTATTTTTTCATATTTCATATTTTTTATTTTTTTTAATAGTTTGTATTCATTTTTTTTTAAGTAAATATTTTCTATTCCTTTGATCATAAATATACATGTATGATTTTAGAAGCTTGTTTTGGTCTGCTACGGGAGAAACTATACCAGATACAAAACTTCAATTGTTTTAGTATTCTAAAAGCAAAATTTTTTGAGTAAGAGTCGCGATAACAAAAAAATTAAGTTTAATTTTTGGGCCTATAGGGCCATTTTCAAACAAAAAAACTATTGAAATTGAACACAAAACTAGAAAAACTAAAACTATGTAAGGCAATCAACCAAACCTCTTAGAATTTGTGGCATCAATTGGAATGGGATCCTTGTTATTGTCTAGGGAGCAATGAAGATTAGGAAGGATTCCCAATTGCTTCTCTATATTTCGAAGCCTTCAGTCCATCACTATCATGTGCCTCTACATATAACTCAAAATCAAGAGGATGTCCTCCTTGATCTCATTTTTGTCAACAAGAACTCTGCCAAGGAGAAATTTCAAGTGCCAATAAATGTACATGGTGTTCATGTACTAGTTTTAGCAACCCATAGTGTGCCTTGCATGTGGAACCTATTTTTCCACCTCTATTAGAACCTTAGTATCTATTAAAGTGCACTTTTCATCAGCTAAATCTTGTTTTTCTTGAGTGATTTCCTCATGAGCCAGTTGAATGGTGAGCTTGAGGTATCTAGTTTTCGAGCTCTTGGCCCACACCTACACTATGGAATGACCCCGTTCCTAGAAAAATGTGGTACCTCGTTGTACCCTTCCTTGTTAATGGGGCATATTTCCTAGTAACTAGCAGAGTGGGTTAGAGGTATTGACCAAGTTCCACCTAGAGCGACAAATGACTAGTGGCATTTCTTAGAAAAATTGACAAGTTTGGTGTTGGCAAAGACTTTAGTTGTTGATGAACTTATGAAGACTCTACTTGGCATGTTAATTCTTGCCTCCATGAGGTCCCTGAGTGACTAGACTAGGGAATCATTCCAATAGACTACAATTATGTTAAAGGGGGAGCATCAGAGAAAAAAATGATTTAAAAGGACTAGACTTTGCAACTATCGAGAGAATATTAAGTCCTCCACTAAAAATATTTTAGAGTTTCTAACAAATAAAAAAGGATCGATTACATATTAAGGGCCCTTGGAACCACTATATTTTGGAGGCAACTTACCAAGGAGGGTAGAGATACAATTTAAATAGTGTTCTTTGAGCTTTTCAGGAAATTTCCACTTCAACGTGACCCATTTTTCATGAAGTTGTTCCAAACCTCGTTAATGTCCTAATGCAGGAACATCAACAATAGGATTATGGGTGAGCCAAAAATCCAAGTTAATGATGATGATGACATAGGGGGGATATAATAGGTATGGGAATGAAGACTTATGATGGAAGAGTAGTTGATGAACATGTATGAGAAGGAGTTTCCTAGAGAACCAATGGATAGGGAAGCTAGTTACCCATGTACTCATGTGGATGATTACTCTTTTATGTGGAGTTCAATAATGTTTATGTTTGCAGGTACAAGATGGAAGTAGAGAAGATCGAAAAGGAAAGAAGACCAAATATCCATAAAAAATGAAGACAAATACCAAAGGGAAAGATGGAGAAGGGAACCCATTTAATGAAAATTTCTTACTGAAGAGGGGACATTCCTATTTGTAATGTTTAGTAAATAAATATGATAAAATTGTTATAATTTAGACTTATTCTAGAAAATCTACTTAGGAATGAGAGACAGAGAGAAATGAAAAATGTTAGGGATGAATATCTCTTGAGATTCATGGAAAGACTAAGGGAGAGATTTTAGGAGATATTGTGGAGTTAATTTAGCTTATGGTTGAACTAATTAGTTAAATCATGATGTAGTCGTATGGTCACTTATTATTATAAAAAAGGACATTTTATATACTAGAGGAAACATATGGGAGGAATGATTTAATTATTAGAATTCTCTTTTAAGTGGATTTGGGGGATATTCTCTTGATGTTCCTTGCTTGCTTCATGTATGTTTTTATTTCCATTGCATGTTTTTCTTATCACATCCACTACTCATAAGAATTAACATTCAATCATGATAGTTGTAAAAATAATGTGTCCATTGTCGAGTTTTGCATGGATAAATATGAAAACCTAATGGGGTGTGTTGCCACATCCCTTTAGCATGTACACTTGTGGGAAGGAGGCAATACACCTCCCCACCTCTCACATCCTTGTTACCCCATTCAAGGAAAATTTTACATAATTTTATTATTATTATTATTATTTAACCCAGAGTAACCCAACAGGCCGCTTGACACGTAACTACCAATAAATCTTTGGGGGCTACAATATGTCCTCCTCCCCGTAGCTTAGGTCACAACAAGGGGGATTTGAGCTTGAGTTTTGTGAGTTTCATTGATTTCACATTATTATTATTTATTATTTATTTTAATAATTTTAAAAATAGGTTTTGTTTTTAGGTTTTTCTAAATGGTTTTTTCCTTTATTTTTAAAAACAAAAAGAAAGAATATCTTTCTTTTAATCTTATATAAAATTGATCTTTTCCATCGTTTAAAAAAACATTTTTTTCCCAACTTAATTATTTTTATGTAATTTTTTAAAATAATAATTAAGTAATACAGATTTTGACTTTAAATTCATTTTTTTATGTAATTTTTTAAACTAGTAATTAAGTAATATAACTTTTGGCTTTAATTCATTTTTTTTAATGGTACTAGTTGTCAAGCCAATAATGTTGATTATTTTATTTTAACTCCAAAAATGAAAATGAAATAAAATAAAAATTTGGTTGTACTAATTAGCTAAATCATGATCTAGTTGTATGGTGACTTAAGAATGCCAATTCATATACTAGAGGTAACCTATGGGAGGAATGATTTAATTCTAATTAAATTCCCTTTTAAGGGGATTTGGGGGATATTCTCTAGGTGTTATTTTCTTGCTTCATGTATGTTTCAATTTCCATTGCTTGTTATGTTTATCACATCCACTACTCACGGGGATTTAACTGTCAATCGTGCTAGGTGTTGGAACAATGTATCCATTGTTGAGTTTTGAATGGATATATATGAAAACTTAATGGGGTGTGTTATCACGTCCTTCTAGCATCTATGCTAGTCCCTGAAGATGGGTGGAGTGTCAACCCAAAATGTTGGACAAGGAAAAATTGCACACAATTCATATATGAAAGTTTCAGACAAAATTAAAAATTAGTCAAACTTGAAAATTGCTTAAAAGCCAACATTTAGGGGTAAAAAACTATACAAAATTAAAGAATTCTTGAAAACCCAACATTTAGATAAGAAAAAAAAACATTTAAAAACATACTATTCGGAAAAAAATATAAAAAATAAATAAAAAATAAAATAAAATAAAATTGATACTTTATTGCTAAGAATATTTAAAATGTCAAAAATTCATTTCCCATGCGGCCCTCCCCACCCACATCACTAGTTTTCAAAATGAGCATAAGAACAAACACTAAATGTGACATCTAAAAAAATGGGAACTCGGTCAAGCTCTCGTTAAGTTGGTATATTTGTTTAAAGGGTTTTTTAGAATTTAATATAAAAGATTACTTGGAGTATTTTAGAATATGTTTTTTGTGCTCTAATGTCCCAACATCACCACATATTTGTTGAATTAAAGGGTTATACAAGTTGCTTGTGTGACAAATATTTTGAAAATGAGATCTAATCTTAGTATATGTGGGACATTTATAAAAAAAAAAAAAAAACTCATCTTCAACTTGTTATTTGTCACAAAGGTGACAAACACTTTCATCTGAAGTAGTTTTGAGAGTTGACAAAATCCTAGTTTCACTATGGAAATCATGAGAATCAGTTTTTATTTTAGCAAGGTTTGTTTTCTTCTTTACACTAGTGAGAACATAGCGATACTTTTTATCTTTTAGCATAGGGCTCGTAATCTCTTTATAATATCTTAATTCCCTTTTCCCCTATAAGTATTTACGACACCACATTTTATCCTTAAATTTTGATGCGATAATATTTTTTAATATTATTCTTAATTTGCAAAATGATCTCTTCTTTTATTCTCTAATAGTTTAGCCAAGAGAACGCATCTTTATGTCATATGTGCTTGAGTTGAATATGGTTTTGATTGGATTTTAAGGCAATTTTAGGAAGCCTCTTGTCTTCCATGTTGTTTAACTTGTTCTTATACATTATGTATCTAGTCATAGCTATGTTTTTAATGAGGGAAAGACTTACATTTATGAGGAGGATAAGATAAGGCGTTTTACCTTTAATTTTGAAATTATAGATTATAAAATTATTTTCGCTCTTCTCTATCTTTCTCTATAACTCTCTATAAATACTACATTCCAAAATTTATATATATATATATATATATAATAATATTTTCTTATTTTAAATTTGAAAGTCTACTCATTCACAATTGTCTTCCAACCTATACTAAGCTTTCCACCATCCTTTTATATTTCTTTCAATATTATAATTCTAATTGAACTTGTGTCCAATAAATACACTTCTTATTATTGTCATATATTCACAATGACTATTTTTTATTATAATCGAGAAAAGTAAAAATATTAAAATAATAATAAAAAAAAACCATAATTTGATGTTACTATTTTATATTGTGATTTAGAAACTATTTATTTTTTATTTAAAATAATTTCGAAAACAATGAAATTCAAAGTATAAAATAAAATTAAAAAAAATGGTGTTCTGTAACTAGAATCCGTAGTTCTTTCTTCATTATAACCAGGTTTAAATACAAATCTATTGATAGAAACTCTCACTAATGATTTTCAAATATTGCAAGGATTTGCCTTTGTTGCAGGTTCCTAAAATATTATATTAAACGCGTTATCAAGAGTCACTAATGACTTTCAAATATTGCAAGGATTTGTCGTTTTAAGGATTTGCTGAAAAAAATTATATTAAACGTATCAAGAGAATTTCCACATTACATTATCTTCGGTTAAATTAAATTCTTCAATAACATTTTAAATTAACCTTTTAAAATTTTAAATTGAAAATTTAAATCAATTTAAATTATTTATTCTACTATTAATATTAGAAAGGAAATAAAAAAAAAAATAGTAATTATTTTTGAACTTTTAGACATTAGAATTTCCTTATCACTTAGGAATTTTGATGGGATGTTGGAATTTCTTTAAAATTTTGGTTTTGTAAAATTGAAATTTTATTTTTTCTTTTATTTTGTGGTTTAAATTAAACATTTAATTTTTACATAAATAAAATTAATTTATTTATTTTTATTATTTATTAATAGTAAATTATAATTATTATCATAACTATTTTATATGGTTAGAGTTTTATTTTTTATGTTAAAATTTTTAAGAGAAAGTGTTTTTCATTTTTAACCTTCTTAATGTTATAAAAGTGATTGACACTTTTGTTGCAAAGAATTTTTGGAGTTCACTGATGCTCATTTTGACTAAGGAGATAATGAAAATTAATTTTTATTTTAGAAAAGTTTATTTTCTTCTTTACACCAATTAGAACAGGCAAATACTTTTGATATTTTAGAGTAGGGTTGATAACCTCTTTATAATATCATAATTTCATTTTTCTCTCTTTCCTTGGCACCAAATTTTCCCCTTAAAATTTGATGCAATAATATTTTTAATATCATCTTTATTTTGCAAAATGACATCTTCCTTTATTCTCCTATGGTTTAGCCAAGAGTGGAAATCCTTATGTCATATTGGTTGAGTCAAAGGTGATTTTGATTGGAGTTTAGATCAATTTTAGGAAGCCTCTTGTCTTAGATATTATTTAGTTTATTCTTATACATTAGGTACCTAGGCATAGCTATCATTTTAATGGGGGAAAGGCTTACTTTTATGAGAAGAATAGGATAAGGAGTATTACCTCTAGTTTTGAGATTGTGGGTTATAAAATTCTTTTGGGTCTATTCTATATTTCTTCATTACTCCCTATTCTATATTTTTCCATTACACCCTAGTAACACTACATCCCCAATAGTTTCATCCTTTTATTTCTCCATTACTCCCTATTCTATAATTCTCCATTACTTCCTAGTAACATTGCATCCCAATCTTTGCATCCTTTTAAGTAACTAGAGTGTCATAAAAGAGAATTTTTCTTATCTTAAATCCAATTTACAATTATTTTCAAGCTCATAATAAGCTTTCCACCTTCCATTTATCCTTCTCTCAATGCATAATTCTAATTAAGTTTGTAATGAATATGGATTCCAAGATAATCGTATTCAAATTACTATTACTTCCTCAAAATTATTATTTAAATATATGTAAGTATTATAAATGATCTTCTTAGATTGAATAGTCATGACATTGCCTCATACCCTTTTTTTATGGATATCATGACCTTATTTATCATTGGGTTGATATGTTATATTGTGTGCTTATCTAGACTGATTGTGCAGACAAGATAGTCTCTCTTAAGATACATTAAGATATGAATTTGCTTATGTTATGTATTTGATGCTTGATTGTTTGATTATGTCATCTATCTGGGGTTGAGTGTTTGGTGTCCATTATGTTATCTAGTTGATTTATCTAACATAGTACGTTTATAGTTTGTTTAAATATTTGACTAATTGCATGATATGAGTATATGTTTATAAAAATGCATAAAAAAATTATCTTGTTTTAACATTGTTACACTAACCCATATATATTGGAACGGATGATATTTACTTGAGTATAAATAAGTGATAGTTTTTGTTTAAAAAAAAAATTACTATAAAACAACATTATCAACATAGTACCAAAAATAAACTCAACTTATTTGTTGGGCAATCTTTTAACTTATCATTTCCAAATATATATATATAAATCTAAATAGAATATACACAATATATAGATAAATAACTTCCTATACCATATACATACCTATCGAACTATTACGTGTGTGTATATATATAGGTATTACGTACGACTTACAAGTATATGGAGACATCATGTATTGGACGTGAGCTAGTAACATTTGTACATCGTCATAGTTATCCGTGAACGCCACGGTACAGGAAACACGAGGAGCAGTGAATTGAGTTTATTGATTTGGCGTCCAAACATCATGTGACTTCTCTGGACGTGGATGCTCAAATTTTTTTATCCAATTCATTGTCTGACCTGTCTCGACGTGGACGCTCAAATATTTTATCCAATTGACTCAGATATGATAAGTAACAGGAAAGCAAGTAGCCTTGGACTTCTGTGTCTCAGACCTGGTGAAATATTTTATCCAATTGAGTCACACATGATAAGTAACAGCAGGCTTGGACTTCATTTTCTTTCAGTTTTATCTTAAACTTTATAAAAGTCTTTAAAAAAATTGAAAATTGATAGTATCATATTTATGCAGATTTTAAATTTTATAAAAGTACAAAAAATTGGGCGAATCATGTTTATCTTTATTTTGATTGTAGATTTTAAACTCATTTTGATTGTAGATTTTAAATTTTTATAAAAGTTTTAAAAAAACGATAGAATCTTGTTTATCTTTATCTTGATTGTAGATCTTAAACTTATCTTGATTGTAAATCTTAAACTTTATTTAAGTCTAAAAAAATTGATAGAATCGTATCTATCTTTATCTTGATTGTAGATTTTGAAAATGTGATATTATTTATTTATCTCATTATTATTACCAATTTACATTGATGTATTTCCATCTTTATCTCAATAATAGATTTTAAAAACTCTATATATTTAGAATTCTTTTGGTAATAATCACATGAAATAGAACCTTGTAAAAGAAAGTTGTTGATCCGTTTCGAACTAACCACTATGCTTCATCGTCAAGACTAAGTAAGAAATCAGATCCCGAAATTAAGCTTAAATAAATGTAAAAATGACTAAACTAGTCATTAAAATAACCGCTATTCTTCTAAAACCGCACATCAAACATTTACATTTACACACTTCCTTCCAGGATTGTTAGGTGATGCTTACACACTTCCTTCCAGGATTGTTAGGTGATGCACCTAAATTTTCTTGAACATGAAAGATCTTGTTAATAGGTTTATTTTGAAAGAGGGTGGACAAAGACTGTGAGTTGTCATATGAATGCCAACCGACAAGACCAAACAACATCGACATCCCGCTTGCAACCTCACTGCCATGACCAACCAGACTCAGACGAATAATGAACAGTCACATCCTACCACTGCTTGTGATATCGAACTTCATATCTTGGGGATGCACTCATAGTTAAGAATGACATCTGTTATTATATATCAAACTCAAACTAACCATCGAAATTTCAGTACTTCCATTTCACATTTTCATGTTTTGTTTTTCACATAATTATAACAGTTAAGGTAGGGTATCACTTGTCTTCTAGGATTACATTTTGGTTTGAATTTGTCATTGTAATACTGCTCATAACTATTGAAGTCTTAAAAAAATAAAAAATAATAATATCCAAATGTCAAATCTTCCATATAATCCCAACAGAGAACTTGGTTTTTTCTAGTTTACTTCCTGAAAGCTGTTAAGACATAGTTGGGCTTTCTCGTGCATAACTTTTGAAGTCTTCCCAAAAAAAATTGGCTTAGTATCCAAATGTCAAATCTTCCATAGAATTTGGTATTTTTCAGTTTGGAAAGCTGTTTAAGACATATTTGGATCTTTTTATGCTTTTTGTTGTTTCAATAAAAAGCATGGAGAAGCTTTTGCAATCACAGACTGTTAGTTGTGCTATATTGGTGCTTGTTGATGGAGTCATATAATTTATTTAAATTATGTAAATTTTTCATTTACTGTGGAAGCAACTCAGGGTGTATGCATAACTAGCGTTATATAATCATTTTGCATGAAATAGCATAACACTATTAGAGTCTATGGAACTAGGCTTAAATGAGGAGGTTTTGTATTTTAAAGTGTTTGTTATCTTTATTGTGTTGAGATTCAGGTTTAAAATTTGGTTCATCTATTTAGTGTATTTATGAGTCAATGTGGTAGAATCAAGAATATCAGGATAGTCTATTTCACTAAACCCATCTTTTAAATGATGTTAATTTAATTATAAAAAAATCAAAAAAATTATAAATACATTTTATTATTATTTTATTATTATTATTTATAGTATTTAAAGCTACAAATTCAACTGGATTCCAATATTATATGGCTCTCACTTATATAAATGGTAAAACTGTTTGTATTAGAAGTTGCAAAGCAATTAGCTATTGTTGTTGTAAAACAATTAGTGCATTCATCTAATGCAAAGTAATTGGGATAGCTATACAAATTAGATAGCTAGTAGACATCAAAAACATCATGATACATCTCACATTGCTAAAATTGAAAAAAAATTATAAAAATAACTCAATTATAACTTTATTGTTATTATTATTATAAAAATAATTCATATATCAATTAAATATATATACATTTAAAAAATTATGTAACAAGATTTTTAACCATTGATATTTACTCCTATTTACCCCTATTTTAGAAACGTTATTGTAATACCATGGGCCAATATAATAGCTTACTAATATCATATGACAAAAAAATTGTAACTCATGTTTATATGACATTTTTTGAATTAATCAATTTAATTAAAAAAATAAAAATAAAGTAGTACTTTAGCAATAAATCTCAATCTTTGATAATAGCTATTATTAAATAAGTATAATCTAGTGAATAACTTAATTTTTATGTAATTTTAAAACTATATTTGTAATACTTTTAGTACAGCCATATATAAATTAAATAATTAATTAATGTCAATAGGCATTAAAAAATTATTTCATGATACATTAAAAAAATCATAAAAACTAAATTATCACTTTATTTTAAATTATTATTATTTATAAAAATAATATATATATATATATATATATATATATATATATATATATATATATATATATATATATAATAAAATGTAACAAATTTTTAGCTATAAATATTCACCCCATTTTATTATGGAGATTTTTAACTTGTAAATAAATTTTGTTATAATACAATGTGCCAATACCATATAAATAGACTTTGTTACAATACCATGAGCCAATATCATGGCTTACTGATATCACAGCCTAAAAAACGGTAACTCATGTTCATGTGACATTTTTTTAATTCATCAATTTAACTAAAAGAGAAAAAATGACATAACTACTTTTGAGATAATCTCGTCATTAGCACGAGGACTAATACCAAAAATATTTTAGAACAGTCCATGGAAGTTAAATCCCTACCATCTACCTAATAATTATTGATAATTAAATGAGTGTAGCAATATAAATTAAATAAATGAAAATGATCAAATCCATAACAAGCATCAAAATACTTATTTCTTGATATATATTACATTGGTAATATTAAAATAATTGTAAAAACTAACTAAAATATAGTTTTTTCAAAAATGATTATTAATTATAAAAAGAATTAATATGTAAGTTAAACATATATACATTTAAAAAAACATGGAATTAGATCTCTAATCATGGATGTTCTTCACGATACATTTCACATTGTTAAGATTAAAAAAATCATAAAACTAACTAAATTATATATTTTTAAAATAATTATTATTTATGAAAAAAATTAAGATATAAACTAAACATAGATGGAGCAAGATTCTTAACCGTGGAGATTTAACCCACTTGACCATGGAGATTCTTTATTTGTAAGTAGGCTTGATTACAATATGTAGGTCAATACCATGGCTTATCAATACCACATGCCCAAATGAACCATAAGTCACTTCATATAACACTTATTCATATGACATTTTTTTTAATTAATCAATTTAACTAAAATAATAAAAAGGGCAGAACTACTTTAGAGATGGATCTCAGTGATGGATTTGTGTATACTATTATGAATGTTCTAGAATATTTCATGGAGGTTAATAAGTATTGATAATTGGATTAAATTTTGGGAAATCATTTTCCAAAATAGACACACTTTCACTTAATTAAAATTCTGGAAACATTATTCCACTAATGCAGCCATATAAATTAAATGGATGGTAAATACCAATAGGCATCAATACATGATAAGCATCAAAAACACTTTATGATACATCTTATGTTGCTAAAATTAAAAGTAATAAAAATTAACTAAATTATAACTTTATTATTATTTATAAAAAGAACTAATATATAAGTTAAACATATATACATTTAAAAATTTGTGTAATAATATTTTTAATCGTGAACATTCATTCCATTTTATAACGGAGAATTTTTATTTATAAATAGGCTTTGTTGCAATACCATGGCTTATCAACTTTTAACTCAGGGAAAATTTTAAGGATGGACATTTACCTAAATGTTTGAAAACCTTGGCAAATCTTATTAGTCCATAATATGAAAACTATAAAATATTTAGCAATATTTTTCTGAAAATATTCAATTTTATTAGAATTTTATATAGTCTATATAAAATTTTGGCTTTTCGTGAAGTAAAATATTTTTTTTTTTTTAGAAAACATGAAATATTAGTCCACCTATGAATATTAGCCCTTAAAATTTTCCATGCACTTTAACTTATAAATACTATTGAAAATATTCTAGAATATTCAATGGAGGTTAAATCCCTATATCTACCTAATAATTACAAATAAAATATTGAATAGAATATTTTATTAATATATAAGTTAATATATAAAAAGAATTAATATATAAGTTAAACATATATACATTTAAAAAAAAATGGAAAAGATCCCTAACCATGGAGATTCTTCATGATACATCTCACATGGTTAAGATTAAAAAAATCATAAAACTAACTAAATTATATATTTTTAAAATAATTGTTATTATGAAGAGAATTAAAATATAAATTAAACATAGATGGAGAAAGATTCTTAACCATGGAGATTTAACCCACTTGACCATGGAGATTCTTCATCTATAAGTAGGCTTGATTACAATACCATGGCTTATCAATACCATTATACCACATGCCCAAAATAACCACAAGTCACTTCATATAACACTTATTCATATGACATTTTTTTTAATTAATCAATTTAACTAAACATGGATTTGTGCACACTATTATGAATATTCTAGAATATTTCATGGAGGTTAATAATTATTGATAATTGAATTAAATTTTGGGAAACCATATTCCAAAATAGACACGCTTTAACTTAATTAAAATTCTGGAAACATTATACCACTAGTGCAGCCATACAAATTAAATGGGTGGTAAATACCAATAGACATGAATACATGATAAGCATCAAAAACACTTTATAATACATCTTATGTTGCTAAAATTGAAATTCATAAAAATTAACTAAATTATAACTTTATTATAATTTATAAAAAGAATTAATATATAAGTTAAAAATTTACACATTTAAAAAATTGTGTAATAATATTTTTAACCCAAAATTCATTCTATTTTATAGTGGAGACTTTTTATTTGTAAATAAGATTTGTTGAAATACCATGGCTTATCAAGTTGAAAATAATTAATACTATTTTATATTAATGGAGAAATGGTTACACAAGTTGTAACGTATCTCCTTAGTTTAGGATTAGTTCCTACAATTTAGGAGTTTGTTTGCAACTTCCTAATTCCTAGTGATGTACTTAATGATGTAATGCCTCATTCATGAATGTAGAGTAAACTCAGAGCGTTCTCTCTGTTTGAGTGCAGTCTCCAGGTGCAGTACTCACCTGTGAGCTGCAACTCCTTATTTTTCAATTTAGTGTCATTTTTATCTTGGTATCAGAGCTCAGAGTAGGGACAGCCTTAATTTCTTTTTTTTAGGATGCATCATTGATTACTAAACCGTAGTGGCGAAAGAGCTTACAGAAGTTTTCATAGATTCAGGTGGACAGCAGTAACACCTGAAACACAGGTCTCAGATGACTGATCATCTCTGAGCGGGAGAAAGGATTGGCGCGGTTTTTTCGCGAACAGTCGCGCCATTGGCGCGGGTTTGAGGGAGATAAGCGCGCCAGCGCGCTAAAATACGCTATTGGCGCGGAAGTACACGCAAAAGTCGTGCCAGGGTTGGGACTCAAACGCATTTTGATTTGGGCGCGGATTTTTCGCATCAAAGAAGCACCAACCTCTTTCTCTTTGGGAAGGTCTGCAATTTTTTGCAGATCGGCCCTGCCCAGTGGTGGCACATTGATGTTCTGAATTCGCCCGGTGGTGGCAGATCAGACTTGCCCGGTGGTGGCACATTGAAGTTCCGAATTTGCCCGGTGGTGGCAGATCGGACTTGCTCGGTGGTGGCACATTGAAGTTCTAAATTCGCTCGGTGGTGGCAGATCGGACTTGCTTGGTGGAGGCGCATTGAAGTTCCTAATTTGCTCGGAGGAAGCAGATCGGACTTGCCCGGTGGTGGCGCATTGAAGTTCCGAATTCGCTCGATGGCAGCAGATCGGACTTGCCCGGTGGTGGCGCATTGAAGTTCCTAATTTGCTTGGTGGCAGCAGATCGGATTTGCCCGGTGGTGGCGCAGTGAAGTTTCTGATTCGTCTGGAGGAGGCAGATCAGATTGTTATGGTCAAGATCTGGTATGTGGTGATTTTTTTTTTAGTATCCTGCAATTGTTCAGTTGGGTAGAATTATTCATTAGAGGATCAGGAATTTTATCAGTCCAATATGAATAACAGTATAGAATCGTATCTCCACGAGTCTGGAAAACTCGATGGATCGAATTTCTCCAACTGGAAATTCAAGATACAAACTTTACTTGAAAGCGCAAATGCGTGGTCGATCGTTACAGGAAGTGAGCTGAGACCAGGATCAACTGCACAAGAACAAGACAGGGATAAAAGGGAGACAAAAGCAAAGGTCATATTGAAGATGTCCGTCAAGGACAATATTATCCCGCATATTAGAGACTGTAAATCGACCACTGACATTTGGATGATGATTAAAAACCTATACCAGACGCAGAATACAAACCGTGTCTTGTCACTCAAAGGCAAGTTTTTTGCAATGAAGATGGAGGAGAATGAGTCCGCTGCTGGATTCATTGCGAGAGTCAAAGACCTGAAGGATAGATTGGGAGATATCAGAGAGAAAGTTTCTGATTCGGATCTGGTCACGATCACGTTGAACGGAATGATAGATAAATACCAGATGTTTATCACAGGGATGGCAGCAAGGGAGAAAGCCCCTGCGTTTGAAGAGCTGACAGGGATTCTGCTACAAGAAGAAGAGCGACGACAAAATTTGAAATCGCAGAGCAATGACCTTGCTTTGATGGCGAAAAGGAGACAATATAGAGGGAAGCAGCCACAACAGCAACAACAACCACAGTAGCAGCAGAGAGGAGCCAACACATTTCAGAAGAGATCGTTTAAAGGTATGTCTGCTAATAATTTTCCCAGCAAGAAATGTTTTTAATGTGGAAAACCTGGTCATCATATTAAAGAGTGTTATAAGAGGCAGGCAGACGAAGTAAGAAACAAACAGAGAAAGAACAAAGGTTACTTCGTTGAGGAAGATGAGGATCAGAGCCACGAACTTCAACTATTCACAGTTGATTGTGCTCTTTTAGCTTCAAAGGGAGATGAGGACGACATATGGTATGTCGACTCTGGTGCATCCTCACATACGACAGGTAAGAAGGACTGGTTTGAATGTCTTGAAGAAACTTCATGTGGGTTGAAAATTTATTTAGGGGATGATAGTGGATATGAGATCAAAGGATATGGTGACATTCTGGTAAAATTACCTAGCGGTAACATTAGACGCCTTAAAAATGTATTGTATGTGCCCGGAATTAAGAAAAATTTGATCTTTGTCTCAATGATTACTGATCAGGACATGCAAGTTCAATTCTTTAAGACTAATTGTGTCATAAAGGATAGCTAGATGGAAACAGTTGCAACAGGAGTGCGTGTGGGGAGCTTGTACAGATTAGACGTGAAAAGTATGACAAAGCAAGAAATGGTTGCAACTGGATCGACAGCTGAAGATCTCTGGCATCAGAGATTTGGCCATCTTAATCTACAAGACCTCATCTTACTTCAGAGAAAAGGTATGGTTGATGGACTCCCTGTTTTCCATAATGTTAAGTTGGATTGTGATGGATGTGCATTAGGGAAAATGCATAGAGAAGAGTTCCCTTTGCATGTTAATGGAAAAGAAAGAGATATCTTAGAACTGGTGCATACAGATATATGCGAACCTATGCAGACTAGGTCATTAGGAGGTGCATATTATTTTCTCTTATTTACAGATGATTGCACTAGGCTCTCATGGATATACTTTCTGAGTAAAAAGAGTCAAGCCTTTCAGTATTTTAAAGAGTTTAAATCTATGGTAGAAAACCAGACAGGAAAAAGGATAAAAATTCTCTGCTCAGATCAAGGGGGAGAATACAGGTTGGGAGAATTCATGAATTTCTGCAAGCAACATGGGATTATTCAACAGTTCACAGTGCCCCACACTCCTCAGCAGAATGGAGTGGCAGAACGAAAGAACAGAACTCTTGTGGAGTGCGTAAGGAGCATGCTTCAAGGTAAGGGTCTTTCAAATGGTTTTTGGGAAGAAGCTATTAACACTGTTGTCTACTTAAAGAATAGGAGTCCCACTAAATGTCTAGGCTTCAAAACCCCTTTTGAGGCATTGTTTGGATTCAAACTAGCAGTCAGTCATTTAAGAATATTTGGGTCAAAAGCTTACGCTCATATACCTAAGGCAGATCGGAAGAAGTTAGATCCAAAAGCCTTGAAATGTATCTTTGTTGGATATGGCACTGAGTTCAAGGCATATAAGTTGTTTAATCTTGTGACTCATAAGGTTTTTGCAAGCAGAGATGTCATATTTCATGAACAGGTTGAAGAAGGAAAGGATGACTCTAACAGTGATTGGCACATTCCGTTGCTAATGGAAGAAAACAGTAAGGATGATGAAGTACAAGAGCAGAAACAAGAAGAAGAAGTAACATGTAATGTAAGCAATGATGCAAGCCCAGAGAAGGCTGAAATAGACAGATTTGAGGTAAGTCCCCTACCAAGGAGATCAAGTAGGAAGACTCAATTACCATCCAGATTGAAAGACTATGCATTAATGACAAACATTTTAAACATTGTATAACCTGCAAATTATGAAGAAGCAAGTAAATATGATGCATGGAGAGCTGCAATGCATGAGGAAATAGAATCAATAAACAAAAACCATACTTGGGATTTGGTTGAATTTCCTGAAGGTAAAACCCCCATAGGATGCAAATGGCTGTACAAACCTAAAATAAATGCAGATGGGAGTATAGAAAAACTTAAAGCTAGACTGGTAGCAAAGGGTTACTCATAGCAAGAGGGAATAGATTTCGATGACACCTTTGCTCTTGTAGCCAAATTAAACACCATTAGAATGCTAATTTCCTTAGCAACAAAACATAAATGGCAGCTACACCAGCTAGATGTTAAGTCTGCATTTCTGAATGGTGACTTGAAAGAAGAAATTTATTTAGTTCAGCCTGAAGGTTTTGGGAAAAAGGGGTAGGAACATCTTGTTTGTAAATTGAAAAAGGCACTTTATGGTTTAAAACAAGCACCAGGTCGTGGTATGACAAGATTGACTCATTTTTTGTACAGCATGGTTTTTATAGGAGCTTGAATGATCCAAATTTGTATACCAAGTTTAATAAACAGAGGAAAATTATTTTGATTTCTTTGTATGTAGATGATATGATCATAACAAGGGATGCTAACAATCTGATCAAAGAAATCAAACAGCAGATGTCACAAGTGTTTGAGATGAAAGATCTCGGAAATCTACATTACTGCTTGGGATTGGAGGTATGGAGAGATTCTGGACAGACTTTTCTTACACAAGGGAAGTATGCCAGAAGCTTGCTGGAAAGGTTCAGAATGGAGCAGTGCAGATCAGCAGCAACACCATTGTAGTAGAACTTAAAGTTGAGCAGTGATGATGGTACTAAAGAGGTGGATGCCACTATGTATAGACAGCTAGTTGGAAGTTTGATATATCTCACTACAACTAGACCAGATTTGGTATACTCTGTTAGTACATTGAGCCAGTTCATGTCAAAACCACTCGAAAGTCACTGGATCGCAGCAAAAAGTGTGTTGAGGTATCTTAGTGGTACTAGTAATTATGGTATTTTGTACACTGACACTTCTGATGTTACTCGAGCAGGTTTTTCAGATTCAGATTGGGCAGGTAACTTGGATGATCGAAGGTCTATCACAGGTTACGCTTTCAGCATTGGATCCGGGGTCATAGCATGGAGCAGCAAAAAGCAAAGTACTATAGCCTTATCTTCATGTGAAGCTGAGTACCAAGCATTGTGTGCAGCCACATGTGAAGCTATCTGGTTGAGAAGACTTCTCAACGATGCAGGAGAAGAACAGAAAGAATCAACTATCATCAAAACTGACAACCAGAGTACCATCAAGCTTGCATACAATCCAGTCTTTCGTAAAAATACCAAGCACATTGACACTCATTTCCATTTTGTTCGAGAGAAACTACAGTCAAAAGTGATATTTGTTGAATATTGTAAAACTTGTGATAATATGGCTGATATATTTACTAAGCCTCTTGGGCGTGTAAAGTTTGAATTGTTTAGAAGGATGCTAGGAGTTCAGGATAATCCTTTCTCCATTAAGGGGGGGAGTTGAAAATAATTAATCTTATTTTATATTAATGGAGAAATGGTTACACAAGCTGTAACGTATCTCCTTAGTTTAGGATTAGTTCCTACAATTTAGGAGTTTGTTTGCAACTTCCTAATTCCTAGTGATGTACTTAATGATGTAATGCCTCATTCATGAATGTAGAGTAAACTCAGAGCGTTCTCTTTTTTTGAGTGCAGTCTCCAGGTGCAGTACTCACCTGTGAGCTGCAACTCCTTCTTTTTCAATTTAGTGTCATTTTTATCTTATCAATATCACATGCCTAGAAAAACTATAGCTCATTTCATATGACACTTGCTTATATGACATTTCTTTTAATTATTCAATTTAATTAAAAGGGAAAAAAGACATAACTACTTTGAAGATAAATATCAACTTTTAACTTATGAATGTTGGAATTAATGCTTACATCCTATATTTGAGATATTGGTTTGTGATGGTTGAGAAATTCTCTCAACCTCTGTTTCTAACTTAGGAATAAGTTAGATCTGAGAAACTCTATTTATTAGAATAATCTGAATGTAATATGTGTGTGTGTGTGTGTGTGTTGACGCATACACCTTTGTGTGAAATATATGAATGCTTTCAGTCATTTTTTAACATGGTATCAAAGCACTATGCTCGTGTTGGGATTGTGTGAGAGGTTGTGCATATTGTGAACATTGAGGTTTGCGATGGTGAATCAATGAAGCGCTTTGTTTTCACTGTCTGCTAGGTATGACAAGGCCACGCATAAGACTATTTTGCATGACGTTGTTTAGGTTGTGTGTATTACAAATTTTCTATTAGAGGAGGTGTTTTTCTCAAGTAGAAGCAAGACCCTTTCTGTAGTGTAGCTGGATCTACTAATTTGAACAACCAATGGCTACACAATCTGGATCTGCTAATAGTAGTTGGATATGCTAATTCAAATAACTGATTGCATCTGTGTGAAGCAATGAAGGGTCATTGTATGCATTAGAATGGCTCGACTCTGTGGAGGCCTGGATGTTGACGACAAGTGGGTAATTTCTGTGAACCTTCTTAGATCTCAGTTGTGATTTCTATGAACTGATGTTGTCATCAGTAGGATATTGGAGGCATAGTGCGATGACGAGGTGGAGGCTGCCGCTAGAATAAGTCGTGGAGCATAAATAAGTTAACGGTTGTTTTGTTCGAATTTTGAGGTAGACACAGTCGGGGAAGATCTTCATGGATACTACAGATCAAGACTAGCTTCTCATTATTTGTAGCCACCGATGACAGAGTCAGCATTGAATTCAGAGATGTATTTGGCAACCAAGTAGGAGGCGTGTGTTTTTCACAAAGCAGCGAAGCATTTTTTTAATTGTAGAAGGGTACATCGGTGCTAAAGTTTAAAAGGTATTTTGTTTTCTTTTTTCATCACAGAGTTCATGGTGTTAGAAAAAAATAGTGGTTTGAATTTTCCCTCATGGAAAGTAAAAATACAAATGAAATTAATGAATAAAAACTTGTGGGGCATAGTGAATGGTTCAAAAGTAGCACCTAAAGATGCCAAAGAGTTAATTGAATGGAAAAATAGAGATGAAAAAGCGAAGTCCATTATTGGACTTGCTCTTTCAGGTTCACAATTGCATCTTGTGGATCTCACTAACCCATCTAAGGAAATATGGGAACATTTGGCTCAATTATTTGGTCTAAAAACTACAAATGAAAATTTTTCCATAAAGCTGCAATTATTTAGACTGAAAATGATTGACAAGACATGTATGTCCAGTGATCTAAATAATTTAATGTCTCTTTTAAGACAATTAGCTGTAGCAAGTGTGAAGGTGGAGGATGAAGATGCTAAAGCAATATTACTAAATAGTCTTCCTTCAAGTTATAGTAGTGTTGTCTTTACTTTGAGTCAAATGTCTTCACAAACATTGCATGAGACAATTGCAACACTTCTGGCAGAGGAAAAGAGACTAAAACCAGAGGATACAGAAGAGAACTCTCCAGTAGAAAATGCATTGTTTACAAAGACAAGGACGAGAAAGAAAAATGCAAACAAAGGTGAAATTGAATGCTACTATTGCAGGAAAATTGGGCATACAATGTGGAATTGTAGAAGTCATGCCAGTGATGTGTTAAAAGGGAAAGAATCAGCAAATATAGCCACATATGAATATCAATTGAATTTTGATGATGAATTCAATGAAGAATTTGAACCTCTTAAACTCTTTTAGAACATCTACACTTCAGGTTCAACATGGAAGGTGCATCTGTTACACAGTAATTTGTCACCGTCCCTACCATTCCCCGTCCCGCACAATGGAGGACCCATTTTGTGACCTGTGAACATTGTCATGCCTTGAAAACATCATCAATGCATTCCTCTAAGTATGAGCCTCATTTGCCCTTAAGACATCTCCTTGCAAAAATCATGAAAAACATCCCTTTTGGCATTGGCGCGGGCAGGCAGTTCAGTACTCGCGCCAATGGGGAAAATCCTGCAAAGAGGTCACGCCAACTGGCGCTCTGTCATAGAGCCGTAGTCGCGCCACCCAATTTAGGGACTGTTTTTTAAATAAAGATGGCGGAAGTTGAGTTCCAACAAACTCACAAACCATTGCCTATCTTGAGTTGGGAGGTTTGGCTGCGGGAGTTCTATGGAAGGGAAGTGGTTTTGCCACCTCCCATGGAACCTTCCCTGTTGATAGGGCCAATCCCATAATAATAGGGATCCCAACTCCCTCCTTCCCCATCTATAAAAGCCTGCTCAAATCCATGGCAAGCTAGTCTTGAAGTGCCTAAGCTTTGAATCTCCATATTCCCAAGAGCCTGTGTGCTGTAAAGAATCCTCTCTTTCCCTTAAGGCCGACTCAAGTAAGGAGACCATTGTCGAGAGACTCCGGAGAGGTTTTCCCTTTCATTGGCGAGCTTTGCGAGACGTGGACGACCGGAGACCCGTCCGAAGGAGACCGCGACATCAGAACTTGGTTGTAATCTTTCTTCGTTCATTATTTAATAGATGACTATGATTATGGTTCCACTCCGTTTTCCATCATGTTAATGCGAGTAACATCCTTTCTGACTGATGTTTAGTTACGTGTGCCAGATTTTATGCTTGTATCTGTTCGTTTCTTCCGTGTGCAGGTGTTCATCCGCGGAGATCGTGGAGGGATTGTGATCTGCCGAGGCTGAGGAACGGGGACGCTTCTTCTTCATATCATAGCGTTGGAATCCAGGTAGGCTTCTATTCCTAGTCTTTCCATTCGTAACTAGGAGCTTGCATCATAACATTGTTTGATTGTTGCTAGACCCCTGTTGGGCTAGTAGGGATCGCCTCTGTCCGCAGAGGGGATTTACCTCCTCAACAAATTGGCGACTCCACTGGGGATCGTCCGGATTTCATTGTCTCGTTTGTGCTGTCTCGCTTTGATTGTTTTATGTTTTTCCTTGCTTGATGAACCCTCTGGGTTGGAGTCTTTCACTGTTTTTGCTTCTTGGTTTGCTTAGCTTGCATTAGTCTACTTCTGGAGTAGCTTGTTTTTAATTTTTGGCTGAGAAACTCGACTGGCGCGGTTTTTAACCCGACAGTCGCACCGATTGGCGTACGTTGCCTTTGTCCAGCCCATGCCAATTGCTTTCTGGCGCCAGTTTCATACTTACAGTCGCGCCACCCCTGTAAGTTTTTTTGAGTTTCCTCATTTTTGAGCTTTCTGGATTTGATCAGTGTTTTTCTTCTTGATTTTCTGACTGCCTGAGTGTGTTGGAGTTCTGTTTGACTGGGAATCCACCTCCGTCCTTTGGTTGTTTGCTTTTATCTACCAATTTCACGTTTTAAGCCCTAGGGCATCTAGTGGCTTAGTGTATCGAGCCCTCCTTGGGAGTTTTGGTGTTTTGATTGTCCTGTCAACTATCTAATTGATTCTCTACATCCTCTAAGTAGTTGTTCATCGTTTTATTGTGATTTTTGGGTGATTGTTCATTCCTTCATTCGAAATTCATTTGGTCTCGCCTTGGACCTAGATCACACGGTCCATTGGAAGCTTTTGAGTCTTTTCTTCGTTTTGAGAGACTTTGGTCGATTTGGGGATCTGATTGCTTGTGTTGTTGAGTGAAATTTGTTTGTTTCGCTCTCTTGGAAATCGTTTCTCAAGTTGTTCCGTTTGTTTTCAAGTTTGTTTAGTGCATATTAGCTATTAAACATTGAAAATAAAAAAAAATCTCTTTTGCTTTTGTTAATTAGTGCAAATTGTGATCTTTTCCATATCGCTAGTGATTAGTGTTTTGAATGAAAAGTTTTCAATTTCATTAGTTGCATTAGAGATCTCATTGTTTGTCTTCCGTTCATTTCATTTGTGTAAAAGCTCTCAACTCTTCTCTAACTAGTTTTCATCGAACGAAATGTTGGACTATGGCATATAGATTTGCATTTACGAGTCTCTTAAGACACTACATACGATAGGGCCTGAAAATTGAAACTTAATTGAAGATCAACTGTAAAATTTATTCAATTAACCTAAGGCAGCATTGGAACTTAACGAAACATATTTAGAAGGTCTAGGCTAGAGACGTGTTCCGGCGTCATTAAACCTAGCAGCTGTCGTTCGCCTGTTGGCTTTAGACAGCGCTAGTACGGACTTGCGCTCCCCGTACCGTCGAGTATATAAAGGGAGACCCCTATAGGTTTGCAATCCTTTATCCACAGGAAGCCGAGTCTGCCGCCCTATACCCGTGATACACCGAACACAGCATTCGGGGAGACTACCTGCACGTACGGAAAGTCCTTGGTCGATTTCTGTTTCATTATTGAAACCAAGGTGTATATTGCGGTTCACGGATATTTGGTACACCCTTTGTGCCTAGTATTTCCTGAGCAGTCATTTGGTCTTTTCTGACTCCCTAAACTTGAAAAGACCATCAAGAGCTTGTCCTTTCACGCTTGTGTCAACTCTGAAAGAGATAGAGTCATCTTTTTATCGTTTCTCGACTCTTAAAATATGAAATGGTAGAATTTCTTACTTTCCAATGTGGTAAAATTAATCGCCCACGATTACACACCCGTTTAGACATTGCTTGTTGACCGTTTGATCGTGTGTCTTAACTCTTTTTCGGCCCGTGTGTGGTTTTGAGTTTTGATGGCAACTTTTTCAGAGTTTACCAACCAAGGAATCCCCTCAGAAGGGAATCCTGGTCATTTTCCTCCTTTTGGAAATGTTGGTGCTCCTTACATGGCGACGTTGTCCCTTCCTGGGTTAACTGTTGGGTTGCCTGTTTGGTTTTTCTCAACCTCTGTTGTCCCGAATGTCTCCCATACTGTTCAATCAGTTCCTCCACCGGAACAACGTCATGTTGATTCCAAGGTGGACCTCTCCCCTTCTTCGCCTGTTTCTGCATCCTCATCTTCTACTTCGCCTGGTGAAAGCCTGGATTCGAGTAACCAGGTGGCTAAGAAGAAGAAGAAGAAGACAAATAAGAAGAAGTCTGATAAGCGAGAGGCTAAAAGTGCAGCTACTGTCTCTAAAATGTCTCCTCTTGATAAACCTTCCAACCCTCCACGGAAAGTCAAGTTCCCTTGTATGTTGTGCACGGGAGACCATCTTCTTCAAGACTCCCCTGGCATTCCCAAGGTGCTCGAAGTATGGTCCAATGGTCATCCACCATTGCCTTTGGCTTCCGGGAGTCAGGTTGGGGGCACGTTTTCAACCGGTGCTGGTAAGGCTTCTAAGAAGCAGGGTAAGATCACCAATCCCTGTAAGTTGTGTGAAGGGCACCATGCCATTCACCTTTGTCCTTATATGGATGAAGCCAAGCGATTTTTGGACAACCCGACCGGTTCTACACCACGCCTTCCACCTGGTTATAATCGGCTTTCTGTGAGTCCTCTGCCAGCTGATCTTACGATTGGTCAAGAGTCATCCTTGGTCGATCCCACTCCCCCAGAAATTCAAATTCACGAATCTGTCCCTGACCAACCATTGGTCGTGGGATCGGTTGAACTGGCCCCGTCCGTGGTGCACCAGGTCTTTTCTGTCGAGAGTGGACCTCACCCCCCCCATGTCCTTCTGATTTCTTCAGATTCTTCAGACTTGGAGAAAGATTCTCTTGTCCCTGTGCTTCAAGAAGCTCCTCCTCCGCCTCCCATGATGGATGCTTCGGAGGATATCCCTCCCACCTTCAAGATGGAGGTTATGGAGGACGCTTCTTCTACCGTAACATCAGGGGAAGACCTTCGCATGTCGATGGTAGCCCCTCCGAGTAGTTTGGTCGCTTCCTTTGATTGGAGTCGATTTGCAGGATTCCACCTTCCGTCTTACGTACCTTTCGAGATCACAGTAGAGGCTCTTGGTTTGGTCGTACCCAACACCATTATAGACGAAGGTGCATCTGTTAGTATTCTGTCTTCAACTACCTGGCAAGCTTTCGGTTCGCCGCCGCTTGCGTCTGTTACGCAGAATCTGCTCACTTTTAACAGAAGGACGAGTCAACCGTTGGGGATCCTTCCAAGGTTACCTGTTACTTTGGGAGGTAAAACAGTCCATATGGACGTGATGGTCGTTCTAGGCCCCTTGGATTTCAATCTGCTTTTGGGGTGTGATTACACCTATGCCATGGGAGCGCTCGTCTCCTCCCTCTTTCGTGTGGTCTGTTTTCCGCATGAAGGAAGGATCGTGACCATTGATCAGCTGTCATTCTTTGGTCCTAATGTGGCAACTGGTCCGCCATCACCCCCTCCTGGTTTCTATCCACCCATTGTATCTGCTCCACCGCAGGTCAACTATGTGGCTACTTACCTCGTGCCTGTGCTCAGTGATGATGCCGTTGTGCATAATGTGCTGGGGGCATTGGGTCCTGACTTCCAGGATGTTTCCCTTCCATCAGGAGTGGAACTCTTGGAAGCACCGCCTTCTGGTTCTTTTTGATGTAAGACGGTTAGAGCACGGTTTCCTCCCTGGGTCAAGCTCTTTAAAAAATGAAACCAGGATCTCGGAGGATAGTTCTTTTAAGTGTGTCAACCTCGTTAAAATAATGAAACACGAAAATGTTCAATTCGACTTTTGTTTTGAACCTTCACTCCATTTTCAATGGAATGAAGCTTGGGGGGCATGCACCTCGAATTGAGACACCATGCTGGGGGGCATGCCCATTTTCCTCATTCCAAGCATAGTTTGCATATGTGTGTGTTCATGTGTGCTTTTAAGCTTGCGTAAAAATGAAATGTGTGATTAGATACATTGTGTGAATACATTTCGCATTGGGCCGTTTGTTATGTAACTGATACATTAGATTACATTTGTATTAGACATTCGCATGACATATAAAAACATTATCACATGTAAAGAAAGATCCATCCAGAAATAGTCATATGTATATATATATACATGTGTCGGAATGTTTGCACAGTGTGCATCACATAAAACTCAAAAAATATACATAATCGTCTTAGTACATCTAGAGACGCTATGTCTCTCAAAAATAGGTGTGGTATAAATCCTAAGGACTAATCCGCATGGTGCTCATGATAGCACGTGACTGCACGCACTAGGCGCCTCAGGATTCGGTGGATCCGATTCGGAACTCCCACCGTGTGGCGCTGGTATGCCATCGGTACGTCTGCTAGCCGGGCATAGTCTGGGATCCCATGGGCAATCCCCTCAAGGTTTTGGATCAGTCCATCTCCTCCGGTGCCTTCTCCCTGAATCTCAGGGGCGAGTTGTGTCCTCCGGGAGATTGGAGACATCCCGGCTGGTCTCTCCGGTCCTACATCTGCATGCATATATAATTGTGTTAAGACGAATGTGTATTAACGAAAAAAAAACATATAAACATAAAAGAAAAGATGTGAAATCTTACCCAGCTCCTCGTCCCAGTCATCTCCTTCTGGTAGTGGGAGATCTGGGTCCCCAGTAAAGTCAGTTCCTGCATAGGGCCAGTCTTCCATGAAAATCAGCTGGCGCCGTAACCACCTAAAAAACTCTGGCCTCCAGGACATCTGTTGGCCACCTCCAGATCTGGGCATCAATGCTGCCCAGCGAGCCATTCTTGGCTCTCGTGGTATCGGACTCCCCACTGCGGCCCCTTGGCCCTGGAAGATTGGTAAACGTTCCGGAATGAACGATACCAAGATGGAACCATAACCGAACTGCTTCAGTTTCCCCTATTTGCACTTTGTGAGCTGCCTTTTCATATTGATAGTTACTGCTTCTACCCAGTTGAACAGTAAGGGACCCATGCATTCTAAGGCCAGCAGGAGTTGGGTCTTCGTGGCCTCGTGCAGAGCCTGCGATCCAGCAGCCCGCGTAATGGTATGGAGAACTACTCTCAGTGCTAGATCAGGGATGGTGTGGATATCCACCTTCTTGCTTCCTGATCCTGTTTGTGCCCCTCGGCACACCCGTGCCATTACTTCTTCCATATTTTCCCCAGATGGTCTGCTTCCAGTCAATACAGGGATTGGACCTCTGCGGGACAATCCAGTGATGAAATAAACATCGGTGACCTCCAGTTCTAACACCTGGTCTCGTAACCTGAACACCTGTTCCTGTTCGTCCCAGATACTGATTAAATACTGGAGGAGCTCGGGCTGAGCTCGTAAACATGGTGTGAGGAAGAAATTTTTCAATGCACAGTCTCTAAGTGCATTCATGCAAGCTTGGCTTTGCATGGCCTGTTCATCCTCTTCTCCGTGCTCTCGTTCCTTCCATTCGATTGCCATTTTGAGTGATTATCTGCATTCACATGGTCAAAAACCCTTAGTTAGATCTTTGATGAGCTTCAAATTCCATGTAATTTGGTCTAAATGTCGAAATTTTGGGCGAAATTTGAGGTTCGGCCGCTGGCGCGGCTGTTTTCTGAACAGTCGCGCCACGTGGCGCGAGCCCTTTGTAAAAAAGAGCTCATTGGCGCGGGTCCGTGCCCGATACCCGCGCCAATGGGCGCAGCCCTAAAATTTTGAAAGCGACCACACAGAACTGATTTTTAAGGGAAAGCTATTAAAAAATGAATGAAAATGAAGAGCAAAAGAGCGCCTCTTACCTGTGACAGACGAGAAGCTGAATGGTCGACTGGATTTGTCGCAATCACCGTCAGAAGTTTCTGCTCCAAAAGGACCACTGTTGCTTTCCACCAAGGTAAATAGTAAAAGTAATTTTATTTTTTACCAATTTGACATATTTATAACTTTTTCGACGTTAAATGAGTTTTAAAAGTTATTTTTATCAAATATTTGCATATGTTATGTCGAAAATGGATTTTACGCTTGCTTGGTATGTGCAGCAACAGGTTTTGCGACTTAAACGATGGAAACGAGTTGTATTTTATACTTTTTCGGACTCGGTAAATACACGAAAAAGTCACTTTGGAGTCATCTTTCAGCTCTTTTCTGACTCTCTAAACATGAAAAGATTGCCGAGGCCCTTGTCGTTTCGATCTCGTTAAAATGGACACAAATCGACATCCACCCAGTATAAGTTTAACCCTTTTTCGGGCTGGGATGGATTGATTACGAAAAAGGAATACCCTAGCCTATCGCGACTAGGAGGTTTTCCCGGATATTGTTTTCTACCTTTTCGGATATGGGGAACTATTTACGAAAAGGGACCTGTGGAGTTTTCTTTTCCGCTGTCTTTTCAAACTCTCTAAACATGAAAATACGCCGAGTTCTTCCTTTGTCAGACTCGTTAAATCCTGATGACATCGGATCTAGTCGAAATGACGTTCTCTGAGTTCTTCCTTCCTAGGACTCGTTAAATGCACTAGGATGGATTCACCCGAAGGGCGGACTTATATTGCAAGCATATGCTATCCCCTTCAAGCTTGTTATCAAAAATAATTGGGGTACTCGCCAGAAATGGTGGGGGAAAAATGGAACCATCGTCGTTGTCATCGGCAGTATGTCGCTCTTGAACATGGAGCTTGTCTGCATTCGTGTCGGGTTGGGGACATCTCATCTCGTTGCTTCACTTTGCCTCCGTGGGTTTGGGTAATCCCTTTTGACCTCTCATCTGCTCATTGCCTCGTCACCATGACCTCTGATCCGTTGATGTCAAATACTGCCAAGTCCACTGTCGTGCCGTTTATATGTTTAAGAGAAGTTGGCCTCTGCGAATATCAACCTTCCTCTGATTCTCATACGATCTTGATTCACAACAAAAACATCATGTTCCTCTGTCTCGTGTCGATGATGTGGGAAACATTATGGCCCACCTTCGATCAAGGTCACTTCCTGTCGACTTCAACTCATTATCCGGGAAGTTGGTCTAGAGACTCCTGATGGTACCTTGGAGCCTGCATGCCTCAATGGCAGGTTCGTCGCATTCGACGTGAGGTTTACATCATTGACCTCCGATCGAGTGATTCTACGGGTGTTCGACGTCAACTCATTTATTCGCACGCCGTAGATTGTACCTTAGTACCTTGAGGACCATTGTCATTATTGGTGGTTTCTCTCGCGTCTGTTAACAGCTTTCATCATTGGCTGGTAATCAGACGATGTTCTTGCATGTTCGACTTCAACTCACATATTCACATGCTTGAACTTGTACTCTGTTGGGTCGAGATGGAGCGCAAGACCCTGGATTGTGTCTGTTGTAATCCAGGCTGCGATTGTGGATTATTATCATTATGTACATGACTCCCTGATTGGATGGCTGCGACCATACCTGAGTCTATTTGTTTGATCTTAGTTGGATGGCTGCGCCCATACCCTGGATCCGGATTATAGCATACTCTGTTTCGGATGGTTGCGTCCATACCACTTATACATCATGTACTTGAGATATCAGTTGTATCTTTCTGCGCAGGTTTTCCGACGGCGGGCCTTCAGTTGAACATGTTCTCGTAAAGCATTTCACCCCTCTCTCTCTCGGGCCTCATACTTTAGGGGCATCGTACACGGTAATTTGTCCACCGTCCCTACCATTCCCCGTCCCGCACAATGGAGGACCCATTTTGTGACCTATGAACATTGTCATGCCTTGAAAACATCATCAATGCATTCCTCTAAGCATGAGCCTCATTTTCCCTTGAGACATCTCCTTGCAAAAGTCATGAAAAACATCCATTTTGGCATTGGCGCGGGCAGGCAGTTCAGTACTCGCGCCAATGGGGAAAATCCTGCAAAGAGGTCGCGCCAACTGGCGCTCTGTCACAGAGCAGTAGTCGCGCCACCCAATTTAGGGACTGTTTTTTAAATAAATATGGCGGAAGTTGAGTTCCAACAAACTCACAAACCATTGCCTATCTTGAGTTGGGAGGTTTGGCTGCGGGAGTTCTATGGAAGGGAAGTGGTTTTGCCACCTCCCATGGAACCTTCCTTGTTGATAGAGCCAATACCATAATAATAGGGATCCCAACTCCCTCCTTCCCCATCTATAAAAGCCTGCTCAAATCCATGGCAAGCTAGTCTTGAAGTGCCTAAGCTTTGTATCTCCATATTCCCAAGAGCCTTTGTGCTGTAAAGAATGCTCTCTTTCCCTTAAGGCCAAATCAAGTAAGGAGACCATTGTCACGAGACTCCGGAGAGGTTTTCCCTTTCCTTGGCGAGCTTTGCGAGACGTGGATGACCGGAGACCCGTCCGAAGGAGACCGCGACGTCAGAACTTGGTTGTAATCTTTCTTCGTTCATTATTTAATAGATGATTATGATTATGGTTCCACTCCGTTTTCCATCATGTTAATGCGAGTAACATCCTTTCTGACTGATGTTTAGTTACGTGTGCCGGATTTTATGCTTGTATCTGTTCGTTTCTTCCGTGTGCAGGTGTTCATCCGCGGAGATCATGGAGGGATTGTGATCTGCCTAGGCTGAGGAACGGGGACGCTTCTTCTTCAGATCATAGCGTTGGAATCCAGGTAGGCTTCTATTCCTAGTCTTTCCATTCGTAACTAGGAGCTTGCGTCATAACATTGTTTGATTGTTGCTAGACCCCTGCTGGGCTAGTAGGGATCGCCTCTGTCCGCAGAGGGGATTTACCTCCTCAACAGATAGTATGACAGTTGCGGATCTAGGGAAGGATCCCTCATTCGTTGAAGACGTGGAGTGGTATTCTAATGAGGTTATGTGACAGTTTGGGACACTGTCTGGTAATTGACTTCTGGAGGTCCTTGATTCGGGAGTTCAAGAGTCGAACATGGGAATCCAACTTGCCAACTACACCTTTACGAGGGTTATGAGGCAACTTGATGAAGTCTATATTGATAAGTTGTAAACGAGTTAAAGAATGATTGTGTATTTTGTTGTTTATGGGTGATTTCAATAAATTTATGTAATGCAAGCATTAAGAGGAGATGTTGGAATTAATGCTTACATCCTATATTTGAGATGTTAGAAGCCTATATTTATAAAATGTAAACCAGTTAAAGAATGATTGTGTATTTTGTTGTTTATGGGTGATTTCAATAAATTTATGTAATGTAAGCATTAAGAGGAGATGTTGGAATTAATGCTTGCATCCTATATTTGAGGTGTTAGTTTGTGATGGTTGAGAAATTCTCTCAACCTCTCTTTTAACACACCTTTGTGTGAAATATATGAATGCTTTTAGTCATTTTTTAACAATGAATACTATTAAAAATATTCTAGAATATTCAATGAAGGTTAAATCCCTATCATCTACTTAATAATTATCAATAAAATATTTAATAGAAATTAAATCGCTATCATCCACTTAATAATTAACAATAATTAAATTAAAATTATAGACACATTTATCAATAATTAAATATGAGAAAAAATTTAAATATTAAAATGGAGAAATAACTACAAAGGTGAATATTAATATTTTGGCCATACATTGCAAATCACTGAAATAATGGGCTTTATAGGCTTGCCCGGTATAAGCTATTCAACTGAAGCTTGGAAAATAAAATTCAAAATTCTACACTTGGAGAAATGAGGCATACAAAAAGGACACTGGTTAAATGATCAATGCCAAGAAGCACACTCTAACCAGGTAGCTTTAAACACCTCTATAGCCTAACATGACACTGTCAACCAGGTGGCTTCAGAGGCCTCTGTAATCTAACATGATTTTGCAGGGAGTGCTTAGGCCGAGATCTTACAAATGTTTCCTTAGCAGAGCTTGTTTTTTCTTCGCTTGATGCATTCCTCAATGACTGCCTCGATAAAAAGGTTGGACCGTGTAAGGTGCAGATAATCTCTCTCAACAAAAATTAGCACCTTTTGCAGAGAGGCAAGGAGTAATTCTGTAGCATTGGAATGCAGAATTGTACAAGCACGCAGCAAAGGACAATTCTGATCTGACCGGGGAGACTTGTTATTGGTTAAATTCCCATTTCATTCCAAACTGTTTGACTTTCCCTCTGCATGCAAATGGCTGTTTATGAAGCAGGGGGTGGAATTTTATTAATGCCTTGTCTCTGGAGCTCTGCTATAACACTCTCCATTGATGGAGGTTTAAGGCCCAGAGGAAGAGGTGTCCAAGGGTTATTTAAAGCCTCTTTAAAAGCTTCATCAATTACCTCCTTTGGCTGCACAGAATACGAGATAAATCCATCAATTAATGAAATCAGTAAACTGCCATTTCTCCTTTTTAGAGCACAACAGACTTAATCAGTAACCAATCTGAAAAAAAAATCAAGAGAAATGGTTAATGAAATGATACACAGAACATTGTCATATCGTTAGAGACTAAGTGGATAATAGCGATACCGGGTGCCCATTAATGGTTTTTTCCCATAAAAGAGGTCCATTAAGTGGATCAAGGATTGCAGGATGTTGGACTGAAACACCCTGTATTGTTGAATTCGGATTTGGGGTTGATCTGTGACCATGATGATTTGAAGGTAGCTTCTGTTCCATACAAGGAAAGATTACTATCAACAGTTCATGCAAATAGTGCTAAATTTCCAAAATTACACACAAGTACAAATACTTACCATCATGGGTTGGGGGTAGAATGGCATCCCAACTGTGGGGCAACCCCAAGCATCAGCATATACCTGCAAGAAGTCGTATCAGATGCTATTTTGTATCAATACATAATTAATATGACAAAATATACCAGATTCAAACATGAAACAGAAGAAAAGAATAGAAAACAGCCTAGTTGAAAGTTGAAACTATACCCCTGGATATTTCCAGAAAGAACCATCTTGTGCTTGCCATGTAGTAGGAGTCCCCACTTGAAGTTGCTGCCACATGTGACTACCTGACTGATCTATAGTGGGATGTCCCCAAACATGAAGAGGTGGGCCCACAGGAGTCCCATGTGGTGTAGAATGTAGCTGAACTGGTGAATATGCAAGAATTGGTCCAGAAGCAGGATTCCCTTTACGACTCCAAGATTCATCTTGTTTAGTTCTAGTCCAGGCAGGGTCAAACTGCTGCCAATATCGCCTGCTTGCAAGTTCATCATCCCTTGGCAAAATGTGCCTTCTGTGAGAACGATATTTCTGCATATCATATTCTCAGTATGTCATCATAGAAAAATGAACCATTGCTCAACAGCATCCTCACAGAACATGGCACTTATAATGGACAACTCTGTACTCTATAAGTAGAATATCAGAAACAATGAGGTTCCCTTTGTTGTTATTGTTATGTATGCCAGTTGTATGGTTTTGTTGTTTACCAAGCAAACCATGGAGCAATAAAAAAATTATGTTTATAATATAATTTCCCCAAGCTACAGAACACCTTTTGCTTTTCACACTGAGAAAAGTTTCATACAGTACATTGCACATCTGAACTTTATGATGTACTCTGGTAAAAAGGCAATTTAGGGAATCTGATCATGAGAGGGTCCACTTTGAAAATTTTCTGAACATTTACTCCCTCCTAAAAGAATGACTAACCTGTAAGTGGCTTGCAACATTATGCCGAGTTAAGCCATCCACTTTCATAAGGTCCAAAATTCTTGAAGGGATTGCCTGATCAACTCCAAGTTGCTCCACTGCTTGCACAAAACGCCGATGCAGGTCCATTGTCCATTCTACCTACAGGTAGAAACACATTTAGTCCACACATCGTAGAAATGCCCTTCAATAATTAGCATATACAGTTTACATCGTGGTCTTACCTTGAACTTTTTCTTGCTAGAAGATATATTCGACTTTTTGCAACCATGCTCTGCGCTATTCTTCTTTTCCTTGATATTCTCCGTACTAGAATCTACATTCTCTTCATTACAAGCATAAGAAGACAATATAGCTTCTTTCTCAATATTCTCATCATCACTCTTTGAACCTTCAGCAGAACCCACTTCCTCTTCTGTAATACCAGAAGCACTAACTACATGCACATCTACAGTCTCCAGCCTGGAGTGTATACTGGTGCCCCTAGAAAAAATTCCATTCCCCAACGGGTCCCTTGTTACATCAGCAGGTTTCACCCCAGATTGGGTACTATTTCTTGCTTTCAGTGATATTCTATACATATTTGGACTTTCTTTCTTTACAGATGCTGGGCTATCAACTTGAGATGACCAGGCTGATGTTGCTTCAGCATCTAATCTCACTTCTCTTATAGTTTCATCCCCACAATTAGTGTCAGGATGCGCTGGTCCAACCATTAAGTTTGTGGCGTCGACTAATTTGAGTGTTTTATCCTCCTCACAGGGAGATCTACCTCCTTGTTCTAGTTGAGGAGTAGATGGAGCTGGAAATTTCTCACTATTACAGGGTTCAATGCTTGACTCTTGTTTTACAGAATCTGTGCGAGTTGGCATCCAAGACTGTACCTTATGTAGAGCACCCGCTTCAGCTTTCTTTCCAACAGATGAATCTCCATTTTGAGAGCTTTTACTCTTAACATTATCATGCTCATGCCCCAGTTGAAGCATGGATACGATAGTTGCTTTAACTGGTTTAAGAGACTCTGATAGCACAGTGCCACTCTCACTGAATGCCTGGACACATACTGTGATTATGACTATGGATCTTTTAAATTCTATGTCAGAAGAATAAAACAATTTTATATCCAAAGAGAAAGAGGGACCTAATCAAGAAAAGATTCTCACTTCCAAATCAATTTATTATTATATTGATTGGAAGTACCAATCCCTTTTCACTTACCCATTAATCATTAACATAAAAATTATGATAGGCGGGCCTCATATCTAATGGAAATAACACAGTCCATTTGCCAAAGTTATCAAGTAAAAAACACAAACCTTGTGAACCACATGTTGCCAAATATTTTTGAGCTTGTCCTCAGATATTGGTTTCTGTAGGAACTCTGATGCTCCCAGCTGAATGAAGTATTGAGTTCATTTAGCACACAGATTAAACATAGCAGAGGCTGAAAGTGGAAAAACAAAAGCTGGTACCAAGCAGGTACCATCTAAATAAAAGAAAGAAACTTACTGCTATGCACTTCATCGTTGTGCTCAGGCAGCTCCTCTTTGACATCACTGCATGGCAATAAAAAACAGCATCAAAGCTAATGGTCATGGACAGACAAAACATGAAAGATAAATTAAAAGGGGCATCCCTCTAATCCCATCAATTGCCCCCTATAATACTTACTAACGGTTGGTATATTGCAGGCAGTTTGGAGGAACCTAAAACCGCCACAGCTGTTACCTGTGCTCACCTACAACCAAGAGGAATAGATTACAACCAGGCCGCAGAGCTCAGAGAATACAAAGTATTGCTAGGAAACCAAGTAGTTTCTATTTTATGGACAGAAAGACTGCCATCAAAACAAAAGGCCCAATAAACCTACCTCAACCAAAGCAACATGGAATGAATTCGGCTCATTTGCAAGCACAGCCAATGCCTCTGTTTCGTTGGAGAAGGTGGAAACTGCCTCGGGCCATCACTAAAACTTGATCAACAACATCTCCACATGCATATGCAAATAATTTCAAAGAACAAAAAGAGAACCCTAGTGAAGGAAAAAAGGAAGCAATAGGCTTATTATTTACACAGATCTGTAACTGTTTCAAAAGAAAAAATCCCAGCGAGAACAGATATTAGAGAACATCAAACCTCCTCCTCTAATATAAATCTGATAGATCTCGGACCATGAAGGAAGATTATGCGAAAAAATGACAACTATGGAATTGAATGAACATACTTCGAGAAAAAATTTGATGTAGAAATGTTTATCCGTGGGTTACAAACCTATACAGGCGGAGAATTATCAAATTCCTGGAATATGAATCTCAGTGTTTTCTGATTTTTTGTCTTCTGTTTAGTTTAACATATTCGGGTTATAGAATGTGCCTAGGTTCCACTAGCACAGACCCATTTAACTCAGTCTAATATGTATGTAGTCTGAGTCCGGGAAGCTCAGGGTTGCATATTTGGATTTCTAAAATTTGATATATAAGCTATCTGTGTAAATTCTAAATATGTATTCTTGAGCTTCTCAACCGTTATAACAAACTCAGGTTTGAATGAATCTGTATTCATGTTTATATTCAATACATCTAATGCATCATTACACACTCACAAAAGGAGATGATGGATCAACCCAACAAGTTGTTTGGAACTTTTAATATATTGGTAGGATCAACTCCTCAACTTGAAACCAACCTCCCCACCTAGTAAAGAGTAGGACACTGACAATAAGTTTCAGATCCTTTTGTAGGACCTGTTCTATACTTGGAAATGAAATGGGTCCATGGGACTTTGAGATCATTAATTGCCATGGGCCAACGACTGCCTAATAGCTTGTTGGTCCAACATAGCATTATCACATTATCAACTATGTTACTCCTCTATACTACCCAGCATAGCACTATCCAGCTTGTTACTCCCCAAGTTTTCTGCCATTGCAGAAAAGCATTCCATGCTCAAGTTTGGATAAAGTTATTCAAGCGATATAAGACCTCAAATGCAACACCATGTTGCAAAATCATTACAAAATTCTTGAGATCTCATGAAAATTGCTTCATCAGTAGAGTAACAATAAAAATTTCAAACCTCTGAATCCAGTTCCAGGATTGATATTTCCAAACTAGACCCCCATGATTAAGAAGTCCTGTAGAAACTTACTCCATTGTGCTTCTGCCAATACTTACGTGTCATTAAGGATTTTAATCAAACTTACCAACATATTCAAAGCCTTCCAGTCTGGACTTAGTCTCAGCAGCTGCCTCAGAGTCCTCATCCAACACCAGAACCCTGAGGCCTTTAGGAAAATCCTTCCACTCTGCAACGCTTACCATGCTTAAACATTAAATTAAACCAGATGGGTACTCATAAACATGCAAATATTGTTCATTTCCTCCACTCAGGCAGTTGATGAGCACAGAGAGTCAATCTAGTGGTCTGCCGTGGCCAGCTGACACCCCACAAAAATGGTCTCAAGTGCATACAAAATCCGGTCCAGTTAAATCCAACGAATCAATCAAATGAAATGTAAAGTGCCCACAATGCCTGGACTGTTCCGTGAATTTAAATGCCCACACAGCTTATGAATACAGTGATATACAATACATGTGATTCAATATACGGTAAAATAATACGATATTGCTTCCGTATAATACCTTCTACCACCTTGCACCCGTGTAGATTTGCTTAATTGCTTCATGGTTAATGATTTGAAATAAAACTATAAAACTTTATTATTATTAAAAAATAATATAAGTTAAATATATAAATATCAAGATTCTCTATTATGGAGATTTATTTTCATTTTATTATAACAATATATAGAGTAAATTTTTTCACGATATTATTGGCTAATATCATTGTATATTAATACCAAAAATCATTAATTAATTAAATTAAAATGACAAAACTGCTTTTATTTAAAGTTAATAAATATATTGTTGTAATTATTAAATTAACATTAATATAGATAACTTTGATCCCTCTCAAATATTTCAAAATGCAAACTTCTTTTTAAGTGTAAAACTTGAGGAAAGGTTTGCACCTGAAGAGATTTGATCCCTTTCAAATATTAAAAAATGCAAATTTCTTTTTGAGTGCAAACCTTGAACTTGGAAAAAGGTTTGCACCAAAAGATATTTGATTCCTCATTGCATGGTAGATCCTTAGATTCTTAATAGTATTAACTTTATATATATATATATATATATATATATATATATATATATATATATATATATTCTCATTTTTAATTTTGGTAAAAACTTTGATTTAATATTTATTGAATATCCACTGAATATTTTTAGTATTAGTGAGGATAAAAAGTTTAGATATATTTAAAAAATAATTATAATATATATTTTTTTAGATTTAACTAAAAAAATGTTATAAAATTAAATTAAAGTAAAATATTTTGATTGTGAAATGAGTTATTCTTTTAGGTATGTGGTATTGATAAGTAGTAGTATTGCCCCATGGTATTGTAACAAAGCCTATTACAAATTAATAATATCCATTGTAAAGTGGGGGTGAATATTCATGATTAAAAATCTTGTTATATTGTAAGTATTAAGTTTTTATACAAGAGTCTAATGGTTAAGAGCATGTGTTTCCGCCTAAGAGGATATGCCTTCGACTTAGTAGTTGCTCAAATTTTAACATTTTATTATTAATTGAGTCAACATTTTGACCCTTAGTTCTATATTCATCTTCATTTAAGCTTCATTACAAATTTGAGAATATTCTTAGTAAGAGAAACATATTAAAGGTTGAGAGTTGTCTCAAAATAGTGATGCATTTTCTACCTTTTAATTAAATTGAATAATTAAAAAAAAAAATCCCTATGAACATGAGTTATAGTTTCTTGGGCATATGGTGTTACTAAACCATGTGTTGGCTCACAATGACATAACAAATCATATTTATAAGTTAACATTCCCCATGGTAAAGTGGGCGTAAATATCCATTGTTGAGAATATATATATATATATATATATATATATATATATATATATATATATATATATATATATACTCATGAAATTCAAGGTAAAATTGGGCATTGGTCAAATCCCAAAGCACCTTGGGATGAAAGAGTCAGTTACTTTTGCTATTGGTGATACTAAGAGTGTTGAAGATGAACAACACTTTCTCTTGGATTGCCCAACTCTTACTCACATCCCTTTTAATTTTCAAAATCTTTGATGTACTACCAACCTTCTTTAACTTGTTATGTCAACAAAAGTATAGTCATCTAGAAACACTTCTATCCCTTCTTTTAGATTATAGAAATAAAATATGAAAGAATCTCAACTAATCTCTTACTTTTTTAAGGTCTGAGATCTCCTATTGATCTTAATGGATGTTAATCATCATCATCATCATCAATAATAATAATTAATCCTAAGTTATAACTTAGTTAATTTTTATGTTAATTTTAATCTTCTCAATGTGAGATGTATTATCATATATATGTGTTTTGAGAACTATTGATGTTTGTCAATCATTTAATTTATATGGTTGCATTACTTATATATTAATAGTTGACATTATTTGTCTAATAATTATATATGATAATAATAATAGTGTGAAAAAATATCAATAATTTAAATATTTAGAAAATATATATATATATATATATATATATATATATATATATATATATATGAATGATAATATGGAAATGAAGATTAATGTTTATTAAGATCCAAGGCGATCTATTAGAATTCAATAGAGTAAGAGATTATTAGATTCTCTTTATAATTTTATTTTTGTGCTTAATAAATATTAAAAAATCCATTCTAAGATTATCATAGGTTTATTCAGTTAAAAGGTTAAGAAAATTGGTAATATGATAAATATTTTGAAATTTATATTTAATTTAATATGATAAATATTTTGAAATTTATATTTAATTTGAATATAAGTTGGACAATTTAAGAGAAAGTGTTTTTCATCTTCAACCCTCTTAGTGTCACAAAAATGAGAGACTCTTTCATCCCATTATATTTTGGGAATTGATCAACATGCATTTTCACTATGGAACTCATGAAAATTTGCTCTTATTTTACTAATATTTATTTTCTTCTTTACACTATTCAAAATAGAGAGAGACTTTTTATTTTCTGAATTTGGGTGGGTCACTTCATAATATCTTAATTTCTTTTTTCCCTCTAATTTTTTATCACTCCACAATTTTTAGCTAAATTAATTTTGATGTAATAATATATTCAATATTATCTTTATTCTACAAAATGATCTCCTCATTTACCCCCCAATAATCTAATCAAGAATGGAAATCTTATCTTTTATGTTGTTTTCCTTATACATAAGATACCTATTAATGTCATTGTTTTCAGTGAGATAAACACCTACTTCAATAAAGAGGATTGGATGGAGAAAGAATTAACTTTATTTATAGGATGGAGAAAAATTTATCATGTAAAAGTGGTAGCTAAAACTAATTAGCAAAAATTGTGAAAAGTTTTAGTGTTCATCATGCATTGAATCTTATTAATATAATAATAATATTTATATATTATTAATTATAATGAACCACATTCGCTGGTTCAAAAGTCGATCTAATCCTAATGATGTGATATTTCTGAAAGTACTTCTATCTACATTATAGATCACAAAAGTCTTAGATCTAAGATAATGATTAATGTTCACTTTAAAAATAAATATAGTCTATACAACCTTAAAAAAAGAGATTAATTGAAATTCTTTAATATAGAAGACAGATTAATATTATCATAATTATGTTAACTTAACGAATTAAAAAATTTGATATAAAAACAACATATATATATATATATATATATATATATATATATATATATATATATATATATATATATATATATATTAAATTTGTAATTTTATTTATAAAATATTAAATAAATTAAAAATTATCTTAATATAATATATTTTTTTGTAATTTTTTTTTATTGTTGTTAAAATTATTCTTATTTTAATTTATAATTATAAAATATATACTATTATTACAGAATTATCCTTTTTAGAAAATTATTCTGCCATTTTAAAAGAAAGGAATGTGTCCCAATAGATTCAATTACATCTAAGCATATGCCACACTTTTTAGAAAAGTTATAAATTTTTTTATCACCTGGAGTACCACCTTCCTAGCACTATCCATTAGCACTATCCATTTCAGCGAGATCATATTATTTTATTATCCATTTTTATGTAAAGATTATATTTTTTTTTATCACTAGCAGTACCATTTCTAAAGACATGATCCAAATGGTAGTATGGAAATGATTGATGAGACTTATTTTTAATTTTATATATTTTGAGACTGGAGTTAGACAAGGAGGTTGACATAAATATTAAATATTTTTTTATATCTAATTTAAATATTAAGTATGGAAATATAATATTATAAATGTGGATTATTATTATAATTTATATGATTAAATGGTTAAATGAATATTGATTTATAATTATTATTTATATTATTTATATTTTTTCTTTAAAAAGGGTGTAGAAGAATTAGTTTTTTTTTTCATTGATCAAATGCTAAGAAGGTTGTTGTTTTCATTATATTTGGTATAATGTATAAACCAGACACAAGGTTAAAAGTCATTTGAATATTGCAGAGGGCATAAAGAGATGGAGAGAGACTCATGGCTAATGCCCAGAAATTCTTCTCAATATTTATTATGACTCATTGCCTTTTTGCTTGCGGCACTAATAGACACTAATAATTCTTTTTTGTCTTCTCATGTAAATGTATGCCAAGTAAGACACACCCTGCCTATTTTTATAGATTTTAATTTACAAAATGTTTTTTTTTTTAATTATATATTTTAAAATTAAATTTATTAATTTTTATATATTTATTAATTATATAATTTGAAATATCATAAATATAAACTATAATTATAATTATTTAAATCTATTTCAATGTTTTTTAATTTTTAAATTTTTTATTTTATTAATAAAATTAATTATTTTTATTATTTAATGGAATGAACATCATTATTATTTTTAAATTAATTTAAATATAATATAAAACAACTCTCCACACAGACTAGCTCAACAAATTCGTAATATTTATATAATTTTTAAATTAAAATATATTATTTTTATTTCAATTAATAAAATTTAATATTCAATTTTAACTCCATTATATAAAATCGAATTATTGCAAGGTTTGAAAAGTACCGTGCACTTTTATGAAACGAAAGCAATTTTAGTCTTCCTAAAAGTAAACATCATGATAGATCACCTAGACAATCATGTCAGACAAATCAATAAAATTTTAAAGGGTTTATTACTCGAAATAGATAAAGGATTTTTTTAAATGTTATTTTATTTATTTATTTATTAACAAGGGAATATTGATTATAACTTTGCATTACTTAAATATAAACATGATCTCAGGAAAAAGTGTTAAATCTTTATATGTTGGTGTATGTTGGTAATGTTTGATTGTGGGAATTATGAACATCTTTTGAGAATCATATATATATATATGTACGGCCTAAATGAACTTTTTGTTATTTATTTTTTAATATATGTATATTTTTGTTTTTGTTTATTTTATATATTTTTTAAATATATATTTATTGTAATTTATGTGGAAAAATTATATCTTTTAAAAATAATAATGTAGAAACTCAGTAGAGGGTGTTTAAAGAAGAGGAACATAATTTTAATTGGGTTCACTATAAATACTTAAAAGGCTTGGGTCGTTTTTGATGGAGTCTAAAGTCATGTCAAGGTTATATGTGGAGAGGAAGTTGCATTTCATCTAAACAACCATCACACTTCTTTTTTTAGACTCGGGTTGTCGAGTTGAGGTTTGGAACTAATAATAAAACAAAATTAATTGGGCTTTGGCTTTTCCATAAGTAGAGGAAGTGCTTAGTGCTTACAAATCCTTGATGATTCTGAGTAGTTATTGATTGGTTCTTATGGATTGGTACATTATACAACTTGGCCTTAAATCTCTGGTAACAAAGAATTCACTAATTATAAGAATTTTTGGACGAGTTGGATGGATTGGTACATTATACAACTTGGCCTTAAAGCCCTGGTAACAAAGAATTCACCAATTACAAGAATTTTTGGGAGGAGTTGGATGTGATGCCCCCCTTGCAATTGATTTTGGAAATATTATTAATTATATTTATTGTAAATATTGTGGAAATTTTGGTTGTAGACCAAGACTGAAGTTGAATGATGTAAATATTAATATATTGTTATGAATAAAATATTATTTCACTTATTTGCTTATCTAGAAAATACAAGAGAAGCCACCACGTGAGTAGTTAGGCTCCCAACTATTAGGAAACAGTTAGAATCAATTATGCTCCATGAAAGGACATAAACACAAAACTTAATTATATATATATATATATATATATATATATATATATATATAGAGAGAGAGAGAGAGAGAGAGAGAGAGAGAGAGAGAGAGAGTATTCCCATGAAAGCATACATGTAACAATCACAGAGTTACCTGCAATTTATTATGCAATCATTTCCACAAAACTAACTATTACAAAATTAACCTTTTTATTTAAATAACCATAGCCTTACATCTGCAGATATTTGAAATTACTTCTATATATTATATTACTTAAAAATAAACCTTGACATATTCAATATCAATATAGCAGTAACCCAATTAAATATCTAAATTTTTGAAAATACAGTAGGGCTTGCCACATTCCTCCCAACCAAAGAACTGTTTTTTCAGTAATTCCCCCTCTTGAGCTCTGACACCTTTTCTATCAAGAAACAAATTAGTAATTTCACAATTTCACCTCCTCAACCCTAGCAACGTCATGCCATGAGTGGTTGAATTTTTTTCTATCTAGCTCTAGTCTTTATCTCTCATTGGGACCTCAGTTTTCTTTCCATGTTGCCTTTCCCTCTCACAATCTTATTTTGAAAACATATTCACCAATGACATTTCTCTCTAGTCATGATCATTATCCTCGTAGGGAAAAATCACCCCTCAGGTTGGAGGATTATGAATCGGGTGAAAATGTGAAGTTGGGTTACACTTTATGCCTTTTTTTTGAGAAAAAACTTTCATTTTTTTTCGGTTCTTCAACTTTCTGCAAGCTAAAACAATTTTTCTATTTAGAATTTCATTTTGCGATAAAAAAAAGGTTGTCAGAAATTTTGTTAGCTTTCTATTACTTATTTTTTGGAATTTGTTTATACACATTTGATATGTCAACTTAGCGTTTCTTTGAGTGTGTGTTTTTTAACAATCAATGGATTCATAAGAATTCATGTTAATACGCAATGTTGTATTCTTTGAAAATTTGTGTTTTTGAGAAACAAAATGTGTTACAACAATCTAGACATAGTCTACTTCGGTTTCGTCATATTTACAAAGCCAATGGAGGCATATCATAATTACTAAATTTTTTTGAACTGGTCCAATATGAAAAACTGCATATTTTGAATATGTTTCGCGACGCAAGAAATTTCTTAACATATAAGTTATAAACTAAAAATCTAAAAGATACCCATTAGAGGCGACGGACCAATGTAATGTACCATAGATTTTTCAATTTTTTTACAATATATTTTGGAAGATAAAAAATTTTGATTTCATTAAATCAAAATCACCTTCAGAAATTGTTTGCATCCATTTTATTACAAAATTAATTAAAATTAGTAAATATTTATGAAATTCCATGAAAGTTGTATTTCTTGAAAGTAGATTAAATTCTGAAAATGCTTGTCTTGGTTCTGACAGTTAATTCAGAATGTTTCATGAGGTTTAATCAGTCCAAAGTTTCAGAAACGTATTCAGGGCTTGGCTCTGTGTAACTGGTGATGTGTTAGTTCGGCCGAACTCTTAAACAAAGTTCGGCCAAACTGTTTTTTGTGCCGACGACACATTAAATCAAACGACAAAGTAGTTTCGCTGAAATATTTATTAGAAGTTCGGCCGAACTTTTACTTATCTTTCCGTCGGCCGGAAAGTACCGTCGAGCCCCTCCAAAAAAACATTTCGCGGCAATATAAATTGCCGCGAAACAATTCATTATTTTCGCATATTTTCGCACGTTTGGTTTGATTTTACAAAAGTCTTGATCTGATTTTGCAAAGAATTGTTTTGGGTTTAATGACTTTTCTTGGAGGTACATTCAAAGGACTTTTCTTTGAGACACATTATTTTCGTACATTTGATCTGATTTTGCAAGGAATTTTTTTGGGTTTAAATAATTTTCTTGGAGGTACATTCAAAAGACATTTCTTGGAGGTAGGTGATACAATTTTTTGGGCTTCATTTGTTTTTTCAAGTATGGATTTGGGCTTAATTTCGAAAGGACATTTTTTGGTTTTGGGTTGAAGTAAATATTTTATAATGATTTTTTAAAATGAGTTTTTGTGTAACTTTTTAAATGAAATTTTTTTGTAGGACTTGGAAGGAAATATTTTGAACTTCGTTTCATTTTTATAAGACATTTTTTTCTTGAATTTTTTAAAGTAAGTGTTTTGGATTGGAGTATGTATTTTTTGCAAAATTTTTAAAATGAGTTTTTTTTTAAAATTAAATCTTTTGTGATTTTTTTTTTAATTGAGTTTTTGTCTAAATTTTTGAAGGAATTTTTTTGAACTTCATACTCTATTATCATGGGAAATCAAAGAAATTGTACGAGAAAATATGATCGAAAAAGAGACCCTGAGAAACGTAGAGAAGAGACGAGACAATCTCGCAAAAGAAAGATAGAAGCGCTCTCAAGTATTGAAGGGGAAAATCAACCTCAGCTACAAGTTGAAACAGGTATGTAAATGTAAATATTATGATTTTGATATATTTAAAATTTTCCTAATGTAAAATATGAAGCTCAATTTTTATTTGATGAACTAATTTGAAAAATATTTTGCAATGTAAACAGAGAGAGATATTCCTCAAAACATTGATGATGAGATACAAAATTTTGAAAGAGAAAGTGAAAGAGATATTGAACCAATGATTGAAGATGGTGAAAATGATAAAAGAAATTCAAGTGAAGAAATTGAATCACAAGGTACACACACACACACACACATATATATATGTTGAACACATGCATGTATTATTGAAATTATACATATATTTATTAATTTAGTTACTAATTGAATATGTAAACTTATTATGTACTATTCATTCGAATTGTACATATGAAATCAATGTCGATGACGAGATGTTAGAAAATGTTGACACTCACACATATAGAGATAAAAAAGCTGACCATTATATACAATATCGTGTTAACCGCATTTTTGAGAAGTATTTCATAAAGGAAAATGTAACAGTTCAAGCCAAATGTTGAAAGGTCTCTTGTCATTAAGGAAATTAAAAGAAGCTACAACTTTATTGGGTATTCGAAAATCAACCAAAGATAAAAAAATGAAGGAAAATGTGATACAAAATATAAATAGTGCTATAAATTCAATTAAAATATCTAGACATAATTTTTTTTCTGTTGTATGTAGAGAAATACATATGGCAGTGGTTTCATCAAGTACTAAAGAGAATCGCTTGGTAAAATCTATGGCACGAGCATTAGGAACCTCACGAAAAAATTTGCACAAACATCAAAAATTTTGGTTGCAAATAGATGTAAATGATGAACTTGCTTGTTGGAGAGCTATTTGTAGGCAACCATACAAAGATAGACTTGGAGAAAATGTTAAGAAAATAATATATGAATATTGGAAGAACAATTCGCGTGTTTCACCAACTGCAATGCATGTGATGCAAAGAAGAATAACACGAAATCAGTATGAAGAACATGAAAAAAAATTCTTGGAAACCACTCAGATAGAGTTTTTCAACAAGTTCAAAGAAGAGAATTGTGAAATTCATGTTTCAATCAGTGCTTTTGTTCAACAAAAACCATGGTATGTAAAACCTATCACTGTACGTGACACTTTTTGTTGCCATTATCATGTGGAATTTGAGTTATATTATGACACATTCCTTGATTTTGGTAGAAAATTTTGGAAGGATTCACCTCCTCCTTCCACTATCCATGATTTCATATCTCAAATTCTATGTGAAAGAGAAAGTGGTGAACTATTTTACGAAAAGAAATGTGTTGGGGGTAAAAAATACGATGATTGTGGAAATTTAACTAAATTTAAAAACAAATATTGTATTGATATAAATGATCAATCATTGTCCAACATGAAAGTGAAGTGGAAGAGATATGAATATATCCATACATTGATTCAAGGTGCAAATAGTGTTAAAAGAATTGAATTATGAGAAGAAGAAATTTTTGTGATAGACTTTTTGAGAAATTTTGAGGCAGAAAGTTACAAATTCACCAAGCATTCCCATAGAGCTCGATGTCAAGACTTACAATTCAAAAAATTCTGTGAATTTTATCCACCAGGGACCATTTTGTCAGTGATTGATTTTGCAGAAAACTACACATTTGTTCCACAAAAAGAAATTCAGAGTGAATACTATCATTCTAACCAAGTCTCCATGCTCGTCCATATTCTATATAGACATGCTAAACAAAACGTCGATCATATAGAAAGCACCAGTGAAAATCGACATATTACTAAAGAATATCACTTTTATATCAGTGACGATCGTACACATGATACATATTTTGTACCACATTGTTTTGGAAAAAATTATGATTCCTTGAAAAATCATGGAATAACATTCAATGAACATTGGATATGGTCAGACGGATGCGCAGGACAATTCAAATCTACATGATCATTCTTTTGGTTGTGTTGTCTTCATAAGAAAACCTTCATTAAACATTGTTGGATTTTCTTAGAGACTGGCCATGGAAAATGAGAGCATGATGGTCCAAGGGCATGCATAAAACGAGCATTTCGAAGATATCAAATGAACCCATCTGCAAGCCGACTTGTGGACACGAAATAAGTTGTTCATTGGTGCATCTCTGCTCTAAACCATGAGACTAACCAATCAAGGGAAGTGAGAAGGTACATTCAATTTAATTTTTATTGGATATCTAATTAAATAAACAATGTACATTTATCACAATGATTATCTTTGATTGTATTTTGATATCATATTTACATTCTTCTTTAAATTTTCCACATAAAGGTTTTTTTGGCATATTGGGATCGAAGACGTAGATAGATCAATTGGAAATGACGTTGAAACAATAAAAGGGACTCGAAAATTGCATTCAATTAAAACAAAGTTGTCCAGAAATGTGTTTGCATTGGATAAAAGAAAATATTATTGTTTTTGTCCTGTTTGCATAGACAACACAAAATCTAATGACGTTTGTGAAAACAAAATGTATGTAAAAGATTGGAAACATACAGAGCTAAATACAAAGGGAAAAATTTCCATTGCAATGTTTGAAGAAATGCAATTAGAGGAGACTACAATATCATCCGATGGTGATCGAGTTTCTGATCTTGTTAGAGAAGGTAACATTTCAATTTCTTTCTAATGATAAAGATCTAGAAATAAATTTGAATATGTATAATTTTGTCAAGTTTGTTTTATTGTGCAGGAGATGTTTTTGTTGTAATTGCACCTACTGACAACGATGAAAATGTGAAGTATTATTTGATGCGTTGCACTAAACGAAAAATTAAATTATTAGAAGACTATAATGATCACGAATTTCCATATGAAAGAGGATCTATTATACTAAAAGGTTATCTTTTCAGACAAACTAATCAAAGTGGGAATTTAGTTTACTTTGAAGACTATGAACCTGATTTCATAAGTTGTCAATATAGTCACTTGGTGTGTGTAGCACGCATAAATTTGATTGAGGTTCAATCAAAGAAAAAAACGAATATTAAGAAATGGAAAATGTCAAAATCCGATCATGAACGGATTATTGAAGATGGCATTCCATTGGAATTTTTTTGATTGAACTGCCCAACAATTTATTCTCTTTGGATTATATGTTCTAGAACTTCCAATACTCAATTAAAAATTGAGCTGCCTTGTTATGTTATCTGTGCAAGTGTTTGCACATGTACAAATTGTTTTGGTACATGCACACTCTAGTATCAACTGAAAGTAGCTTTTTTATACCTGCATTGATGAAAAATGTTGCATACATATTGGATATATATGTATATTTTCTCGAATGCAATTAATTTTTCAAGTAGTTTTACTATGTGCATTGATGAAAAATGTTTCACGTACTCAATATATATGTTCTAGAATGCAATTAACTGAAAGTAGTTTTTCTATGTGCATTGATGAAAAATTTTGCATGTACTGGATATATACACGAACTCAATGCACACCCAGTTTTTCTTGTGGGATTTTTTGGTAAAAAGTATCCACAATGTAAATAAATCATCCACAATATAATTTTGTACGAAGATTCCTGTCAGACAAGAAACTCAGAGCACTTCTCCGACTTTTGGTGGGATTTGACCCACATCTCTATTCCTGATTGAAAATCTAGTACAAAATTTTTCTGTCCAATGGTCGAATATGTTCTATGTGCATTGATTAAAAATGTTGTGCACATATTGGATATATGTGTGTGTGTGTGTGTGTGTGTTTTAGAATGCAATTAATTGTTCAAGTATTTTTCCCATGTGCATTGATGAAAAATGTTTCATGTACTGAATATATATGTTCTAGAATGCAATTAACTGAATGTCATCAATTTACCAATTTATAAATCAACAAGGCTACCTAGTTGAGTGCATTAATGACATTGACCCCAATTCAACAAACATATATCTACTTCTTATATTTCAAATCAAAATTAAAGATATTTATATGGGAAAGAGGCAGAACATATAGCCTATGAACTACTTTAGTTCATAGGTCAATGAAGGTATCATTATGTGGGAAAATGTTTCAAGAACACTTGATCATACTTAAAAGTAATCTTAAGATTGTTTTTGATCTTTACATACTACATACTATTGTTTGAGTGAATTTTTTTTTTAAAACTTAACAAATGTACTTCAACCATCCAAAACTTGAATTTTAAAAACTTTTGATTATATCAAAACAAAGTACTTCACATGTCCTGCCAATAGTAGTTCAACTATCCAATAAAAACATTAAACATTTAAAATTATATCACATTCCAAATGTAGATTGAAATGGTATCCAAAACTTAGTTTTAAAAACTTTTTGATTATATCACAACATTACTTCACATGCCTAATGTACTTCAACCATCCAAAACTTGAGTTTTAATTTTTTTTTGATTGTATCACAACATTACTTGACATGCCATCCAATTTTAGTTCAACTATCCAATAAAAACATTTAACATTATATCACATGCCAAATGTACATTGAAACCATCCAAAAATTAAGTTTAAATTTTTTTTTTGATTATATATCGTGCAACATTACTTCACATTCCATGCCAATTATATTTCAACTATCCAATAAAAACATTTAACATTATATCACATGCCAAATGTAGATTGAAACTATCCAAAACTTAACCTTTAATTTAACAAAAAATTATAGATCACAACATTACTTCACATGCCAAATGTACTCCAACCATCCAAAACTTGAGTTTTACAAACTTTTTGATTATATCACAACATTACTTCACATGCCATGCCAATTGTAGTTAAACTACCCAATAAAAAAATTTAACATTTAACATTAAATATCACATGCCAAATGTAGATTGAAACCATCCAAAACTTAACTTTTAATTTAACAAAAAATTATACATCACAACATTACTTCACATGCCAAATGTACTTCAAGCATCCAAAACTTAAGTTTTAAAAATAAAACAAATTATAACACATCATTACATAACATGCCAAATGTAGTTCAGAAGCAAAAAATTAATTTATAGATGACAACATTACTAGTAGTTCAATTATCCAAAACTTAAAAGTTTTAAAAACCAAACAAATTATATAACAACATTACTTCACATTCACATGCCAAAAGTACTAAAACCATCCAAAACTTTACTTTTTGGAACAAAACAAATTATATTGACACTGTAATAAAATATGTCCAAAAATTGTAGATCTCACAAGTATCAAGTATCAAGTTATATATATACATGACTGTGCATCTAGATAATATATATAAAAGTAAATTTAAGACTAGAAATCTTGAAATCAAATCTACAAATCATGTCCATCAAATACAGATGGATGTAGTGTCTTTCCTATCAGAGTCTCAATCCGCGCGCTATCTTGCGAAGCATGGGAAACCTGTACACAATGCACATACAAACATTAAAATTTGATGTTTTAAAAATGAGTGAGAATATATATGAACTTCATGTAAAAAACAAAATATAAAAAAAAATCATGCAATACCTCATGAGATTCCCTCTCCATTTGTTCGCCTGCTACAAGTTCCCCCATGGGAACATCTCCAATAGTAAACTGTACAATATACATGTACAGTTAAATATATATATATTTCAAATGAATATGCACATGTACATATATAAAATTATTTTCAATAATATTAAAAAAAAAATTTAGACAACTTGTTCAAATGGTTGAAACGGTGTGGATGTTCCTATCTCCGTCGCTAGAGTCCGTGGATTAAAGAAATCTTCTATAGAAACCTAAAATTCAAAATTTTAAAAGTATAAAATAACTCAAGATCAAGATCTCAATTTATAATAAAACTTAAATAAACTTCAATTTATAAATTATAACTAAATTAAAAGAACACACACACACACACACACACATATATATATATATATATATATATATATATATATATAAGTGAAAAATTGAATACTTCTGCAGGTGAATTTGGGACATCTCCTAAGAGAGGCTCCAAATGAAAATCTCCAAGAACCTAAAATTCAAAAAATTTAAAATAACTCAAGATATAGATATATATATCTCAATTTTTAATGGAACTTTTTGAGGTGGAATATATATATAACTTAAACATAAATTTTAAAAGTGAAAAATTTTCCATACTTGTTGTGGATGTGGCACATCTCCTAAGGAAGTAGAAGGTACATCTCCCAAGGAAGAAGAAGGTACTGCCATCCCAAAAACATTGGACGGAATCGTAATCTGTTAAGACATTTTATTATTATATATGTACATGTACATGTGTGCACAATTATTTATTTTAAAAATATCACTTAAAAAACACTAACATTTGTCAACATATCTTGATGGTGAGACCCATCTTCATTGTTTGAACTAGAGGCTCCGAACATGATATTAACATTTTCGTCATTCATCATGTGTGACAACTGCAAATGGTGTTTTAACATATAATGATACATTTTTGTTAGATTTATGTACATACAAATCAATGTATACATGTACATACACATGTATTTATTACAAATTGTACACATGTATGTATTAAAATAATTGAACCCTAAGGTCATTAACACAGACCGTTCCCGTGCCCTCTTCCTCATGAAGAATTAGGTCTTGCCAACCATTGCGAAAATTCTTTGCATATATTCAGAGATATTCAACATTCATGTTGTCAATCTCTTCATCTGTACAATACACAAAATTTGCATGTGCATTCTCACGTGCTCTTTGTCGATTTAGATAAACATCGGCTCCACCCAATCCGCTGTAAACATTGTCGATCATGATATCCCTTGCTTCTCGACTTATTTGAGAAGTCACATCCATCTCTGACTGCAGATTTTCGACCCGAAAAGGTCAACTCACCAATGGCAACTCAGGGCGAGGCAACTCCACATCTCGCCTAGCGCCCCTACGGGCACACAATCGAACTTTCCCCAGACCAAAAAATTATAACGGAAGGTCATTGTAATTGGGTTTCATTTTCAAAAAAAATTCTGCATAAAACAATTTTGCAAAATAAACAGGAACTTCGTTGTTCCATGGGAGCCTTCCATAGGCCGCAAGGTGCCTATCATACAAATAATGAGCTATATTGGGGTGCTTGAAATATTGCCCCTTCAACATTTTTCTTTTTGTCCCTTCCTTGAAATTAAACATTGACTTCACCATATCTTTTGTAATTCTTTGTTTTACATCCTCCCATTTATCGGGACTCATTATTGTTTCCTTTTTCTTTCTCATGAATTCTACAAATGTATCAGTCGTTGGCCCAAGATTTTTTTACACATTTACTATTTCGCCCAATGAATGTGTAACTATTTCGAGGCTTTGCCGACTCTCAGCAGGTAGAGTCAAAGCTACGAGATATCTCTGCAATTTTTCATGAAGTTGTTGACACCTTTCTAAGGTGCATTGCGCCATGTTTCTTTTCCATGGTATATCAGAAATGTCGGCCGGATAAGTTGTGGTGGGTAGACAACCTTCTTCTTGAATGTAGCGTTCTGCCCTGCGTCTATTTTGACCAATATTTGGAATATTTTTAGCCTCTGCATCAATATATATAAAATTTTGTAAATTAGAAAAAACACATGTAAACAAATTTTTACAAATTCAATGAAAAAAATATTGAAATTGATGGCAACCTCGATGTGGTTGGCTAGCATCTTCTCCACCCTGAAACTGTTGAGAACCAGAACAACCCTGTTGAGAACCAATACCACCAGCCGTTGACTGGCCTCTGGGAGAATAAATATCACCACCTTCACGCAACCTGCTACCACTTATTGATGGCCCTCTAAGGGGATTTGAACCACCACCAACCTCTCGAGAGGAGAGAGAAGCTTCATAAACAAATATGAATTTATAATCAATTGAAAAATACATGCATACATATAAATACACGTGTACATATTCATTGATTAAATTGTGTTAAAACCATACCACAACTAGGTGAAACATGGGCATCCATGGCTGGAGTAGAGACCCTTCTCTTCTTATTAGCTCCTAAAAAATAAAAAATGAAACTTATTAACAACTAATTTAACTCACAAAGTTGATAAAAAATAAATTCCATATGTACACACATGTATGGAGATTTAAGATTATATTTAAATTTACCATGAACAGCTCTCGATCCTGATCCCTGATCCCCCCCTCTCGTAGAGATATGGGATTATGTTGATCTTCGTCGTTCATCCTCCATGATATATATATCTACGGTGGACATTTACAATTATTTTTTTAAATAACTAATTTAAATTAAATTCAAAATAAATTTCAGAAAATTAATGTAATTTAGTGTAAACAAATTATGTAAAACACAAATTTCAAAGCACTAATTGATGTGTGAAACTCAATTTAAGCAAAAAAAAGTTATAAAAATGATAAGTTCAACAAATTGTGTTTTACATGGTGGGAGCACACTTGGTATAAAATTGAAAAAAACACATTGTCATTAAAAAAGAAGTGAAACTCCATTTAAACAAAAATTTGTTGAAGTCCCCGCATTTTAATTTCATAAAAATGTGAAGTTCACCACTTGTTGCAAATGTGAAGTTCACCAAGTTGTGCTTTACATGGTGTGGTGGGAGAACACTTGGTATATAATTGAAAAAAGCACATGGTCATTAAAAAAGACACATTTATAAGTACACAACACACACATATCCAAGATATGTTACAATGTCGATCAATAAATTTTGAAGGAGAGCATCTCAACACTAATTCATCTTTGAGAGATGAATCTTGAATTTTTGAAGAAGAGTGTCTCAAAACTAATTCATCTTTGAGAGATGAATCTTGAATTGGCATTTCCCCGTATAATTCTAATTCATCTATTAATTCATCTTTGATAGATGAATCCCGAATTTTCATTGTGCCACGCATAAATCGACATACATCTTATTCACATTTGTACAATGAATTATACTAAAAAATTGAAATTGGCTAACAATATTGTTTTCTATTCCATGCAGTTCTTTTAGCCTCTCCTTCTTAACTTGGTATACACCATTCATCTGGTTGCACACAAGTTCAGAATTGGTGAAAACTAAAATTCCATTTGATCCATACTCCATCGTTGTTCCCAAGCCTTCTATCAATCCAATATAATATGCCTCATTGTTTGTTGTTCTTCCCGGTATATTCATTTTCCTTTGGACGAATTTGCTAGTCGTAATATTGGAAAGCACATATGTAATCATTGCATTCCCTGTATTGGGATAGCAAGAAAATTCTATGAATAATTTCCATTTTTCAACCGTATTTAATGGTTTTCTTATCCCTAAAAAAAAAACAAATCCAATAAAAATATATATATTCATTAAATTGACATTTATTGCAAATGCATGGGAGAAATGAAAAACTTATATTTAGATCTATTCCAGAGATTGACTGTAGGGGCATTTACTAGATATGTCACCTTTCATAAAAGATGAGATCCAGAGGCTACCTGGCCCTTTACAGACTCTGCCTATAGAACTACCATGAATATAAAAATGAAAAACTTCTAATTAGATCTATTCTAGAGATTGAATGTAGGGGCATTTACTCTTAGGTTAAAACCTATATGTTTTGTATCAAATCACTTTTGGTTTTAGTGGGAAAATTTTATGGCTAATTTGTGTTTTACATGTTGAATATAAAAGGTTTTTTCTCTCTCATTGTTTAAGACCATGGATATGAAAATGAAAAACTATATACTTGGTTAAAACCTATGTTTTGTATCAAATTACTTTTTGTTTCTAAATACTATATACATGTTGACTGTAGGGGAATTTACTGTATGGGAATTTAGATCTATTCCAAAGATTGACCGTAGGGGCATTTACTAGATATTTCACCTTTCATAAAAGATGAGATCCAGAGGCTACCTGGCCCTTTATAGACTCTGCCTATAGAACTACCATGGATATGAAAATGAAAAACTTCTAATTCGATCTATTCTAGAAATTGAATGTAGGGGCATTTACTATATTAGTTTAAAACCTATGTGTTGTATCAAATCACTTTTGGTTTCAATGGGAAACTTTTATGGCTAATTTGTGTTTTACATGATGCATATAAAAGGTTTTTTCTCTCTCGTTGTTTGAGACCATGGATATGAAAATGAAAAATTATATAATTGGTTAAAACCTATGTTTTGTATCAAATTAATTTTTGTTTCTAAATACTATATACGTGTTGAATATCAATTGGATGCACATAACATGCAAGTTGTGTGAAAATGATGGATGATGAATGAACTAAGTGAATCTCCATATCAATTGGATGCAAGTTATGTGCAGATGATGGATGATGAATGAGGAGATGTTTATCATAACCTTTACATCTATATGATAGGAAGCTTGATATACATAACAAGGTTTAGACTAGATATAATTTTGGAATTCAAGTTATGTGCAGATGATGGATGATGAATGACCCAAGTGAATCTCCATATCAATTGGATGCAAGTTATGTGCAGATGATGGATGATGAATGAGGTGATCTTTTGATCATAAACTTTACATCTATATGATAGGAAGCTTGATATACATAACAAGGTTTAAAGACTAGATATAATTTTGGAATTTATATTAGTTGGAATATTTCAATCAACAATTAAATAGAGTCATCTATTACTAACAAACATATATTAAGATACTTGAAAGAGACTACAAAAAATGGACTATAGTACCCAAAAGGTGAGAAAGTCATCTACTACCAACAAACATATATTAATATACTTGAAAGATACTACAAACAATGGACTATAGTACCCAAAAGGTGAGAAATTTACATTGACAACATATAGAGATTCAACTAGGCTTGTGTGGATGACATGAAAAGTACAAGTGGACAATGTATAATTCTACTTAGGAAGAGTCTTTGGTTTAATGGTTAAGCAAGAAAGATTCATTACTTTCTCTATCTAGAGTAGAAGTGGAATACATAGTAGTTACTTCTTTTTGAGTGTTTTGGATGAAATGGGCTCTACAAGATATTAAGGTAAATTTCAGTGAACCTATATATCTATTAAGTGTTTCAATACAAGTGTAATAGTAATTTCAAAAATAGAATATTATACTTCCTTCAATCACTAAAAATATCATCATAAAGTACCACTTCCTCACACAACATGTCTTTGAGAAAATAGTGAAGATGGAATACATACCCAAAAAGCCTCTTGTTATAGAAGCATTTGAATATGTGAAAAACAAATTAGGGATAGTTCTTGTAAATTATCTTGTTAGATAACCATTTGAATATGTGAGAAACAAATCAGGGATAGTTCTTGTAAATTATTGTCACTTATTTGACTTCAAAAGAAGAGCCTATGAAATTGAGTGCAATATCTATGTGGGAGAGTACACAATATCTAAGGGGGAGAATACAATATAAGGAAGAAATAAAAAGAGTAACAAGAAGCATATGATTGTGTCAATAATTTGAAGTATTCAAGAAGCATAACAAAGGACCATCATAAAATTCAAATTGAAAGATCAAGTAGTCTTCTTCATGAAGAAGCAACATTAACTAGGTTCATCATTTAAAGGGTTCATTTTTTAATGAAAATATTTATGAAAAAAAAAGTACATATGTATATATAATTTATATAAACATGTTCCAAAGTATTCTCAAATGTACACAGTAGTATTATAAATTTTCATAACTAATTAATAGATGTTGAAGATGATTTGAGCTCATTCTTTATTGGAATTATCATAACATTCTCAAAAGCTCCTCATGAATCTAAAAATGAATATGGAATGAGTCATTGTACATTATGATAAATCAGCTCCTCTTGAATCTAAAAACGAATATGGAATGAGTCATTGTACATTATGATAAATATTGTATTCAAATGACATTTGATCTATGAATAATATGGAATGAATCATTGTACATTATGATAAATCTTGTATTTAAATGATATTTGATCTATGAATAATATTGAATGAATCATTGTACATTATGATAAATCTTGTATTTAAATGACATTTGATCTATGAATAAAAAAGAAAATGGGATCTCTTCATGTATATATATGTATATGTGTGTGTGTGTGTGTGTGTGTGTGCGAGAGAGAGAAATAAAAAGCAAAGGTAATTCCACCAAGCCTAAAGGAGCATGTCCTAATACATTATTATGTTTGGTTTATATAGAATATGGTATGTATTATTACTAGTTCATACATAGATATATTCCCCTTATAGAGCTAATCTTCACACCAGTGCTTATGGTTCTTCTTACACCTTACGGATATGTTACTCGTAATACAAGAGCTATTACCATTACTATTATATAGAAGCTTATTATCTTATAGAATATGGTATGTATTAGTACTAGTTCATACATAGAGCTATTCCTGTTAAAGAGCTAATATTCACACCAGTGCTTATGGTTCTTCTTACACCTTACAGACATGTTACTCGTAATACAAGAGCTATTACCATTACTTCATTCCAAACATGGTTCTTACTCATATTCAATTCCAGTATGATTCCCATGGAATCTGTTGTATTAGCTTATTATGGAAGCTTAGATTCAAAGAGATAGTTGTAATTGACAATCTTATCCTTATTAAAATCTATTACAAAGCTGTAGTAATTGACAGTCTTATCAGCACATTTCAAAAAATCAAAAAGCCAAAAAAGCATATACAGTTTAAAGAGATAGTAGTAATTGATAGTCTTATCAGCACATTTCAAAAAATCAAAAAGCCAAAAAAGCATATACAGTTTAAAGAGATAGTAGTAATTGATAGTCTTATCCTTATTAAACTCTATTACAAAGCTGTAGTAATTGACAGTATTATCCTTATTAAACTCTATTACAAAGCTGTAGTAATTGAAAATCTTATCAACACATTTCCAAAAAGTAGAGAGACAAAAAAGCGTATATAGTTTAAAGAGATAATAGTAATAGACAATCTTGTCCTTATTAAAATCTATTACAAAGCTGTAGTAATTGACAGTCTTATCCTTATTAAACTCTATTACAAAGCTGTAGTAATTGACCGTCTTATCAACACATTTCCAAAAATCAGAGAGCCAAAAAAGCGTATATAGTTTAAAGAGATAGTAGTAATAGATAGTCTTATCCTGATTAAACTCTATTACAAAGTTGTAGTAATTGACAGTCTTATCCTTATTAAACTTTATTACAAAGCTGTAGTAATTGACAGTCTTATCAACACATTTCCAAAAAGCAGAGAGCCAAAAAAGCGTATACAGTAAGACTGATTCATTGGTTCTTTGCATGTTCCTTACCGGGCCTCTCTCATTCATATGGGTGAGGAATGATATATGTAATGATGTTCTCGTTGGATATCTAGTAATTCATTCATAATACGATACATGTTTTGACGATTGGTGGTCAATGGATGTGTGTTTGAATGGCCAAATTCCTGCTAAAATGAGGTTTATTGCGATCTTTCATAATAAATATATATGAATGAGCCTGAAGGTTTTACAGTCAACGGGAAGACTGAGCTAGTTTGAACCTGCCCAACCAACATTCATTCCTAAAGTAGGATTGCTTCTAAAGGTAATAAAAATGAATGGTATAAGCTAATTTTCGTATCAAGTAAGAATATATCAGCAAGTGTAGTTGAATGCCCATGGAAAGATCTAAGTTGAGGTAGCCGGTCTATAAAGGGTTGTTGACGCATAGAGATGATGCACATAAGTTTAGGCGAGTAGGTAGAGTGAAATCAATAGTCAAGGTTCTAAGTGATAACAACCAAGCCAACCAAGCCACCAGTAAGATCTCAAAGTCCAAGTAAGTAAGCCAGTTTATCAAGGTTTGTATAGATACTAGGTTGTGAGTTGGTTTCTTCGAACAAAATAAAGTTTTGGTGTAGGAGACAGGGCCCTGTGCAAGCCGCCATTTGCATTAATTATGTAGGATGATAAAGTAAATAGAAATGTGGGTATTTGTTTCAAAGATATGTAAAAGGTGCATGAAAAACAAAAATTTATATGCCAGGGGAAAAATGAAAAAACAGAGCCACACAAAAGAAACACTAACAAAAACATTTTTGGTGAAAGTAAAGCCATTCCTTTTTTAGGTTAATTGTTGTATAGAGAGGTAACCAATAAAAACTATAGTATATGTGTTTTTTCAAAACATGATTTCTCTTCTGCATAAATTCCCTACAGGATAACAGGGAGAATGTTAAATGTAGCTGGAAAGTCGCAGCAGAGGACGCTGAAGATGCTGAAGACAACGATCCCTGAAGACACTGAAGACAATGATCCCTGAAGACATCATGGAAGACCTCTACGACCAAAAAAATCAGATTAAAGCCAAATTAAAAAAAAACAACAAGAAAAAAATTACAGAAATTTAAAATTTGGATTATCTTACCTCCTCAGCACGACGCAAATCAACAAAACTCCCGCGACGCAATAGAAAATGAGCTAAATTCATGCGGAACAAAAACGAATCAAATAAATTCGCGCGGGACAACAACGAATTAGCGGGACAGAAATGAACGCGCGGGACAACAACGAAGTAGCAGGACAAAAATGAGCGCGCGGGACAACAACGAATCAGCGAGGCATAAATGAGCGTGCGAGACAATAGCGAATTAGCGGGACAAACATGAGCACGCGATAAATGTGAACAGAAACCCGGAATAGTTTGCGGGTGATATATTTATAAAATAATACTTCGACTGAACTAAAAGTTTGGCCGAACTTTGTTTGCCGGTTTTCAAAAATCAAGAAAAAAATCTGTTTTCCATTGTCGTTAGTATGCCGTCAATGTAAACGGCAAACGAAGTTCGGCCGAACTATGGAGGAAACAAATTTTCTGCCCCAAATTCTGACAAAAGTGTTACCCATCTTCGCATTTTCATCCATATATATATGATAGGGTTAACACGGTTAGGGCCAACGCTACTCAGGTTACCCTCAACTCTCATGTAGTCCTAGTTGAGGGACAAGTATGTCAAAAAGCTTAGAAGTCCTTAAAAAAAAAAACCATGAGTCTGGGACTCTACTTTCTGTGCTTAGGAATATCCATAATTTCTATATTAGATATGTACTAGTATAAATATACATGTAATTAGTTGGAAGAACAAATATTTTTAGACGAGAAGTCCTAAAAGCACTTATGCAGAGCATAAAAGGAAAAGGATGTAACCCAAATACATTAAGTGGCACAATCATAAATAACCAATAGTTGAAAAAGGATACAATGTTATCAATACTAAAATTATAACTCTACATAAACATGTATAACACTGTTCAAATTTAGTTTCTATTTTACATATAAAAATAAAAATAAAAATAAACTTCATAATTCCAAAAATTAGAGAAATTTGAGGTCTAAAATGGGTCTCCAAAGGAATATTATAAAATAATAGTGGAAATAATAAAATAATATTAGATAACATCATCAAATTTTAGAGGAAAAAGAGGAAAAACTATTATTTCAACTTATCTCCCTACGGTTTTATTCAAATTTCGAGTGGGAGCACTTGTTGGATGCATAATTTAATTCCTCATCCAAGTATTCCCCATGTTGCATACTTCTGATGGACCATGCTACATGAAAAATGAGAAATACATGAAAAACATGATTGCATTCACGTTTAAATGTAATCATGTTTTTCATGTATTTCTCATTTTTCAAGTAGCAAGGTTCATCAAAAGTATGCAACATGGGTAATCCTTGGATTAAAAATTTACTTTTTCAACCAAGGAGTGCTTCCACTTGAAAATTGAGTAAAATTGTAGGGAGATAAGTTGAAAATACAAGTTGAAAGATTAGTTTTTATTTTTTTATCTTTTTCATTTCTTAACCTTTTTACAAAATGGTGAATCATCCCTCATGGTTGACATCATCATCTTAAATCTTATTGGTTCTTACAAAGTTGATTTTGATTGTACAATTTTTTTTAGTCTCCTTTTAGACCTCAAAATTTCTCTAATGTGCGAATATAAACCCATAGGGTACTGGTATAAATATATAATAAATTTAGAGATGGTATCAAAATATGTCTAGCGTTAATAGGATTTAATAGTTACAATTGATGGCCAAAGGAAGTCGACGCAATTGATTGAGAAATATTTAGTAACATGGAGGTAACGTAAATTTGGACTGAAGCCCGAACTGGGTAAACAAAAAATTCACTTGCATGTTCTATGCATGTATAGCAATAAGGGAAGTCTCATCCAAGACCAAGCCTAATGTTCTTATTTCTTCCCTTTTTAATTAAGAACCTGTAATAGACAACCATGGAGAAGGAACACATAAATCTCAAAGTACCTAATAATACTTAGAAAATAAAACTCTAAATCTCGTCTTAGGAAAAAGCTACAGTTGGGTCCAGTACTAACCTGCAAATAATAACAAGAGTCAAACATGTTAATTGTGAAGGAATAAGGCTATAAAATGGACAAAAGATTTAGGAAAAGTTGTAATAGGAGGTTAAACCCACAAAAATTACTTGAGGAAATTAGAAATAATTTCTAGAACTTCAACCCTATGATAGAGGTTAAACTATCAGTACGACAAAGATTGGAATTGAAGCAAGAAAGGAGAAGTAATATAAGAATATCGAAAGGAAGAAAAACTTATACATAACTGTTGAAACTTGAAATATAGCAATCACCTTGAGAAGAAAGTTGCCTCAAAGACTCAGAATGACACCCTTGAGGACAATGAAACATGGGTTCTGGACCAGAAATGCAAGTATTATGAAAAGAATAAAAAAAAATATTAGCAAACACAAAGATTCAAAAGGGAAATGACTATCACAAAACGAGAAAATATAAAAACTTATTAAAAAAATATTTTTAAATGCAATACAAAGAAATATACCAAGAAACGGGCCACCGGATGTGATTTATAGTTTCCAAGGTAAAAAATGGAATTGTTTTTTTTTTCATAGCCAGTGGTTTGCAGAGCTTCGATAATAAATCTCCCCCGAAGCAAATGATGTTGAGGATGGGGGAGGGGTAGCTACCCTAACCACCCTAGAGAAGAGCTAACTACCACTGGATTTCCACCCTTCATCAAAAATGTTCCTCCTCTACCAGATCACATGGGGGAAGGGTGATGCATCACCATTATATCTACGTAGGTATTAAATTCTCACATATGTTTGAAAAATTTGAAAACTACTTAGAGGGCGGTGGGGGTGAATCAATAGTGTGAATTGTATACAAGTTTTACCAGTTATTTATTTAATTATTGAATCACACATATGTTAGCATCGATTTGTTAAACATCATAGCATGTACATCACACCATAAATGAAAACCATAAGCAACTACAAAACAACATAGAAATCACATCAATCACACATGAGATACAATATTTCTGGTGGAAACCCTTCCGAGAGAAAAACCACCTTTATTATTGTTTCTCTACTCTAAATTTCTATTAGTCAAGCAATTAGTCTTTTACATAGCTTGTTGACTCCCATCAACATGGAGATTCGACCTCATATACATAATGCCAACACCCATTGGCTAGGAGACTCAATACTATTGATCAACTTGGAATAATTTGTTCTCTATGGATCTGCAGACTACCATCCATTCAAGGCCATCACGATCAATGAATATCGCCCAAATACCATTGTACTATCCAACCATCATTGGATAAGAAACTGTTCATTTCGTTGAAGCTTCGGTATCCGTACTCCTCTCTCATGACGTGATTTCTCCTCTACCACTATGCGAACCTCCTTTCATGTATTTTCAAACTGGATCCAAGACACTATTCTAAATAAGAATTCATCTCTGCATACATGCTCTCAGTAGAAATATCTCATTATCAAATACAATATAAATAAGTAAAATTGTGGCCACAAAAAAATTGAACACGATCAGACCCTCACAACAATAAAATGCTTCATAATACAAATAACATCATAAGGCACATGGCTATGTGCTAAATGCATCAACAACTCCTACGAAACAAGTGTGAGAGGATCACCAACATATACTCCAACAAAATAAAAAAACTTCTCCAAGTGATCTCTACTCCAACAACATCAAATAAGATCTATTCTGCAACATGCTTCAATTCTGCTCCATTTTCTTCCATTAACACTCACTCACTGAAGCATATATGCTCACAACTAGGTCTAAAAAAAATTCTACTTCTCTGATACCTTCTCACTCTCATACATACATCATAAACTCACAATTAACCATCACATAGCTCTAAGATCAAGTATATAAAACATGTAGGGCGAACTTGAGCTTAGGGATAGGATCAAAGGTGCACAAATTGGACCAAATCAATCCAATAAGGTCACTAATAATTCACTAAATGTGTTCACATCATGAGAGGACCTTTTAAAACCATTTCCAACCCTTTTCACTTTTTCTGGAAGCCTTTAGAAATTTCCAAACTAATTTTCTTCCGAACAGCGCAAGGACTGTGGAGGAAATCTCATGAAATCTCATCAGTCGCTCACATAACACTGACTACATGCAACTGAGACTATAACTTCTCCCACAAGCTTGCATGCCAATATCCAATTGCTTCCATAGGATTATATGCATGATACTGTGGCTAAAACTAAGGGAAAACGTCATGCCTTCAACTCAGAACCTCGTCACATTTTGGATTCTCTTATTCAGCTCTTGTGCATGCCTCCAGAAATTTGACATAGCCTCTGACACATCTACAAGTAGACCAAACATGCCTCCCAAGTGTCACTTCCAAGTTGAACTACAAGGGCCAAAAAACAAGGTTTACAATTGTGCCAAAATCTCCTCCACTCTCCATCAAACCTCTAAATAGCCTGCAACACATATGAACAGACATGCGAACCTATTATGCAGACTAATCTCTTTTCCAGACAGAAGCAATCTCCCTAGATTTCCAACAAAACCTAGTATTGCTATAGGGTAAACCGTTTGGGTTGTTGGTTTTCGAATATCCCTCTCGTGGCTTCTCTGTGCTGCCCGAGGCAGACAAGAAGATTATCGTGGTTGTCGCAAGATGCAGGATGAGCATGTTCATATTGACTTATATTAACCGAATGGAATGCAATATGTGCAATAGAGAATTAACTCTTCGACGGTCTTGGATCCCTTGGAGAGCGCTAGGTAGTGAAACAAGAGTCCTTCTTCAACGTACCAAATCTTAGTCCTTATGTAACTAATAAACACCGTGTACTTTCAGTGATGTTATATCCTATCAATCAAGTCAATATATAATGAACTACTAAATTCTACACATCTGAGCCATTCATATCATGCAATGTAAATGTTCAAACAATAATGACAATATTAAGCATTGAATGGACAAAACAAACACAGTTCTATTGATTTTGAAAGAAGGAGGATTACAACCATCGGTTGTACCAAGCCCTCCTTAGTCTCCCAATCTCTTTTATCTCTCAAGTGAAGAAGTCCAAGTCAAAAAGCTCTCTAGGAACCTCTTTGACTCTTGGCCTTCACAATATAACACTATTCTCTATTCCACAAGTATGCCAAAACCTTTAGCAATCCTTCGACCTCCAATTAAGAGCCTTCAGCTCCTTCTTATAGGAGAGGGAGAAATCCATTGTTGCCCTTCTCTTTCCACTAGTTTGGAATGGAAAAAACTTAGATGTTTCTTTAATCTCTATGCTTTTGCCTCCTTTGGAGTTCAGTCTTGTTATAGCAATGACCAATAATGAATTGGTGCTCTGCAGTTTCTTTTGTGAACTGAATTTCTTGTGAGGGAAATCCGGAGATTCAAATCATTCTCCACGGGCTTTTCCCGATTCAAACTTAAAACACGGGTAACGCTTCCCTCCAGTGTAAACAGAGCGTTGCCCTAGCCACTAACGCAGCCCATTCACTGATTAGCTACGTTATAATGCTCTTGTGTTGTTATAGATAGGCGTTACCCTGGCAGAAATAGGTTTAATTTAGGTCTTTGTACTCCTTCCATATTTGTCTTCCCCTCTGAGCTGATGAGGAGGTATTTTTACCTGTAACAGATGCCCCCTAAAGTGTGAGGTCAGAGACGAAGACAATGGCCGAAATACTTTATAATTGGTGTAGAGATAAAGAGATTGAAAGACTGAGGAAAACCTGAAACAACAACATATGTCAGAAAATATAGTATATGCCTTGAGTCGGGCATATCCCATGCTCAGTAGCTTAAACAAAATGATTTCTCTAGAATAGAGATATGAAGAATCTGTCCACCGATAGGCACAATGTGGAAGTGTCTGTCATAACAGGATCAGGCTGAAGAAGCTGTCTCCATAAACAATATCGCAACTTGGGGAAGGAAACACAACTTTAATGATGTAGCCTTTGCCCCAAGGTCTTGACTGCTGATTCACTTAAACTGCGTATTCCTCAACATGTGAATGAATGAGTTGTCATCGAACATGTGAGAAATCGTCTGATTACCAGTCGATAATGAAAACTATTAACAGACGCGAAGGTGGCCATCGATAATGATGATGGTCCCTAAGATGCACAGTACAATCTAGCGAGTGTGAATAAAATGAGTTGAAGTCGAACACTTGTAGAATTATTCGACTAGAAGCCAATGATGAAGATGCCTGATCAAACACAAGACTACCTGCCACTGATGTCTGCAAGTTTCCGGGTACTGATGTGTTTCTGGATCAACTTCGTAGATAAGAAGTTGAAGTCGATAGGAAGAGATCTGTCGAAAGGTAGGCACCGAGGCGTCCTACATCAGTCAACATGAAATGGAAACCAAATGATTTTGTTTATGATTGAGATAATGAAGAGTAAATGGGAACGTCGGACGACAAATAATTTCTGGCATAATGAGCGGTTTGGTTGATAACAGGAGCAGTAGATAGCGAGATCTGCTTGAACAATAGAAGGCACTCTAGCAGGGTACTAGGCAGCTGAAGCGTGATGAACACCAAAGAGTGTGTTAGGATTTTACCGGTGCAGGGACACTGGGAAATGAAGGTTAATACTCATAGATGGTAGGGTTCGGCTAACTGCGAAAGAGTTTTCTGGGAAGTGCCATGTTCAAGAATTTTGCTGCCAAATCGACCTTTTTTGAAAATGTAACAGAGGTAGTATCCATTTTGTCCAAATTTTTCCCCATCTGATTAAGTTTAACGAGTCCAGACGAGTAAACTCGGTGAATTTTTCATGTTTAGAGAGTCTGAAAAATGTCAGGAAAGACAACTCTGTGCCCCATATGATTAGGTTTAACGAGTCCAGATGAGCAAACTCGGTGAATTTTTCATGTTTAGAGAGTCTGAAAAATGTCAGGAAAGACAACTCTGTGCCCCATCTGATTAGGTTTAACGAGTCCAGATGAGTAAACTCGGTGAATTTTTCATGTTTAGAGAGTCTGAAAAATATCATAAAAGACAACTCCATTGGGGTACCTTTGTCATGTCTTGATAACCGGGCACGGAAAAGGGATAATAGTAAGCCTGAAACAGTTCATTTTCCATAAGTTAGTCCATAGAAACCGGAAAAGTGAAAAATCTATGTTCGATAGACGTCTACCTCATTTTGTTATGAGTATGAGGAGACGGAGTGAGCTCAGTATTCTTTGTGAAATTTTAACGAGTCCAACAAAGAAAAACTCGGTGCCCTCCGTGAAATTTTAACGAGTCGCGTGGAGAAAACTCAATTACCTCCGTGAAATTTTAACGAGTCACGCGGAGAAAACTCGGTTACTTTTTCAGTTTAAGGAGATTTGAAAAAGAGAAAAGAATGGCTCCATCATTTCTGTCGTGGTAGTTTAACGAGCCTGACAAAGGCAACTCGGGGTTTTTTCAGTTTTATGAGTGAGAAAAAGATTCCTAAAAAGAAAGCTCAGTGCTTCTTCATAGTTTTAACGAGTCTGAAGAAGAAAACTCTAGGTTTTTCGGATTAACAAGCAAGAAAAAGACCATAAAAAGAACACTCGATGTCAACTTCGTATAAGTTTAACGAGTTTGAAGAAGGGAACTCGAGGTTTTTTGGATTAATGAGCAAGAAAAATACCGTAAAAAGAATGCTCGATGTCACATGAGTATGTCTGCATATAAATCTTGACCGCTCATCAGAACATCAGTACCAAATCTCAAAAGTTGCGACACATGCGTAGCAAGAATTCACGACTTTGCTAACTAGCTTAAGAGAGTCGTGCCCCAAAAATGGCTATAAAAAGGTCAGAAGTCCTTAATTTTCACTGTGCGAAGTGCTGTGAAGAAGCTCTGGGGTGAAAGGGGTGAAAATTTCAGCTGACGATTACGGTCAATCTGAGCAACGGTTTTCCTTCCCGCGAGATCCAGGTAAGAGCTAGAACCTCCTGCTATCATTTAATTATCTTTTTGTTACTTTTTGCTGGTTCAAAATTAGAGATTTTCGAGGCCATAGAAAAATGTTTGCACCTAACGTGGGGCAGGAGTATAACAGACGTGTTAAGCGCATAACCCGTGAAGGGATACCACGTTAGCACGCTGTGTTTTGTACTAGAGCCAGCGTTAGGGGCACCGTGTTTTCTAGTAACTCAATTTTTTCCGTTTTGATGTATTCAGGTGTTGCTCCTTGGAGAAACAATTCCCCAAGCAAAAGGAATTCATGCTCAAGACATTAAAGATTATGTCACAAACAAAAATATATCCGTCTCTCGTTTTATAAACTCAAATATATTAATAATCTTCCTATATTAAACCCATACAATATCTGCAATGCCATATTCTCCTTATGCTGAAATGAGTGGATGGAAGAAACAAGAAAGGAAGGATTTCAATTTGATATGATGCTTAAAACAGAATCTATCAGTGTAAAAATCCTGAAGAAATGAGTCATAACAATGTTAAAATAGAGGAGCGCCCATTAAGTTTTATTTAACTCTTAAATACACAAGTATCTAGAGACCTGCAGCTCAAATTACTCTATTTTATTCACAGACATGAAAAACATAATGAAAACTGAGAAACTATTCAGCATATATAGAATGAAGGAAACTTGCAAAACTTTTTATTGATTCAGCATTCTTTAGTACAAAATTTAGCTTCAAGGTTCAAAACTCGGAACCCTCATCTTTCTTGAAACTGTCCTTTAATATAGTATCACAAGAAAGTTTCCAGTAATGAAACTGATTCTAACTACTCCAACTAATTCTAATTGTTTAAACCACTAACTGTTATGGAAGCACATGCTTCGGAAAGTCTAATTACATTTACATAGTTTTGAAAAATAAAATGAGAATTTTAAAACTCCTAATCTATGAGAACATTTGGTCCTGAAGCTATTACCGAGTCAATGGCTGCTTTTGATTGAGCCATTGGGGTCTCTTTTGCTGTATCCACGAGAGAACTGAAGCTTGATGAACTGGATAGAGGAGCTCGTTTTTCCATGGCTGATAGACAATGAAAACAATACGAGGGTATTGGGTAATGAAAATGTGGCGGGAGCACGACTCAAAGGGAAAAAGAACCACAACCAAACGAGAATGGGACAAAGAACAATTTAACAGTTAAGAAAATCCATAATAAATGCCGAAATGACGTCACTACGGGGGGTCCGGGAGTACGGCGGAAAAATTCGACCTATACCCCCCGTAATGAATCTCAGCCATTGATCACGGCTCGCCCAAGATTTTGACCAGTCAACTACGGGGGGTCCGATTTTGATAATTAACGAGCTATTTTCCCCACCGTAATAACTAATCCGGAACCACTCTCCCACGATCACCACTTCCTCTCGGGAAGTTGCTTGAACTTTAAGCTCAAAACAAAACATATACTTCAATAAAGTTTAATGATCATCGAGCTTTGAAACACTTATTTTTATGAGATAGTATAAAAAACCTTATACTATAACATATGTTTTTCTGATTTTCTAATTTTTTTGTATTTTTGATACTCAAAATAAAAATTGAAAAGGATATGCGGATATGATCCACAACATCTGGCTCCACCTGGGGATAGTGTTTTTTCCACGAAACACTAAGAACTTGTAGATCGGTGCCTTCACTTTGGGCATGGAGTCACATATTGCTTGGTGGAAAATGTACAATGATCACACCGGATATATACAATGATGGTGAAACAACTTCTTTAGTGCCGGAAGTAATGCTTTAGATATTGCCCATTCACAGGCATATCTAATACTTCTCCTTCAAGATTTTCCAGCATGAAAGTGTTATTCATCCTGACTTCATTGATTTTGAATGGACCATACCACAAAGGATCAAATTTGTCGTGTTTCCCTTTGTCCTCCATTCGGGTATCCCATCTCAATACCAGGTCTCCCTTCTGAAACATGATTTCTTTGGCCTTCCTGTCAAATATTGTCTTCATTTTCTGCTGATAAGCAAGCAAATTCTCCCGAACTTTATCTCTGTTTTCACTTAGTTCTATTACATTATTCATTCTCCTAATCATGGCATTAGGTTCTGCTTGAGCATCTTGAAGGAAGGAAATCACAGGCTTCACCAACTGGGTGGGAAAAAATGCCTGAGTACCATATACTAATTCGTAAGGTGACTTACCAGTGGATCTTCTAGCAGTCATCCTTGTTGCCCATAGCGCAAACACTAGCTTTGAATCCCAATTCTTTTGATTTTCATTTATTGTCTTCTTCAAGATTCTTACCAATGTTTTGTTAGAAGATTCTGCCAAGCCGTTCCCCTGTGGATGATAAGCTGTAGAATGAGACAATATCACATTGTAAGTCTGACAGAAATTAATGAACCTTAGTGAGCTGAAAACTTGGGCATTATCTGTCACAATCTTTACTGGACATCCAAACCTGCTAAAGATATTTTCTTCTAAAAATTTCATAACAACCAAATCATTTGCCTTCCTGGTGGGGATTGCCTCCACCCACTTTGTAAAATAATCCGTAGCAGTAAGGATCCACTTAAATTGCCCACTGGATGGTGGATTGATTTCCCCAATGAAATCCAATCCCCATTGTCTGAAAGGTTCTTCAACAAAAACAGGGAGAAGAGGCAATGGAGCTAATTTCTTCTTCTCTGCAAATACCTGGCATTTTTGACAACTTCTGACTGCTTTATAAACATCAGCAAAAACAGATGGCCAATAGAATCCTGATTTAAAAAATTTATGAGCAGTTACCTTCCAACTATAGTGTCCCCTGCACAAGCATTCATGATGTTCTTTGATTACCTCTGGAACTTCCTCCTCTGTCAGACACAGCAGTAATACACCAGCAGGATCTTTCCAATATAACTTTGCTTCGATTATGACATAAGGTTGAGCCTTCAGCTTTAAGGCTCTGTATTTGGCTCTATCTATGGAAGGAGGACAAGAAAGAAAGCACAAATAATGAATAATGTCCTTGTACCAACTTGAGTAGAGAAATTTATATTTGATTGCTGGCCTTAACTGATTATCCCCTGTTTTTCCATCGATTTCCTCTCAGGGGCCAACAAATTAATTCCCAGTGCTTGGAAATTTGACTCCGTTAATATTTTGGCCAATCCCAACCCTTTGACCAATTTGGTGGGTTTAACATCCAGATCATATTCTTGGATTTTTGCAATCCATTTTCCCCTTTTTCTTTCTACATCGCTCTGTACTAGGACGTCTTTTACGGCAGAATTAGGAACGTATGCCAATATTTGAGAATGGAGGATATAGGTTCTGAATGCCTTCAATGCTTTCACCAGAGCATATACTTGTTTCTCCAGTATATTATACTTCAATTATGCATCTCGGAGAACTTTGCTGAAATATGCTACCGGTTGTTCATACTTTTCCTCATTTCTCTGCAATAACACGACTGCAATGGTTGAGGGAGAGGCAAATGAGAAGATCTGAAATGGCTTCAAATAGTCTGGATTGATTAGAACAGGTGTTTCCTTTAAAGCCTCTTTAATCCTTTGAAAAGACTCCCTTGCTTCTTTGTCCCACTTCACCTCAGCATCCTTTTTTAGCATGTCTGTTATCTTTTTGACGATCTCTGCATAATTAGGAACAAACCTTCTTAGAAAATTAATTTTTCCGAGAAATCGCTGAATATCTTTCTTACTTCGGGGCAGTGGAATTGATTGAATTGCTTCGACCCTTGCTGGATCAATCTTCACTCCTTCTTTAGAAACAATGTGGCCAAGAAATTTACCCTCCTCCAGGGCAAACAAAGACTTTTTAGGATTCAGCGATAATCTAAACTTTCTACACTTTATGAAGGCTTTCTACAAATGTTGTAAATGCTCCTCATCAGATTTTGAAAAAATTGTGACATCATCCAAATAAACCACCACAAACTCATCTCCCATAAATGCGATATCCATCGCCCTTTGGAATGTGGCCCCCGCATTCATCAGGCCAAATGGCATCCTGGCGTACATGAATGTTCCCCAGGGTGTAGTGAAAGCAGTCTTCTTTTGATCTTCCTTTTCCACAGCAACCTGATTATACCCTGAAAAACCATCCACCATTGATAACCTGTAAGCCCCAGTGACCTTTTGTAAGACAAAGTCCATTTTCGGCAAAGGATAATTATCTTTCAATGAAGCCCTATTCAAGTTTCTGAAATCTACACACAGCCTTATCTCTCCATTTTCTTTCGGACTGGTACAATATTGGAAACCCAATCTGAATATCTTAGTGGAACAATTATTTTGGCCTGCAACAATTTCCTTACCTCCTTTTCAATCGGAGCTAACAATAACGGATTGATTTGTCGGAGCTTCTATTTATGCGGCTTGACTCCATCCTTGAGTGGGATTTTATGTTGTATGATACTTTTATCATACGTCTTCAAATCATCATAGGACCAAGCAAATACATCTTTGAATTGTCTGAACAGATCTACGTACCTTTCTTTGTAGTCCTTCGGGATCCCTTTGAACAATTTGATCATTTTAGGCTCCTGTTGAGTCCCCAAGTTGTAATCTTCCACTTGTTCGTCTTGGTTTACTTTATTTTGATTCACCGCAACGTCATTAGCATCAAACAGTTTTTCGAGAGGCACCAAGCCTCTTGGAAAAACATTATCTTTCAACTGAATAATCTCCTGACCACCAATATTATTTTTCAGAGTTTTACCAGCCCACTCATCTTGATCAGTTTCCAAATCAATTTGATGACCTTCAAAATTTCCAATCATCGACAAAAACTGCTTAATCTGTTCATCGTCTTCAAAGACCTGCCAATGTTTAATGTTGTCAGGGATTGACGGTCTATGTCTCATCTCAATTTCATACCTTAGTCTTGGATTGATAGGAGGCTTGAATGTACTAGCTCCAACTGCCAAAGAATCAACCATTCTATTTTCCTCCCTTGGTACAAACTGTAAGTTGAAGGCTTCAAAGTAATTTTCAATCAAATCCCAGACTTCATTCCTATATGCCCTTAACCTGGGATGTTTAGTTTGACACAAATTCTTTATTTGTCTTATAATTAATTCAGAATCACCGAACACATTTATAGACTGAATTCCCATGTGCTTAGCTGTCTGCAAACTAATTATTAATTCTTCATACTCCGCAACATTATTAGTGGACTCAAACTCCAATTTAAAAGAAAAAGGCACAAGGTTACCTTCTCGAGAAACAAGAATGAAACCAGCTCCCGTGCCTTCTTTTGAAAATGCACCATCGAAAAAAAACTTCCAGGGCTTGTTTGAATGCAGCTCCTTATGTACAACTGCTGAAGGGAGCTGCAATTGTGATTCTTCAGCAAATTCTGCATCTTCATGCAACATGAAACAAGAGAGGTCGTCTTTCTCTTGGCCATAAATTGGTGAATTACCTGCATCTTTCTTAGTGGCAGTTTTTTGAAACCTAGTTTCTCTATACAACCTTCTTTCTTCCCCATTGAAAACATGAATGATAGCATATGTGAAATCAAGCTTCAAAACTCCTCCTAACTTTGCTCCCCACGACCTAGATAATAGCATACCAAATCTGGCTGGAATATCAGCCACTACCACATCCATCATAATTCTCTTGGCTGGGATTTGAGCCAAAGACACAACCATATCCTTAATAAGACCCACACACTTCACCCTCTTTGAATCAAAAGAATAAAGATCCCGGTATGGCTTAGTGATTTGCAGATTCAATTCTTTCATCACACACAGTGGCATCAGATTGTGGGATTCGCCAGAATCTAACATACAATTATGCAAAACAAAGTCGTGTAACAGAAGTGAAATATAGAAAGGAGGGACAGATGAATCTACCTCTTCAACATGAGGCCCAAATGTAACCACTGGTTTTTCTTCTTGCAGATTAACTATATCGCCGACTTCATCGGACTGAGATAGATTGATAAATTCGGCAATCTCTTTCTTATAACCAGGTGTTTTCATTAATTCAAGAAGAGGAACTTGAATTTTCACTTTTTCCAATTCTTTTTCCAAACTGAAAGTTTGATTTGATTTTTTCAACTTTTCAGGCTCTTCTTGATCTTTCTTGGAACTTGGATTTTGATTAGGAACAGTGACCACTTTCTCCAGAATATTAGAATCTCTAACGTTCGTTTGAGAAGCATCAAATTGCAGCTTTTCCTTCTCTCTTTCTTCATTCATGGGCTTTTTCCCCTTATCTGATTTCTGAGTCTGGTCTTTCTGTAATGGAGTCGCCACTGGAGCAGGCACTGATTCTCGTTCTTTTTCTTCATCCTCTTGAGTTCTTAGTCTCTTCTTTGACCTTAAATCATACTTTCTATGTAACTCGGATTACATGAAGTCTGTAAACTGTCTGCAGTAATCATCCATCTCTTCCTGATCAAATGACATATCACTTTCTTCCGCTCCTTCTTCCTCAACTTCCTCTTCTGTTTCATCATCTTCCATGTACACAGTGGAAATTCGAGCATCATCCTCTCTTTCATCATCATCATCTACTGAACAGGATGGAGCCGCCTCTATATACAAAGGTGCTTGTACCTGATCTTGATCTTTCCTCTCTCTTTGTAGAATCGTTATATTTATTAAAAAAGAATAACATAAAAATTATAATTGCATTTATATCCACACCTGATTACATATGTGCATATAAATAAAAGCTAATTCTAATCTTAGAGAGGGAAGTTGAGAGAATCTCTCAACTTCCTCAACAACCCAATCCAAACTAAGTAAGCATTATCCTAATACCCTCCGTTAATTCTTACTTTACAAAACATATAATACTTAATCACAATTACAATACTTTGAACTTTCGTTTCTTTGTCTGATCTGGTCTTCATCAGCAAATATACCTACTCTGTAGTTGTATGGACTTCGCTCTTTCTTTCTCCACATCTTCGAGCTTGCCTTTCAACCCATTTAAAGTACACCTGCTTCTGACCATCAATGCTGACTTTGTAAGATTAAAGATTCTTGACACCCCCGAAGAAGAGGCTTGACACTGAACTACCCTATGGAAATATTTCCATCTGTGAAATAACCCCGAAGAATAAATTTCAACAGTCTATAGGAAAATATTCTAGGTACAGAATATGATCAGCGATCAATCCTACAAAGTGACCTTTACACAAATGAATCTCACAACAACAAATATAAGCTTAAACCCCACACACTTGCAAATCACATTACAAAACATGCTTTAAAAAAGTTTAAGAGATGGATCAGGAGGTTCATCCTCACTTGAAGAATCTTCATAAATTGCATCAGGTGAATCTTCCGAAAATGTTGCATAGGCTGATTTTTTCAATTTTCCATTTAAAAGATCTCGAGCCCGAATTTTGCAGTTGAACGTTGTATGTCCATATTTATGACAATAGAAACATTCTGTCTTATTTTTATTCACCCTTCCCTTGGAGAATAGTGCAAGTTCATTATGTGAACTAGCCTTTGTGCCACCTATCCTCTTTTCTTCTACCATAAGAGCTGCTATCATTTCATCAAGTGATTGATGTGGCATTTGACTTAGAGTAAATATGGCATTATCATATTTTGAAGATAAGCTATTTAATAAAATTGCCTTTGCATCATCATCATCTACTTTAGAATTAACTTCTGACAACTGTCTCATCAAAGCTCTTAACTCATTTATGTGTGTTGACAATGATGTCTCGCTATCCATTTGGAGTTTAAACAATTGTAACTTTAAGAAAAATCTTGCATTAACAGCTTTTGCCCCAAATACCTTATTCATTTCTTCTCATATTGCTGTAGAAGATTTCTTTAAGTCAATAAGATGTAGCTGGTAATCTGCAAGTGATAGTCCAAGGATAGACTTGGCTCTTTCCTCTCTTTTTTCCCATTCAATTAACTGTTTAGCATCTGTAGGTTCTTTTTCTGAGCCTTCTACAATATTCCATAAATTTCTACTCATCATTTGCAACTGAATTTTTACCTTCCAAGTGTAGAAATTAAAGCCATTAAACTTTTCCAATACAATATGCTCCATGCTAAATCTAAAACTTTACAGATCTAAAACAAATTGCAACTTAAACTTAATAAAAAAAATGAGCTCACGCTGGTAGAAAAAAAAAAGTGGCAGATTGTCTTCACGCTGGCGGATTATCTTCCAGAATCTTTAACCAATTTAAAATGCATCTGGCTTAAAGAACAGTCGTTCAGATTCTCCAGAAACCGAGAAAATTGAAATAGAGAACCATTCAATCAATTCTATGTTCTGATTCACAAAACTCTGATATCTGCTCAAATCACAAAAAATCGAAATAGAGATTGACCACACGCAGTAGCAGAATTAGTAGTGTTAAGACCACGACACGAACGTTTCATCAACAAAAACAACTCGATCTGCTGGGAGACAGAATTACGATCTGTTGAATTGAGCTGGAGACGGAATTACAATCTGCTGAATTGAGATCTGTGGAATTGAGCAGGTTCAATGAACCATCCCACGCAAAGAAATGCCAACTCGAATGTTCGAATGCTCTTCTAAATACTAGATCACCATCAATATCGTAAGAGCTTACTGTGTATGGTTTAGGTGATAACAGAACGCAGGGTTCCCACTATTGAGAAGCCGCATTAGATATTCAACGAAGTGGACATTACAGGCGCTCTGATACCAAAATAAGAATAACATAAAAATTATAATTTCATTCATATCCACACCTGATTACATACGTGCATATAAATAAAAGCTAATTCTAATCTTAGAGAGGGAAGTTGAGAGAATCTCTCAACTTCCTCAACAACCCTATCCAAACTAAGTAAGCATTATCCTAATGTTGATTCTCATTCTATGTGCTTACTATCTAATTCCACTCTACCAATTTATTGACATATTTTATGACCTTAGTCATATCATCAATTCTTGTTCTTGAGCCGAGGTTTCTTCTTAGCTTTTCCTTTGTGATTCCTTTTCAATCAGCAATGGACATATTAGCCTCAATTCTGGGTGAGCATCGCTTGAATCTGCCCAATGAGAGGGTGACCTCCTTTCCTCAATGTGAAATCGAATTTCGAATTCAAATGCACTACAAAAATAACCCTTTGCTCCAATAGGAGGGGGTTCTCATTTCTAATGGTGCAAAAATATTACAATATTAACCTTTTCACAAACTTTTCTTCATTCTTTCCACTGCCTTTTATTGCATTGAATTCTATCAAAGAATAGCCATGGTCCCTTTTTTCACCCCATCTCTCAGTGAAACGCATTTCTAAGGTATCCCAATCACCATTTCTGCCTCCACTTAGACTGATCAAAAGCTCCACATAACGCTCCGTATGTTCAACATTTACTCCTACAAATGTGCAAAATAGGGCAGGTCAAGTCACATATTTCGTTCTTCACCAAGAACATAGGATTTAACTTAAGATATTCCTGAGGCATATCATGCAGTGTTTGGGGTAGATTCAATGGTGCATATCTATTCATCAAGAAAGCAGGGGCTGTAGGGACTGCCATGTTTATGCCTGGGTTAACTGCTCCTTGAGCGGGGGTAAAATGAATACCAGTTGTAAGAGAGGATGAATGGGGTGGAACAACTAATATAGGAGTTGGAGTATGAATGACTGCAGAAGAGCTAGCAACTATATGGGGCTGAGTTTCTATAAAAGGAAAAGACACGAACTCTAAAGATTGCTCTTCTAATGTGGGTTCTTGAAAACGAACGGGTGATGGTGACGACTCTTCTTCCGAGAAAGTGAGTTTCTTGGAAGCTTTCTTGGATATGAAAGTGCGTGAACTGCTACCTGGTGCGAGCAGTGTATTTTCTGGTGTATCAAATATTTTTAGTTTCTGGCCCTTCTTTGAAACAAGCTTCTCAGGATCAGACAAAACAGGAACGGTTTGCTGAGAGGAATCCGACCTCGTATGAGGTTTCTTGGGAGCCAGAGCTATTTTCAAACAAACACAGCTTACTATCTCCTCCTCTCTGAACAACCAGAGGAAATGTAAAACAAAACCCAGGGAAATTCTTCGAATCTTCGTCCCCGGCAACGACGCCAATTAATGTTGTTCCTTGAGAAACAATTCCCTGTTGTGTAAAGGAATTCGTGCTCAAGACATTAAAGATTATGTCACAAACAAAAGTATATCTGTCTCTATTTTATAAACCTCAAACATTCATAATATAATCTTCAAATATTAAACCCATACAATATTCTGCAATGCCATATTCTCCTTATGCTGAAATGAGTGGACGGAAGAAACAAGAAAGGAAGGATTTCAATTTGATATGCTGCTTAAAACAGAATCTATCAGTGTAAAAATCCTGAAGAAATGAGTAATAACAACGTTAAAATAGAGGAGCGCCCATTAAGGTTTATTTGACTCTTAAATACACAAGTATCTAGAGACCCGCAGCTCAAATTACTCTATTTTATTCACAGACATGAAAAACATAATGAAAACTGAGAAACTATTCAGCATAGATAGAATGAAGGAAACTTGCAAAACTTTTTATTGATTCAGCATTCTTCAGTACAAAATTTAGCTTCAAGGTTCAAAACTCGGAACCTTCATCTTTCTTGAAATTGTCCTTTAATACAGTATCACAAGACAATTTCCAGTAATGAAACTGATTCTAACTGCTCCAACTAATTCTAATTGTTTAAACCACTAACCGTTATAGAAGCACATGCTTCGGAAAGTCTAATTACATTTACATAGTTTTGAAAAATAAAATGAGAATTTTAAAACTCCTAATCTATGAGAACATCTGGTCCTGAAGCTATTGCCGAGTCAATGGCTGCTTTTGATTGAGCCATTGGGGTCTCTTTTGCTGTATCCACGAGAGAACTGAAGCTTGATGAACCGGACAGAGAAGCTCTTTTTGCCATGGCTAACAGACAATGAAAACAATACGGGGTTATTGGATAATGAAAAGGTGGCGGGAGCACGACTCAAAGGGAAAAAGAACCACAACCAAACGAGAATGGGACAAAGAACAATTTAACAGTTAAGAAAATCCATAATAAATGCCGGAATGACGTCACTACGGGGGGTCCGGGAGTACGGCAGAAAAATTTGACCTATACCCCCCGTAATGAATCTCAGCCATTGATCACGGCTCGCCCAAGATTTTGACCAGTCGACTACGGGGGGTCCGATTTTGATAATTAACGAGCTATTTTCCCCACCGTAATAACTAATCTGGAACCACTCTCCCACGATCACCACTTCCGCTCGGGAAGTTGCTTGAACTTTAAGCTCAAAACAAAACATATACTTCAATAAAGTTTAGTGATCATCGAGCTTTGAAACGCTTCCTTTTATGAGATAGTATAAAAACCTTATACTATAACATATGTTTTTCTGATTTTCTAATTTTTTTGTATTTTGATACTCAAAATAAAAATTGAAAAGGATATGCGGATATGATCCACAACACTGCAAGTTTATTTGTTGTGCACAAGTGTTTATGTAAATATTCAAGATATTTAAACATGAGTATCTCGAGAGAGAGAGAACAGGAATGGGAAGAATGGGAGATGGTGACAGATGCGGTGCTTGCCGTTCTCCGCAGTGTGGATTAAGTAAAATATGCCCGCTAGAATCAACAGAGGGGTCAAGAAGACCTCCTGAGGTGGCTAATCCAGCAATGGGACGAGCGGCACCATGTCTTTCAGATTGGGGGCAATGAGCTCTCAATCGAGAAGGATGATGTGTAATTTTTGACCCGCCTATCATGTCGTGGACCAAGGCCCAACTTGACGGGGTCCAGAGTTGACCCACGTTCCACTGCTAATCTGATTCTTGAGCATTACATACATGGCACTCAAGCTGTGAGCAACCGGGTACCGATCACCCGGGTGACCTTGAGACCATTGAGGTCTATATTATGGATGATTGTTCGCTTGGAAGGTGCTAAGAGTTAGCACGTGGTCACTAAGGCCTAGATGCTCCTAGCCCTGGACTGTATGCAACCTCAGGTTTTTGACTGGTGTGACGGGGTTGTCCGTCGGTTCTAAGCAGAACTTACCGCATGTAAGACCCGTACCTAGAGAGAGTTTGGGTACGGTACACTGGTTGTTTCTTTCTTACTGGAGCAGATACCATTGATGAGGCCCAGGATCGCTATAGAGCCATTGGGTCCACGCGAGCCAAGGCAGGCTCAGTGGGTAGCTTTGCTTCCGCAGACTGGAGAGGGTCCCGTCCATCACTATTTTGATGATGGATTTTTTGATTGGCTAAACTCCTAGATAATCATGATTGAGGATTATCCCTATGCAGGGATGAACTTCACAGGCGATCCGGAGTTAGTCCTGCCTCCTGGTACCCAGTGGGGACTCGATGGTAAGAAGGAAATGATCAGCAAATTTCTAAAGAAGTACTTTGTTTTTTATCTTTTGAATGTTTATGCAATTGTTTTTGTTGAGATAGGGTGAAAATTATGTTTTGACATGAAGCTTTTGTTTGCTTGACACAGATGTGGCACCTGTTCGGCCAGTTGGGGCCCCTCGCTATGCACGGCGAGGACTGCAGCTACTCAGGGCTGGCGCACCAGTAGAGGATGCGGAAGCTGGTGACGATGATGATGCCCAAGTTTTACATGAACTCTCCAGAAACCTGGAGGGTCTGAGTATGGGTATACCACCCCTTCCTATGCGGGAGGTTCCAGTTCGTTTGCAGCGGTATACTGTAGGTGTGCCGGAGAGATACCTAGTGCCTCTGAGGAGGATAGCTAGAGCAGTTGTATGTTACTATGAGCATCAGGCCTAGCTGGCGGAGTGGATGTATTAGTGTCAGAGCGTGGCTTAGTATAGCCAAATTTTTGTAAAACACCCAAGTTTTGGAAGATTTTTTGATGTAACTATGTAGTGGACATGACCTATATATATATATATATATATATTGGTGATTTTGTGTTTTTTAAATTTTTATGTGTTTTTAATGATATACAAAAATATATGTTCTCATGAGTGAATCTTTTATATTAAATGTGACAAATGCCAATCTAACACATAATTTTCCAAAGAATCAGCTAATGCATTAAATTCTCTAGGAACGTGCTCAAAGGTAATTTTTTGAAAATGACATTCTAGAAGTCTTACCCTAAAGAAATAACGTAACAACACAGGATGGCGGACATGATAATGATTGTTTAACTACATAATGATGAGTTGGGAATCTAATCTGACCACTAAATTGGAGATGTCACGAGATGCCGCTTCCGTGAGGAGTTGGATCATTGACATGTACTCAGCAAAATTAATAGTGGTGTTACCTAGGAAGATTCCCCTGGAACCAAGAAGGTTTGACTCAGGAGTGTAGAGAACCCAAGCAGCTGAAGCAATCTGTCTATTGTGACGACTAGCACCGTCCGCATATCCAACGTATGCTAAGGGGAGCGACGACATTTGTGTGAAAGAAAAATATTATACATGAGAAAAACACCTTGAAAACCAAGACACAATCCAGAAGACATCAAAATAATAAGAAAAATTTATATACATAAAATTACAAAGCATATGCCTAATGCGAAACTAGGCAAAATACTTCTTTAGATAGAGCCTGTTGTGGGGCTCCTCGACTGGAATTCTGTTACAGTCCTGAAGTTCGTAAGCCCCTTTGATTATACATGAGAAAAACACCTTGAAAACCAAGACACAATCCAGAAGACATCAAAATAATAAGCAAAACTTATATACATAAAATTACAAAGCATATGCCTAATGCAAAACTAGGCAAAATACTTCTTTAGATAGAGCCCGTTGTGGGGCTCCTCGAGTGGAATTCCGTTACAGTCCTGAAGTTCATAAGCCCCTTTTGAGAGGACTTTAGTAATGATGTAAGGACCAAGCCATAGTGGTTGGAGTGTTCCTGCCCCCAAGAGGTCATGTTTCTGATCGTAAAGTAGAACAAGATCGCCTTCTTGGAAAGAATGAGGCTTGACAGATTTGTCGTATTGAGCTTTAACTCGGCGCTGGTGAGCTTCGAGTGCTAGTGTAGCATCTCGACGAGTTTCATCCAAATGATCGAGCGAGAGCAAGCGCTCTTCTGTGGCGGTGGTGCCAGGCAGGAGTTCAACGGCAAGTTTGAGTGATGGGATTTCGCACTCGATCGGAAGTACTGCCTCCAGGCCGAAAGCAAGTTGGAAAGGTGTGAAGCCTGTGGCAGCTTTAACTGACGTTCGGTATGCCCATAACGCGGAATACAACTTCTGATGCCATGTGGTTTTATGGTTTCCGACCAATCAACAAATCATGGTTTTGAGGATGCCATTCACGGCTTCTACTTGACCATTAGCTTGAGGATAATAAGACGAAGATTGATCTTGTCGGAAACCTAGCATGGATGTTAATTCGGTCATCATATGATTTTGAAAGTGAGATCCATGATCTGTGACAATCGATAGGGGTACGCCGAACCGACAGATAACCTGATTAAACAGGAAGAGAGCGGCGGTTTCGCCATCGGCCTTAAAAGTGGGAAGGGCTTCAGCCCATTTCGTAAAATAATCGACCGCAACCACGATGTAGTTGTGTCCATTTTCCGAAGCGGGATTGCAGGTGACGAAGTCAATTCCCCATTTAGCGAAAGGACCGACGGAGATAACCGGGTGAAGGGGGGCAGGATGTGCGCGCATTTTCTTTGTGAAAATTTGACATGGATGGAATTTTTGGACTGCTGCAATGCAATCTTTAAACAAAGTGGGCCACCAGTAACCGGCGCGCAAGATTTTTTGGGCAATAGCTATGCCCAAAAGATGACCACCACATGCCCCTGCATGGCAGTCATTCAAAACGCGTTCTGCCTCATCGATAGTGAGACAACGTCGGAGAATAGTATCAACACCACAATGATATAGTGTATCGTTTAGCACGAGGTAGTGCCTTGCTTGGTGGCGGATACGACGACGGTCATCAGACGTGAGAGATGGGCAGAAGCGTTGAGTTTGTAGGTAGACTAAAATGTCTCCATACCAGGGGTCCGAAGAGTCGACCAAGTAGACAGATTCATCAGGGAATGGATCATGAGCTACCTCTGCCGGGTCGATTCTGGGAAGGTCCGATAGTAATTCGGCGAAGACCAGGGATTCCTTTGCTTTGGCAGCCGTGAACACCAAATCAAATTGTTGGAGGATGACGATCCATTTGGAATATTTCCCTCCAATAATTTGTCTAGACAAGATATGTCGCATGGGATTCTCCAAAGCAATCACCGTAGTCTGTCGTAGCAATATATAATGTCGGAGCCGGGTGACGGCGAAAACTACCGCCAGAGAGAGTTTCTCCACATGTGAATAACGTAATTCAGGTCCAATGAGACCTTTAGATAAATATTAAATCACATGTTCGCTGTCGTCATCGTGTACTTGAACCAAAACCATTCCAAGTGAGGATGGTGATGCTGCCAGATAAAGGAGAAAGTCGCGTGAATAATCGGGGGCACTAAGGAGTGGGGCTGAAACAAGTGCCTGTTTCAAAGCATCAAATGACCGTTGAGCTTGGTCATCCCACAAGTATAGTGTTCCTTTCTTCAATAATCGCATGAATCCTTTCGTCATCTCGGCATAGTTAACGATGAAACAACGCAAAAAATTTGCCTTCCCCTGCAAAATTTGGAGTTGAAGGATGGATTGTGGTGCCGACAATTCAACAATTGCCTTAACCTTATCGGGATCAACCCTAATCCTGTGCTTGGAGACAATGAAACCTAACAGACGTCTAGACTCGACCATAAATACGCATTTATGAGGATTCAAGCGTATATTGTAGAATTTGCACCTAGCAAAAATTTCTCTTAAATGAGCAAGGTGATCCTATCGCTTCTTGGAATGGGCCGGAAGGTCATCCAAGTAAGCCTGTAAAATATGTCGAATGTCATGAAAAGCGTAGTCTATAGCCCACTGAAAATTTGCTCCAGCATTCTTCAGACTGAATGGGAGTTTTCGATATGCAAAAATGCCCCAAGGAAAGATGAAGGCAGTTTTATGCTGGTCGTCTTTTTTTATTGCAATCTGGTTATAGCCCGAGAATCCATCCATGAATGAGAAAGATTCGCATCTGGCACAATCGTCGAGAATCTGGTCAATGAACGGTGTAGGATAATTGTCTTTGGGACAAGCGGCATTCGGATCGCGATAGTCGACGCAAACTCTAATGGTGCCATCTTTTTTATCAACGAGAACTGGATTGGAAACCCATTCTGTTAAAGGAACGGGATAGGTGAAACCAGCGTTCAAAAGTTTTTCTACTGCAATCTTGATGGCAGCTGATTTGCGCGGGTGGACAAGTCTGAGAGGTTGCCGAACAGGTTTGGCATTATCATAAATATTGATTTCGTGCTCGACAATAAAAGGGCCTATGCCGGGCATTTCGTCATAAGACCAAGCAAACACATCGCGGAATTCCTTAAAAAGGGATGTGAAGTGTGCAATTTCCTCTGGATTGCAATCGGCTCCAATCTGAATATTTTCCACGATACCCGTTTTGACCGAGATATCAATGAGCATTGTCTTAGAAAGATTACCCATGTTCCCTTCTGACTCGATAGTTTGGAAAGTCGTGTAAGCGGAGGGAACCATCTCAGGTGGGTCAAAAGATGGGATTTCAGTTTTTATCGCCTCCGAGTCAATCATCGAAGCGCGATGGTGAAACTCTCCCCAAGGTCGTTCTTCTAGAGACATGATCTCTCGAATAGCTTCATCTGTAGGCAAGACTTCATTGAGGAGATCCTTAGAGAGAACAGTGATGGGAGGGAGGTTTGTACCTTTGGTCGAAACCATAGTAGTGGAGGGTTCAGATGCGGTTTGGATGGCTTGATAAGCCAACTCGGCTGGCGAAAGCGGAATCTGATCTCCATAGGAATCAATGTCTGAAGGTGCCGGGATGATCCATGGGTCGATAGAGCCATCCAAAGTGGTGGATATCATTGCAACCGTGTTTGGGATCAATGGTGGCGGGAGAGGAAAACAACCCAGTAGGGAAGATGCCTTTAGAAGACTGGTACCGATACTGACGTAAGAGTCAAGAAAGCCTCCTATAAGGGGTACAGTGCTACTTGGTAACGTGGCATAATCAGGGGTGCAGAAGGATAGCTGGTCCACTGTGACTATTTTCCCATCCAATGGAAATAGGATGAGTCGGAAGACCGAAGACACAATGGAAGTCATGGCATAAGACCAACTGCGACCAAGCAATAGATTATAGTCTAGATGGTGCTCTACGACTTCAACATCCACATTTACCGTTTTCCCACTCAGAGTGATGGGAAAGCTAGCAAGGTATCCTTTTGGGAGGAAAGTGTGGCCATCGAAAGCTTTGAGGGAATTCGATGGCGGGGTGAGGGTAGGAGAACCTAAATTGAGCCAGCAAGCTTGTGACATAACACAGCTCGAAGCACCCTCGTCTATGACAGTGTGATGGATTGGTCTCCCTTTCGACACAACCTGCACCTGGAATGCGAGTTGGTGTGAGAGGTGAGGTTTAGCCTTTTCCATATCAAAGATAGCTAGCATGGAATCCTGGGGGTCTATTCCACCAATGGCCGAAAGCAAGGCTTTCCTTTGTGCTGGACAGGTTTGTAATACTTCAAGAGCAAACATAGCTGATGGTGCCTGCACCAAATCTTCTACAATGTTGTATTTTTGGGCTGCGTATGCAGAGGTGTTATGAGTCATGCGTCGAAGTGTCCCTTTGGGGGGATGAATCATGGAGTCAGCAATAGGCCGTTCGATATGCAAATCGTTGGGCGGCGGTGGATTTGAACTAGTACCAGGTTCTTGAGCATCTATGGTAGGGTTTCCATAAAGCTTAGCTCGAGTTTGAAGGTCAACACTCTCAATGCCATAAATGGCAGATGGTCCTTCGCCGGAAGGATATGAACCACCATTGCCCCGTTGATGGGGTTGTGGCGGATTTTCAACCATGTGTTGATGTTGCTGCTGTTGATTAGGGAAAGGATTATGAAGAACGGCAAGTGTTCGCCCAGAATCCTTGTTAGCAATAAAATCAGTGCATTCCTGCAGCCGACGACATTTGTATGTCAAGTGGTCCTCCGCACAGATTTTGCAAGGAAATTTCATGGGTTTATCCTTCCCTTTGTCATTTTTGGTAGCGTTTTTCTGATTAGTGTTATTCTGATTATCCGACTGCTCTTCCGAAGAAGATGAATTTTTCTTGTTCTTCTTATTTTTCCCGCTAGGTTTTTGTGAGGTGTGCACCGAATTTACCTCAGCGGTGGGAAGAGTAGTCGTTTGGTGAGGGGCGGTGGCAGCCGAAGATGGCTGGGAGGTTTGCCCCCGAGACTACTTTGTGGCTATGCCAGAGATCGTGCCAACGAGACCATCGGCATGAGCTCTAGTTTTTTGAGTAGCCGGAGGATTTGGGTTGCCAGGGGCATGGGGGAGAAAATCATACAGCGTGCCAGATTGTGAATAGATTAAATCTAAATGCTGGGCACGACGAATGCATTGATCTTGTGTAACCGCACCAGACAGGCCAATGTCTTTAGCTATGTGAGGTAAGAGAGACTTGCAAAACCAATTGGCTAAGAGATGATCCGGAATTGGTGCTTTTACTAGCCTCCTCCTACATCTCCATTCACGAATGTGATCGGAGATGTGGGTGGCGGTGTCTTGGCGGAGCGAGGTTAATAGTTCCGTTCCGGTCTCAAATCTAATTGGTAGTTGGAAGTTATTTAGAAACTCCGTTGCTAAAGCACCAAACGTATTGATGGTGGCGCGTGGTAATTCAATGTACCACTTGGCAGCATTGCCTGTAAGTGTGCGGGGAAACAGTCAAAGTCAAACACTGTCATCTACCATGGAATTGGATATAGACCATAGGTGAAAGGTAGTGATGTGTGCAGTTGGGTCGTCCCCTTGTTTCCCGTCGAACTTCAAGATGTCGGAAGGAATCTTATGCGGCACTGGAGGGCAAAGTGAGTTGTGATTGATGGGATCATTAGTCATTTTATGGATATCGGGGATGTCCAAAGCTGCCAAGAATGGAAATTGTGGATTTGCCCCTGAATCTAACCAAGGTAGTATGGGTTGACTATTTAGACCATAGGGTCCACCCATCAATGTGTTACCAGGAGGATAAGTAGGACTTTGGTAAAAACTTCCTATAGGCGGAGGAGTAGGGACATACGGTTGCTGTCCATAGGGCATGTTGTATTGCGGGGCGAACTGTTGGTTGCCCCCAGTATAAAAGTGCCCTCCCATTCCAGATGGAGGTTGGGGTTGGTTAGTCCAAATGGATGCAATAGAGTTTCCCGGAGGCATGCTACTACTTGCATAGTTTGGCAACGGTATAGACCCTACACCTATATTTGAACCACTTAAGGGAAAAGTATTAACAATAGGTTGTCCTATTTGTCCTAAGGATTGCAGAGGAAGTGAAATGTTCCCTACTACCTGAGTGCTGGTGACACTGCCCCCTGGCATAGAGGCCAAGGGGTTTGAACTCAGCAGAGGGTTCCAACCGAAAGGGTTGCTAAAAGGTACCGAAGTAGTCATACTCGTGGGAGGAGCTACCGTGGGTCCCAACGTGGTCATGGTAGAAGTAGATGCCGAAGGATTCGGTAAGCTACTGACAGTTGTGATGACCATAGGGTTGGGAATAGGTATATGTTGACTACTGGAGTTACCCAGTGATGGCATAGAACTGACCACCGGTGGGGAGGATGGTGGCGAACCTGGGATGGTTGCCATTGGCATCGACCCAGTGGATGTTGGTGGTGAAATGGATGTTGGTGCGGCCGAAGACATATCTTGGCGTGGTGGAATCTAAATTATCACAGGCCCCAACGGATCAGTGAGCGGAGGATTGTAATGAGGTACAACCCCTTCAGTGAAAGGGTCCTCCAGAAATTCTGGATGATATGAGGCTATGTGATAGCCAAGATTAGTCAGTGGAGACTGCTCTTCTGTAGAAGGCACGGGTTCACCAAGGTTCAGTTCTTCTTCAATAGTTAGAGGAGGTAGACCTTGCTGTCCTCTAGATAGACGGCGTGGGTCGGATGACACCACGGTGACCTGTTTAATTTTAACAAATTTTAATAAATTGTGATGTATTATAAAGTCTCAGTGACGGTAACCGCACACCTAAAAAAGAAAAAAGGACTCTCTAAAATCAATCAGCAAGTAGCCAGAATAGGGTGCCCTATTTGAGTACTACCGTTCGCTGGTGATGAAATCCAGTATCACAATAGTATACAGAGAGGGTTGGTCGAAAGTACAGTTACGGTCACTCTAGAGCTTCGCCTGAACCTCAGACGATAGGTGTAAGCACTCTCGTGAAGATGAGTACCCTCCTAAAGACCGAAGACAGAGTGGGTCCGTCTGTTTCAGGTACCAGGACAGCCCGTCCCAGTCACCTTGTGTAAGTCCCTAAAAGTATGGCCACTAAGGATACCTCAAATCACAGACACTATCAGGGGGGTCCACGGTCAAGGATAGTGTGCTATATGGGCAGAATACCTAGATCCCCGATCTAGTTTCAACATCCCCGAAGGGAACCCCAATATATAACACACCCACAGGATGCAGTCGAAGGAGGGCTACCTTCTTGTGCACCCAAGTGTTGTCTCACGCTGAGCTCCGGTAAAGGAACGGTCCCGATAATATGAGTGCAGTAGGATTTCGCTCGTTAATGACTCTAGTTTCAAGTTTTGAGATCTTGGGTAGTTTTCTCACTGCTCCTAACCCAAGATCCTAGCCTGAACTACTGTTTGTGTGAGTTCAAAAAAGAGTTGATTGATTTTATTATCGCTTTATTCTTAGTGTACTTGATTATTAGTCTTGCGGAGGGGGAGTGGATGTATGAAATGTGATGAGACTCTGACTCAAGAAACCATGCAAAACATGCTCTAGATATTAAATTCGATGAAGAGTGTTTCTACAAGGAGAGGTTTCTTTTCAACATCCATGCACTAACATTCAAATAGCTCAGTTCAACTTTTAAAGATTCAGACTTCTATCTACCTCTTTTAAACAGTCTATGAACTGAAAATTTCAGAATAAACTTAGCTAGATGCAGAAAAATAAAAAAAATAAAAAAAAATTTCTCTTAAAAAAGTAAATTCTTTGGACACTGACTTTTCAAACAAGAGAAACAAATAGAAATTATAGCTTAGTAGACAAGCACAGGGATTCAGTCAGCGAAAGGTACTGATGGCCAAAAAACTCTGTAGCTAAAACACCATCACAGTAGTGAACAAAAAGGTTTTGGTTGAGTAATGCTCTGTCTGTGAGTAAAGACAACGACTAACGCCTTTGTATTGGAATCTGCCTTGGTGTTATAATGCCTTAGAAAATCTACGAGAGGTATGTTGCTTGAGGAAAAGTTTTTCATTTGGTAAAACGAAACATGATTGAACTTCTGCGAGCGTTTGATATGTCTGCGGGCATCAAAATGGTCGGAAGCGTCGATGAAACGGAGAGGAAAGAAGAGAGGAGGAATAAATAGTCGGAAAATATGGGGAAAGTCCCAGTAGTCCTGATTTCTCAGATGTGCTTGGGTTGTTGGTTTCGAATATCCCTCTCAAGGGAACTAGGTGCACAGGCGACGGTAAGATTAGCTATCACCCATTCCACGGCAAGGCGGAGATTCAAATCATTCTCCGCGGGCTTTTCCCGATTCAAACTTAAAACACAGGTAACGCTTCCCTCCAGTGTAAACGGAGCATTTCCCTAGCCACTAATGCGACCCATTCACTGATTAACTGCGTTATAACGCTCTTGTGTTGTTATAGATAGGCGTTACCCTGGTAGAAATAGGTTTAATTTAGGTCTTTGTACTCCTTCCATATTTGTCTTCCCCTCTGAGTTGATGAGGGAGATAATATTTTGACTAACAAAACATCAAAAGAATTGCTACCTTTCCTTAGACTATAACTAAAACATGAAACATATAGTATGCGAAGGATCATCTACCTATTAAAAAAGTGTTTGTAGAAGTCCTTCCAATGCTTTCCACAAACAAATTTTCCTCAATTCCTTAAAGGCTTTCCAAATTATTTCCACAACTTCTCCATGATGTTCCAAAAGATATTTGCATATACAAAAACATTTAAAGGGATCAAATAATCTCGCATATGAAAGCAAAGGTAAATGAAATCCCAATTTTATCATACAACATATAAGTGAATCATTAATCAGTCATAAACCATGTGAGTGATAATGGAATCTCCCAAATAACATAAAAAATAGATGCAATTAGGAAAGAACAATCAGTTTGTATTGAATTTAAAGGAAGAAAAAGATTACAACCTGGTTTCCTTGATGTCACAAGCCTCTTCCAAAGGCCTTCTTTCCTTCCCTTGATGAGAAACTCTTTAGACCTCAAACCAGTTGTTAGCACTCCACCAGTTCTCCAAAGGTTGAAAAGGAGATCAACAAAGGTAACCATAGACCACTTTGACCTAGTAGCTAGCCCTATGTAGAAAGTTATAAATACAATTATGTATTTCCGGATTCTCCTGATCTAACAATTTATATCCACTCTTAAATATAGAATCCTTATACTTAAATCTTTGCGGAAATATAATCGCTAATTGCAAACACATGAAGAAAAATCAATCACACATAACACCGATGTTTTTACTGGGAAATCATAAAGCTAAAAACCCCACTATCATATATTATGTATATCATGGATCATGAAACAATCTCATACAAAGCTCTACTCCAAAAGCTCTCAGTACAATATACAATTGTCTCACACTGTCATACAGAAATTGGTATAAACATGCACCAATTTACTGCCTCCTAACAACCTACCTCCACTGCGCAATCCCTACTGATGAAGATCCCTGAATTAATTTGATCTTGTCTTGTCTTGATTGCGCAATCCTCATTGGCATCTCCAATGTGTGTTTGGTTGCACTTGTGCACCCACTATAGTCACAACTGATAGTCAAACAAAACCTTTCACCTATCTCTCAACTGGGCCTCCACTGGATCTGACATGCATGTAGTTAACAATAGTATTTATTCAGTTGCATGCGAGACCACTGCTTGTGAATTAATTAAACAATGAATTCATTTATCTCTCACTAGTGTATCTTTAGTTACAACTAGTTACAACTAGCACAACTGAGTTTAACTCACTTAACTGAGTTAAAATAACTAACAACTCACATAACAACACATCCAACTCTGTTACAACTTTGTATCACTCAGTTACAATGAAGTCCACTCTGCATGTCCCACCAACCAACCTTAGAGCTTGTAATTCCTTCAGTCAACTGGTTTGCCACATCAGTTAACTAAAATCAAGTGCTTCAAGAGAATAGATTATTATTTATCGTCTAATTATTATTAAGGGCTAATAATAATTGACATCCGATCTATTTTTAGACATGCGATCTATAAATAGACTTCGCCCATGCATCTAAAAATAAAATCTCATTTATAAATAGATTTTTCTCAACCATCTTTAAATAGACTCCCGCTATAAATAGAATATGCTCATCATTCTAAAAATAGACATACACCTAAAAATAGCCTACGGGCCCCACCTAGTGTAGGTGCTTAATTTTCACTAGGATCATCATCTTGTTGAATCTCAACATTCCCTCTCAACAAGAAAGGGATTATCCTTCACCCCGATCCTGTCTCTATGGTATCCAAATTTTCTTCTGGTGAGCGCCTTCGTCAGAATATCTGCATCTTGATCTTCCAAAGGAATGTACTAAAGAAACATGATATTTTGCTACACACAATCTCTAATATGATGATACCGGATATCTATATGCTTAGATATATCATGAAACACATGATTAATCGATATTTTAATGCAAATTTGATTATCACAATGAATCACTGTAGGATCTAAATGAGAACCGAACAAACCAACCAGGATCTTCCTCATCCAGATAGCCTCACATGCAGCTTGAATTGCTGCCATGTATTCTGCTTCCACTGAACTGAGTGCCACAGATCTCTTTTTCCTGCTGTACCAAGAAACAGTTGTAGATTCGATACTGAAAACCCCTCCTGATGTGTTGTTTCTATCCATTGGGTTGCCTGCCCAATCCACATCGTGAAGCCATGCAACTTCACCTCATCCATCTGTCTGTACCATAATCCATACTCATATGTGCCCCTGAGATATCTTAGGACATGCTTTCCCACCTTCCAAAAGAGCTTGGTAGGCTTAACCATCACTTGGCTAAGTTGGTTCACCACATATTATTAACTAAATACATGATCGAACCCACCAACTGTCGATAGATAGTAGCATCCACTACCTCTCCATATGTAGCATCCTCTTTCCTCTAGTTTCCTAGAAAATGAGTATCCATGGGTTTGTAGCCCTCCATGTGAAACTTACTGAGTATCTCCCTTGCATACTTTCCTTGAGACACAAACAGTTCACCTTCTCACTGCCATATTTCCAATCCAAGGAAATAGTGAAGGAGGCACATATCCTTCATCTCAAACTCCTTTGCAAGGTCCTCCTTGCATGAGTGTACAACTGCTCATCACCAGTCAGTATTAAATCATCAAAATAAAGAAAAATGATTAAAATATTACCCTCCACCACAATATGGTATAGGTTTTCATCTGCCTCACTCTTGGTGAGGCCAAGTCTAGTGAAATAGCTGTCGATCTGAGTGTACCAAGCACGAGGTGCTTGCTTTAGCCCATACAATTCTCTTTTGAGTCTGCACACATGCGACTCACTGCTGAAGATCTCAAATCCTTCAGGCTGCTCAATGTACACTTCATCCTTAATGATCCCATTAAGGAACACAGCCTCCACATCCATCTGATGAATGTGCCAACCCATCTGCGCTGAGAGAGCAAGGATGGTCCTTATGGAAGAATACCGTGTGACAGGTGCAAAGGTTTCTTCATGATCAATCACCTAGACCTGTAAGAAGCCCTGGGCCACAAATATTGCATTATACTTCTCAACACTTCCATCAACAACTTGCTTTACCTTGTAGATCCATCTTGAACCTACCACTAATTTATCAACTAACCTTGGAACAACTGTTTCTCACAATGGAGTCATACTCCTCCACCATTGCATCTACAAATGTGGGCTCTTGCACTGCTTCCTGAGAGGAAGATGGCTCATTCGCAATACATTTTCTCATGAGAGCCATGTATCCAATGAATCAGTCAGGAGACTGTCTCTATCTGCGCTGTGAAGTAGGTGTTGTACCTTACGAGACAATCCCTTAGCTGTGATAAGGAATCAATGCTTAAGACATCTATCTGATTATGTCACGAATGTATATATTTGTCTCTGTCTTATCAACCCTCAAATATTAAAAATCAAACCTTTAAATATCAAATATATGAACATTCTACAATGCTATCTTTATCTAATGTTGAATGAAAGAATTAGAAGAAATAGAAGGGAGAACTTCAAACTGATATGTTTTTTTATACAGAAAATATCATTTCAAAATCCAGAAGAAGTATATGAAGAAATAGTTAAAACAGAGGAGCGCAAATTAAGGTTTTTTAACTCTGAAATACATAAGTATAAAGAGGCTAGCTGCTCATAACTCCGTTTCATTCATAGATGGAAAAAAATAATGTAAACTGAGAATAAATTCCAAAATTAACAAAATGATAGAAACTTGCATACTCATTCATTAACTTTTCAATCTCTGAGTACAAAAATTAGGCTTTGAAGGTCCAAAACTCAGACCCTTCCTTCCTCTTGGAGATTACATTAAATACAATAAAAAGCAGTTTTTAATTGCTGTAACCAATTCTAACTACCAAAACTACTTCATGACTTCGAAGGCTGTCTATTACATGCCTTATTACAATTATACTGTCTTCAGAAAATAAAACAAATATCCTATTCTATAGGAATTGCCGATGATGTGGCTTCTTTTCCTTCCACCTTCTTTATATTTCCCCGCCGATGGTTTTCCCCCGCCGACGAGATTCGAGCCATCGATCTCCCTGATCTAACGGTTCTCACTCCATCACACCACCATTTTTCCTCTTGATTGTCACTTACCAAAGCCTTCACGCCGATGTCTTTTGGACCGTTGATCTGGCTCCCCCAGATCCAATGGTCGGCGCAGTTTCACCGTTTCGCTGTCCCTTTTCCTCATTCATTCATTTCTGCGATGCTCCGATTTAATCTGGACCATCGATCTTTTAAATCTAATGATCATCACTCCAACACTTCATCGCATAACCATCCATCTCCCTATCCATATGTTTTATATTGCATTTCCCCGCTATTGATCCTAGCCATTGATTCTCTTGATCCAACGTTTGGTGCTCAATCGCATTACTGTTCACCTTCTGGCCCATCCTTTGTTCACGCGAAATAACGATATGATCTCGAACATTGATATCCTTGATCCAATGATCCTCGATGTTTCGCCATTTCCATTGGATCTCTCGACCATCCGTGATTTGTACGTAATTGTGTTAGATCCTGACCACTAATTGCTCAGATCTGACGGTCCTCATTCTCGCGCCCTTTTCACCCAACCCCTTCGTCATGATTTTTCAACGCGAAATGGGCGGTTTTAAAGGGGCACGTGTCAACCACCGACATGTATCGCGTCCACCCAGCATAAAACCATTTACCGCTTATTCCTAGCACGAAAACCACTCGCGGTTTTCTGCAAAATCGCTTATCATCATTTCCACGCCAATATTCAAACTTGCCCAAGTTTTTCTCGGTTTCTATGACAGAACCTTCCTCTAAGCATTTTCCCTCATTTTTTTCTTCCGCAAACCTTTGATGCAACAATTCCCCTTCTAACCATGTCTCTGCATTCTTATGAAAGACACATTTGATGCACTGCAATTGTCCACACCTTCATCATCTTCTTTTAGTACGATGACACAAACTCCATATATAAATTTTGATGTTACTGTCGAAAATTCAGGATTTTGAAAGGATTCCTTTGTTGTCTACCTGTTCAAAAGGGATAAAGCCCCTTCAGTCTGAGTATAGTATTCTCCCTCTGAAAGAGAGGAAACTGTACACTCGACCATTTGGAAGTATTATCTATTACATTTACTACAGCCAATGAAAAGAAAACAAATCTGGAACCAATTTTCTGCCACATTTATCATTTGCTGCTGTTCATGGGCTGGTGCCGAAGTGATTTCTGTCTTAAATCTTGCTCATGGCCTTCAAGAGCACCTTTTCCTTTCACTGAAGAAAACCCTTTTAAAAAACGAAATGAATATGCCTCATTCATGAAGAAAAACCCTTTTTCCGTTGAAAAGAGCGGAAAGGGAAATGGTGGGCCACGGGAATCGCAATTGCAAGCGGAAGAGGAGCGGGAATGTTTTGGGCGGAGGAAATCGCGATATGTGATGAGCGATGAAGAAGATGAACGATGGAGTTAAGCATTGTAGAAATTTCGATAATGCGATGGGCGATGTTGCAATGCGATCGCATTGGCGACGATCAGTCGCATCGGGGTTGTAGGAGATGGCAATACAAAGAAAAAAAGGACTTTGAAGTAAAGGAAAAATACAGAAAAGGTAAGGATTTTAAAGTTAAAATCCAGTGAAGTAATGGAAAAAGGGTAGAGCTGTAATTTTTGAGTTGTTTATTCATTTGGGCATATGACGTCACTGTAAGGGGTCTCGGGGTACGACTGAGAACTCTGGATGGTGCCCCCCCAGTCGATATCCACCGTTGATCTCTATTGCCTCCGCAATCTACCCAATCAAATACAGAGGCACCCATTTCGTTAACTATCATGCCGATAGTGCCTGCGGGTTGGGTCATCCGGTTCAGACTTTGAATATCAACACTCTTCGCCGATTGAATTGATCAACTTTTAATCTTTTGATACAAAACCCACTTGTACAAAGTTTTAAACAGTTAAACTTTAGTACATCAAACTAAAAACATTTTCTTTTTATGCCAAAGTATAAAACTATAATACTTTAACATATTTGCTTTTCTTTCAATTTCAGACTTTTTTGTATTTTTAATATAAAATTAAAAGGATATGCAGATGATCCACAACATCTGGCTCCACCTGGGGGTAGTGTTTTTTGCCACAAAACACTAAGAACCTGCAGATCAGTGCCTTCACTTTGCGCATGGAGTCAAAAATTTCTTGATGAGAAATATACAATGATAGAAAACCGGATATGTACAATGATGAAATAGCTGCTTCTAGTGCTGGAAATAGTGTTTCAAATACTGCCCATTAACAGGCAGTTCTACTGCTTCTCCGTCAAGACTTTTCAACATGAAAATATTATTTTCTCTGGTTTCAATGATTTTATACGGACCATACCATAAAGGATCAAATTTTCCATGCTTCCCTTTATCCTCTCTTCTTGTATCCCATCTTAGTACCAGATCTCCATTTTGAAACATGATTTATTTTTCTTTTATATCAAAAATGGACTTCATTTTCTCCTGACAAGTGACCAAATTGTCTCTAACCTCATTTCTGTTTTCACTCAATTCCATCACTCTATTCATTCTTCTTATCAAGGCATTAGGTTCCTCTTGAGCATCTTGAAGAAAAGATATTACTGGCCTTACTAACTGAGTGAGAAACAATGCTTGGGTACCATATACTAGTTCATAAGGTGACTTACTAGTGGATCTCCTAGTATTCATCATCACTTCCCACAAAGCGAAAACCAGCTTTGAATCCCAATTCTTTTGGTTCTCAATAATTGTCTTCTTCAAGATTTTCACCAACGTTTTATTAGAGGATTCTGCTAATCCATTTCCTTGAGGGTGATATGCTGTAGAATGGGACAATATCACATTATAAGTTTGACAGAAGTTTATAAACCTGACTGAGTTGAAGAATTGAGTGTTATTTGTCACAATCTTCACTAGACATCCAAATTTGCTGAAAATTTTTTCCTCCAAAAATTTCATTACAACCAAATCATTTGCTTTTCTGGAAGGGACTGCCTCTACCCTTTTTGTAAAATAATTAGTTGCAGTCAAGATCCATTTAAATTTCCCAATTGATGGTGGATTGATTTCTCCAATGAAATCCAATCCCCACTGTTTGAAGGGTTCTTCAACAAAGATAGGAAGAAGAGGTAAAGGAGCTAACCTTTTCTTTTCTGCAAACAACTGGCATTTTTGAAAACTTCTAACAGTCCTGTATACGTCCGCAAATAAAGAGGGCCACTAAAAACCCGATTTAAGAATCTTATGAGTAGTTACTTTCCAACTGTAATGACCTCCACATAAGCACTCATGATACTCTTTAATCACTTCTATGGTTTCCTCTTCTGTTAGACATAACAACAACACACCAACAAGATCTTTCCAATATAACTTAGCTTCAATTATAACATAAGGCTGAGCTTTAAGTTTCAAGGCTCTGTACCTAGCTCTGTTAATTGAAGGTGGACAAGAAAGGAAACAAAAATAATGAATAATATATTTGTACCAGTTTGAATAGAGGAATTTATATTTAATTGCTGCTTTTGTCTGAATGTGGTTTGATTCTTCAGTGAATTATTCTACAGGTGCAAGTAAGTTGATTCCCAAAGCTTGGAAATTAGATTCTGTTAACAATTTAGCCAGTCCTAGTCCTTTGACTAGCTTTGTTGGTTTGATATCCAAATCGTATTCTTGGATTTTAGAAATCCATTTCCCTCTTTTTCCTTCAACATCACTCTGTACTAATACATCCTTTACAACAGAATTAGGCACATATGCTACAATTTCAGAATGAAGTATATAAGTTTTGAAAGCCTTCAATGATTTAACCAGAGAATATACTTGTTTCTCCAAGATATTATACTTTAGTTATGCATCTCGAAGCAGTTTACTAAAATAATCTACAGGATGCTCACTTCCTTCTTCATTTTTTTGTAGTAGCACAGCAACAATTGTAGAAGAAGATGCAAATGAGAAAATTTGAAACGACTTCAAGTAATCTGGACTGATTAAAACAAGAGCTTCTTGGAGAGCTTCTTTGATTATTCCAAAATATTCCCTTGCATATTTGTCCCACTTTACTTCAACATTATTTTTCAGCATATTCGTTATTTTCCTGACAATCTCTGCATAATTCAGAACAAATCTTCTCAGAAAATTGATTTTTCGAAGAAATCTTTGAATATCCTTCTTACTTCAAGGCAGGGGAATTGTTTGTATGGCTTCAACCCTTGCTGGATCAATCTTCACTCCTTTCTTTGAAACTATATGGCCCAAAATTTTTCCTTCTTCTAGAGAAAAAAAGGATTTTTTAGGATTCAATGATAATTCGTATTTCCTGCATTTTAAAAAGGCTTTCTGCAAAAGTTGCAGGTGCTCATCATTAGAACTTGAAAAAATTCTAACATCATCAAGATAAATAACTACAAATTTGTCCCCCTACAAAAGAAATATCCATTTCCCTTTAGAAAGTATCTCCTGCATTCATGAGGACGAATGGCATCCTAGCATACATGAATGTTCCCCAGAGTGTAGTGAAAGCAGTTTTCTTTTGATCTTCCTTCTCCACAGCAACCTGATTATACTCGGAAAAACCGTCAACCATGGATAACCTGTATGCTCCAATTACTTTCTGCAAGACAAAGTCCATCTTTGGCAAAGGATAATTATCCTTCAGTGAAGCTCTGTTCAAGTTTATGAAATCTACACACAATCTTATCTCTCCATTTTTCTTCCTAACCGGTACGAGATTGGAAACCCAATATGAATATCTTAGAGGAACTATAATCTTCGCTTGTAAAATTTTCCTCACCTTTTTTTCAATTGGAGCCAGCAATAATGGGTTAATTTTTCTGAGCTTCTGTCTATGAGGCTTAATCCCATCTTTCAGTGGAATTTTATGCTGAATAATACTTTTATCATAAGTTTTTAGATCTTCATATGACCATGCAAATACATTCGTAAACTGATTGAAAAGATCTACATACCTTTCTTTATATTCCTTTGGAACTCCTTTGAATAGTTTGACCATTTTAGGCTCATGTTGAGTTCCTAAATTACAGTCCTCCATTTCTCCATCTTGGGCTACATTTTTTGGTTTACTGCCACATCTTTAGCATCAAACAATCTTTCAAGAGGTACTAAACCTTTGGGCAAAATATTATCTTTCAAATAAATTATCTTCTGGTCTCCAATTCTCTGCTTCATATTTTTAGACATTTCACCTTGATCACTTTCATCCACTTCTAAATCAATCTGATTGTCTTCAAAATTTCCAATCATCGTCAAGAACTAATTAACCTGCTCATCATCCTCAAAGACCTTCCAATGCTTTACATTATCAGGAATTGAAGGCCTGTGTCTCAACTCAATTTCATATCTCAACCTTGGACTGATTGGTAGTTTGAATGTACTGGCTGCAACTGCTAATGAATATGCCATTCTATTCTCCTCTCTTGGAATAAATTGTAAATTAAATGCCTCAAAGTAATTTTCAATTAGATCCCATATCTCGTTTCTATAGGACCTCAATCTAGGATTCTTAATTTGACACCAATTTTTAATTTTCCTTATGATTAATTCAAAATCACCAAAAACAGAGATAGAATCAATTCCCATCTGTTTAGCTGTTTGCAGACTTAAAATCAATGCTTCGTATTCAGCTACATTATTAGTGGATTAAATTCTAGTTTGAAAGAAAAAGGTACAAGGTTACCTTCAGGAGATACAAATATGAATCCAGCTCCGGTGCCCTCCTTTGAAAATGCACCATCGAAATAACACTTCAAAAGCTTATTTGACTACATCTCCTTATGTATAATGGTTGAAGGGAGCTTCTTTTGTGAATCTTCAGCAAATTCTGCATCTTCATGCAACATGAAACAAGATATATCCTCCTTCTCTTGACCATAAATGGGGGAATTACCTACATCTTCCTTAGTAGTAGTTTTCAAAAATTTGGTTTCTCTATATAACCTCCTTTCCTCCCCATTAAAAATAGGAATGATGGCATATGTGAAATCTAATTTCAAAACTCCTCCAAGTTTTTCCTCCCAATATCTAGACAACAACATACCAAATCTGGTTGGAATATCTGCTACTACCACATCCATCATAATACTCTTAGCTGGAATTTGGGCTAAAGAAACAACCATATATTTGATAAGACCCACACACTTTACCCTTTTTTAATCAAAGGAATAAAGGTCTCTATATGGCTTGGTAATTTTCAAATTTAACTCTTTCATCACAAACAGTGGCATTAGATTATGTGATGCACTAGAATCTAGCATACAATTATGTAAAATGAAATCATGTAGCAGAAATGATATATAAAAAGGTGGAACAGAAGAATCTACCTCTTCAACATGAGGACCAAAAGTAACCACTAGTTTCTCCTCTTACAGGTTCACTATATCACCCACCTCGTCAGACTGAGATAAATTAATAAACTCTGCAATTTCCTTCTTATAACCATGGGTTTTGACCAACTCAAGAAGTGGTACTTGAATCTTCACTTTTCCTAATTCTTTTGCAAACTGAAAGTTTGAATTTGTTTTTTCAACTTTTCAGGTTCTTAGTTTCTGTTTGAATTTGCAGTTTGATAAAAAATAGTTACAATCTTCTCCAACATATTAGGATCATTTTTCTTTATTTGGGAAGAATAAGCTTGCTATTTTTCTTTTTCTTTATCTTGATTCATGGGTTGTTTCCCCTTGTCTGATTTTTTAATTTGGTTCTTCTGTAGTGGAGTCGCCACTGGAGTAAGTACTAATTCTGTTTATTTCTCTTCATCATCTTGAGTTCTCAATATCTTCTTTGACCTCAAATCATATTTTTTATGAAATTCTGATTGCATAAAATTAGTGAGTTGTTTACAGTAATCATCCATTTCTTCTTGATCAAATGAGATATTAGTTTCTTTACTTTCCTCTTCATATTATTTCTCAATTTCTTCTTATGATTCACCATCCTCCATATACATAGTAGAAATTTAATCTTCATCTTCCTTTTCGTTATCATCAATAGAACGTGATGGTGCTGCCCCTATATATAAAGGTGCTTGCACTTGATCTTGATCCTTTCTTTCTCTTTGCAAAATCTGCAGGGGATGTTTTCTGTACTGGGGATTAAAAACCTCTCTGTTTTGTTTTGCAGGTTTATTATTGTCGGCTTCCATCTTTACTAATTTGTTAGAAATTTTTTTTATGACCTTAGTCATATCATCGATCCTCTCATCTTGATATGATGCTTCTTCTTTGGATTTTTCTTTATCTCGAACTTTCCCAGTAGCAGACATATTTTCCTCAATCTCTAAGGCATTAGTTTGAATCTATTCAAGAGTGGGAGATCTTCTTTCTCTCAATGTAAAACTAAAATCTGGCTCAAATTCTCTTGAAAAAACAACCCTTGCTCCAATAGGAGGAGGTTTCATTTCCAGGGGAAAACTATTATACAACTTATTAAACCTTTTGACAAAATCATTCATATTTTCATTTGATTTCCTCTTTATTGCATTGATTCTGTTAAAGAATAACCATGGTCCCTTTTTTCTCCCCATCTCTGGATGAAATGTCTTTCTAATTCATCCCAATAATTTATTGAACCATTTTCTTGCCTCTCCACTTAGAGACTGCACAAAAATTCTCATTACAACATCTAGATGTTCTACATTAAAATTTTCAGCAAATGTGCAGAACAAGGGAAAGTGCTATTCTGTATTTATTTCATATTCACCATAAAATATAGGGAGAAAATTCAGATACTCCTGAGGCATTGCATTCATTGGTTGGGGTAGATTTAATGGTGTATATCTATTCATTAAGAAAGAAGGGGCTGCCATGTTTATGCCCTGATTGACTGCTCCTTGAGCGGGGGTAAAATGGATACCAGTTGTAGGTGGGGATGAATGAGGTGGAACAAATGATATAGGAATAGGCATATGAACAATAGCAGAAGATCTGGAAACTGTATGAGGTTGATTTTCTGTAAGAGGAAATGATACAAACTCAAAATATTTTTCTTCTAGTGTTGGTTCTTGGAAATGAATGGGTGAAAATGAGGATTCTTTTTCCAGGAAAATGAGTTTCCAAGAAATATCCTTAGATGAAAAAGTATGTGAACTACTGCTTGGTGCAAGCAGTGTAGCATCAGGTGTAGAAAATATTTTTGTTTTCTGGCCGTTCTTTGAAACAAAATTTTATGGATCAGACAAAATAGGAGCTTTTTGCTGAGAGGAATCTGACCTTGTGTGAGGCCTCTTAGGAGCCAAAATTATTTTAAAGAAACATAGCTTAGTATTTCCTCCTCTTTGAACAACTAAAGGAAATATGAACAAAACCCAGGGAAAACTTCGAATCTTCGCTCCCTGGCAACGGCGCCAATTAATGTTGTACCTTAAGAGACAATCCCGTAGCTGTGATAAGGAATCAGTGCTTAAGACATCTATCTGATTATGTCATGAATGTATATATTTGTCTCTATCTTATCAACCATCAAATATTAAAAATAAAACCCTTAAATATCAAATATATGAACATTCTGCAATGCTATCTTTAGCCAATGTTGAACGAAAGAATTAGAAGAAACAGAAGGGAGAACTTCAAACTGATATGTTGTTTTATACAAAAAATATCATTTCAAAATCCAAAAGAAGTATATGAAGAAATAGTTAAGACAGAGGAGCACAAATTACAGTTTTTTAACTCTGAAATACATAAGTATAAAGAGGCTGACTGCTCATAAATCTGTTTCATTCATAGATGGAAAAACATAATGTAAACTGAGAATACATTCCAACATTAACAAAATGATAGAAACTTGCATACTCATTCATTAACTTGTCAATCTGTGAGTACAAAAATTAGGCTTTTAAGGTCCAAAACTCAGACCCTTCCTTCCTCTTGGAGATTCATTAAATACAATAAAAAGTAGTTTGGAACTGCTGTAACCAATTCTAACTACCAAAACTACTTCATGACTTCGAAGGTTGTCTATTACATGCCTTATTACAATTATACTATCTTCAGAAAATAAAACAAATATCCTATTCTATAGGAATTGCCGATGATGTGGCTTCTTTTCCTTCCGCCTTCTTTATATTTCCTCGCCGATGGTTTTCCCCCACCGACGAGATTTGAGCCATCGATCTTCCTGATCTAACGTTTCTCGCTCCATTGCACCACCAGTTTTCCTCCCAATCATCACTTACCAAAGCCTTCCCGCTGATATATTTTGGACCATTGATCTGGCTCCCCCAGATCCAACAGTCAGCGTAGTTTCACCGTTTCGCTGTCCCCTTTCCTCATTCATTCATTTCTGCAACGCTCCGATTTCATCTAGACCGTCGATATTTTAAATCTAGCGATCAATGCTCGAACGCTTCATCGCATAACCATCCATCTCCCTGTCCATATGTTTTATATTTCATTTCCCCACTATCGATCTCGACCGTTGATCCTCTTGATCCAATGGTTGGTGCTCAATCGCATTATTGTTCACCTTCTCACCCATCCTTTGTTCACGCAAAATAATGATATGATATTGACCATTGATATCCTTGATCCAACGATCCTCGATGTTTCACCATTTACATTGGATCTCTTGACCATCCGTGATCTGCGCGTAATCGTGTTAGATCGTGACCATTGATTGCTCAGATCTGACGGTCCTCATTCTTGCACCCTTTTCACCCAACCCCTTCGTCATGCTTTTTCAACGTGAAATGGGCAGTTTTAAAAGGGCACGTGTCAAACACCGGCATGTATCGCATCCACCCAGCATAAAACCATTTACCGCTTATTCCCAGCACGAAAACCACTCGTGGTTTTCTGCAAAACTGCTTATCATCATTTCCACGCCAATATTCAAACTTGCCCAGGTTTTTCCCAGTTTCTGTGACAGAACCTTCCTCTAAGCATTTTCCCTCCTTTTATGCTTTCGCAAACCTTTGATGCAACGATTTCCCTTCCAGCTATGTCTCTACATTCTTATGAAAGACACATTTGATGCACCGCAATTTTCCACACCTTCTTCATCTTCTTTGAGTATGATGACACAACCTCCATATATTAATTTTGATGTTACAGTCGAAAATTCAGGATTTTGAAAGGCTTCCTTTGTTGTCTGCCGTTCAAAAGGGATAAAGCCCCTTTAGTCTGAGTATAGTCTTCTCCCTCTGAAAGAGAGGAATCTGTAAACTCAACCATATGGAAGTATTATCTGTTACATTTACTCCAGCCAATGGAAATAAAATGAATCCGGAACCAATTTTCCGCCACATTTATCGCTTGCTGCCATTCATGGGCTGGTGCCGAAGTCATTTTTGTCTTTACTCTTTCTCACGGCCTTCAAGAGAACCTTTTCCTTTTGCTGAAGAAAGCCCTTTTAACAAACCAAAATAATATGCCTAATTCATGGAGAAAAACAATTTTTCATTTGAAAAGAGCAGAAAGAGAAATGGTGGGCCACAGGAATCGCAATCGCAAGTGGAAGAGCAGCGAGAATGTTTCAGGTGGAGGAAATCACGATATGCGATGAGCGATGAAGTGAGGGGTGAGTGTGATGCGATGCGCGATGGTGCGATGATCGCATCGGTGGAAAACAGGAAGAAGGAATTAAGCGTCGGAGGGTGGTGTGATCGCGCGATGCGATGGAGGATTATCGCATTGGTGGAAGATGGACGGCAGAGTTAAGCGCTGCGGAAATTTCGATAATGAGATGGGTGATGTTGCGATGCAATTGCATCGGCGATGAGCAGTCACATCGGGGTTGTAGGAGATGGAAATACAAAGGAAAAAGGGACTTTGAATTAAAGTAAAAATACAGAAAAGGTAAGGATTTTAAAGTTAAAAGCCAGTGAAGTAATGGAAAAAGGGCAGAGCTATACTTTTTGAGTCATTTATTCATTTGGGCATATGGCGCCCTTTGCGAGGGTCTTGGGGTATGAGCGAGAACTACGAGATTTGGTGCCCCCATGGATTGATATCCACCATTGATCTCTATTGCCTCCGCAGTCCCAACCGGTCAACTTCGGAGGCACCATTTCGTTAACTATACGTGCGGTAGTGCCGTGGGTTAGGTCATCAGGTTCATACTTTTAATACCGACACTCTCCACGATTGAATTGATTGGCCTTTAATATTTTGATACAAAACCCACTTGTACAAAGTTAAAATAGTTAAACTTTAATACATCAAACTAAAAACATTTTCTTTTTTATGCCAAAGTATAAAACTATAATACTTTAACATTTTTACTTTTCTTTCAATTTCAGATTTTTTTGTATTTTTAATATAAAATTAGAAGGATATGCAAATGATCCACAACGATGGGGACTCCTACATTCTGTGCCGCACCAAGCTTCAGCCTCTCAGCTTTTGTGGTACGCCTTCTGCCTGTTCTGATGTTTGGATCTGCGTGAGTGGACTCCTCCACTCCATGAACCTCCTCCTGTGGCTGATCCACATCTAGAGCTCAACTTTGGGAACCAAAAGTTGCTCCTCTGCATGCAAGTGTAGCTCACTCTCAAGTGACAACTTCATGGATTTCTCCTCATTCAATTTTATATCCCGTCACACCACAATCATTCAACAGTCTGGAAAATATACACGATAATTATGGGGTGTTTTTGTGTACCCCACAAATATCCCAACTTCTACAGTCAGCTCTAGCTTCTTCCTGGCATTCTTGGTCACATGAACATAAATATATGAGCCACAAATATTAAAGTGAGAAACATCTAGTTTCTTACCAGTAAAAACTTCTTCAGGTCTATTCATGCCAAGTACTCTATGAGGACAACAGTTTTGCACATAAACCACAATGTTGCATGCTTCCGCCCACAAGTGCATTGGTAGGCCTTGATCATGTAGCATAGCTCATGTAGAACCCACGATCGTTCTGTTCTTCCTCTCCACAACCCCATTCTATTGTGGGTTATGAGGTGCTATGAGTTCTCTCCGAATTCCTTCTTTGTTACAAAATTTTTTGAATTCGTTTGAGATATATTCACCACCATTATCGCTCTGCAAAGCCTTCACTTTCTTCCCCGACTCTTTCTCCACCAATGCTTTAAACTCACATAACTTTGAGAATGTTTGAAATTTCTTCGCATGAAGAAGATCCAAAGATCTATGAGAATATTCATCATCAAAAATAACATAATACCCGTGGTTTTGTTTGGTTGGGCAACCAGAATGGCCCACACACGGCCTGCGTGTGAACTCTCTCAAGGATCATCGAAGCATGATTTTCCTTTTCATGAAAGGTGGTCTTCACAAACTTACCCATAGCACATCCCTTGCAATGATTTCCGATCTCGCAAGTGTACCCTTGGGAAGTCTAGTAGAAATCGTTGCGAAATCTTCAGGGCGCCATGGTGAAGATGGCCCAATCGCCTGTGCCATAATTCGCCCTCATCTCGGCTCACCACTTCTTCTTCTTTGCCCACCATTGCAGCGCAGCCATCTACCTCCAGCTTGTAAATATTCTTGACTCGAATCCCTATCCTCTTGGTTTGACCTATTGTTTTATGTTGCAAGAAAGCTTTTCAATCGCTGAAAACAACGTCATAACCTCTGTCCTCCAACATCGCGACTGAGACCAAGTTCTTCTTTAGACCTGGAACATGCATAACATCTTTCAACAGAAATGGTTTACCCGACTCCCTCTCAAAGGTAATAGTACCAATGCCGGTCGCACTGTATTGTCCATCGTCGCCCATCTCTATATGCATTTGGAGATCTTTCTCCTCCAAGTCACTGAAAAGCTCTTTATCTCCCGTCATGTGGAAGGAAGCACCACTATCAAGATACCACACCAATCCCATTGCGCTTGAAACCAAGCATGTGATCAAAGAGAAATCAAGTTCAAATTGTGAGGCAAGGGCCTTACTAGCTGCAGCTCCAGCAGCCTTCTTGTTCTTCTTTTTCTGTGCGCAGTTAGTGGCGAGATGCCCATGTTCATGACAGTGAAAACACTTCAACTTGGACAAATCCAGCTTCTTGCCTTTAGCCTTGGATTTTGAGTGGAATTTCTTCCCCTTCCCTTTCCTTGCTTTGGCAGCCAAAGCACAATCCCTTTTATCATCATGCTTTGATGAAGAGTCATTGTTGTCTAGGTAAACTCCCTCCGCGATTGGGAGGAGATCCCTCTAGCCCTAGGGTGGGTCTAATAACTAAGGGAACATACTAACATCTATCTTCCTAGTTTGTAAATGAAATTCAAAGCAAGGAAGATGACTTACCTTGTTCTGATGCTATGTTATTGTCTTCCGTCGAAGCTTCTTGATCCGTCGCTCTTCTCAACCTCAATATACGCTGCTACCAACATTCGATTACCCGGAGAAGATGGCTGGCACAATACGATGTCGTAAACCACAACAAACATAGGAAACAATTAACAACTCAGCTTAAATTGATCAAGGAATGTTAGAAGTCTCATTATAAATGTAAACAAGAGTGGAAGATAAACATCAGATGCATTTTATTATGATAAATACAAGGGGAGTTTACAACCAAGCCTTGATGTTGAGGCTGTCCTTCAGTAGGTCTATATCCAAGCATGTTTGCCACACCCTCATGACCAGAGGTCCAATATCTCACTATGTTCTCAACACACACAAATAATCACACTCTGCACTATTCTCCCGAAGCTATGTTGCTTATTCTCTACATTAAATTTTTCAACTATCTGTTCAACTAGCACATCAATGGAAGATGGCTATATTTATAGAGGAGATGAGGAGGTTGGGATCCCTAAAAATGTGGGAGAGAGTCCTATCCTTTAGGAGAGTTCCAAGGAAGGTGGAAACTACTAACTAAAGGAGGGAGTCCATGGTTGTTTCAGTTCAACCACTCCCAATGACTCATCCTTGAGGTGGTTGGAATAAAACCTCTGCCTCTATTTTTTTAAAACATTCCATAAAAATCTTTGTACGGGTGCTTAACTGGGATAGAGCACTAACTAGCACGAGCTCAGTGTTTTTTTTCTAGCTTAGCTTGGGGGTGTAACTGGCTACTCGTGCCAAGGAAAAAACAAGTGTTTTTAGGGGTCTGCTCAGGAAATGGTCAACATAATGAATGTTGTCATCATGGAAAGGGATGCAATGATGGTATTTGCAAGGCATGACACTACTTATTGATCACATAAATGACCCTCCAATGGGCGATATGGGGATTACAGGGACAGTGAAAAATTACTGTGTAACATATGCCCCCTAAATTATGAAGTCTGGACATGAGTGAGGGGTGAAATGCTTTACAAGTACGTGCAAGGAACCAGACGCTGTTGTCGGGAGACCTTCAAATCAAGCATAGATACATATACATAACGGAAAACTCTAATGAAAATACATGAATCCATGGTATAGGCGCAGCTATCCATCAAGAAGAGGATCATGTGAATGGATCCTCTGCATGGACACAGCCATCCGAATGAACGGTGTTAGCCCCCTATGAATTTTTTAACAAGAAAACAGTGGGGGGTTAAAAATGTTTTTTGAGCTTCACATATAATGTCAGAAAACACATCATCCTTGAGGCCTCCTGTGCCCTTGCCCTTTGATAAATCCTCACTGTTGTTTCCGGTTTTAAAGCCCCTCTATTGTAAAGAAGATTCCCAAAGGCCTCCATTTTTCCTTTTATCTCTGCCCGATTAAACCTCTATTCTCATAAATCTTTCCCCCTTTCTAATTCCCCTTGAACCCTTCAAATATCCTTTGTTTGGTTTGATATCCCCTTATTCTATCTACCAATTCCCTCTTTAGCCTTAAGATCCTCTTTTTGGCTAAAAACCCATATCTTTCCATATGATAAGCTTAGCCCCTTTCGGCTAGCCCCTTAACCACTTCCCCTCCATAAGCCCGAGCGCTAAGACCAAGTGCTAGTCCAAAGCGCCAATCGCATCGGAAAAACGAAGCAGGACATGCTTTCCATTGTAAATCCCGAATTTCCGATGCGATGGTGTTATATTCTGTCGGCTCTTGAGTTGATTTCCGCCATTGGATGGAATAGATCCAATGGTCATCGCAAGTCCCATCAACCCCGCATATCCCTTTCATCACCTCTCCGATTGCACGCCCACCATCGATTCTCTCTAATCCGATGGCCCTCACTTCCTCGCTCCGATCACAATCGCAATGTTTAATTTTTGCCATCCTCCGTCCCCCCGATCGCGATTCTCCGACATGATCCTGGTCGTTGAATCCACAAGAACCAATGGCCAGGATCCGACCTCATTCCGCCATGTGTTCCCTGATTGGGCTCCTCCAATTCAATCGCAGTCGTCGATCTCTCATAGATTCGATGGTCCAAAGCCAATCGCTCCATCGCCCATTGGATTTAGGTCCCCCCATCACTCCCCTCCTATTATATCTCAGTCTTCTATCTCAGCCAGATGGACGGTCCACGTGTTTTATTCCACCAAACCTCCATTTCACCACATTTTCACCTATTTTCCCTATAGCCATTGTCTCCACAGTTGCGCCCTATTCTTCCAGGCCTCACAGCATCTCTTCCGCCACCACTGGGTTTTATAATTGGTTTATTTTACTGTGCAAGGTATACAGAGTGGTGAATTCACTCTGTCGCAGTCACTGTGAATCGAAACACAAAGAGGCCATTACAGCAATGACTCAGTGAAACAGCAGAGACGAATTAGGTGGATTAAAGCCAGTTAATTGAATATTCGACTCCTAATCCCATCATCAAAGGATTAATGCATAGTCCAAAGATTAGAAAGAGCACACAAAACGAGCCATATCTTCTCTCAGCATCAGCAAGACATTTTCTCAGGATAGTACGCCCTTCGACAGAAGTCTCCATGCCTCCCCGAACTCCCAAAGGTCGTCTCACTGACAGAAATCTTCCAAAGACTGTCAGGGCAACAATAATGGAGGTATGGAAGCCCAAAAGACCTTCAGTCACCTTACTTGCTTCAGAAGACAAAACAGAGAACCTTACAGCCAGAAAGAGCTTCAAAGAAACATCAGAGGTCAAATCCGACCTGACAAAGACTCCAAACCAGACCACCAAGTATAGCGCAAAGCTATTAAGCGGAGTGGTGTGAAATGCCTCCTCCACTCTGTCTTAATAAATCAATTTAATGTGTATCACCTACTCTTGTTATCCATTTTTCCTATAAATAATCCCAGAGAACACATTGTAAAGGGTTGGATTGCATTATCGTTGTTGTAGTTGTAGGGATTCATTTTTTACTGTTAGAAACAGTTTTGGGAAAGAGTAGCAGAGTAGTCTATAATGTAGTAGGCTGGGAGAAGAAATTTGAGTCTGTAATCAGCTATTGAGCTTAGTGTATGTGACTGGTTTTGCATCAATTAATCAAGCAAATTTCATAGGATCCTGGTCTATTACTATGGGTGATGTTTTCTCTTTACATTGTTTTATTACATTTTTTCATGTTGTTCATTTCTTCTGGTACGCATCAGAAATATGGCATAGGATTTACCCTCGCATGGTACCCTATGTTTCTACTCTTTCTACCTTTAATGTTTTTTGTTGATAGTGAAATCTGAGGGCAGACTCTCGTGGTTTAACTAGTGTAGTAGTTGTTATTCACTGCTAGCTGATGTGTGAACTTGGAGTTTGCTGCTTGGTTGTTCTTATTTGGGTTCAAGATAGAGGATTTGGGATACTATGGATTTAGTGTAAGCCCTATCCACTGGGGTCCTTGTTCGACAGATTGACCTTTCCAAGATCCCGTGAACCGATGTCGAAGCATTGAAGGTTAAAAGCCCTTCTCTGATCTCAGGCCCGGTTCTGTGTTTAAATCTTATTATTTCCCCTTCGAGGGTATGCCAAAGCATATTTTGAGTTAGATGACCTCTAGTCTGATCTCAGGCTGTCCTTTTTGTTTCACCTTTCTCTCCTTATTGTTCCATTCCATCATCTATCTCAAAGATCCTTTAGTATAGATGACATGCCCTATGAAATTCTTGGCTAGTTGTTTGCAAGTAATCTCCTTTCATGACTCCATAGCCCAATGGATGGCATAGCCTTGACCCATCCTCTTTTGCCGAAACTTCCTAATACTCTGCTCCTTTCTTCCCATTACCTTCTTAGTCTATGATCTTATGACCCAACCGATAACCGGCCCAATCATTTGAAATCCCCCTTTGTGCTTCATACCTAGCCTAACATCTCTTTTTGAGCTTCAAAGATATATCATTCTTTGTCTTATCGGAGAGATCCCTCTCCTGGTCTAGGAGGGCTAGATCCTAGGGCCCCAAAGTGGTTCTGATGTTGTCTCATCTTTGGTCTTGCAAATTTGGCCAAACATGGGAGCTCCAGCTATCTGAGGATCATATGAAATAGTCTAGTAGGGTCACATAAATATTGGATTCATAATTTTGAATCGACTTTTGATAGTCTTGTAAAATATGTACATATATTTCTTTACGCAAAGTTGTTTTTCCATATGTTGAAAAATATAAAATCAAAAAGAGGGTAAAAAGTCCTAAATGAAACATCAAAGGACTTAAAAAATATAGACCCCAAAAGAAAAAAAATGAAAATAAAACATGAAAGTGTGCAAGTCCAAATGCCACTACTTTTTACTTTTTGCAAATGATTATGGCAGAGTGTCAATAAATGCCATAATCCATGATGAGTTAAACTGTTTAAACTTGACTTGTCATGTTTTCAATTTCCATGTTTTAGATAGTGAATAAAGTTTTGTCAGACAATTTATTCCTAACAAATCAGTAGATAGGTAGAGAATAATGAGGAGCTCATCAGTTTAATCTGAGCCCTCGGATGAAATAAGGTAGAATTAGATAGTTTATGTTTTCAAAAGAATAAATGTTTCAAGGTAGCAAGATTAAATGCACCTGCTAAAAGGAAGAAAAAATGTTAGAGCAATGTTGGGTAGATAGAAAGAAGCGGGAAAAAGCATGTAATATTCATCACCGGGAAAAAATCACTAATTTCCCTTCCCCTGTAGGTATTTAGTATTATATACTTCCAGTCAAAGAGGCTCAGACCATTTCTCTGACTTATGTTGGGACCGGACCCAAGGCTCAATGACTGGATAGTGGAAAATGTTGACTTCTTATGATAAAATCCCCTTTACCATTATTTATCCCTCATTCATACATTTAAGTCATCTTCATAAGTAAAGAATCCTTCTTACTTAATGAAGCTTAAAATCCCATTTAATTAACTTCATTCATAAAAAATACAAAAACCGTCAAAAAACACTATATCCTAAGTAAATTTGTGAAATGATGAAATAATAAGCTATGCTTTTATTTATTCAATCTACTTGATCATTTAGTGTATTTTTGTGTATTCCATATCCCCTTGTCATATTAACTTTTAAATTATGCTATTAATTCCCTAAAAAAAATACCTTCTCCTATCTATATAATTCCCTTTATCTAAAAAACCCCCTAAAACCCACTATTATAAAGTTTTTAGACCAAAGTTAATATCCACATGCTAAATTAAAAACCCAAACAATACCCTCTTTGGTCTAAAACTATCTTTAATTAAATACCCCGCCCCCTATGGTTATTAGACCCTTCAACAAAGTCTAAAAACTGTATAATAAAATAAATAATCAAAAGGTGGTTTTCCATGCATATCCTATGTATTTGGAAAACACATAAATATCACCCAGCCCACATTTTTATCCTAAGTACTAAAACAGATTAAGTATTTTTTAAAGGTTCAACCCTTGTGCCTTTGAAAAACATTTACCAACCTTTTCCGCACATCATCTTTTAACCCAAGGTGCTATAGCGATTAATATTAAGGTTTATTTTCATTTGAAATTAAACCTTCCCTTGTATCCTATCCCCGCTATGTAAAGCCCTAAGATTTACATAGGCTAAACCATAGTTAAAATATAAAACCCCGCCTCATGCGCCTCCACCCTTGTATATAAAACTCTTTTATATATAAACATACCATTATTTAACCCTTTTAACCATATGTATAAAACCTGATTTTACATATATGAAACCTTTGATAAACCCCGCCTATACATTCAAACCCCAGTCCCACCATCTTTTTGGCCCCATATTCTAAGCAAATCGTGACCATTCGCTCCCATTTTTCAAATCCAATGGCGCAAAAACGATATCGCGCTCACCAACTAATCATTCGCCCAAAGCCCAAATGTACGTGAAATGGGCTATTTCATCAATTCTGCCTCCTTTGATGTGGCAAATATCTATTGGATCGCATTCGTTTCAATAGAAACCACTTACCACCAAAATTGAATGTGAAAACTGCTGCTAATTTTGCATTTTAAACTAAAAACCACTCCCGCCATTTGATAACACCTGCAGTTAATGCATTAGATGGTGATTCATATCAAAGGTTAAAACCTTTGATATAACACTTTGATGTTTTATTTGCGCATTCAAAACTGTAAAAGCTCTGATAGACTATGTAATAAATTTTTGCCCCAATTTGTCAGCTTATACCGAAAATTCATGAATTCAACCCTTAAATATTGACCAGGAGCGGTTTCTTGATCCAGTAATCCAGACCAGACTTCAAATTCAACCGCAATTTCCTAAGAACCCTTCAAGCAACCAAATACCTGCGTTTAAAAGTATTACTTGACAATCAAAACCTGCAATTTCAAGTTTAAACCAAGAATCATTAAACCATACCTGTAATTAAGGGTTTTTCCAAGCCAAGTTACCTAAAAAAGCCTGAAAAAGAGGCCAAACCCTGGCCTTTTTTTCCCAGAAAGTTTTGAGTCTGAAAAAAAAACACTTTTTTAGCCAATTTCCTCAACTTGTGACCTCTGAAGATAAATTTCAAATACAGAAAGGGTTTGAAGCCTTTAGATATCTTAAAAAACCCTTTTTTGCAATCAAATCTATTCAGGAAACCCTCATTTTCTGTCTTATCCCAGTTTATACCCTCTGACAAAGAAAAACAACTCCTGCAAACAATTTAAGCTTGCAGTAGTTAGTCCAAAATGACTAAAAAGCATATCACGGCTAAACTTGGGGGTTCTAAACCAACCAAGCCTGGAGGATCCAAACCTCCTAAATCCGTAACACCTAAAGCTGTCAAATCTACTCCAGCCCTCACTTCTAAATCCACCGTATCAGTAAATCCTCTCCAGCCACCTGTAGCTGCTAAATAAACCCTTCCATTGACTGATATGGACTACAAGATTGTTGACCCTGTGGTAGAGTTCAACCTTTTAGAAATACATAATTGGTGCTATGATAAGTACTTGGACAAAGATGAAATGCCTATTTGGGAGACTCATTTTCCCCAAAATGTAGTTCCATTGACCCACCCTAGACAAGACCTTGCTAGACTGTGTCAAAAGCATTATGAACAGGATAAAGGGCATTATTGTCTTCCTCTCAAAATCCTTTTACTATTACACCGAGTCAATAAATCAAATCCTACAATTACGGAATAAGGTTGTAATATTCCTATTTTAATAGGAATATTCATTTTCATTTTTTCTTCTTTTCTCAAAGAATAATTATGTAAAGGAGGGTCAAAAACTCCTAATAAAAAGAATAAATACATTCCCAATGAGAACAAGGGTAAATCTGGGCCACTTTAGTAAACACACTTGAGTGTGAAAAGAACAAATCCACTTGACGGGGTCAATCTTGACCATATCAACAACACAGTATTGGAGGAGTGCTCATCAATAAGGCACAACGCAATCCTAGAAGGAGGTCTCTTGTGTGAAAGGGATAAGTTGATAAAGGTGGTTTAGGGTTTTGGCAAGCTCTCATCTTATAAAAGGAAGAGGAAGGCAACGTTTGGAGGTTTTTCATGATTTGATTTCTGAATTTTTGTTTGTTTAGACAAACAGCAATCTTGGCTGCTTAGCTTAGATTGCATTGGAATTTCCTGTTTAGGAGTTCCATATCTTCCCATTGAGGAGCTCTTGGGAGAGCTTGTATTTCTTGTCCACTATCAGCCTGAATACCAAGCTTATACTCCCAACTGCAATGTAGATCCAGTGAGGGTTTGCTTACTTTTGTAAGCTACAACAAATGGAGAAGTAGATCTGTTTAGATCTAGCTTGTATTGGAACCTCTTCTCAGTGAGTGTGTCTTTTAAACTCCTAGAAGAGTGCATCCATTGTTTGAGCTTCATTTTTGCATCTTGGCATCAGGCCAACACATTTAATCAAGCTGCAACATATTCTCCCTTGAGGGACTGCGTTATTTTCATGGAGATCAGATCTCTTCAGATCTAAGTCATTTCAGTGCTCTTTGTCAGTGGAGGAGGCCTCTACTCCATTGGTGGAAGTGTATTGGAGTGCATGAGCCTCAATTTCTGATCTTGGTAGGTGGCCATCAGTTGTCTATCCCCTACAACTTACTTTCTACTCCAGAACTGCGTTATTCCTGTAGGAGGGGTTGCAAGGAGTTTGGGTGCATCAATTGGAGCGCTGGTTTTGGAGTGTTGAGGATCCACTCTTCATTCTGAGATCTTGTGGAGGAGATCTATACTTGTACTTTTCATATCTGATCTGCATAATCTGAATGCTTCAGTAATCCTAAATATTTCTACAGATCTGCTTTCTTAGATCTCAGATCTACTGCTAATGCTTGGTGCAAACCCCAAAATCCCAAGGGAATCTGAAAGGGGAGCTTTTCTAGTGCATGGATCTGATATGGATCTGAATTTTTATGCACAGATCTGCTCTAGATCTGACATGTAACATACAGCAATGTAGCTTAATAAACATAACACTTTCAAGGCATCTTTCTGTAAACATATGCTTGTAGCCCTCTTTTGAGGGGATTTCTTCTGTCTTTGCCTTGTATTTTCAGCCATGTACTTAATAAACTCAATTTTATGAATTATTTTCTACTGTAAATACATTTGAAGAATATTTCATGAGCCTCCTATCACTGCTCTGTAGAAGATGCGTTATTTCCTGAGCAGAATTATTTGTTATTGTTGGAGTCTCTCTTTGAGGCATTCCTGAAGACAACTAGGTGTGGGAGATCTGTTTAACCCACCTAGGAGGATTTCCTTTTGATTCCCTCTTGGATTTATGACTTAGATACTCATATATAAGGGATCCAAGTGCTGGTTTTCATTTCTGTAGCAGCCATTACTGGAAAATGCGTTTTCCAGTCATGCCTTGCTAGCTGTTCCAGATTTGGAATATTACAATGGTATCAAAGCAAGATCTTTGGCTCAGCTTGTGGGCTTTAAGCCAAAGTGCTATAAAGAGAAGTAGCAGAGAACAAAATGATGGAGTAGATGAGATTTCTCTCATCAATTTTCAGATCTAAGAAGAAAGAAATGAAACTCTAGAGGGTTTCAAGAGGAAGAAAGCTGCAGTGAGACCTCTAAAACGTTTCAAGAGAAAGAAGAAGATCCATGCACTTCTTGTTCTCATATAGAAAGTGGAGGCCAAGAAGACCACTTAGAACATGAGATCTTGAGTGGGTATTTGGAAGAATACAAGTGCCAACCTAGGGCTTTCAAAGAGACCCTAAATTTTCCTCAGTTTGTTCAACTGAGAGAAGAAAGAAGACCATGTAGTGAGAGAATGATAAGAGGCAAAATATTTCTGTTGTATGAATTTGATGGATCACTCAAGTGTGCGGCAGAGACTTGGGTGATGAAACTAGAAGAATTTTTCTTACTACATCCAGTAGTGGAAAAAGAGGTTGTGAAGATCTCAACGCTGCACTTGGATGGCAAGGCAAGCTCTTGGTGGTTCAGCCATGGAAGTCATGCAAGAGTACCTACTTTTTCTAATTTCACTCATAAGATAATCAGACGATTTGGTAGTAGAAGATCAGAGGAGGAGGAGGAGTCCTCTTCTCCATTTGAGGAGCCTTGTACCAGCATTGTCACATTCATGGAGGGGATGAACATTCATTCCTTTGTACCTTATTTGAGTTGCATGCAGCATGAGGAGTTAGGGTGCAAGATGGTGGAAGGCATGGTGGGAGTGTGGGTACCACCCAAGGTTTTTTATTTTCTTGTCTCATGCCTTGTATCTCAAGGAAAGAATGCATAAGAAGGAGGCATGGTTGCTTATGTTGACAAGAAGCAAGTATGGACACCCCATGATGAATTCCATGTCCATACATTTACTTAAGTCTATGATGTATGTACATGTACTTTTGTTTAGATTGAATATCATAATCATGTATGTACTTTGGGTTGGGAGAAATTGTGATCTTCTCATGAGGTGGCATGAGGGAGCTTGTTTATATCATGATGTTAATAATGCTCCAATATTTGTTATGAACATGAGAGGAGGAATGACACATTGTGTGGATGTGTCCATTAGGAATGAAATCTCCCATATTTTACTTGTACTTCAAGAGGAGGATAGAACATTGTGTGGCTTCTACTTTATATCATTTGTTTTCTTATGCTAGAAGCCATATGTTGGGCTTATGTCATTGGAAGAAGTCTCTTACTTGGGAGAATTTGCAGCAAGACATGTGTTTCTTGAATCATATTCAGCCAACACCTATTATCCCCTAGTATTTCGAATATTTGAAGAAGATTTTTGCAGCAAGAAGGTGGTGGGATGGCCACTTATTGTACTATGATTTGAGGCATCAAGATGAAGGACAACGTTGGCCTCAAGGGAGGGACTATTGTCACCATCCAATATGTCATATGACACTTAGTCCATGTTTCTTTTGCAGCACATATGGTGAAGATCCTCTATTCATTACATGCATGGAAGATTGGGCAAGGAGGCTCACTAGAATCCATGAAGGGAATCATGAAGTTCCAAGTCTCTTTTGGCTTCATGAGGACTATATTACTGCAGCCTAGGATCATCAGCTCCATATTTATCATAAATGGAGGGAGAGACAGCGTGAATTGAGAATTCTTATCTCTCATTTCCAGCCATGGAGCCCCTACACATTGCATATGGTGGGGATTGGAGACTATTTCTTTGAGCTATCAAGGATGTCTCCCTTTGTTTGGTTGATAGCATGGAGATTGAAGCTTCTCATGGGGGTTGAAATGCCCAGTATTTACCATCTCTCACACCTTAGAGAGACCAAGGGACATCATATGATTCTTCTTTGTATCTCCCACTACTTCATGATGACAACTATTTGGTTCAGCCACCAAAAGCAGACTTGCATTCTTAGGAGGAGATAGCTCCATTGGAGATTTTGTAAAGTCCTTGTGAGTTGCTTGAGGACAAGCAACATTTTGGAGGGGAGGATTGTAATATTCCTATTTTAATAGGAATATCAATTTCATTTTGTTTTCTTTGCTCAAAGAATAATGATGTAAAGGAGGGTCAAAAACTCCTAATAAAAAGAATAAATACATGCCCAATGTGAACAAGGGTAAATCTGGGCCACTTTAATAAACACACTTGAGTGTGAAAAGAACAAATCCACTTGACTGGGTCAACCTTGACCAAATATTCAGCGCTGTCTAGATGCAATGTACCAAGATAAATAGCACAGATCTAGTTGGAGGTTTCAAATGTGAAAGGAGATAAACCTTTGAGATGGTTTAGGGTTTTGGAAAGCTCTCATCTTATAAATGGAAGGGGAAGGAAACATATGAAGGTTTTTCATGATATGATTTCTAAATTGTTGTCTGTTTAGACAAACAGCTTTCTTAGCTGCTTAGCCTAGATTTCATTGGAATTTCCTGTTTAGGAGATCCATATCTTCCCATTGAGGAGCTCTTGGGAGAGCTTGTATTTCTTTTCCACTATCAAGTTGAAGACCAAGCTTCTACTTCCAACTGTAACACAGATCTAGTGAGGATTTTCTTGCTTTTGTAAGCTGCAACAAGTGGAGAACTAGATCTTTTCAGATCTAGCTTGTGTAGGAGCCTCTTCTCAATGAGTGTGTCTTTTAACCTCCTGGAAGAATACATCCATTGTTGAGCTTCAGTTTTGCATCTTGGCATCAGGAAAACACATTTAATCAAGCTACAGCACAGTCTCCCTTGAGGGACTGCATTATTTTCATGGAGATCAGATCTCTTCAGATCTAAGTCATTTCAGTGCTCTTTGCCAGTGGATGAGGCCTCTACTCTATTGGAGTAAGTGTATTGGAGTGCATGAGCCTCAGTTTCTGATCTTGGCATGTGGCCATCAGCTGTCTATCCTCTACGGTGTAGTTTCTACTCTAGATCTGCGATATTCCTGTAGGAGGTGTTGCAGGGGGTTTGGGTGCATCAATTGGAGAGCTGGTTTTGGAGTGTTGAGGATCCACTCTTCATTTTGAGATCTTGTGGAGGAGATCTATACTTGTACTTTTCAGATATGATATGCATAATCTGAATTCTTTAGTAATCCTGAATATTTCAGCAAATCTGCTTTCTTAGATCTCAGATCTATTGCTCATGCTTGGTGCAAACCCCGAAATTCCAAGGGGATCTGAAAGAGGAGTTTTTCTAGTGCATGGATCTGATATAGATCTAACATTTTATGACGCAATCACTCTAGATTTGACATGTAATATACAACGGTGCGACTTAATTAAAATAATGTTGTCGAGGCGGCTTTTAAAACATATGGTTGTGTTAGGTCTCCGTAACAAGCAAGATTGGCAAAGTCCGATCACAGAGTTAACATCATTTCAACCAACTTTGGGATTCTAGGATCTAGCCCTCCTGAATCCGGAGAGGGATCTCTCCAATATGTACAAAGATGGATATTGTCTTTGAAGTTTAGGATGATGATATTAGGCTAGTTATGAAGGCCAAGGATTTTGTTTGGTTTTCTTGGATGGTTGAACATAGCTGCTGTCTGAGACGGAAAGATCTATATGCAAATAGGTTCAAAGGTGAGAAGTTGCAAGCAAGCAGGAAAGTTTTGATTCTAAAGAAAGATGATGGCAAGTTTTCAATCCATTGGGCTATGGAGTCATAAGGGAATTTAATTGAAACATCCAGGTTCAAGAGTAATCTATGGGGAAAGTCATCTAGGCCTAAGGATCTCTTTGAAGTTTGATTTATGGAATGGGATGACACAATAAGAAAGGGAATTAACAGATGCAGAACAAAGAGTAGCCCAGGATCTGGTAAGTACTTTGAAACTAGCCAGCCTTTGACCAGGCACTTAGGAAAACATAGAAGCAAACTAGGATCTGGTAAGTACTTTGAAACTACCCAGCCTTTGATACACTTCTTATAGAAAACAGATTTAAAAACAAAGGGAAACTTGAAGGCAACCTTTGGAGTAGAAACTAGCGGGCAGGGCTCACCTTTCTCCTCATCTTAGTTCTCCTTTACTTAGTTACTTCCAAGACAATCACCAAGATAACACAGAATGGCCCAAGATCTAATAAGTACTTTGAAACTAGTCAGCTTTTGACACATCCTAGGGGAAACAGACAAATAGTTGAGCAAATAAGAAAGGGACTCAGGGCTAACCTTTGATTTCCTCAATTCATTCCTTACACAACATATATGAAAGTAACATTTAAAAACAACATTCAGCAGTGACGAAAAGATGAGGGAACGCCAGCATCTCTGTGCTTAGACTGAATTAAATCATTTCTAAATAACACAATAAGAGGAAAACATTGGGATAAATATTTTTCATCCAGAGAAGGTCACTGGTGTACAGCAAACTCTAACACTGTTTAAACTGTTCTTTATAGTGGAAAATGAAACAAATTGAAAACAGAAATAAAATGACAAGTTACAGTGAGAATAACATCACCATCAGCATAGACCAGGATCCCATAAATCAGCTTGTATTGATTGCTTCAAACCGGTTACAATCTTCAACTCCAATGTTTTAATCCATCTCTTTTCACAATCTAACCTATCTGTTACAAGCAGAGCTCCAAGAGCCCATGAAACCACTATTTACAGTCAAGAGTTTTCCACTCAGAAATAGCTACGGCGCTTCAGCAATTACATTAACAACCAACTAATCCAACCCCTCACTCATCTTCTATTGAAGTATTTATAGAAGGATGAGGAGGTGAGATCTGTTTTTAAAAGATCTCAAACACAATCAATGCAGAATTAATGTCTTCCTGACCCCGAGAGGTTCGATGAAGAAATTCTACAGGTGTTACATTGCATTAATGTGTTTCTACTTAAGAAGTAAGCTCGAAGAGAGCTTATATTGACCTTTGAGGCTCTGCGTACTGTTAGGGTTACTCTGCAAACATTCTGTCGTTTGAAATTTGGTGCAGTAATAACTTCTTTGGTTGTTCGAGGCATAATATCTGATCCTGTTCAATAAATTCGTCCTCTGTTTGAGCTTTCTGAGGCAATAGGTGGCACTGTGGTGGTTGAGGAATCAATTCGCCTCGAAGTATGGCGGTGGAGGCGATCTGTCTGCCGAACACTTTTAGGTTTTGCTTTAATTCGTGTTCTGAGCCGGGGATTAGGCTTTTGATAACCGTCTTAGCCGTAATCCCCGCCAATCTTCTCACAAAACCACTGCTCTGGTTCATTTTATCTTTAATCTGATACTCTTTCTCTGCTCTGATATTGGCGGCCTTCTTCAAGCTTTGTAGGGACGTGCGGCGAACAAAGCTCGTGAAACTTTGTAAATATCTCTGTTCTTCTTCGTATGATCAATTCCCTGGACAAATCGGGGGGATGGGAGTCGTCACCCTCATCCTTTAGATTTCGTAAAATACGAAGAAAAACCTTTGAAAACCTGCAAAAAACAAGAAAAATGAGGAAATCCTGCGTTATATGGACAGACTGCATCGGAGGGCGTGCGGGTGGATGGAGAGATCGTGACCGTTGATCGTATTGCGATCAACGGTTGGGAGCAAATCAAACGGTCAACGAAGAGGAAAGTGGACCGTATAATGGAATCGGTAAAGGAGATGTAGACCGTCGATCTACAGAGATCGACGGCGGGGATTGGATTTTAAACGCGCCGGGGCAAAATTAACGGGCGAGCGAATCGGTTAAAGGACGAGCGGGAAAGATGATCGGGGACCGTCGGATGGGAGGGCCCAGATCCGACGGCAGGGGTGAATCCCGCTGCGGGGCTATGGGACCATGTTTAACGCGCAGGAGATGGACACGGCATGGTGGTTTTCGGAGTGGGGTGGAGAACACGTGTCAGTCGGCGCGTGGAATCACTGGCCGACGGCACAAAACCACTTCCGGACGAAAGGTGGTGCGGGCACATACCGGTAGGAAAGGAAAACAGCGCGGCGGAACAGGGGGAGGGGTCCACCAGATGACGTGACACTCCGCACCGTTGATCCATGGGACAGATCAACGGTGGAGTTTTAATATTGTTTTCTTTAGTGGAAAAATAGAACAAACCCGTCTTTGCATTTTACAAAGGTTTTCAATGTTTTTCGGGCAATGAATTATTTCCGAGGTTAAGCGCCTGGCGGGTTTAGCACGCGGTTCCGGCGTGGGGACATATGGAAGGAGAAACAGAAAGGGGCTTAGCCTGAGGGGCTAAGCTTAACACATAGAAACACATGTTTTTCTATGGTTTTTTGAATAATTTTTGTAAGAGAAGAAAGGTTCCGATAGATCAAAAAGTGAGTTTTTGACCTTAGGAAATGAGATTAATGGAGGAATAAGGGGAATAAGAGGGTTTAATGGGTTATTTTATGGATGAAAGGATACTCGAAGACATGAGGCAAAAGTGGGAGAAGGGGAAAAGGAAAGGGGGAAGATACAGCAATTTTTGTTCAGGATTTTTCATGGTATGTCAGAGGCAGAGGGGATGGAGAGAATGAAGAACCAATCAGAAGTTTATAACCTTGCCAACAGACTTCAAGTACCAACAATTTTAGGCCTGAATTTGTTTCTTGAAGGCTGCAAAGAATATTTTAGCCACCAACTGCTATAATTGAAAAATATGGGTGGCTAACAGTGGCTCCACTTGGGGATGGTGCCTTCTTGAAGGCATCAAGAATTCAGACTTGATTTCTCTGGGAGGTTGACTGGTGTCTGGTGTCTGATCACTTGCTCTTGCTTTTCTTCTGGACAAAATAAGGTCAGTCATTAAAGAGAGATGAATTTCATCAATACAACTTCTACCTACCCCAATCCTACTGATCTAACATTTTTTCTTCATCAGAGTGCACTTGGATTGGCAAACTCTTTACACAACATTTTATTCTTTTGAAAACAGGAAATCTAATCTACTTCTACTCCTTATTTCTCCCTGAACTCAGATTAAACAGTTGAGTTCAGATATTCCTCTACCTATTCTACTGTTTGTTGGGATTAAACAGTCCAACAAACCTTCATTCTCTAAATTCTACAACAGAAATTTAAAAATAGCCAAGCCAAGATTGAACTGTTTGACTTGCTATGATCTACGGCATAAAGACAAGCTGCACATAGACTATTATTTGCAGAAAATTTAAAATCAAAACAGAAGGCTTAAGATCTGAAAATTTTCTCATTGTGGCCTTTTCTTATTTTCAAAGCTCTGTTCTTGCTTTTTCTTTTTGGTGAGCTATCTTTGCTTCTCTTCTGGTTCAAGTTTTGAGCGAATTAGAACCAGGTCCTTTCTCTTTGACTTCGAAATTAGAGCAGCTTTGAGTCATCTCTTTGGAAACTTTGGTTCAGATTTTGAGTTTGTTTGAACCTTAATTTCTACCCTACTCTATCTACTGATAAGCCAAGATTAAACAGTTTGGAAAATCAAATTTGCTACCCTATCAGCAGAAAATTTAAAGCTAATCAGTCAAGATTAAACAGTTTGACCGATTAGAAGTGTGATTCAAGGAGTGGCATTTAGGCTTGCACACTTTCAGATTCATTTCTCTTTTGGCATGGGGCCTTGCCTTTCTTGTTTTTCATTCCTGCCCTCTTTTCTTTTTCTCTGTGTTTTTGTATTTTTTTGATTTTTCATAATTTTAAAGGCAATGATGGATGAAGTATTTACAATGGGAAAGGTAAAAAGGCTTTAAACATGAAATAATTTAAGAAAGATAATGCTTAAGCATCCTGCCATTGACAGGACCCCCAAACAATTGTGTTCCATTCAGTTCTTGTAAGAAAAATGCATTGTTCCCAGCAACTGAATGGATGAAGTAAGGGCCAAGCCATAGATTGTCAAATTTACCATGCTTCCCCTTGTCTTCTCTTTTTGAGTCCCATTTTAAGACTTCGTCCCCAATTTTGAAATTGCTGGCCTTTGTTCTTCTGTCAAAAATCTTCTTGATATTGTCTTGTTTCTGTAATGCTTTGTTGTACACTTCCTCTCGGGTTTGCTGAAGATGAATGGTCTGATTTATTCTTCTGATTATGTCATCCTCTTCAGTTTGGAGCTCTTGAATTATCTTCATAACTGGTACACCAAGACTGTTAGGAAAAATTGCATTTGTACCGTATACAAGCTGGAAGGGTGACATACCAATGGATTTCTTCAATGTTAACCTGTCAGCCCAAAGTGCATGAACTAGCTTTATGTGCCAAGAATTCTTGTTGTCCTCCAACGGTTTCTTTATTATGTTCACTAAGCTTTTGTTGGAAGACTCTGCAAGTCCATTACCTTGAGGGTAATAAGCTGTGGAGTGCCCCAATGTTATTTGATACTTATGACAGAATTCAACCATTTTCTTTGATCCAAATGCTGCTGCATTATCTGTAATGATCTTGGTAGGACAACCAAATCTGGAAAGGATATTGGTTTCTATGAATTTTATGATAACTGAATCATTGGCCTGTCTACAAGGAATGGCTTCTATCCACTTAGTGAAATAGTCTGTGGCAGTAAGGATCCACTTATGTTGGGCAGAGGATGGTGGGTGGATTTCTCCTATGAAGTCAAGTCCCCACTGTTGAAAAGGGGCTTCAACAGTAATTGTATGCAGAGGAAGGGGTAGCAATTTTCTCTTGCCCTCGAACAATTGGCATTTATGGAAAGAAGTTGTAAGCTTGTGCACATCGGGAAAAAGAGTAGGCCAATAGAAACCAGCCCTCAAAATTTTGTTGGCTGTTGACTTCCAGTACAAATGGCCTCCGCACTCTCCTTCATGGAATTCCTGCTTAATCTTTTCTGCATCAAACTCAGGAAAACATTTAAGCAATATACCACTAGCATTTTTCCAATAAAGACATTTATCAATAATGCAATAGTTTACAGCTTTTAACTTTAGGAATCTTGCCTTTGTTTTCGATAAACCAGGAGGTGTGTTTAAATTAAGCAGAACATAAACAATATCAGCATACCAAGGAGAATTTGCAAAATGATCTTCAACAATGGGAGTTGAGAATTCTTCTTGGTCATCCAAAGCATTAATCATATTGATATCAAGAACTTCACAATTTGATTCAGCCATTAGCCTAGCTAGACCCTGACCTTTGATAAGCTTAGTGGGTTTGATCTCTAAATCATATTCAAGAATAACAGCAATCCACTTACCTCTCTTACCATCTGGATCCTGGGTTAAAATGTCTTTTACCACTGAATTTGGGACAAAGGCAATGATATGTGAGTGAAGGATGTATACCCTGAAGTCTTTTAAAGCTTTCACCAAAGCCAAAGCTTGTTTTTCCATAATGTTATACTTCAAAGGGGCATCCCTCAATGCCTTGCTAAAGAATGCAATGGGCTGCTCTTGCCCTTGTGGATTTTTCTGTAAAAGGACAGCAGCTATAGTATGTTCTGATGCAAATGAGAAGATATAAAAATCTTTTGAGAAATCCGGACTTATGAGAACTGGTGTTTTTGTTAACGCTTGTTTAACCAGTTCAAAGGATGTCTTTGCTTCTGCGGTCCATTTTACCCCTTTCTCCTTTTTTAACATGTTTGTGATATTCCTAAGGAGCTCAGCCAAGTTGGGGATGAATCTTCTTAAAAAGTTAATCTTTCCTATGAAAGACTGCAACTCTTTAATGTTCCGAGGATGGGAGATTTGTAATATGGCTTCAATCCTCATGGGATCTATCTTTATACCCTCTTCTGAAATGATATGTCCAAGAAGCTTACCTTCTTGGAGTCCGAATAAGGTTTTCTTGGGGTTCAAAGATATCCCAAATCTTCTGCACTTCTCGAAAACTTTTCTTAAATGTTCTAAGTGTTCTTCATCTGTTTTTGAAAACACAGTTACATCATCAAGATAAATAATGATGAAGAGGCCTAATTCTTCCGAGAATGCTATGTCCATGGCTCTCTGAAAGGTTGCTCCAGCATTCATTAAACCAAAAGGCATTTTCACATACATGAAAGTGCCCCAGGGTGTAGTAAAAGCTGTCTTTAATTGATCATCAAGGTGGACTAAGACTTGATTATACCCTGAATAGCCATCTAGCAAAGAAATTCTTTTAGACCCTACCACCTTTTGCAAAATATGATCCATCTTGGGCAAAGGGTAGTTATCCTTTAATGAAGCTTTGTTTAAATTCCTGAAGTCTATACAAAGCCTGATTTCTCCAGTATTTTTCCTAACTGACACTAGATTAGATACCCACTAAGAATATATAATAGGGACAATAATACCAGCATCATGCATCTTCATAATTTCCTTCTTAACCAATGGCAACTGGATAGGGTTGATTCTGCGCAGTTTTTGTTTGAATGGTTTTTGGTTTTCTTTAAGAGGGATTTTGTGCTGTATTATTTCAGTGTCATAGGATTTAAGATCTTCGTAACTCCATGCGAAAACATCAGAAAATTCTTTAAACAGCTCCAAATATTTGAGTTTAATGTGAGCTGGTAAATTCTTAGACAGTTTAATCAATCTCGGTTTTTCCTCACTGCCTATATTACATTCCTCTACTTCAGTTTCCATAGGTTCCAGTTTTGGTTTTTTGGCCACATCATCAAAATCAAACAATTCTTCTAGAGGGGCCAAACCCTTGGGCAGACTATCATTATTAGAATGCAGAGTCTGCATTTCTTCAGTTTCAGATCTTACACTTAATTCTGTTTGGTTTCTAGATGAGATAGTCTGAAGGTTAATATTTACCAGTTGTGGAGATGGTTCTTCTTCACCAAGAAAATTTTCTTCACTGCAGTCTGTATCATAGTCTGAATCTGAACTATGGGGTTCAAACTCATTTCTGAATTGCATGAAGTCTTCTATTTGTTTATCTCCATCAAATACCTGCCAATATTTCTTGTTATCTGGGATAGCTGGTCTGAATTTTATCTGAGAGGTGTCATCATACAGCATTGGGTAGGTTCTAGCAGCAAAGGCTAAATTGTGGGCTGCAATGTTTTTCTTCCTTGGGACAAAAGATAAGGTGTACTCCTCAAATGTTTTCAACAGATCAATGACATCATTCCTATAGGCCCTAAGTCTGGGGTGATTTGCATTGTACTCCCCATTGACTTGCCTAATGATTAATTCAGAATCCCCATATACATCGATTTTCTTGGCACCTAGTTTTTTCAAAAGATGCAAGCCCAAGAGAAGGGATTCATATTCTGCTATGTTGTTGGAACACTGAAAGTTTAATTTGCATGAGATACATTCTGTATGATTGTTTTCAGTGTTAGTGATCCAGACACCTGCACCAGCATTTGTCTTGGTGCATGACCCGTCAAAATACATAGTCCAGAGGGGCAGATTTTCAGTTTGGTGAATGGACGTTGTATCATTTGATTCCTCAAGTTTTCCATCGGGTTGAGGACTGTCTTTCTGACTGTCAAGTTTTGAGCTCACAGGATTGATAACTTGGATTTCCAGATCTGTGTTAAGTTTGCTAGGATCTTCAGACACAATAGACCGTTTCGGCATTTCAACATTGTGTTCCCCCTCTTTTATTTTAATCATCGATTCTAATGAAGCAATCTGTTCTGTGAGTGCTTCATCATTGAACATTATAAAAGAATCAAGGCTTGTGTTTATAGCATAGAGAGGGGAGTTTTGGGGCCGATCCTGACTTGTTACTGTGTACTGCATGTGGGATTCCCTGTAGAGCTTCCTAGTTTGGTTAAAGACAGGGATAGTTGCATAGGTCATGTCCATTTGCATGGTCCCCTGTAACTTAGCCCCCCAAGATCTTGATAAAAGCATTCCATACTTTGGGGGGACATCAGCCACAACAACATCCATGACTAAACATTTAGCTGGAATTTGAGCTAGATTAACACAGAGATCCTTAATCAATCCTAGACACTTAACTCTACTCGAGTCAAAAGAGTACAGGTCTTTGTAGGGTCTGGTAATTTCAAGACCCAGGCTCTCCATTACAGCTTTTGACATTAAGTTATGGGAAGCACCTGAGTCGTGCATAGCATTGTGGAGAATTTTGTCATGAATGTTTAAGCTTACATAAAAGGGAGGGACAGGACCTTCTTGGAACTTTCCTTCAATCTTTGGACCAAAAATAAGCTCTGGTTGGTCATCGTTAAGATTGAGAGTATCTTCATTATCTTCTAAGTTTAAAGCCTTCAAAAATTTGGACCTATATACATGTTGGGCAGCTAACTCAGTCAAAGGAACAGAGATTTTGATCTTTGAGATTTCCTGTTCCAGGCTGAAAAGGTTTTGATTTTTTAGAGTATTGACTTCGGCCCTGTTTGCTGCCACTTTATCAGCAATAACGGCTTGCTGATTTGGTTTATCTATAGTTGAAATAGTTGTCTTTGCAGGAGCACTAACTGAGGTGCTAGTACTACTAATGTTTTCACTCTGTTTTTCAATATTTTGAGTGTCCTTCTCTTTACCACTACCAGAATCGACAGCCACCATTTTGTCCTTTTGTTTGATTGTTTTAGACTTGGTTGCAGTGCTGTTCTGAGAAGGTTTGTCAGAGGTTTTATTGTTGGGGGTTTGCTGATTAGATTTACTTCTGAGTTCATATTCCCTTAGAGGTTATATGACAACATTCTCCATGTTTTGACAGTCATTCTGATTATCATCTCTTCTGTCATCATAAGGTGTATAAAGACCTTGTTTATTTTCATAATGAACCTCAAAGTCATCATCATCTACCCCAAATAAGTTTATGTCGTTATCCTCTGTTGTTTCATTTGTTTCCTCAACCTCACTTAAAAAGTTCTGATGAAAGGGAGGGATGATTTGCTGATCATCTTCCTTGGGTCTGTTTGGAGGCTGGTTTCTTCTAAGATTCTGATTCTGGTTTTGGTTTCTGTTTTGGGGAGTGGTTTGATTTAAACTTTCTTGCGCTCTCTCTAGAATGCTCATTTTCTTCATCATTTCTTCCATCATTCTTTCCATTTTTGAGCTTGAAGTAGAAGGGGAGGATTCCTCCCTAAAAGATACTCTCTTTTCAGCTTTCATCCTTGCTCTTTTCTCCATAAGGTTCACCTCTACAGAAAGGGCACCTCTTTGCATGTCTTCAAGGGTTGCAAAGACTCTTTCTCTGAGTGAATATGTCATGTCTGGATCAAACCCTTCAGGAAATTTGTTTAAGGCTGATCCCTGAGGAGGTTTCAGTTCAGGGGAAAGTGCATTATACACACTATTGAATCTAGTACAATAAGCTTGCACACTTTCTCCAGGGTTCCTATGGAGATTGTTATAGTCAGCAAGGACTTGGAGAGGGTTTTTCCTTACTTCCCATTTGTTTAAAAATGTTTGATGGAAGGCTTGAAGGTCGTTGATACTATGGGGGGTTAAACCTTTAAACCATTTTCTCACATCTCCCCCCAAACTTTGAGCAAACAATCTGATTTTGACAGATTCATTATCAATTTCATTTTTGTCAAAGTAGTCATTCATCTTGTCCACATGTTGAGATGCTGTTATGGTATTATTAGCATCATATAATGGAATTTTGGACTGATAGTCCTGTGGAAGATTGACTAATGGTACAGGAAGGACTAAGGGAGCATACCATGCTGCCATGATATGTGGTGGGGGTGGGTTTACAAGTGGAGGTGTGGTTTGAAGTGGAGTGGTTTGAACAGTGGATGAAGGATGAACAGAAGTGGATGGAACAGCAGTAGATCTCTGAGTTGACCTGGGATGAGAGGCACCTAGATTATGTATGAAATGTAAATCAGGAGGTGTTGATTCTCTATTCCCAAGAGTCCCACTGGTTTCGGGAGATGAAAGGGTAGGCTCAGGATCTAACTGATCTAAATCACCAAATGACCTAGTTCTGAATGGGTTTAATAAGTCAATTTGTGATTCATGAAGAGCTGAAAGGTTTTCAGGGACTGAATTGGCTCTTATGAGGGATCTGAAGATAGTTGAGGATTGTATCCTAGGAGACTTCCTAAGAATTATATCTGGGTTGTCAACTATTTCAGGAGGATCTGGGTCAGGATGGGCTCTAGTGTGAATCTTTTTAGGAGCCACAATGTTTATGTGATTAGACCTAACTAAACAAGAGAAGTTCAACCAGGTATGACAATCTTTAGACGGTTAACTAATCTTGTTTTCTCAACTCACATCCTACAGTCCTCTAACTGAGTTTGAATGATTTAATAGTGATAAGGGTTCTTCTCAGTGGAGTCTTAAGGTTTGTTCAGGATGGTGGAGTCACCAGGTGGAAGGTTCAAAGTGTTTTCAACGGAATGCACTGTCCACCACAGTGTTTGTGAAACATTCCTTCTCAGAGAAATCTCGAAACACAACAAACTCTAACCAGAGATTGACTGGGAGGGAATTCACCAGATATGTCACCCCCAAAAGAGGACGAGATCCAGAGGCTACCTGGCCCTTTCCAGACTCTGTCTAAGAGTATAAGGTAAAACACATCAAAGTCGTAGACAAGATATCAGAATTAGTGTTTTACTACCAATCTGAAATGTTTTTGGTATTTTCTGAATTGTCTATATTTGTGGTTTAAAAGAATGTCCTAACTTTGCCTCAAAACTTAGCTACGGTTAAGAAACAAAGACAGTCTATCCTTGTGGCTAAGCTAGCTGATTTTCCAAGGTTAGATAAAGACTTAAAAGAACCCTAGGATTGACCTAGTTTGTCACTGATTCAAACGAGTTTTATCATGATTACCATTCTTTGGTAGTGCTTGGAAAGGATGCTTTTTACTCTCAAAATGTTTATATGAAGATTCTGAGGAAAAGGGTCCCCAGCGGAGTCGCCAGAAATGTTAGTTCCTGGTGGCTTAGCTGCAAAATAGAACAATTGTCATAGAACCAGAGATTTTGGGTTAAACCTCCCCAGTGGAGTCGCCAGAAATGTTAGGTCTCTGTCACAAGCAAGATTGGCAAAGTCCGATCACAGAGTTAACATCATTTCAACCAACTTTGGGATTCTAGGATCTAGCCCTCCTGAATCCGGAGAGGGATCTCTCCAATATGTACAAAGATGGATATTGTCTTTGAAGTTTAGGGTGATGATATTAGGCTAGTTATGAAGGCCAAGGATTTTGTTTGGTTTTCTCAGATGGTTGAACATAGCTGCTGTCTGAGACGGAAAGATCTATATGCAAATAGGTTCAAAGGTGAGAATTTGCAAGTGAACTAAATAAACTTTGATTCTAAAGAAAGATGATAGCAAGTTTTCAATCCATTGGGCTATGAAGTCATAAGAGAATTTAATTGAAGCATCCAGGTTCAAGAGAAATCTATGGGGCAAGTCATCTAGGCCTAAGGATCTCTTTGAAATTTGATTTATGGAATGGAGTGATACAAAAAAAAGGGAATTCAACAGATGCAGAACAAAGAGCAGCCCAGGATCTGGTAAGTACTTTGAAACTAGCCAGCCTTTGACCAGGCACTTAAGAAAAACATAGAAGCAAACTAGGATCTGGTAAGTACTTTGAAACTAGCCAGCCTTTGATACACTTCTAATAGAAAACAGATTAAAACAAAAGGAAACTTGAAGGCAACCTTTGGAACAGAAACTAGTGGGCAGGGCTCACCTTTCTCCTCATCTTAGTTCTCCTTTACTTAGTTACTTCCAAGACAATCACCAAGATAACACAGAATGGCCCAAGATCTGATAAGTACTTTGAAACTAGTCAGCTTTTGACACATCCTAAGGGAAACGGACAAATAGTTGAGCAAACAAGAAAGGGACTCAGGGCTAACCTTTGATTTCCTCAATTCATTCCTTACACAACATATATGAAAGTAACATTTAAAAATAACATTCAGCAGTGACGAAAAGATGAGGGAACGCCAGCATCTCTGTGCTTAGACCGAATTAAATCATTTCTAAATAACACAATTAGAAGAAAACATTGGGATAAAGATTTTTCAGCCAGAGAAGGTCACTGATATGCAGCAAACTCTAACACTGTTTAAACTGTTCTTTATAGTGGAAAATGAAACAAATTGAAAACAGAAATAAAATGACAAGTTACAGTGAGAATAACATCACCATCGGCATAGACCAGGATCCCATAAATCAGCTTGTATTGATTGCTTCAAACCGGTTACAATCTTCAAATCCAGTGTTTTAATCCATCTCTTTTCACAATCTAACCTATCTGTTACAAGCAGAGCTCCAAGAGCCCATGAAACCACTATTTACAGTCAAGAGTTTTCCACTCAGAAATAGCTACAGCGCTTCAGCAATTACGTTGACAACCAACTAATCCAACCCCTCGCTCATCTTCTATTGAAGTATTTATAGAAGGATGAGGAGGTGAGATCTGTTTAAAAGATCTCAAACACAATCAATGCAGAATTAATGTCTTCCTGACCCCGAGAGGTTCGATGAAGAAATTCTACAGGTGTTATATTGCATTAATGTGTTTTTACTTAAGAAGTAAGCTCGAAGAGAGCTTATATTGACCTTTGAGGCTCTGCGTACTGTTAGGGTTACTCTGCAAACATTCTGTCGTTGAAATCTGGTGCAGTAATAACTTTTTTGGTTGTTCGAGGCATAATATCTGATCCTGTTCAATAAATTCATCCTCTGTTTGAGCTTTCTGAGGCAATAGGTGGCACTGTGGTGGTTGAGGAATCAATTCGCCTCGAAGTATGGCGGTGGAGGCGATCTGTCTGCCGAATACTTTTAGGTTTTGCTTTAATCCGTGTTCTGAGCTGGGGATTAGGCTTTTGATAACCGTCTTAGCCGTAATCCCCGCCAATCTTCTCACAAAACCACTGCTCTGGTTCATTTTATCTTTAATCTGATACTCTTTCTCTGCTCTGATATTGGCGGCCTTCTTCAAGCTTTGCAGGGACGTGCGGCGACCAAAGCTCATGAAACTTTGTAAATATCTATGTTCTTCTCCATATGATCAATTCCCTGGACAAATCGGGGGGATGGGAGTCGTCACCCTCATCCTTTAGATTTCGTAGAATACGAAGAAAAACCTTTGAAAACCTGCAAAAAACAAGAAAAATGAGGAAATCCTGCGTTATATGGACAGACTGCATCGGAGGGCGTGCGGGTGGATGGAGAGATCGGGACCGTTGATCGTATTGCGATCAACGGTTGGGAACAAATCAACCGGTCGACAAAGAGGAAAGCGGACCGTATAATGGAATCGGGAGAGGAGATGCGGACCGTCGATCTACAAAGATCGACGGCGGGGATTTGATTTTAAACGCGCCGGGGCAAATTTATCGGACGAGCGGATTGGTTAAAGGGTGAGCGGGAAAAGTGATCGGGGACCGTCGGATGGGAGGGTCCAGATCCGACGGCGGGGACGAATCCCGCTGCGGGGCCATAGGACAATGTTTAACGCGCGGGAGGTGGACACGGCATGGTGGTTTTCGGAGTGGGGTGGAGAACACGTGTCAGTCGGCGCGTGGAATCGCTGGCCGACGGCACAAAACCACCTCCAGACGAAAGGTGGTGCGGGCACATACCGGTAGGAAAGGAAAACAGCGTGGCGGAAAAAGGGGGAGGGGTCCACCAGATAGTGGACACGCGTTGATCCATGGGACAGATCAGCGGCCGTTTTCATGTTGTCATTTTCTTTGGTCGTGTCGGTATAAACCCATCTTTGCATTTTACAAGGTTTTTTAATGTTTTCGGGCGATGAATTATTTAGAGATTAGCGCTTTGGCGGGTTTTAGCACGCGGTTGGCGTGGGGATATGAGAGAAACAGAAGGACTTGGCACGAGGGCTAAAGCCCAACGCATAGAAAATGTATGTTTTTCTATGGTTTTTTGATGATTTTTGCAAGAGGAGAAAGGCTCCGATAGATCAAAAAGTGGGTTTTTGACCTTAGGAAATGAGATTAATGGAGGAATAAGGGATATAAAAAGGTTTGATGGGGTTTTTTACGGATGAAAGGGGACTTGGAGAAATGAAGGGAAGATGGAAGAGGGGAAAGGGGAAGATGCTGACAATTTTGTTCGGGATTTTTCATGATATGGAGGCGAGAGGGGATGGAAAATGTAGAACCAATCGGTAGTTTACTCTTTATTATGAATACAAGTACAACAATTTTAGGCTTTGAATTTGTTTCTTGAAGGTACAGCGCTTTCAATATAGTACACACATATATTTGAAAAATATGGGTGAGAAGACAGTTACAGCCTTGCACCGAGGATAATTCTTGTCTATGACTTAACTTATTTTCAGCCATGTACTTATTAGAACTCAATTGTATGACTTATTCTTGCTTTAAATACTATTGAATATTATTTCATGAGCCTCTAATATAAGAAATTTGCATTATTTCTTGAGCATGATTGTTGTTGTTCTTTGCGAGTATCTCTTTGAGGCATTTAGAACAACTAGGTGTGGGAGATTTGTTTAACCCACCTAGGAGGATTTATTTTTGATACCCTCTTGGATTTAGGACTTAGATACTCAGATCTAAGGGATCCAAGTGCTATTTTTCATTCCTATTGCATACATTACTAGAAAATTTGTTTTCCACTCATGCAGTGCTGATAGATCCCATTTTGGGATATTACAGTCAGATCCTCAATCATTCCCCCTATCTATAGAAGCTTTTACTTATATGTACTTAGGCCTGGATTTCCCAAAGAATTTTATGATATTTCAAAACTTTTTGCCTTCCCATGTTGACATTCCTAAGCTAAACCCTCCTTATTCCACTGCCAAATTTCCTGAAGGGTCTAGGCATATTATTTCAATGCTATCTTTTATACTGGGATACTTTATAGATGGATTCACTAATGAATCCATTCTTGGCTTTCTATCCACCTTATCTCCAGGCCAACCTCCAGCAATCATTTTTTATTATGCCAAATTCATAGTAGATAGTATTCATCATCATCTTACCAAACTACCCACTGAAGGGGTTTTACGATATACTTCCTACTTGTCACTGTTTCCTTTTCTAAGTTTCATGCATTCATTTTATGTTTTTTCTGTCTGAATGTGTAACTAGAAGTATTACTACAAGATTAGTCAAGTGCTCCTTGTCTTTAACTAGTTTCCATTTTAATGTTTTCTTCTGATTTCCAGTGCAAGGAACCCTTAATTGCTCCTTCTCCCGTTTGACCTCTTCCTTCTACTTCCATTTTCCGGATCAAAGGATCCCTAAGTGCCCTTTATCCCGATCATACCACGTCACAAAAAACCACTTTCCCAAATCTCTGAGGTTTATATATCTTGCCCTGAATATATTTGTACCTTTTTGGCCTTGATTTCTAGTGCTGCTAGCTTGATTTAGACTCCATATGTAATATCCCAAAACTGAAATTTTATACAACAAAAAGAATAACTTAAGGTATTCCAAAGTTGGAGAACAGCAAGTAATCAAATCATGTAATGTGTTTGAACACATATCCATCATAATAACAATCACAGCAACAAACTATGCATTTATACAGTTCACTAAGTGGGGAAAAGCAGCCATTTTTGCCTCAAAAATGTTATTTTCTGAATAGTTAAAAAAGTGGAAAATAACGGTTGTGTCCCTTAGAATGGACAATATATGACATGTATGTAAAATATTTTCAGAAACAAATGCCTTTATCCTAGTTAAACAGGCCTCCCATGCTCCAGACAACTAGAAATTGCCAAAACCCCAAGACTGCAAAATGCCGAAGCAGCTGCACAAGTGACTGTGCAGTCTAAAAAGAGGTTAACTCAAAAAAATAGAGAAATATGACTGATAAAATTATTATAATACTCAATTATGTACAAAAACATAGATCTAATCTCTTTTACACAAATCCAAGAAGACCCGGCAAGGGTTTCTTGACAGAAAAGATATACAAGAGAAGCTACTGCAAAATATGTGGTTGAATAACACTGTATCACTGAAGCTTTGCAATATATGGCTGAAAATACAAAGAAATGGTTGTAGACTCCTTTTCTATTTATCCCAAAGAAAGGTTGATCCTTCTCTTGGGAAACTAGCTCCTCCAAATGGGATTTTCACCCCTTCCACTGCACACCTTAAGAAATAACGCAATTTTCTAAAGGGACTGCATTTTTGCTGAAGGTAGGTGCTTGGCCCAACACCAGGTAGTGGAAAATTTATATCATAAACCTCCTCTTAGATTTCTTAAGCAAGATCTCCAAGAAAGAGTAGGGAATCCCCGCTCGAATAAACCCTTGCACTAAGCAGTGCAGCAACTTAGCTAAACAGCTAATTAAGTACGCAGGAAGTCTAAGCAGGACTCATGAAAATATAATCTCCAATATTTCCATATTCTTTCCATCTCCTTCATTATATAATTGATGAGTTTCCTCACCAAGGGTCCCACCCACTATGAGGTTGCTTCCATGCAAAGGCTCCTCCACAAAAACTGTGTTGTCCAACAAGATGGTTCAATGCATCTAGACAGGTTTGTTGACTTGGTCAACCTTGAATGATTCTTCATGCCTTGTCCCTTTTCACCCTCAAGGTGCCTTCATTTTATCTAGCTGGATTTGATCCCTATTCACATTGAGCTAGCTTTATTTAGAATCCACTTCTTTGAGAGTAATTTATGTTGACTTGGTCAAACTTGACCTTGCCCACATAGTTTAGACCTTGTTCATACATGTGGATGTTTGAACTATTTATTACATGATCCCCTTTCACACTAGGAGGTATTTTTATTCATACTTGAGCAAATTATGAGCCTCCTTGCTCAATTATTCATGCATCTAGATTCCAAAAGCAAAATTTAATATTCCTATTAGCTGAAGATAAATTAGGAATATTACAGTCTCCCCCTCCCAAATGTTGCTTGTCCTAAAGCAACTGCAAGGGTGCTGCAAAATCTCCCCTCTTCCTCTTGTGACCCTCTCATCCCATAGTCTCCTCCATTGCTTCAGAATTTCTGCAAAAATTCCATCTCCCAATGGCTCCTCCCAAGTGTGCAAGTTGGCCTTTGGTGAATAAACCCAATGGCTCTCATCATGAAAGAATGGAAGGTTGTTGTGGAAACCTTCTTGCTGATCCATGGCCTTCTCAAGAAAGAAGTGATGACAATCATGGGGAATTTCATCATCAATGGAGGGCTCCCTCCTCCATGCTATCATCCAAATAAAATGAATCACCCTCCAACTTGGTAATTCATAGAAAAGCTCCTCCCAATTTCTCATGAGAGGCATGCCCCAAGTGCTCCAACAAAACATATGATCCACATCATAAAGAAACAAGTGATATGAAATGGTGACCATATAGTTTCTCATGCTCCCCTCGGAACATGTATTGCAGAAAAAGTAGGGACTCTCTTCCCCAAAAGACACATCCAACAAGTGTGCCTCTCCTCCAGCCATGCCCCCAACCAAGATAATAACATCTTCAGCATGTGGGATCATAAGTAAGATCATGCTAGCTGCCATATACAATAAGGGAGAAGGACAATGGTCCCTCATGTGAAACCAGCGTATTTTTCCTCCTAACTGCCATAGGATATGATATGGAAAGCGTTCTCCCCAACACTTGCTTGCTTCCCCATCCTTCTTGCATGCTTGGAGGAGGTGTATGATGATTGGTGTTAAGGAACCACACCATGAAGAGTACATCATCTCTCCAAGATCTCCCAAAGAATGGCCAACATCACCATTTTTCATGGCCCAAAGTGGCTCATGAAGCCCTTCATCAAAAGTGCCCCCTCTTGGAGCCAAGACCTGCATATGAGTGTTAAGAAAATGCAAGTATATAATAAATACATCATGAGGTTCAGAAATACAATGTTTATCATACACTTGTTTAAAATCAGCAAGGTAGCTCATGGATGAGCTCCCTCTCACACTCAATGAATAAGGAGGTGATAATGATAACTCTTCCCAAGAGCTATGTTCCCCCTCAACCAACAAATGATTCATGCACTTACTCATATGAGAGTGCATCTCCTCTTTGAAACCTTCCCACATGAATCCATCTTATATAGTATGACATGTTTTAATGAAACTAGTGGGATTTGAAAGCAAGACTTCATAAGTTGTATCAAGTAGTTTATCCTTGAGCTTGGAATCTTTGGTTACGTAGATCTGATTATGAACATAAATGATTCCATTAACTACCTCATACTCTTCATCCATTGCTTTCCCATCAAGGACTTTACATGTGAATAGGCCCTTAGAATATTCCATCAAGGGTTGGGACTCCCAATAAGGGTCTAGGCTTCCCAACATTGACAGCACTGTAGAAGTAGGAAATGATGTATTTTTCACATGATGGCTCTCCTCCTTGACATGCTTGATGTCAAAGTCACATGTTGGATTATTCCCAACTTTCCTTTTCTACCCTTCATGTAGCTGATCTTGCTCAAGGCAAGATTAAAGTTTAGGAGAGTCACCGTTCCTTTGAAAGGTTCTCTTTCTCAAAAACTTCCACCTTTTTGCTCCTGCATACAAAAATGAAATTATATTTTTGTTACGTTCAGAAATATTCATTATATATTGGAGTATCTTTTTCTGCCCCAAATCTATGGATTAGCCCTTTGATACTATGATCATATCAACCCAAATTTTTGAATCTATTCTCTCCAACGCAAATAGATGAATGGAAGAAAACAAGGTCAATTTCAGAAATTTTCCTAGCCTCCCATCAATGGTTTGCAGTGTTGTAGTGGCTCCTTCCAAAGTTCCCTCTTTAAACAAATATGTTCCTACTGCATATAGTTGGGAGAAAACTTTATTTTCCCTCCAATCAGGAGGTCTTCTTGCTGAAATTCCTTCTTGCAAAGAGGCATCAAGGCATAGAGTAGGATGTGAATGTAGGTGGATAGATTTTCCCCTACCTTTGTTGCATGGGTCCTCTTGCCTTTTTTGTTCTTTCAAACTCTGAAATAGAGAAGGTTTCATGCTCTTCATCTTATTATGTCATTCCTCCTCTTTTTCTCCTCCTATCTTCAAGATCTCATCACTTGGCAATGAAATTACATGTTGCTCATGTGTTATGCCAAGAGCTCTATGTGTGAGACCTTTTGGAACTCCTTGCAAGAGTGCAAGAGTTTTTTTTCTTGGAGAAAGTGCTCCATCCTCTTCTCCATGAGGTGCTTGAGGTGCCCTTGTCATGACTGTGTTATCTTCTCTTGCCTCTTCTTTCTCTTCTTCACGAGTTGAAGTTGCCTTACCTTCAACAAGAGGCCTTAGATCTTGGTCCTCTTTTGAAGAAGGAATCTTCATGTCTTCCTTTTGAGAAGAAATCCCTTCATCTAAAGGAGATCTTTCCCATGGAAAAGTATCAAAAAATCTCACCACCTCTTCATTGGTTTTCAGAAATGGAATTGGATAGATATACCCCCCCAACTCATGCAAAAATTTTGTTTGATGTGGTTTAATAGTTGCAATAGAAGATGTTTCACATGAAATATCATCAAACCTCTCTACTATTATTTTAATGAACTTTGCATAAGTAGAAGTATTTGCATTATTTAAGGAAAATGATTCAAACAACCACCAAGCATAGGCCTTACCCTCAAAATGTAGCGCTGCTACTTTGATGGCCTTAAATTCTGAAACTTGATGTTGTTGCACAAAGGTGTCTAGCTCCTTCACCCAAGCCCTAGCTGGACATATAGGTGATCCATCAAAAGTGGATAGAAAGAATCTACCCTCACCCTGTTTCTTTCTCCTTGTGCTTTTTTCCTCCTTCATTTAGAAAAACCCTTGGAAGTTCAAGTGATCTTTGAACTCCTTGGATTGATCTTCATATTCCTGCAAATAATCACCAAGAGTATCTCTCTTTGGCACATCTCCTTTCTTCCTCTTCATGAAGAAATTTTTGATAGAACATGATAGATCTGATGATATGGCTGAGTTCTCATATCCATAAGATGAGAATTTAGAATCTTCCTCCTGTATAGATTTTGTTGAGGGATCTTCATGTGTTTCCCTCCTCATTTCTTTGATGCCCTTGCTTTTTCCCTGCAGATTTGTCAAGAGAAGTTTTGAGAACCTCCTTTCTCTAGAAAAAAAGGGTTTGCTCTGATTTCTTCTGAAAATCTCCTCCTCCCCGTGATAAGACTCCATAATTCTTGGGCTCACAAGCTGAGCCAAGATTGTTGCTCCGATACTACTGTAATTTCCCAAAACTGGAATTTTCTACAACAATAAGAATACCTTAAGATATTCAAAAGTTGGAGAAAATCAGTTAATCAACTCATGTAATGTGTTTGAACACATATTTATCATAATAACAATCACAGCAACAAACTATGCATTTATACAGTTCACCAAGTGGGGAAAAGCAGCCATTTTTGCCTCAAAAACGCTATTTTCTGAATATTGAGTTAAAAAAGTGGAAAATAAAGGTTTTTTCCCTTATAATGGACAATATATGACATGCATGCAAAATATTTTCAGAAAAAAATGCCTTTAGCCTAGTTAAACAAGCCTCCCATGCTCGAGACAGCTAGAAATTGCCAAAACCCCAAGACTGCAAAATGTCGGAGCAGCTGCACAAGTGACTGCGTAGTTTAAAGAGAGGTTAACTTAGAAAATAGAGAAATATGACTGATAATATTATTATAATACTCAATGATGTACAAAAACAGAGATCTAATCTCTTTTACACAAATCCAAGAAGACCCGGCAAGGGTTTCTTGACAGAAAAGATATACAAGAGAAGTTGCTGCAAAATATGTGGCTGAATAATGCTGTATGGATAAAGATCTGAAAAATGTGGCTGAAAATGCAAAGAAATGGCTGAATATTCTTCCTCTAGATTTCCCAAAGAAAGGTTGATCCTTCTCTTGGGAAACTAGCTCCTCAAATTGGGGTTTTAACCCCTTCCACTGCACACCTTAAGAATAACGCAGTTTTCTAAAGGGACTACAGTTTTGCTGAAGGTAGATGCTTGTACCAACAATAGGTAGTGGAAAATTCATATCATAAACCTCCTCTTAGATTTCTCAAGCAATATCTCCAAGAAAGAGTAGGGAATCCCCACTCGGGAAAACCCTTGCACTAAGCAGTGCAGCAACTTAGCTAAATAGCTAAGTATGTAGGAAGTCTAAGTAGACCTCGTGAAAATATAATCTCCAATATGTCCATATTCTTTCCATCTCATTCATTATATAATTGATGAGCTTCCTCACCAAGGTTCCCACCCACTATGAGGTTGCTTCCATGCAAAGGCTCCTCCACAAAAACTACGTTGTCCAACAAGATGGTTCAATGCATCTAGACAGTTTTTTTGACTTGGTAAACCTTGAATGATTCTTCATGCCTTGTCACTTTTCATACTCAAGGTGCCTTCATTTTATCTAGCTGGATTTGATCCTTATTCACATTGAGATGGCTTTATTTAGAATCCACTTCTTTGAGAGTAATTTATGTTGATTTGGTCAAAATTGACCTTGCCCACACAGTTTAGGCCTTGTTCACACATGTGGATGTTTGAACTAGTTATTACATGATCTCCTTTCACACTAGGAGGGATTTTTATTCCTATTTGAGAAAATTATGAGCCTTGCTCAATTATTCATGCATCTAGATTCCAAAAGAAAAATTTAATATTCCTATTAGCTGAAGCTAAATTAGGAACATTACAGTATTTTCTTCAGAATTTCTAAATCATTTTGCAGATCTGCTACATAAGATCTTAGATCTACTCCATGTACTTCACCTTTTGCTGAAAACCCCAAAGGGAATTTGTAAAGGAGCATTGCTAGTGTACATATCTGATATAGATCTAACTTTTTGTACACAGATCTTATCTAGATCTGAAGTGTAATCTAATGTTGTTTCAGCCAATAACAATAATGTTGTCAAGGTTGTTCAGCCATATTCTATGGTTGCAACACCTCTTTTTTTGAGGATTTCTTCATGTAATAGTCTTCTATTTCTTTTTCACATCTCATGGGCCACATTCTAAATCTGATTTTCTAATGTAAATCTCATTTTTGAGCCTCCATATTGCCCTCCTGATCTTACTTTGCTGAACTGCATTATTTCTATGAAATATTGTTTAGTATTGCTGCTTGTTTCCAATTTGGAATATTATAGTGGTATCAGAGAAATCTTATTGGCACAGCCTATAAGAAGCCAATATGTCTTCAGAAGAAGATGAGCCTCTTACTGGAAGATAGAAGAGGTATCTAAAAAGAAGACAGAAGAAATTTTATTACACAAATGATGACAAATACAAGGTTAAAGCCCCTGAATCTGGAAGTGATGATGAAGGAAAGGACTTTTCAAAGATCCTTTTTAGAGCCATGCAAGGTCTTTCTAGAGAGATAAAAGAGATGAGAATGGAAAGAATCAAAGAATATCCTAAGAGATTTCATCTTGGAGAAAGCTATGGCATATCTCACCACTGGAATGATCAACCAGTGCACCAACCACAAGTTTACCAACGCTCCACCATGCCTAAATTTTTGGCTGTGGGAAATGAAGGGTTACAAGAGCAAGCATCCCTTGAAGACTACTTTAAAGAATATGAGTCTCAAAATAAGAGATTCAAAGATCACTTGAGTTTTCAGGATTATGTCATCTGAAGGACAAAAGAAGACCAAGGCATCAACATAGAGATGGTGGATTCACTCAGAATCATGATTGACATTACTCTATGGGCTAATTCTTTCTACCTGTTGAACCCTTAGTTAAACTGAGAGGGGGGGGGTGAATCAGTTTAACACATACATGGACTTTTAAAACTTTTCTTTTAAATCTTATTTACACCTTAATTTCATGGTCAACTTAATATGTGAGCAACAAGTATTACTATCAAACATATTTGTTAATGTAATAGCTGATTGAATATGACAGCAGCACGTATTAAGCATATGAGATAAATAACATCAACACATAAACATCATGCACAAAGACACCAGATATAAGTGGAAACCCATAAAGGGAGAAAACCACATCTTATTATTGTTGTGATGCAAAGGCAAGCTCCAACTCCCTCTCACCATTGTTTTCTGCAGGCACCAACCTACAGGAGGCTCTATCCTCAATTCTGCAAGCTACAACTTGCAAGGAAGCTTCAACTCCCATCAATTTTCTGCAGGCACCAACCTACAGGAGGCTCCAACCTCAGTCATCTACAACTGACATTTTATCAAGCTACAACTTGATGTGGAAGCACCAACTCCCATCTATTTTCTGCAGGCACCAACCTACAGGAGGCTCCTACCTCAGTCAGCTACAACTGACATCTATCAAGCTACAACTTGATAGGGAAGCTCCAAATTCCTTATTATTTCAAAAGAAAAAAACACTTGCTGATTTACCTTGGATATCAACTCTGTTCTGTACTTTCTTTTCTGTTGTTCATCAACTCTTATATCAGACCTGCATCATATCTGCTCAACCCTTCCTTCTTCTCTTCTTTTCTCCTCAATTCTTCATACTCAGCAGTCTCTATATTCCTCTTTGACCTCTTACTGACTTTCTTATTTTCTTCTTCCTTTCATTCTGTTGCACACTCTCTCCTCTTCTCATTACATTTTCATCAATCTCTCCTCATGGATATTACCCCTTTTATACAAGATAGCTTCATGACTTATTGTAATTCTCACGGGAGGAGTCAATGACGGTCATATCTCTTGCAATCATCATGTAATCTTGTCTGTTCTTTGTCAAATGTGACTGCATGCAGTTTTTATATGGATCGGGTCCGCCACTTCAATCGTAGCATATTACAAAAGTCGTGCGATCAATTGGAAAGTTCCG